>CM077158.1:57788468-58536076 GCA_039583875.1 Platanthera guangdongensis
TCCTCGCACTTCTCTAATACGTTCTTTTTCCTCCATTTTCAAGAGGTGATGTTCTCTATCATGTAGTGTTATTTCTTTATATCTTCGAATTATTAAATTCATCAGTTTTATCTTAATTATTCTTTCTCAACTCTCAATCAACTAGAGATTATGTTCTTAACCTGTTTATAATAATAAAACTTCATTCCTCTTTGACATGTTCAACTTCCTTTCTATGTTGCACTGTTGTTAATATTTGATGATTAGTAAACTTTTTGTCTCTGAAGGTAAAAATGACATCACAAATTAGTGAGTTGGAAGGAATACTGAACGAGACACGGAAGGAGCGGGATAAAGCTTTGCAAGAATTGTCTCGTCTTAAGCAGCACTTACTGGATAAGTACTTTTTTTTTCTTTTGATGTTAGCCTCTTGCATTCCTATTTAATATATTTCGGTTACAAGCTAGTTCCCTTGTTAGCTCAAGCTTTGAATTATGGATTATGTTATTTTTTTTCTTTGAGGTAAAATAGATTTAAATAATAGATGCATATCATTTTTTCTTCCTTTGTAAAGAGGCTGGAAGTCTTTCCCTCCACTTGTTGTTTTTTGTTAATCTATTTTTTTAATGTTACCAAGTAAAATATTATGATGCATAACATAGGTTGTTACCGTAAAAAAGATTCATATTCCTTCAATTGAATCTGAAGATTATGTTAGCATTATTAGCATTTATGCATTGTTAGCATTATTAGACCTTATGTATTTTTATCCTTGTCCTCTATATAAAGAACACCTTTAATGCAATAGTGGTTTTTGCTCTCCTTCAACATGGTATCAGAGCCTCTCGTGCCCTAACTCTCCGATTCCGTCCTCCGCTCGCCAGCCCGCTTCCGTCCTCCGCTCGCCAGCCCGCTCACATATCCCGCTCGCCAGCCCGCTCGCATCTCCGCTCGCCATCCCGCTTCCGCTTCCGTCTCCCCGCTCGCCAACGTCCACTCCCGCTAGCGCCTGCGTCCGCCAGCGTCCGCTCGCCGTCCAGTTCAGTCGCCCACAACCTCTTCTGCTCCTCTCCACCTCTTCTAATGGCGCCGGAATAGTGCTATTGCTTCCTCCAGCGCCTCCTGCCCTTGTGATGCTTGGATGGCTGGTTCCATTTGCCTCTTGATGCCCTAATTTCTTGGGTTTCCTCCCTTTTCCGGATTTCTATTCCGGCTTGATCTTTCCTCAGGATTTCTATTCCTGTGCTATGAGATCTAGTGGAGCGGATTCTCTCTCTCCCTCTACCGGTGGTACTCCGGCCCCTCTTTCTGCTGGTACTCCTTCGTTGCTCTTCTACCGTGGAACCACCGATCACAATACCTCTCAGATAACTACTATCCGACTTGATGAATCCAATTATCTTTCATGGTCCCGTTCTATTACCCTGACCCTTAAAAGTCGGCGTCTCTTTGGCTATGTCTCCGGCCACATGCCGAAACCTGATAGGACTTCTCCTGAATGGCCGCAGTGGGAATCCGAGAATTCCTTGGTCATGTCTTGGCTGACCAACTCGATGCAAGAGTCCGTTGCCCGCAACTATCTTTTTCTTGACAGTGCTTCTGCTATTTGGTGTCGTGCAGAGTCTACATACTCTCGCCACGACAATGCTGCTCAGATTTTTCAGCTTCGCCGCCAGATCAGTTTACTCCGTCAGGGTGACCGTCGTCCTTCAACGTATTACTTAGAGTTCACTCAGCTGTATCAATAGTATGATCATTTGATCCTCTTGTCTTTGTTAGTCCCGTTGATGAGGCAATGGTTCGGGTCCGGGATGACCGCAATCACATATTGAGTTCCTTCATGGCTTGCACCGCGACTTTGATCAGATCAGTATTCAGATTCTGGGGAGACTGTCGATCCCTTCTCTTTCTGAGGTCTATAGCATCATGCAACAGGAGTTTGATCGTCGTCAGACCCTTCTTCCGGATCCTGTGCCAGAGGGCTCTGCTCTGGCTGTTACCATCCCCTCCCTTCTTGGCACTCGTCCATCCCGGGATCCCCGGTCGAGGAGCTCAGATAAGGATCATCTCCTCTGTGATTACTGTGGCAAGAGTCGCCACACTCGGGATACCTGCTTCAAGCTTCATGGGTTCCCTGCCCCGAGAGGGGGTGCCCCGCCTCGTGGAGTTCGTGGTTCTGGACGCTCCTCGGGTCGTCATGTTGTCTCCCGTGCGGCCCATCTTACTGACGCTACTGCCGATGTTTCTCCTGGCTACTTTAGTATTGATGCCCCTGCCACCCCTGGTGCTTTTACTGCGGATGAGGTGCTTGCTCTTCGACACCTGATGCATGGTCTTTCTACGGAGCCTTCTGCCTCTTCCTCCTACACTCATACGGGACTGCCAGGTGCTCACTCTGCTGTTTTTTTCTCCGTCCACTCAATGGGTCATTGACTCTGGGGCCACGGATCACATGACCGGGTCCTCTACAGGTTTTGTCTCCTATACTCTCTTTCTGGGCGTGATAAGGTGAGCATTGCTGATGGTTCTCTTTCCTCCATTGCTGGCAAGGGAACCATCCCCCGCTCCTCCCTCACCTTGTCCTCTGTTCTTCACGTGCCCTCCTTTACTCGTAATCTGCTTTCAATTAGTCATTTGACCAACTCCATGCATTGCTCTGTGACATTTCTTCCGTCTTCTTGTTTGTTTCAGGACCTGACGACGGGGAAGGTGATTGACTCTGGTAGCATGGTGAATGGTCTCTATGTGCTTGACTCTGGCGCTGCTTCCTCTACTCTAGCTCTTCATTCCAGCACTGTTCATCCTCTGTACTCCTGGCACTGTCGCCTGGGACACCCTTCTCTTTCTGTTTTGCAACTGTTGTTTCCTGCAATGTCTGCTGCTTTTTTCGAGTCTTTTGTGTGTGATGTCTGTAGTGTCAACAAACATCATCGTACTTCATTTAAACATGTTTCGTTGCCTAGTTCTAGTCCATTTGCTGTTATTCATACTGATATCTGGGGCCCTGCTCGGTCCCTTCTATTTTCGGTTGTACGTGGTTTGTTACATTTATTGATTGTTTCTCACGCACTACCTGATTATATTTGATTCGTCACAAGAGCGATGTGTTTTCTGTTTTTCGTCAATTCCATGCCATGATCTCCACCCAATTTCAGTCCCACATTAAAATTCTTCGCAGTGACAATGACCGCGAATACATGGATTCACAGTTTGAGCGCTACCTTGCTGATCACGACATCCTTCACCAGACTACCTGTGCGTATTCCCCTGCTCAAAATGGTGTTGTTGAGCGGAAAAATCGCCATATGTTGGAGGTTTCTCGGTGCCTATTGTCCACAATGCATCTCCCAAAATTCTACTGGGGAGATGTCGTCCTCACTGCTGCATACCTCATCAATCGGATGCCCTCACGTGTCCTCGGAAACTCTACTCCTCTGGATATGCTTGGTGTGCCTCCTACTCGCCTTCCTCCTAAGGTGTTTGGCTGTGCTTGTTTTTTTCACATCCATCATCTTCGTCTCTCCAAACTTGATCATCGTGCCCTCAAGTGTGTATTTATTGGTTACTCCCCTACGCAAAGGGGTACAAGTGTTTTCACCTCCTACTAGGAAGGTGTTTGTTAGCATGGATGTCATTTTCCGTGAATCCGAATCATATTACCCTCTGCCTGCCCCCTCATCCTCGGGTGTTCCCTCCGTTTCTTTGCCCATACCTCCACCATATCCCTCACTTCAGGGGCAGCCTCTACCAGTGGAAGTGAGTCCTTCTCTACCAGTGGAACTGAGTCCTCCTATTCGGGGCTCTCCTATATCCTCACCACCGACCTTGCAGGTATATACTCGCGTATAAAGAGGGCAAGCACACACGAGCCTGCTATGTTGCCAGATCAGTCAGTGGATCCTGACTCAGGACCTTCTGATTTACCGATTGCTCTTCAAAAAGGTATCCGGTCTTGTACCCGCCATCCTCTATCTAATTATGTATCTTATGATTCTCTGTCTACCTCCTACAAGGCTTTTGTCTCCTCTCTTGCTACTTCTTCTATCCCTGTGTCATGGCAACAGGCTCTTGAGGTCCCTATGTGGCGAGAGGCAATGGTTGAGGAAATGAAGGCTCCGGAGAAGAACCATACATGGGATCTTGTCCCTCTTCCCTATGGAAAAAAACCTGTTGGGTGCAAGTGGGTGTTCTCTGTGAAACAGAATCCACAAGAGATTGTTGAGAGATGCAAGACACGGTTGCTTGCAAAGGGTTATACCCAAACCCATGACATTGATTATCAGGAGACGTTTGCCCCGGTTGCTAAAATGAATACCATCAGGGTATTGGTCTCTGTTGCCGCTTGCAAAAATTGGGATCTTCTGCAGCTGGATGTGAAGAATGTCTTCCTCCATGGTGACTTGGAGGAGGAGGTCTATATGTCTATTCCTCCTGGCCTCACTCCGGTTGGTGCTGAAGGAAAGTTTGTAGATTGTTAAGGGCTCTATACGGACTGAAGCAGTCCCCAAGAGCTTGGTTTGGCCGGTTCCACAAGGCGATGATGTCGTTTGGATACTCTCAGAGCAATGCTGACCATACGTTGTTCACCAAACGCAGGCTTGGGAAAATTACAGTTCTCATTGTGTATGTTGACGACATTGTTATAACTGGTGATGATCATGAAGAGATTCAGAATCTGAAACAGAAGCTTGTCAGAGAGTTTGAGGTCAAGGACCTAGGAAAACTCAAGTATTTCTTGGGAATTAAAGTTGCAAGATCAAAGCATGAGATCTTTCTCTCTCAGCAGAAATACACGTTAGATCTTCTTGAGAAGATGGGGATGAGTGGGTGCAGACCTGCTGATACTCCGATTGAGGCAAATCATCGATTGGGCGTGATGATGGAGAGGAGATTGAAGATATTTCAGGGTTCCAAAGGTTAGTGGGGAAGCTGATATATCTGTCTCACACTCGTCCGGATATCTCCTATGCGGTGAGTGTCGTGAGTCAGTACATGCATGCTCCAAAGCCACGTCACATGAATGCGGCACACAGAATTCTTCGGTATCTCAAGTCTTCATCAGGAAGGAGAGTTTTGTTTTCCCCGAGTTCCGACCTAAAGATTGAGGTCTATACTGATGTTGATTGGGCCGGATCTGTGGATGATAGGCGATCCACCTCTGGATATTGCTCTCTTGTTGGGGGTAACCTTGTTACTTGGAGAAGCAAGAAGCAATAGGTTGTGGCACGATCTAGTGCGGTGGCTGAGTTTAGAGCTATAGCCCATGGGGTCTGTGAAGGCTTGTGGCTTCGGGCCTTATTGAGCGACCTTGGTCTCGTGGAAGAGGGACCCATCCGCCTGTATTGTGACAATAAGTCATCCATCAGTATCGCTCACAATCCGGTTCAACATGACCGGACAAAACACATCGAGGTGGACTGACACTTTATCAAGGAGAATATTGAAAGAGGAATCATATGTACACCCTTTGTGCCCTCCAACGAGCAACTTGCCGACATTTTCACCAAAGGATTGAGTGAGAATTTTTTGACCAGATTGTGAACAAGTTGGGCATGATTAACATTACACGTCCAACTTGAGGGGGAGTGTTAGCATTATTAGCATTTATGCATTGTTAGCATTATTAGACCTTATGTATTTTTATCCTTGTCCTCTATATAAAGAGGACACCTTTAATGCAGTAGTGGTTTTTTTCTCTCCTTCAACGGATTATATTTATACGTTCATGATTATAACAATAATTTTCTAACATGTGTATATTTCATGAGTGGATTTTTAAAGAAATATTCTAGTTGATTAATGAATTTAATATATTTGGTTCAATTTTGGATGCTCATGAATTATATCAATTAAATTTTGTTAAACAACATGCCAATCATTCTGTTATGGATCCACTCTGGGGCGAACCAATCAGCTCTGATCTCAGTCTACCATGGAGTGATGGTATTTTTACCTTGCTTTTATCATATTTTTATGTTTATTTGTGGCATCTTTACATTTCTATCACTTGCTGTATGAACAGAGCTCTTGAGCCATGTTGAACTCCTGGGTGGGGTGGGGTGGGGGGGGGGTGATGTAGGGTAGGCTACGGGGTGCACAAGACCTAGACTTCTACTGGTGGAATGCGGATGTGTCACACTAACCCAAATCTAAATACAATGAAAAAAACCGTCGGTGGCAGCGACAAAATAATTAGAGCAATGAAAATTTCCAATCCACGCAGTTAGTTAAAGAACAAAAAAACAAACATTCAATTCAGCAATTATTTAATGACTTTCCTCCACTCGGAGGGCCAAGGCTAAGCGCGCGACGAATATATCCCACCTGTAAATTATAAGTGAATTGCAAATAAATTTTCTGCAGACACAAATCCAAACAAACACAGTAGTCAATCCAATAATAATGTCAAATCAAATGTTCCAATACAACAAGAGGACTCACCAAAGTAGTGGGTTGACCAAGACACTAAAGATTTTGGATTCAGATGCGAGGGAAGGCGATCGAATGTGGAACCGACGGCGTGGAAATGATGGCGGTGACTGTCCTCGGCGGTGGATGGTGGAATCAGACCGGAAATAGATAGATCCGACCACGTAGGGGTAGATTCGAGCAAGGGATGAATGGATCCGATGTTTGGTGGTGGATCCGGGCTACGAGATGATGTATGGGTGGAGGAAAAGACAGACCAGGGTCTGAAATTCTCAGATCTGTACTGACCTAGAGAATATGGGTTGAGGGGGGTGGATCCACAAAGGAGGGGTAAGGAAATCTGGAACCGGCAGCTGGACTGCTTGCCAGATGCAGGGAGGAGCCTGTTTTGGAAAGGTGGCAGTGTTCTGGGAAGGGGGCAGCCAGCAGTGGCTATTTGATGGAGGGGGGTAGTCGGTTGAGGTCGGCGTTGAAGTTGGGAGGTCGGCGGGTGGTGCTGGAAGGGGAAAAGGGGCCGACGGCTTTAGGGGTTTGCTGGAATCTCAAAACCGGCGGTTGGAAGGGTGTGTAAGGGCTACGGCTAGGGGATTTGGAGGGGGGGGGGGGGGGGGGCTTAGTGTTAGGGGATACCTTGGGAAGGAAGAAAACCAGCTAGGAGTCGTCACCTAGGGTTTCATGTAGTCGGCACCGTGGGATGATCGCAGGGTTCCAGGATTGAACTCTCCAAAACCTGCAATGAAACTCAACCAACCCACTACATGTCCTATTTATAATAAAGCAAAGCTAGGGCATTCCACCTTCAACAACTGTGATTGGCCGGAGGTGGGGTCACCCAAAATACAATAAAATAAACAAAAAATAATAAAGTAGCATATGATTTTGACTCGCGACGCGGATCCGGACACAGCCGCGGAGTCGGATTGGCGACCCGATCAAGCCTTCCCGCGCGAATACACGAACGTGGGTTACGCCTTGCAGCGAATCTCTCATGGTGCACGATCTGATGGATCCCCATCAGGTGGACTCTTTGGGAAGCAACAATTATCATTTCAATATTTTCATTCTCTCTTTTCCATAATATTTCCCCGTACGTTTTGAAGGCTAGGTGACTCTCATCCGCTACCCTCATTAGCGCCGTCCGCCTCCCTCCTCCTTGACCAAGCATCTCCGCACCATAGCTCCACCGATACAAGAAAGGGTTACTCAAATCCCTTTTGGGGCTTCTCCTTTGTTCTCCCTAACACCCGATCACAGGATGGGTCACACAACTTAGTATCAGAACCACTCCTTGCCGCCAACGACACCGACATCGTCTTCCCCCTCTTCCAACCATTGGTCATGCGTCCCTTGCTTCACAACCCGGCTTCGGCCGCGCGTGACATTCCGCGCCACGCGATACGTCTGGGCCCAAGTTTATCACAACTGTTCCCAACACCTCTGCCGCTTGCAATTCCGGCCTCTTTCCTCTGCCTCTCCTTTCCTCGTAGCAACGTGTACCCATGGAAGAGGGCGACATTACTATGACATATCTTATGGAAATGTTCCAGTCGATGGTGGCATCCCTCCACGTGCGGATCGATTCCATCCAACCCCCACAACGCACGACGTACTTCAATGACGTGCCCCTGACGCCCATCGCTCCGAACAAGCCAACCCTAGATCTGATTGGGGTGACATCCCACATTATGTTAAAATCGATTTTGCTCATTTTTGTAGGGCACAAAGACCCCCTCGATGGCTCACCCATTGTGAGCTCTTCTTCACCAACTCACTGATACCATGGAAGGAACACCTTGACATTGCCTCCTTCCACCTCATGGGTTTAGCTCAACTTTGGTTCACTCAACTTCAACGGGGGCGTCCTCAGCTCACCTAGGAGGGTTTCTGATGTATGGTAGGCTACGTGGGTGCACAAAACCTAGACTTCTAGGTGTGGGGTGCGGATGTCACAAACTAATCCAACTCTAATTGCAACGAAAACCGTCGGTGACGGCGACAAAATAATTAGAGCAATGAAAATTTCAACCCACACAATTAATTAGAAGGACAAAAACAAGCATTCAAATTAGCAATTTTTAATGGTTTTCTGATGCGTAGCAGAGACGAGCACGAGCTTTGGGCCCGTTAGGGGCTGATTTGGCGACTTACCATATATGACGTGCCCGGATCGCCGATCGGACTCCGCAGTTGCGTCCGGCACGTGGCCGCGAGTTAAAAACATATATTAGTTTATTTTTTTGAGTTTATTTTCATGTATTTAGTGACCGGTCCCACCGGCCAATCATATCCGTTAATGGTGAAGCCCTAATTTATTCTCTTCTTATAAATATTGGTCTAAGTGGCTGAACCAAAGCATTGCAGAATTTGGAGAACTCTAATCCCGGATTCGAGCGATCCCTCCCCGGTGTCGATGTCGTGGAACCCTAGGTGACGACTCCTAGGCCGTCAAACTCCTCCCCAAGGTAATCCCTACCTCCACCTTCGTTTTCCCCACCTCGAACCCTCCATCCACCACCCGAAATCACCTCTACAGCCCTTTGAAAACCACACTTCCTGTTTCAGTTACTATTCACTAATTAATAATATTGTTCATTTCCTAAGTTTTTGATCTTTCTTGTGCCTTCTGCCTCCCCTCTTTGCTACAAGCCAGCAGACCACTCTCCGCTCGCTCCCTTTCAGCTAGCCAACCGCCCCTACCTCCCTTCCCACCGCCCGAAATTCTCCATAAACCCTAGTCGACCACTCCTTTAAATTTCCTCCGTGGATCCACCATCCTAGTTACCCTAAAAATCTAGATCAGTCCAGATCTAGAATTATAGCCCCTGATCCGTTATTTTCACGGCTCATACTTTTCTTTTTTGTCCGGATCCGCCTCTAAATAGCGGATCTTCTCATTCCCGACCCGGATCTACATATTCGTGGTCGGATCTACCGTTTTATTGCCCATTCTCACTGTTTTCCGCCAAGGACAGCCACCGTCACCGTCGCCTCGCCACCGGTTTCACCTCCAATCGCCGATCTACACATTTGACCCTCCCGATCTTCAGTTACTCGGTTCAGCCCTCTACTTTGTGAGTTCTTTTGTAGTATTGTACTCTTTGATTCAACATGTTCACGTGGTGATTTATTATAGTTTGCCACGATTCCTGTTGAATTTTGTTTTGGTACTCTAATAATTTGCAGGAGGAAGCATTCGCCGCGCGCTTCGCTTGGGTCCTCCGAGCGGAGAAAAGCCATTTAAATATTGCCTAAAATAAATATTTGCTTATTCTATTTTCATATCTGTGTGGCGCTAAATTTTCATTGCTTATATTCATTCATCGAAATATTGTTCATCACATCGCATATAGGTTTGGATTAGCGTGTCACCCGTGTACTCACACCTAGCGTTGTAGGTTTATGCACCACTAGCCTACCCCTACAGCACTTTCCTCCGCTCGGAGGGCCAAGGCTAAGCGTGCGGCGAATATATCCCACCTGCAAATTATTAGTGTGGCAAACAAAATTCTACAAGTACGAATCCCAAACAAAATAAAGTAGTCAATCAAATAATAATGCCAAATCAAATAGTCCAATACAACAATGAACTTACCAAAGTAGCGGGCTGACCAAGAAACTTAAGATTTCAGAGCCGGATGTGTGAAACAACGATCATATGTGGAACCAACGGCGGATAAATGAAGGAGGTGGCTGTCCACGGTGGTGAATGGTGGAATCAAACTGGAAATAGATAGATCCGACCACATAAGGGTAGATCCGGGCGAGGGGTGAATGGATCCGATGTATGGTGGCGGATCCGGACTAAGGGAGGGAGATGATTTTTCTCATTTTTGTAGGCCACAAAGATCGCCTCGCGTGGCTTACCCATTGTGAGCTCTTCACCAACTCATCGACACCATGGGAGGAACGCCTTGATATTGCCTCCTTCCACCTCATGGGTATAGCTCAACTTTGGTTCACTCAACTTCAACGAGAGCGTCCTCAGTTCACGTAGGAGGGTTTCTGGTTTATTGTAAACTTACGGGGGTGCACAAAACCTTGACTTCTCGGGGTGAGTTGCAGATGTGACACACTAATTCAACTCTAAATGCAATGAAAACTGTCCGTGACGACAACAAAATAATTAGAGCAATGAAGATTTTAACCCACACAATTATTTAGAAGGACAAAAACAAACATTCAATTTAGCAGTTTTTAATGACTTTCCTCCGCTCGGAGGGCCAAGACTAAGCCTGTGGCGAATAGATCCCACTTGCAAATTATAAGTGTGTTGCAAACAAAATTCTACAAGTACGAATCCCAAACAAAACACAATAGCCAATCCAATAATAATATGCCAAATCAAATAGTCCAATACAACAAGGAACTCACAAAAGTAGCGGACTGACCAAGGCACTGAAGATTTCGGAGCCGGATGTGTGGAGCGGCGATCAAATATGGAACCGACAGCGGGGAAATGAAGAAGGTGGCTGTCCACGGCGGTGAATGGTGGAATCAGACCGAAAATAGATAGATCCGGCCACAGGAGGGTAGATCCGGGCGAGGGGTGAATGAATCTGATGTATGGTGGCAGATCCGGGTTAAGGGAAGGAGTATAGGCGGAGGGGATGACGGATCGAGGGTTTAAATTCTCAAATCTAGACTGATTTAGAGAATAGGGGCTGAGGGAGGTGGATCCACAGAAGGAATGATGAGAGGGGGGGGGGAGGGGGGGAGGCCGGTGGGTGGAGGAGGTGTGGCCGACTGTAGGGAAGAGGGGAAGGGCGGCGGCGGTTGTGGAGGGGCGTCGAGTCTGTAGCAGCGACATTAGGGGCGGCTCGGGTGGAGGGAGGGCTAGGGAAGGCCGGTCGGTCTGCTACTTGGCGGGCTGGCCGGCTAACTTTAGGGTTGCTGGAACCACAATTTCAGCGGTGTAGGGGTGGTGGAAGGAAGATTCAAGGTGGGGGAAAGGGGGCTATGGATAGGTAGTGCCTTGGGGGGAAGATTGAGCGCCTAAGAGTTGTCACCTAGGGTTCTACGGAGTCGGCACCGCGGGGTGATTGCGGAGTTCCGGGATTGATTTCTCCAAAACCTGCAATCCCTCAAAACAGCCCACTACATGTTGATGTAGGGGTAGGCTCGTGGTGCACGGAGACTAAGACTCTAAGTGCGGGTGCGGGGAACACACTAATGCATCGCTAAATGCAATGTGACTGTCGGATAACAACAACAATTATTATAAGCAATGAAATTAAGATTACCACACAAATAATTAAAATAAAGAGAAAATAATTATTTCAGCAATTTGGCAACGGCTTCCTCTGCTCGGAGGGCCTAAGCAAGCGCACGGCGAATAAATCCACAAACAATTAATAGCATAAAAGGAAATAACTACCACACAACCGTAATCACAACACAATATAGATAAACAACCAAATGAAAATGTGAAGTCACAGAACACAATACCATAAATGCTCACAACGTAGAGGGCTGAATCGAGGCACTGAAGGATTTGAGGGCCGGATGTAAAGACGAGCGATCGGAGGTGTAACCGGTGGCGAGGCGACGGTGACGGTGGTTGGGGGGCGATCGGAGGTGGAATCGGTGGCGAGGCGACGATGACGTTGGCTGCCCTCGGTGGAAAGTGGTGGTAACGGAGGGTAAAACGACGGATCCGACCACGAAAGAGTAGATCCGGACCGGGGCGAGTAGATCCGCTATTTAGGAGAGGATCCGGACAAAAATGGAAGGTTTGTGTGGTGGAAACAACGAATCAGGGAGTGGTAGCACTAGATCAAAATAGATTTAGGGTTTTCGGGGCGGTGGGAAGTGGATCCACGAAGGGAAGGTGAGAGGAGTGGCCGGCTAGGGTTAGAAAAGCCTTGGGGTGGCCGGTTTTGGGATGTGAAAGGGGAGGAGGGGGGCTGAAATGGGGTAGCAGGCCGGCGGCCTGGTACAGGAAGGGGAGGGGGCAGCAGTACAGGTAGAGGGAGGGGGCAACAGTACAGGTAGAGGGAGGGGGGTTGGGCGGCGAAACCAGGGGGGCTTGGGAGTTGCGGTTGCTGAATTCCAGCAGGCCGACGGTGGAAGGGAGGGAGTTTGGGGGGATTTCGGTGGTGAAAAAGGGGAGGGGATGATGAAAAATGATGGAGGGGGGTAGGGGTTACCTTGGGGAGGAGTTTGGCGGCCTAGGAGTCGTCACCTAGGGTTCCACGGTGTCGGCAACGAGGAGGGATCGCTGGAATCCGGGAAAGCTTTTCTCCAAATTCAACCATGCCTTGGTTCAGGCACTTAGACCAATATTTATAAGAAGAGAACAAATTAGGGCTTCAGCATCAACGACTATGATTGACCGGTGGGATTGACCACTAAATACATGAAAATAAACTCAAAAAAAATAAACTAATATATGTTTTTGACTCGCGTCGACGTGCCAGACGCAACCGCGGAGTCCGATCGTCGATCCGGGCACACCATATATGGTAAGTCGCCAAATCAGCCCCGAACGGGCCCAAAGCTCGTGCTCGTCTCTGCTCCGCATCAATCTCCCCGGCTTGAAAGGATTCATCTCCCGATGAATTGGGATCGGAATTCTCTCGATGAATGTCAGGTACAACTCGAAGAGGTCCGCCGGGAGTCGTCCAAGTGTCGTCGACGAAAGAGTGTCCTCGCCCATCACGTCCTATTTATAATAAAACAAAGCTAGGACATCCTACCTTCAACGATTATGATTGGCCGGAGGTGGGGCTACTCAAAATACATTAAAATAAACCAAAAATAATAAAGTAACATATGAATTTGACTCGCGACGTGGTTCTGGACAGATCCGTGGAGTCGGATCGACGATCCGACCAGGCCTCCCCGCGCGAATACATGAGCGTGGGTCCCGCATTGCGTCCAACCTCTCCTGGGGCACGATATGATGGATCCCCATCCTCAGGCATGATGTCAATAAACTCGGCCAACAGGCGTTGATTGTCGGGATCCACACTCTCCAGCTTAGTGGTGGTGTCAGAAGCCAAGGTTGCGGCCACCACATACATAACTCCCGACTCTAAGCTCTCACGCAGGAAATCACCCTTCCTCAGGATATACAGAGGTCTAGCTGACCTGGCACTAATAGACGACTCGACCTGGCCCTTGGGGGTATCCCAGTGCTGGGTCGGGGTGAGGGTGATCTTCCGCCCCTTATCAAAAAGACACACGTGTTGGAACAACCATAACACGTGGCGTCGTGATCTTTAATCCAGGGACGACCCAGAAGAACATGTGCAGCATCCATCGGGATGACGTCACACCAAACCTTGTCCTCAACAGATGCTAGTCGGATCAGCGCAAGAAACCTATGCGTAACTTGAATGATCGACTTATCCACCCCAAGGACGCGATAAGGATGCAGATGAGGCTTTGCAGACAACTGCATCCTCTCTAAGCCTCTCTTCGCTACAATATTCACGCAACTGCCACTATCGATGACGAGTTTGCAGGGGCCACCTGCACTCTAAAAATACATGTAAAAAATTGATGTGCGACGCCAATCCTCTTCGACACGCGGGGTGTGCAGGAGGCGACGGATGACTCCCAACTCCAACGATCTCTCAACGTCGCTCTTCAACCATCCCCAACCTCAAAAGTAATCTCCTCCACCGTGTCGTCTATCTCAGTACTTTCCTTGCCTTCGTTCCTGATCAACAGGTTCCTCGCAGGGCATTGAGCAGCAATGTGTCCTCTACCCGAGCATCAAAAGCACTGGTCTGGTTCGGGTCTAGGGATTTCCGGGATGATAGCTTTACCCTTAACATTTGATGGAATGCGGGGAGAGGCGTCAGATCGATGTGCAGTCGACCTTGATCCAACGAGGCGCAAGTAGTTCTCATACTCTAATGCGAGTTGGAACACTTGCTCGATCGTCTCCATGCGGTGTGGAATAAGCTATCGTCTGATCTCAGCCTTTAGTTCGGCTCTAAATCTGGATGCCGTCGCAATGGGTTCCTCCAGCATGTCACTCCTCACTACCAACTCGTCGAATCGAGTCATGTACTCGGCAACAGAGAGTGATCCCTACCGCAACCAATAGAATTGGTCGAGAAGCTGATCCCGATAGGACGCAGGGAGGTATTTATCCCTTAATCTTTGTTTCATTTCAGTCCAACAAATGATAAGATAGTACCCATCTCTCTCCAACGATCTCTCAACGCTAATCCAGAACATCTTTGCTTGCCCCAGAAGCTTCATCTTGGCGAACCGAACTTGCCGCTCATCGCTCATTTCATATCAATCAACGAAGTGGTCCATATCCAGGAGCTAAAAGCCTTCGGGTCCAGGTGACCATCGAAGGAGGGCGCGTCAATTCGAAGGCGTCGAATGAGGTCGTTCTCAGCCAGTGTATTCTCTCAGCGAGGCGCCACATAATCATCATATGGATCATCAGAATCGTAATCGTGTCGTGCAGGTGGGTTACGATCTCGTCGGGCCGGTGGCAGGCGCGACTCGTAAGGAGGCCGGGGGTTACCCCTCGGGGCGGGGTCACGTCGATAATCATGCGCAGGTTTGGGGGTCCGTCTCCGTAGAGCGGGGTCCCGACGTTGTGGCTACCTAATTCGTCGATTAGGCGGGGGTCAGACATTCTGTATATCTTCCTAGGACTCCTCAAAACGTGGTGCTAGGGCTAGACCTCTATGGGCTCCTATCTGGTCGACTTTAGTGTTGACCCTAGCTATGTCGTTCTTAATAGTGGCGAATTGTTCGAGAGCTAAGCGTTGAAACTCTGCGTCCGTCTTGTCCGAATTTGAACTGACGGCGTGATCATCGGTGACGTTCTGGTTAGACATTGGAGTTCGAAACAACCTACCACTACGTAGCATGCAATGTGAATCGAACCTCCCTCTGATACCAAAATGATGTAGTGGTAGCCGGAAAGAAATTACGCTAAATGAAAATGCAGTTTAAATGCAGTGCACGTGTGACATGAGATAACCGTCCTAATTTATGATCTAGCAGCAAGTAATTAAAATTATAAAGCATTCAAATACAAATTGATTGTTTAACAAGCCAAGACGAATAAAGAACAATTAAGATCAACCAACGAATTGAGGCTCAATTTTGTTCAAGTGCGTCGAATGCGCTACGCAAACTACACCACGATTAACAGAAACAAATACTTATAATAATCAAGTCCCATAGCAAGAGTTCAAAACCAAAGTAAACAATAAGAACATTACAACATTCATACCTAGATTTACTCGTGCTTGTAGAGCCTAGCGTAGGGATGGGGAAGAGGTGCCGGTACTTGACCGTGGTACACTAGTAGCTCCACGACGAGGCTGAACGGGGAAGATGAAAGGAGATCTGGAGGGTTTAGGGCTACAGGTGTATGGCTCGAGCACGACTCTGGTTTAGGGGAGGGGTGAGGGTTTGGGAGTGACAGAGGGGAGGGCGTGTGACTTTTTTTGACTGGAGGCCGGTGAGGTAAGGGGGTACTGGGGAAGTCCGGCGGTGGATCTGGACTGGTACAAGGCCTTCGACTAGTGGATGGGGAGGAAGTGGGGAGGCGGGGGTTGGATGGGTGCCCGGCTGCAGATAATGGCCGGAGCTGGGTTGCGGGAGGTTGGAGGAGTAAACGGGGAGGCCGGTGAGGGATGCAGGTGTTTGCTAGAGGCAAGGGAGAAAGGAAGGAGGGCGGAGAGGGGCCGCAGGATGTTACCAGGGTGTTAGAAGGTGTCAGATGGCGGGCGGAAGCGGGGAGGAGCAGCGCGCAATTTGGAACCCACAAAAGACCAGCCGACTCCAATGAAGCAATCACCGATCCCTAAAATAGTCCACAAACACAAGTATATATGGGAGAAATAAAGTTAGGGCATCCCGATGGACGACCCATAATGATCGGGCCGATCGGGGCCCAAATACAACACAATAACAAAAGTAATATAGTAAAAAAATTCGGAGCGACCATCCAGATGCATCTGCGGACTTGATCGGCCATATGGTTCTCCGATCACCGCCTCCTGCGGGAATAAACGTGTGTGGACCGTCGGTCGCCATCACTTATTGTCCCGATCTAGGTAACATGACCGAAATCTAATTTATTTGGGTTCAGTTTTTCCAAGAAGGTTCTTTGCATTGGGAAGTAGTTTGTGGTATTAATTTCCTATGATTCATGCCCGAACCATAATTCACATACCTTCTATTGGCCAATTATTGGAATCAATAAACTTATTGTCCCGATCTAGGTAACATGACCGAAATTTATTTTTATTTGGGTTCAGTTTTTCCAGGAAGGTGCTTTGCATTGGGAAGTAGGTTGTGGAATTAATTTCCTATGATTCATGCCCGAACCATAAATATAGACATGAAATGAAAAATATATTAGACATCATTGTGGTCTCCTGGCAACTCCTGCGAGAATACACCATTCATAAGAAATACTGCTGCTCAAAGAAGCAATACATGCAACAAGTGCAAATCTTCATCTTTCCACTACTGGGAACTGCCTATCAACAAGAAGGAACACTGACGCAGGACGAATCTATAGACGGCGGAAAATCGGAGACTTAACCCTACATGTTATACAAAGCCCGACGAATTAACCCACAGTTAGATAATAATTAAAACATCACACACAGATAAATTCACAGCAAGACACAATATTACGGCAAAACAAGTTTAGGCCTTCTCCGCGTGGGGAGGGCCAAAGCAAGAGCGCGCGGCGAATGAACTCTGCAAATCACAATAATAATTTAGAGCAAAATTCTACAATAATGTTTCTCCTCCCCAACCCAATAAATAAATGCTGACATTAATAATTCAATACGACAAGTAACTCACTTAAGTGATGGGCTGACCAAGACACTGAAGAATCCAGAGCTAAAGATGCGTGTACGACGATCGAGTGTGGAGCCGGTGGCATGGAAATAGTGTCGGTGACTGTCCTCGGCGGTAGTGGTGGAATCAGACCGAAAATTGGTAGATCCGGCCACGCAGGTGGAGATTCGGGAGAGGAAGGGTAAATCCGACAATATGAGATCGGATCCGGGCTGAAAATTTCCAAACCTGGGTTGAACTGGAAGGGGAAGGCTAACAAAGGTGGATCCACGAGAGGAGGGGCCGTGGGGAGAGGGAATAGGCGGTTGAAAGTTAGGAGTGGTTGCTGGGAGATGAGGGAGAGGTGCAGGGATGGCGGCGGCCTGCAGGAATGCGGTAAGAGGGCGACTGTGGGGAGTTTGGTCGAAGGGGATGCTGCCGAGGAAGGGACAGAAGGCGGTCTGCTTGCTGTAGCCTTGAGGTAGGCGGGTCGACGGGAGGAAGACGTCGGGTAGCACCTTGGCCGACGGCTTTGGAGGGGCTGAGGAAACTTTATAAATGAACACTAAATTTCATTTTTGAGCAGTAAAAGTGAATGGAAATAGGAGTTTTCTGGACAACAATTAGGCCGGCTGTTTTGGGAGTTGTAGGGGTTGTGGATGAGGGTTTCAGAGCGGGAAGAAGGAGCCTAGGGTTAAGGGAAGACTTAAAGAGGAAGATACCGACCTAGGAGTCGTCACCTAGGGTTTCACAGAGTCGGCACCGTGGGGTGATTGCAGGAATCCGGGAACACTTTCTCCAAACTCTGCAATGTCAATAATCAGCCCCCAACATGATCTATTTATAATGAAAGGAGAATTAGGACATCCCACCACCGACTACTATGATTCGTCGGAGGTGGGGTCACTCAAATACATCAAAATAAAATGCAAAATAATGAAGTAATATATCAAATCGATTCGCAACATGAATCCAGACACATCCGCGGAGTCCGATTGTCGATCCACTGTAGGTCATCGTCTCTGCTCCGCATCAATATCCATGGCTTGAAAGAATGTCTCCCGATGAATAGGGATCAAAATTCTCTCGATGTATGCCAGGTAAGATTCGAAGAGGTCCACCAGAAGTCGTCCAAGTGTCGTCGATGGAAGAGTTCCCTCTCCAATCAACTCCCCCCGACTGAAAAGTTGTTATCTCCGTTGAATGAAGACGGCCGTACTAAAGTCGAAGTCTAGGGGCGAGTCGATCAAGCTCTACTGCAAGTACCAGGGTCTCATCAACGTTTGTAGTATGAATGTACCAGCGAAATCTGGTCTCCAAAATGCTCTGAACGCTCAACTCATGAGTGGTGTATCCTGGTGCGATCGGCGGTGCCGTAGGTAGAACCAAAGAAAACGAGTCCCCATGTGGGTGGTTGTCAGAACTGGGTGAGTAGTGTTGGCCATCAGACGTGGGTGAACCATGAGGTGGTAAGGAAACAAGAGTGGAGGTGTGGGCGACTGGAACTCCCGACTTCTTGGGCCCACATACTCGCGAGGCTCATAATACGACATCATATCTTCAACACTAAATACTAGGTGGATACCTAGACTTGCAGGGATATCAATATCATAGGTTTTTACTTTGATCCGTCTCATGATTATATAGGGATCCATTCGCCTAACGCTAAAGCTTTTTTGCAAGCCTCGTACGGAGTCTCACAACACAGAATCTCATAATCACCTACTCGTCTTCATGAAGTACCTGCTCTTGCTAGTGAACATCCGGATGTGATATGCAAAATTTATTATCATTATGGATTTTCTTTTGGGCCGACTCATGACAAACACGCAAACGATAGACAAACAACTCTGCAGACACATACAATTGATGAAAAAATGACTCAACAAACTCATGCAAATGATGCAAATAAGACTCGACAGACACGATACACTCGCTAAGGGAGAATCTAATAATGATCGGGATATCTCTAAAATACGGAGGCAAATCAGGGGGCTCTCTCGGTGGACTGTAGAAAAATTCATCCCGAGTGTGCCAAGTGCTCAGGTGACCATGCGAGACATCTATACTCAAATACGAGCTCGGAAGGAGCCAAATGTCTCCCAGAGAACGTGACACATCAAGGGGCTCATCAGGAGGTGTGTACGAAAAGTCATCATGAATGAGACGAGCACCGGGGTGAAAATCGTGTACACAAACTAGAAGGAGTGCCTCCATAGTGTGGGGAGTATCCTCAGAAATAAAGAACTCGTCTGGTGGGTTAGCAGGTGTTGCATCCCAAAACTCACCTAGAATGCAATGTGTCAGCAGGTGGTGCCCTGAATATTGGATGATTCACACAATATCCATCCTCTGGGGCACGGTCATGGACAATAATGGAAGATGCATCAATAAATCGATAATCATACATGCGGGGCTTGCCTGAATCTCATCCTCAACAGGATGCGGTGGATCACAGGAGGCTCAACTGAGGACTCATCATAGAACTCATCACTTGGGTCAAGGTCCTCCAGTTGAGTACCATTGTAAGGGGTAGTGTTCTCGTGAATGGGTGTCATAGCCACTATGAGATCAATATCGGGCCTTGTGCTCTCGGTCGTGATGTGACTAAGGGTAATGACAATGGGAGATCGACATAGACATATACTCAAGAATAGATCCGTGGGTGCAGTGTCAGGAAATGGGTCTGTGGTTGGGTGTTAACTAACCCGGTGTATGACATGAAGAGGTGTGGGTGAGGGATACAACACTACAGACTCAATAGGTCGCTTAGACTCACTCTCAGTCGGGCTCACAAGAGACTGGTCAGAAACAAGAGATAAGTCACTCACTGTGCTAAGCACCTCACAGGGGTGAGAGCAATCCACATCAGGTATCACTTCTGTTGTGGCTGACAGGACAGTGGTAGACATTATGGTGACCTCAGGATGGGAGGACCTGTACTGCGGAGGTCAAAGTGAGAATCTCATCGACCAGCTCTTGCGGATCTCATAAACTGTTCGCAACGAAGGGCAATTTGATACGTCTGTTCGAGGGACTTCAAGCTATGATAAAGCACCTTTGTACATCGAAGTCCAAACCGAAATCGGGAAGTGGTCATGGCTGGGTCCTCTCGGATATCACTTCTCACCACTAACTCATCAAAATGGTGCATGTACTCAACAACAAATATGGATCCTTGTTGAAAGGAAAATAATTGATCGAGTAAGCGGCTTCGATATGACGAAGACAAATACCGTTGACACAATATACACATGTCCACACAACTAATGATGCGAAGAAGACGGTCTTGCTCGCGGGTCCTCTCAACGCTAGACCAATAAGCACTTGCCTGATCTAAAAGTCTAACTTTCACAAACTTGATGCGACGCTCAACGAATAACTCAAAATGATCGAGATATTACTCCATATCCACGGGCCAATAACTAAAAGACTCGGGACTCGATGAGCCGTCAAAGGGAGGAGCAACAATACGAAACTGGCTCGCAAGATCTCTCTCAAATTGACGATCCTCCTAATAGTCATCTCTATGGTAATCGAGTCGTGTTGATGGGTCAACACAATCCGCTCGCGTGCAAGGCTATGAACAATGACAATCATCATATTGTGAAGGTCTTCCTGACGGGGCTCTATGGACACGAGTGTAAGTGGACTTGAAACCTCCAAATTGAGGAGAGAAATAATATTGATACTTGACATGATGAACCTATAGACTCTACGACTGCGTATTAAGAGATTGTGTAACCTGGCTATGATACCAATTGGCGCATGACGAATCTATAGGCGGCGAAAAATCGACGACCTAACCCTTTATATTATGCAAAACCCGACAGATTAAGCCACAATTAGATAATAATTAGAACATCTCACGCAAATAAATTCATAACAAGAAACAATAATTAATTAGGGAGAAATAAGCTTAGACTTTTGATGTGGAGCAAAGACGAAGACGAGTTTTGGGTCCTGTTCAAGGTTGATTTGACGGCTTACCATATATGGCGTGCCCGGATCGACGATCGGACTCCACATATGTGTTTGGATTCGCATTGCGAATCGATTTTATTAGAAAAGCCCATGTAAAAGGCCCATTTAATGGCCTATTTTTCTTCCTCCTTCTTTAGTCCCACATCATGTATAGGATTTATTCTTCTCTCTTCTCTCCTATATATTTGTATTCTCTCCTTGTATTTACATACGGAAATATACATACAAGCTTTGGGCTCTCTCAACATGGTATCAGAGCCAGGTTGCGTCTAGCCGCGGACTGCCCCTTCTCTGTCCGCCCGGTCTCCTGCGGACTGCCCCTTCTCTGTCCGCCCGGCCTCCTGCGGACTGACCCTTCTCTGTCCGCCCGGTCTCCTGCGGACTGCCCTTCTGCTTCTGCCCGCCCGGTCTCGTGCGGACTGCCTTCTGCATCCGCTCCGGTCTCGTGCGGACTGCCCTTCTGATTCCGCTCCTCTTCTCTCCCTCCGTGGTTCCACCCTCCCCAGGCTTCTTATAGCCATCTTCTGCTCTGACACGTGGGGCCCACCTCTCTCCATCCGCTCCGGACAATAATTCCTGTCCGCTGCGGGCTCTGCTTGTCTCCGCTCGAGCCTCCCTGCTCGCGGACTGCTCCTTCTTGTCCGCTGCGGGCTCCGCTTGTATCCGCTCGAGCCTCTTTGCTCGCGGACTGCTCCCTTTAGCTTCTCTCTCTCGCTCGCTGCGGGCTCTGCTTGTATCCGCTCGAGCCTCCTTGCTCGCGGACTGCCCCCCCTCTAGCTCGCTCCTTTTTTATCCGCTCGAGCCTCTGCTCGCGGACTCTCTCTCTCCGCCTTCCCTTGCGGACTGCTCCTGTCCGCTGCGAGCTCTGCTTGTATCCGCTGTGCTCCTCTTCCAGCGACCTGCCCACAGTTCGCCGCGACCTCTTGCGGACTGCTCCTGTCCGCTGCTGCGACCTGCCCCAGTTCGCCGCGGCCTCTGTCGCGGACTGCTCCTGTTCGCCGCGGCCTCACTCAACTCGCCGCGATCTCCAGACCGTCGCGGCCTCCAGCCCGCCGCGACCTCCAGACCGCCGCGACCTCCAGACCGCTGCGGGTTGTTCTCTCCACGCCCTGCTGCTCTTCAGTCGCCATGTCCTCCAGCGACTCCACTACCGCTCAACCCTCCTTTCCTCGGGGTGGCCGTACGGGCTCCCGTGGGCGGGGCCGTGGTGGCCGCGGACGGCCCAAGTGCACCTACTGCGGCCGGGATGGCCATACTGAAGCCGTTTGTCACAAGAAACATGGCTACCCCCCTCGCCCGCCTACTGCTGCTGTTACCGATAGCTCTCCTCCGACTGGTACGGATCTTGAGGCTCTTCGCCTACAGCTGCAACAACTCCAGGGGCTCCTCAACCCCCCTTCTGCTTCCCATGCCTCCACCTCCCATGCAGGTATTGTCTCCACCTCCGCTGCAGGTACTGCCTGTCTCTCTCCCAGCTCTCGCTGGATCCTGGATTCGGGAGCCACCCACCACATCACTTCCATGCGGCCGCCCCAGTTCTCTACTGCTGCTCACCCCCCGTCTATTACTGTGGCCAATGGTGCGCTTGTCCCGGTCTCCGGCTGCGCGGACCTCCTCCTTCCTCCCTCTCTCTCTCTTCGCTCCGTTCTTTATGTGCCGGCCTCGCCTTTTAATTTACTCTCTATTGGTCGTCTTACTACTGATATGAATTGCTTTATCACCTTCACCTCTTCTGGTTTTTTGATACAGGATCGGCAGACGCGGATTACCATTGGTAGGGGTCGGCTGCAGAACGGGCTTTACCTCCTCGATGTCTCTCCCACATCCCTTTCCTCCGTTTCCTCGTCTGATTGGCATTGTCGGCTTGGGCATGCCCCTCTACCTATCCTCCAGAAGGCGCTTCCAGACATTTCTCTTCCTGCTTTTCAATGTGATTCTTGTATTATTGGCAAACAGCCTCGCTCTTCTTTTCCAGCTCATTGTACTAGGAGCTCCGCTCCCTTTGATTTAATACATTCGGATATTTGGGGCCCCTATAAAGTCCTTAGCATTTCTGGTTATCGTTATTTTATAACATTTATTGATGATTACTCTCGTACTACTTGGTTGTATCTCCTGCATGATCGCTCTGAGCTTCCGCGTGTCTTTCAGGCGTTTGTGTTAGAGACTCGCACGCAATTCTCTACCACCATTAAAACTTTCCGCTCTGATAATGCTCGGGAATACACTAGCCACGAGTTTGCCACTCTCTGCGCAAACTTCGGTATTGTTCACCAGACCTCTTGTCCCTACACCCCTCAACAAAACGGGGTCACTGAACGCAAGAACCGCCACTTGCTCGATGTGGCTCGCTCTCTCATGCTTCACATGGACGTTCCCAAAGTCTTCTGGAACTTTGCGGTCTCCACAGCATGTTTTCTTATCAACCGTCTCCCCTCTCCCGTTCTCCACAACGCTACACCCTTCAGCCTTCTTTTTCCCTCCACACCCGCCTTCCCCCTCACCCCCCGGGTTTTTGGCTGTACCTGCTTTGTCCATAAACTGGGCCCCCTCTTGACAAACTGGATCCCCGTGCGGCCAAACACATTTTTGTCGGCTACTCACGTACCCAAAAGAGCTATGTTTGCTACTCTCCGCTCACCCGGAAGGTCTCTGTTTCGGCTGATGTTACTTTCCGGGAGAATCAACCCTTCTTCCCTCCTCCGTTGCCACCACTTCTCCCACCACCTACTACCACACCCTCCCTTCCCCGGCCGGTGATCCACGTCCACTCACCTCCCACCCTCCCTCCGCCTCCTCCCACCATTGACCCTCCTCGACCCCCAGTTATTCGGGTCTATGCTCGTCGCCCTCTTCCTCCCGTTGCTCCTCTGCAGTCGGCTTCGACCTCGGCTTCTCCGTGTTCTGCTGCTCCGGTGTCGGCCTCTACCGCTCATCCACTGGCGGACTATGTTTCTCTCCATCGCCTCTCTCCCCCTCTACAGGCCTTGGCTACTTCGCTCTCCTCGGTCTCTATTCCTACTTCTGTCCAGGACGCTCTTCAACATCCTGGGTGGCGTGCGGCTATGGAAGAGGAGATGGCTGCTCTTTGGGCCAACCAGACTTGGACCCTGGTGCCCCTTCCTCCCGGCCAGAAACCCGTTGGGTGCAAATGGGTTTTCGTCATTAAACATGCTCCTGATGGGACCATTGATCGCCTCAAAGCTCGGTTGGTTGCTCGTGGTTTCACCCAGCAACCGGGGCTGGACTATGACGAGACCTTCTCTCCGGTCGCTAAGCTCAACACGGTCCGCATTCTCCTCTCTGTGGCTGTCCATCGCCAGTGGCCCTTGTTTCAACTCGACGTCAAGAACGCTTTCCTGAACGGCGACCTTCAGGAAACGGTTTACATGCAACAACCTCCCGGGTTTGAGACCACGGGGGAGTCACGGGTTTGTCATCTTCTCAAATCTCTATATGGTCTCAAACAATCCCCTCGGGCATGGTTCGACAAGTTCAGCAAAGCGCTCCGGGACGTTGGCTTCACTCGCAGCTCGGCTGACTTCTCATTGTTTACTCGTCACCAGGCCACTGGTACGGTTCTCCTGTTGGTATATGTCGACGACATCATTATTACTGGCAGTGACTTGGACGGCATACAGGCCGTTAAGCTACATCTGAGCTCCGTCTTCCAAACTAAAGATCTGGGTCCTCTTCGGTACTTCCTCGGTCTGGAAGTGGCCAGACGGTCAGATGGCTTGGTTCTCTCTCAGCGCAAATATTGCCTGGATCTCCTTCATGATGCAGGCTACTCTGGTTGCAAACCTATTAACACTCCCATGGATGCAAATCACAAAATATGTGCTCAGGGCTCAGATTCTGATTCGCTTCTACCAAATCCCGAATATTACCGTCGTTTAGTTGGGAAGCTTATCTACCTAACAGTTACAAGACCTGATATATCTTTTGCTGTGGGACTTGTGAGTCGCTATATGCACTCTCCTCGAAGCTCTCATCTCCAGGCTGTGGAACGCATTCTCAGATATCTTAAGACAGCTCCTGGCCAAGGACTTGTATACAAAATCTCATCCTTCATTCCTACACTAGTGGCATACTCTGATGCCGACTACGCTGGCTCCCTCGACGATCGACGATCCACTAGCGGGTTTTGTACATATTTTGGAGGACATCTGATTACTTGGCGAAGCAAGAAACAAGCAGTGGTTGCTCGATCCTCAGTCGAAGCAGAATATCGGGCAATGGCTGCTGTGGTCTCTGAACTCACATGGATTGAGAGTCTCCTTACCGACCTTGGAGTTAAACTACCTTCTCCTGCTCTCCTCCTTTGTGACAGTCAAGCTGCCATACATATTGCCAAAAACCCGGTCTTCCATGAAAGAACGAAGCATATCGAGGTAGATTGTCATTTCATCCGAGAGAAAGTCCACATGAAGAAGATCGAGCTCAAGCACGTTCCGGGTACTGAACAGGTTGTCGACATCTTCACCAAAGCTCTTCCTAGTACCCTCTTCTATCAGTGCCTATCCAAGCTTGGCGCATACGACTTGTACGCTCCAGCTTGCGGGGGAGTATTAGAAAAGCCCATGTAAAAGGCCCATTTAATGGCCTATTTTTCTTCCTCCTTTTTAGTCCCACATCATGTATAGGATTTATTCTTCTCTCTTCTCTCCTATATATTTGTATTCTCTCCTTGTATTTACATACGGAAATATACATACAAGCTTTGGGCTCTCTCAACAGATTTGATATATTATTTTACTATGTTTGCAATTTTTTTGATGTATTTGGGCATCCTCGCCTCCGACCAATCGTAGTTGTTGATGGGGGGATGCCCTAATTCTTGTTTTATTATTAATATATGTGATAGGGGGCTGGTCTAGGCATTGCAAAATTTGAAGACATTGAATCCCGGAATCCCGCGATCATCGCACAGTGCCGACTCCGTGAAACCCTATATGACGACTCCTAGGTTTGTATCTTCCTCCTCAAGCCTTCCCCTAACCCTAGCCTCCATTTTCCAACCCTCAAACCCTTCCTCCACCCGCTGCGACCCCTCCCAAAAATCCAATCACCTCTCTAATTCCTATTTCTTTTCCTTGCATTGTTCATAAATTAAATTTACTATTCCTAATCTATACTTCTCCCCTCCCTATACTACCCCAGCCTGAAAACTTTCCCCCAACAAAGCCACAACCACCAGCCGCCCCTTGCCCTCCCTCCATGGCTGTCTCCTCCATAGCCTAGAGCCTACCGCCACCCCGTTTTCTCCCAGCAAACTGCCAATCCCCCCTTCCACCCGACCCCTCCTCCTGCTATCTCTTCCCAGTCCGGCAACCCTCTAACAACCCACTACCAAGGCCCCTTACCCCTACCACCATCGTTCCCCTCTCTACAGCCCAAAACCGACACCCACTCCCTTCTTTTCATGGATCCACCTTCCATATCCTTTCCCTTTTTCAGATCAGTTCAGATTCAGAATTTTCAGCCCATAACCGATTCCAAAATATCGGATCTACTACTCCCCGCCTGGATCTATCCATACGTGGTCGGATCTCTCCATTTCCTACCCGATCCCACCCTCCACCGCCGAGGACAGCTACTTACATCATTTTCCACCCCTCCGGTTCCAACTCGGATCGTCGTACACACATCTCCGGCGTCGGACTCTTCAGTGCCTTGGTCATCCCACTACTTGGTGAGATTTCATTATGCTGGATTATTATTTTCAGCATATTTGTATCAGATTGGCCACTATATTTGTTTGGATATATTTTGTATTGTGGTGGTTTGTTTAGATAAATATTGTGATTTGCATGGTCATTCGCCGCACACGCTCTCTTTGGCCTCCACGCGGAGGAAAGCCTAAGCTTGCTTTCGCCATAATAAAATATTATGTATTGTTGTGAATTATCCGCGTGAGATATTTTTATTTATTTATTATCTAATTTGTGATCTAACCGTTGGATTTGCATAACATGTAGGGTTAGGTCGCAGATTTTCCACTGCCTATAGATTCGTCCTGCGTCAACTTTCCTCCGCGTGGAGGGCCAAAGCGAGAGTGCGCGGCGAATGAACCCTTCAAATCACAATAATAATCAAAAGCAAAATTCTACGATAATATTTCTTCAAGCAAATATAAAATGTCCAACACAATAAATAAATATTGAAATAATAATCCAATAAAACAAAGGACTCACCAAAGTAGTGGGTTGATCAAGATACTGAAGAATCTGGAGCTGGAGATGCGTGTACGTCGATCATATGTGGAATAAGTGGCATGGAAATAACGTTGGTGGCTGTCCTCAGTGGTAGATGGTGGAATCATAACAGAAATGGGTTGATCTGGTCACGTAGGTAAAGATCCGGGCGGGGAAGGGTAGATCCGACAATATGAGATCTGATCCGAGATGGAAAATTCCAGATCTAGGCTGATCTGGAAGGGGAAAGGCTAACAGAGGTGGATCTACTATGAGTGGTATCTCACCATCGACCATGTCAGAGGATATCCACAACACTGATTTATAATAAAAGGAGAATTAGGGAACTCCTCCATCAACGACTATAAATGGTCGGAGGTCGGACCACTCAAATACATAAAAAAACACAAAATAATAAAGTAATATATCATATCGATTTGCAATTCGAATCCGGACACATTCGCGGAATCCGATCGTCGATCCGGACACATCATATATGGAAGGTCGCCAATGTATCCCGAACGGGCCCAAAACTCGTCCTCCATTGCAGGTTCTCGTCTCTGCTCTGCATCAAACACTTTTTAAGTACACCGTCAATGAGAAATGATATCCCACCATCGACCATGTCGAAGAATATCCACAACACTAATTTATAATAAAAGGAGAATCAAGACATCCCACCATCGATGACTATGAATGGTCGGAGATGAGACCACTCAAATATATCAAAATAAAATGCAAAATAATAAAGTAATATATCATATCGATTTGCAACGCGAATCCGGACACATTTGCGGAGTCCGATCGTCGATTCGGGCATGTCCATATATGGAAAGTCGCCATTCTGTCCCGAACGGGATCAAAACTCGTCCTCCACTGCAGGTACTCGTCTTTGCTTCGCATCAAATACTTTTTAAATACACCGTCAATGAGAAATGGTATCCCACCATCGACTATGTTGGAGGATATCCACAACACTGATTTATAATAAAAGGAGAATTAGGGCATCCCACCATCGACGACTATGTATGGTCGGAGGTGAGATCACTCAAATACATCAAAATAAAACGCAAAATAATGAAGTAATATATCATATCGATTTGCAGCGCAAATCCGGACACTTTCGCGGGGTCCGATCGTCGATCCGGGCACGACATATATGGAAAGTCGCTAATCTGTCCCGAACGGGCACAAAATTTGTCCTCCACTGCAGGTTCTCGTCTCTGCTCCGCATCAAACACTTTTTAAGTACACCGTCAATAAGAAATGTTATTGATTGAGGAGAGTTGTCGATTCCCTCTTGTCTTCTCGGCCTTGACTTCGCCTATGATAGATTCTGCATCCTTCGATACTGATAACGTCTACAATTGAAGATGAGAGAAGAACTGAGAGAGACATGACTAGAAAATTTTGCATAGAAAACGCTTGCGCCAATCTAATACAATTTCTAATATGTATATAAATAAATACACACACAAGTTCGCCCATGCACGATCGCTCATGAACTCTCCCCCTCGTTCTCATATATGCACACTATGACATGGAGGGAAAAAATAAAAAGGACAATTTCACCCTTCAACGTGTGCGCATGGTACAAGAAATATAGATTTTCGTTTTAATATAGTATATATGAAAGGTAAAATGAGAAAACGTGGGACACCTAAAAGGAATCCTTGCTTTTATAATACTATAAATATAGCAATAGTTCACTCCGGTCGATCTAATCATAAAAAACTTGAACCAATGAAATTCCCAAAATCACCTTCAGATTATGGCTTCATTTGGGAGAATGACTGTGATTGTAAAATGAGGTATTGTAAATACAGGTTTGTAAATGTAGCTATTAGAGACTGGTTGCTGGAAATGAAGATTTATTGAGATAGTCTCTGCTTGCAGAGCTCTTCAGAACAGAGAATCGTTTGACAAAATAGCGGTGTTAATTAACTATATATACATATACATACATACATATATATATTTTTAATTATTTTTTCTAATATATACATATATCTTTTAATGAGAAAAAATAAAAAATAAAAAACATTGTTGAGCGCGCTGTTAAGGCCGCTGCCG
The DNA here is from genome assembly GCA_039583875.1 of Platanthera guangdongensis. Classification (NCBI taxonomy): domain Eukaryota; kingdom Viridiplantae; phylum Streptophyta; class Magnoliopsida; order Asparagales; family Orchidaceae; genus Platanthera; species Platanthera guangdongensis. The sequence continues at coordinate 57,817,910 of CM077158.1, forward strand.
ACGGCCTGCCCGGAGCTTGCCGACGGGGTCCCCGGACCCTGACAAACCCATCGGGGGTATCCCGACGGCGCTTCGGCAGGGCCACCACCAGCGGTGGACCTGACCGTAAGGCACAGATCTGGATCTGGATCTGGATCTGGATCTATGAATCGGGCTGGAGGGTGGTGTGGCGTGATAGAGTTAGAAGGGCACAAAAAGGTGTCATGCTGGAGAATGGTCAGCGAGATTCAAAATTAAGGGAAAGGGTTGCACTTGATTTTAAGATGGATGATGAGATCTTTTGAATCAACGGTTCTGATGAGATGATTGTCTTACTTATTTAGAGGAATTATGTTACCACTATATATATTTTTTTAAATTAGTTGTGATATATTAAGAAAAAATGAAGTGCAAAATAAATTGATATATGAAAATTACATTAAATTGAACGATACATAGCCCCCCCATTACTCAAATATATTTATGGGCTCCACAAGCCCTATACTGCATGTATGCTTCTTACAAATATTAGGTTGATGTCTCTTGATAAATGAATCAACTATCATATCATATGTCCCAATATTCGCCACCACAATACATTTATTATCCATTCTTTCACGATCAAGAACTTAATTTCTATGTTCTTTGACTTTGTGATACTTTTATTGTTCATAGAGAACATTACAATTAAAATCAAGGTTGTCAGGATCGCGATTCGGATCATAGGATCTTACGATGCAGATGTTGTAAATCGATCCTGGTTTTGTAAAGCGATCCTCGATACGAACCTATTATCCGATCTGATCCTACCTCAAAATAATCTCATCTAGGATCTTGACAACCTTGATTAAAATATTATTACAGTACAAACGAATGAGCTTAGCAACATTGTTAGCGACCAGTAACTCAGTTATGAAGTTCTGGAGTCAAAAAACATGAGTAGTGACCCCAAAAAAGAGCATGAACACTGCATGTATAGTGAAAGAAGTAATGATTGTCTGTTTGACGCTCTTTCAAGAAACAACCTCATGTAGGGTTGGCTACATAGGTGTACGAATAAGATGCAACCATAATGTGAAGTGCAGGGATAAGTAAATCTAATATCATTGAACACTATGACATGCCTGTACAACATTTAATAAATAATTAAATCCCACATATAAATTTTAAGTAAGGCAAAATGATTTCTTTAGGCAAGCCTGCTTAGGCTTTCCTCCACGTGGAGGACCAAAGCAAGAGCACACAACGAATAGTTCCTGCAAATCTCAAAATAATACAGAACAAAACACTACAAAACTATAGATCCAATGGAGCACAAGTTAATACATATAATAATATTGAAAAAAAGTCCATACAACAAATAAAACTCACAAAATAGTGAGGCTACTGTAAGATGAGATATCCGGCGAGGGGCGACGATGCGGCGGCTGAAATTTGAGTGGCGCAGGCTGAATTTGAAAGGTGGGATGGGATTTGAGGGAAAGTGGCTGGTTTTGGAAGGTAGGGGGCTGGATATGGAAAATAGGGGCTGTGAAGGGGCTGAATGTGGGAAAGGGACAAGGAGCTGTGGACTGTAGGGAGCTACTTGCTTCGAGGAGGTGCAGTTGGATGGAGATTTGGGTGGTGGTGCAACTGCAGGGTGACAACGGGCTTGGAGAAGGGTGGATGGTGGTTTTTGGCTTGCTGGAAGGGCGACAAGGGGGTTGGGTGAAAGAGCAGGGAGGGAAGACCATGGATCTGCCTCTTGGGAGTGGAAACAATGGGGGAAAATTCAGATCTGGGCTTACTGGGAGGGAAAGCATCAAGGCATGGGCGAATCTGGGTTTGTTGGGTGGAAAACAACAAGGGTGTGGGTGGCGATTAGGGCTTTGGGAGGTTAAAATGAAGGTTAGGATTAAAAGATACCTTGGGGAGGAACATAACCACCTATGTGTCATCATCCAGGGACTCACAGAGTCGTCATTGTGAGAGGTTCGCCAGATTTCAAGATTATTCTCTCCAAAATCTGCAATAGCCGTCAAACAGCCCCTATGCCTCTTATTTATAATAAAACATAGTTAGGGCACCCCAACATCATTGACTTTGATTAGCCGGGGATGTGGAGGGCCCAATTATACTAAATAAAACAGAAACACAATAATATAATATATGAACATGTAGGTAAACGACAACTTGGATGCATCCATGGAGTCAGCTTGTTGTCGGAGATGCCATATATTGCAGGTGGCCAATTGGCTCCAAAACAGGCCCAAAATTCATCCTTTGTTGCAGGTTCACATCTCCATTTCACATCATTCTCCCCGACTTGAAAGAATTCATCTCCTGATGAATAAAGATTGGAATCCTCTTGGCGTATGTGAGGTAATAATCGATGAGGTCCATCAGAGTTCGTCCAAATATCGTCGATGATAGAACATCCTCGCCAATGGTACTCTTGTCTCGTCAGTTAAGCAATCGTTCCAATGGTACTTTGGTTTTTGTCCGTCAGGCGTGGTTGTACACTCGTAAGCTACAATATCAGTAATGCTCTCAAAAGTCACATGGTGTGATGGTGGTACCGGTGCAATCACAAGTGCAGACGGTGAAGTCATGGGTGACTGGCACAAAGGTAGGTGGTGCTCAGAAGTGGACTGAGTGCGAGACTGAGGATGTGGAGGTGTGGGCTCAAATGGATGTGGAGGTGTAGATTTAAGAGGATCTCCATGAAGTTGATCTACATGCTCATGAGGCTTGTAGTATGACGTCAAATCCTCATTAAATATGGGATGAATATTCGTACTAGTTGGGATATCAAGATCATAAATATTTGCTTTTATCCTTCTCATGATTGTATAGAAATCCATTCGCCTAACACTCAAACTTTTAGCAGGCCTCCAAAGAAGCTTCACAGTACGGATTCTCGCATTCACCTACCCGCTTTCTTGAAATATCTTGTTTTACCAATGAATATCTTCTTACGATTTATAAGATTTATTAACAACATTAATCCTCTGCCAGACCGACCCATGAAACACATGCAAATGATGGCTCAACAGACGATGAAAATGATGAAGAAACAACTCAAAAAACTCATGTCAATGTGTTACGCCCCCGACCGCGGCCCGCTTCTCGGGGCGTTATTATGCTCGCAGGCGCAAGGAGACGACGAGCAACGAAGGGGCTGAACCATCCGGTTCAACCCCCACTCAGTAGAACCGGCCGGCCAAGGGCTGAACCAATCGGTTCAGCCCTTATATGGAGGGGCCGGCCGACTCACTCCTTGGCCCGGGTATTTATACCCGGAGATGTCATCTTTTGGGGGCAAGCAATTAACCCTAAGGTATTTCTCCTTCTTCCCCTAAACCCTAGCCTCCTTCCTTCTTCTCTCTAGTTTCCTCCCTCTCTCTTTCTAGTAGTTCCTATCACAATGATGAAAATGAAACACAGCAGGCTCTCTAAGGGGCAGTCCGACAATAACTTGGAAATCTATAAAATGAGGTGGCCTATCAGGAGGATCTATCGATGAAGTGTTGAAAAACTCATCGAGTGTGTGATGAGTGTCCAAATGACTGTGTGCGACATCAACACTCAAATACAAGCTCATAAAGTGTCCATTGCCTCTTGGGGAATGTGACACATCAAAGGGCTCACCAAGAGGTATGTATGAAAATTCGTCGAGAATGCGATGATCACCTGAGTGGATACCAGAGACACCGACGATAAGTTGTGACTGATGAGTGTGGTGAGTGTCCCTAAAAATAAAGAACTCATCCAGTGAATCATCGCTGAGTGTCCCAAAAGTCATCAAGAGTATGATGGGTCATCAGGTAGGCTCTCAATATATCAGGAGTATGCTCCGGTGTACATAAGGAAAGCCCAACATACTTGATGTTGCACTCAAGATCCATTCTTTGGGGTAATATCAAAGATGATAATGAAAGAGACGTCAATAACTTAGTACTCATAAATGAGTTGCTCACCTAAATCTCATTCTCATAAAAACGTCGTAGCTCATCAGGAGGTTCAACGGGGGACTCGCCATAGACCCGTTAATGGGGTCATGATCCTCCAGATGAGTACCATCGTAAGAGGTATCTCCATCAATGGGTGAGTCAGCCACTTCGATATCAACACTGGGCTTGTGTCTCTTGGTGATGATGTGGCTCAAGACAATGATGAGGGGTGAGTTCAAACGACCTACTCTTAAGAATTGGTCCATAGGTACGGTGGCAATAAATGAGTCTATGGTAGGGGGGTAACTAATTATGAGCATGGAGGAAGGATGGGGATAGGTGTGGTACATATCCCTTAGATCAATAGGTTGATTGGACTCACTCTCAGTCGGGGTCACAAGAAATGTGTTAGAAACAAATGACAGACCACTCATCGGACTAAGGACCTCACCGGCGTTAGAGAAATCCGTCTCAGATATCATTTTTATCTTGTCCACGAGACAAGGGAGGCAAAGTGGTGACCTCAGTATGGGAGAGACTCATACGGGTCAAGCGTGAATCCATTTGACCAACTCTAGCAGCTCTCAAGTATTGTTCATGATGAAAGGCGAGATGATGTATGCTCAAGGGACTCCAAGCGGTGATAAATCAACTCAGTACGTATTTCAGATCGAAGTCCAGGCCAAAATCGGGAAGTTGTCATTGTTAGTCCCTCTCGGATGTTGTTACTCACCATTAACCCATCAAAATGATCTCTATACTCAATGACAGACATAGATCCTTGTTGAAGGAAAAATAATTGTTCGAAAAGGCGACTTAGATATGATGCCAGTAAGTGTCAAACGTTCTTGTTGACAAGCTAAAAAAGTCTAACTGTTGACATCTCAATCACCTATTTTAATCTTTTGATTCATATGTCAATCACGTTAGTCCAACACAGAGGTTATTTATTCTCTCTCCTCAAACTTTGATTATTTCTAAATATATTTCTTATAGTGAACATGGTATTGAATAGGTACTTTTGATGTCTAATACCATCTAATGTGATTTCTTGTTTTTCAAAGAATTCTTATTGCATTTTAAATAACGATTGTCACCTTTCTTTCATGGTGGGGTTAGAAATTTGCTGTTGAGGGTAGTCATGGAGATAAGTTGATGTGTATGAAATGCCACTAGTACGCACTATAATGCTAATAGGATATGTAATAAATGTGAGATGTCATTTGGCAAATAGAAATTTTTGAACAACATTAAATTTTATTTTGGGTGATGTTATATATAAACCGCTTTTGGATGTATACAAACCAATTTTTAGAGTTTTTTGGGTCCTTTAAAAACACTATATACAAACCAACTTAAATACTCAAAAATTTTTTTCTCATTTATATCTCAAGTCTCACAAGATGTTTGCTCGCTCCCGATACCCCGCTGCATACACCTCCCGATATCTTTTGTAATGATCATGCTAAAGTCCCCGTCACGCAATGGAGCCTTGGCGGTGGAAGCAGCGCCCCGGTTGGTGATCTCTCATATTCGGTTCGCCCGCTCCCGATACCCATTCGCATACACCTCCCGATCACTCCTATTTGGTTCCTCGCGACAACCTTCGCCGCCCCTCGATATCATGTCGCCGACGTGTAATGAAGATTCTCCAAATTTGACAATCTAGTGCTTACCTGCAGCCGGAATGTTTCTTTCTACTCTAGCACTGTTCACAATTATAGCAAGATTTAAAGTATTTATACGAGCTATTGATTTTTATAAGAAAAAAATTAATATCTCGCGAGCTAGTGTTATTAAGTGGTTTTTTTAAAAAATATATATTTTTAATTTTGTGCTGGTTTGTATATAACCATTAGGTTTGGGTATAACAAATTTATATTTGCACTGATTTGTATATAGTAATGATTTGTATATAGCCAAAAACGGTTTATATATAACATCACCCTTTATTTTTGGGGTCACTTTTTTCGCAAAGAAGAAAATCCTAAGACGACATTAATGCTACCTAGCTCTAATTCCGCTTGTTGAACTCATAGTTTCCCTCGACGGGATGAATGCGAGGTAAATATGATTATTAATGCAATTTAAATTAAAATGAGCTACATTAATTTCAACAAAATAATTTTGGAGTCTACGCTGCACAAGATTATTGTCGAAATCAATGGGCAAACTTTGTATATACTTCTTCATATCTCAAATACATGAGAGAGTACGAATATATAGGAGAAGAGAGGGAGAAAGAATCCTATACAATAGAAGTGAGACTAAAGGAGAAGGAAGAGATGTATCTATAAATGGATCTTTACATCATTTTTTCCTTATATCTTCTAACACTCCCCCGCAAGCGGGAGCGTACAAGTCATAGGCACCAAGCTTGGACAAGAACTGATAATACAATTAACGAGGTAATGCCTTGGTAAGGACGTCAGCAACTTGCCCAGAAGCAGAAACATGTTCAAGCTTTAGTACCTTTGATGGAACCTTTTCTCGAACGAAGTGACAATCAACCTCAATATGTTGAGTCCGCTCATGGAACACATGATTCTTTGCAATATGAATTGCAACTTGACTGTCACAAAACAACGTTGAAGGTGGGGTCAATTAACTCCCAAATTCATTAGAAGACTTTCAAGTCAGGTTAGTTCAAATATAACAGCCGCCATCATACGGTACTCAGCCTCAGCAGACGAGCGAGCAACCACCGACTACTTACTCCGTCATGTGATAAGATTTCCTCCAAAATATGTACAAAAACCAGTAGTAGATCGTCGATCATTCAACGAGACCGCATAATACGCATCAGATTATGCAATAAGAGAAAAAAAGGAAGATGACTTATACACAAGTTCTTGTCCAGGGGCAGTCTTCAGATACCTGAGAATACGTTTCACTGCTTCAATGTGAGAAACCCATGGAATATGCATAAATCGGCTGACCACACCAACCGCAAATGATATATCTGGTCTCGTAATTGTTAGATATAACAGTTTTCCCACAAGACGACGATAGTATTCCGGATTTGGAAGTAGAGAATCAAACTCAGATCCCTGAGCACACAACATGTGGTTGACTTCCATCGGGATTTCTGCAGGTTTGCAACCCGAGTGACCAGCATCTTGCAGAAGGTCAATGCAATACTTACGCTGCGATAAGACAAGGCCATCAGGTCGCCGTGCTACCTCTAGTACAAGAAAATATCAAAGATTTCCTAGATCTTTGATTTAAAAGATAGAATTTAAATGTTTCTTAATATGATGTATCCCAACGGACTCATCACCAGTGATCAAAATATCGTCCACATAAATCAGAAATATTATAGTCCCAATTGATTGGTGACGAGTGAAGAGAGAGGAATTTGTCGAGCTCTGTTTGAAGCCAATCTCACGAATGACCTTGCTGAATTTTTCAAACCACGCTCTTGTAGACTGTTTGAGACCATAGATAGATTTGCGAAGCAAACATACACGAGACTCCCCCGTGGTCTCAAATCCGGGCGGTTGATGCATATACACTGTTTCAAGAAGATCGCCATTCAAAAAAGCATTCTTGACATCCAACTGATGGAGAGACCACTGGCGATGAACAACTAAGGAGAGTAAGACCCGAACCGAATTTAATTTTGCGATCATGGAGAACGTTTCCTCATAATCAAAGCCGTACTGTTGAGTAAAACCCCGTGCTACAAGCCGAGCCTTTAAGCGATCAACTGTCCCATCCGCGACATGTTTGATAGTAAAGAATCCACTTGCAGCTAACACAACTGTGGCCAGGAGGAAGAGACACAAGATCTCAAGTGTGATTACCCCATAAAGCAGTCATTTCTTCATTCATGGTGGCACACGAGATAAGAAGAGGTTCCTGCGCAGAGTTAGGTATGAAGATCGAGTAAAGAGAGAGCAAAGGTAATAAAAGGTGGAGAGAGCCGATGTAGAGAGACATAATTGACCAAGGGATGAGTCGTCGAGTGGGATGCCAGATCAACGTGCCACGAGATCACACCGGTAGAGGGAACCTGCTGCAGGTCATCTGGATGTGGAAGACGACGAGTGTACACTTGAACGATAAGAGGTTTGGAGGGGACTGGTTGTGTTGTAGGAATCAGAAGCAGAGGAGTAGGGAGAAGGGGTGGAAGCAGAGACGTAACTGGAACTGTAGGCCGAGGTAGCGGAGGAGGAAGAAGGGGGTCAGAAGGATTGGTGTGATATGGTTGGTGTTTATGAAAGGAGACATTATCAGATACAACCACCTTACCGGTGGTAGGATAAAAGCATACATACCCCTTCTGAGTGCGGGAGTACCCAACAAACATAGCTTTGGTAGCACGAGGGGCTAACTTGTCATTTGAAGGACCATTGTGGTGAACATAACAGGTACACCCAAACACACGAGGTGTGAGAGAGAAGAGAGTTGTGGATGAGTAAAAAAGAGTAATGAGAGCCACAAAGTAGAGGACAGACGAAGACATGTGATTGATGAGGTGACAAGCAGTAGAAACCGCAAAGTTCCAATAGAGAGGAGGAACCTGCATTTGGATCATGAGAGATCTAGCCACATCAAGGAGGTTGCAATTTTTTCGTTCCGCTATGCCATTCTGTCACGGGGTATATGCACACGAAGTCTGATGTATAATACCAAACTAGGCGCACAAATTGGAGAAAGTGTGACCAATATACTTATGAGCATTATCTGTACGGAGAGTTTTTACACAGGTAGAAAACTGAGTGCGAGTTTCCGTAAGAAACGTGGAGGTGAGTTCAGTACGATCACGAAGTAAATACAAGAAGGTAACCCGCGAGTAATCATCTATAAAAGTAACAAAGTAGCGATACCCAAATACATTAGGGACCTTATAAGACCCCCAGATATCAGAATGCATTAATGATAAATGAGCATCGCTCCGAGTACAAGAAGAAGAAAAAGATACACTGTGGTGTTTACCGAAAATACAAGATTCACAAAAAAACTCTTGAAGAGAAATAGTGGAAGAGTTTTTTTGAGAATTGGAAGAGGAGCATGCCCAAAACGACAATGCCAATCCGTGGTAAAGTCAATGGTGAGAGCAGCAGGAGGAACATCGAGAAGATACAACCCGTTAGACAGCCGTCCTCTACCAAGTATATTCTGCGTTAGTCGATCCTGCACAACAAGTGAAGAGCGTGAGAAAGTTACACAACAATCAAGATCTTGTGTAAGACGGCTAAAAAAAAGTAGATTAAAAGAAGAGCCCGGAACATGAACCGAGGATAAGGAGAGGGAAGGAGTAAGAGGCAGATGAGCAGTGCTAGAAATCAGGATCGTGTCACCATTAGCCACAGTGATGTGCTTGGGATAAGCAGTATCTAAGTATTGAGGCGGCCGCTGCGGAGTGAGATGATGCGTAGCATCCGAGTCTACAATCCAGTGAGAGTTGTGTGAGAGGCAAGATATACCTTCATTGGAGATCGAGACCACGTGCCAGAGGAGCGACTAACCACCCCTTGAAGCTGGTGGAGTTGAGCACATAAATAAGCAATATCATCACTAGTGACAGAGGGAGGTGTGGGAGCGATCGTGCAGTAAGGTGAGGGGGCAGGCCATATTTACGTTAGCAGGTTGCCGCCAGATGACCATCCCTGCCACAGTAAGAGCACTTAAAGAGAGTTCGACCACCATGACCGCATCCCCGAGACTGGCGACCACCACTAGCCGGTGGACCACAAGCAGCTGGAGCGAGAGTGACCACGGGCTGCTGAAGAAGAGCTGGAGAAGGAAACAGAGCATCCGGAGGAGTAACTTTCAGAAGCATCGAGCACACATCCGAGAGGGATGAAGTAACAACGGATGATAGAACATGAGCACGAACACTATGAAGATGTGATGGAACACGAGACATCATTATAGCAATCCCCACTGCCTCCTGTTGTCGTTGAGTAACCAAGTTCGTGGTGGGGGGATGATACTGGATTCAAGCCTCAACAAGAGTTTTAGCCAGCGCAACAAAAGAAGTGATGTCTCCAGTAACACCACCATCGAGGGACTGAAGAACAGTAAGAATATCAAACAAGTGTTGAAGACTGTCCTTCCCAAAGTAGAGAGAATGAAGATCTGTCCACATAGCGTGAGCCGTCTCGTGATACATGGTCATACGATAGGGCTCGGTGTCCAGAGAATTGAGAAGCCAAGATTGGACGCGTCCATCGTCACAGATCCACTCATCAGTTGGTTCAGTGGGAGGAGCCCTGATGAGATGATGAAGGAGGCCTTTAGTTTTTAGCACACGTCGAACTGAGTGCACCCATTCCACAAAATTTTGTTTGCCACGAAGAGAAATTGTGGTAATGCGTAGTTCATCCCGAAGCTCAAGAGGAGCAGCTCGAGGATAGCTTGGAAGAGTAGACGAATCAGAAGCAGTTGTGGAATCGGAAACCATCTTACTGAACTGCGACTAGGTACAGTAACCGAGCGGCAAGAAGACATGCGGCAAGCTGAACAGAACAAGAGGTGACTATCAAAGAAGCACCTGAGTATAACGACTAGAAGAAGCCGCGCGGGCAACAACGATAAGAAGAGGTCGCAGAAGGCAGCGACTAGAAGAGGTCACACGCGAGGCAACGATCAGAAGAGATCGCGCGGAAAGCAGCGACTAGAAGAGAAACCGACAAGACTGTGGGCAGAGATTGAGGCCACAACGGAGAGATGAAGTCCGCAATATGCGACGGAAGACCGTGTCGACCAAACAGATAGAAGAAGCCGTCCGACAAGAAGAGGCAGCAGCGGGTTAGTAGGCCACCAACCCGGCAAGAACAGACTGCGCGGTAAAACAGTCCGCAATGATGAACCGAGAGTTTCCAGCGACAAATCGGCAAAGCGAGGGGACCACGACGACTAGCAAGAAAGGGGCCGGCGAGAAGGTTAGAGCGGCAAGGCGAGCAAGCCGCGAGAAACATAGGAGAGCGCGGGAAGAGCGCGATTAGCAGAGGTCTAGTCGGCAATACGGAGAACAAAAAAATTGGCTATAAGAGAGCCAAGAAGAGGAGAAAGTGGAAGCCACGAGAGAAGCAGGAGAGGGGAAACCGGAAGCGGTTAGAGAAGAGGAGACCACACAAAGGGGTGCGGTTAAAAAAAGACAAGTCGGGAAACAAACTGCACAAGGGTGCGATAAGGCGGGAAGAGACCGACAGGAGAACCGTGCACATGCGGTAAGGAAAAGGCTAATCACAAATTCGGACCGGTGCCTCTAATACCATGTAGAAATCAATGAGCAAACTTTGTATATACTTCTTCATATCTCAAATACAAGAGAGAGTACAAATATATAGGAGAGGAGAGGGAGAAAGAATCCTATACATAGAAGTGAGACTAAAGGAGAAAGAAGAAATGAGCCTTTAAATGGACCTTTACATCATTTTTCCTTATATCTTCTAACAATTAGCATTATTTTCATTTACAACAATGCAACTCATGTCTCAATTAGGCAAACATTCAATAATCAATAATCACTGGAATAGTAATAGTATATGCTAAATAATACAGGGAAGTAGGAAAAAAATATACCATATAAATTTCCCTCTAATAAAACTAGACTATGTAAACTAGACAGAGACGAGCAAAAAATTTAGGAAAGATCTCACCGAGTATGAATGGGAGGGTAAGATGGTTGGTGGAAGGTCATGTTGTAAACATGGTTAGTTGTAAACATGGTTAGTTGTAGCCCGTTGGTTAAGTCTGCATTGTGAATTTAGATTCAAATGACAAATCCAAGAATGCTAAAAATAAAGCCCAAGTGACATTTGGAAAGCTCCATGGCATGCTTGGATAAACCTTTATTTCCTCATCAAGTCATTATAAAGTTAAAATTCCAGTTTTCAACACGTCCAGAAAGGATTATTCTTGGAGCATTAAAGTGTGTTCTCATTAAAAATCTCTTAATGTCTCCACTCTCCACAACATATAATGAGGGAATGTATGGATTTCTTCTAGTTCATTAATAATTGTCCATCATGTCTGTTTTCTGAAAATTAAATATATATATAATGTAAGACAAAGGGAGGAGAGGGAATATAGTGGCGGCTGTTTCCACAAGACTCCACCACTGTTCTACACGATTCTGTTGATTACTAACCCACAAGCTTTTCTATGGTATCTACTGCTTGTTTTTAGATTATAATGAATCACAAAAGTGGTCTTGCACCATATAAATATTCTCAAAATCTTTTAGTTTTTAGAAAGTCAACGTCATGTTAAACAAATGCTGAAGGTGGTTGGCAGCTTCCTGCATGAAGCCTTCCAATGTCAGAAAACTATGGATGTCTTAGAATTGCAATTTTATTCAAACCGATTATAGCTATCATGATTTTTTATCTTCTTGCTCCATTAGTTTAAAAGGTTGGTTTGAGCAAAAGTTGGCTTTATATAATTTTTTTATTGGTTCGGAAACTCTACTTCCAGTAATTTTAATTGCGTGCATTATATGTGCATCCTAATGCTTTCTACATTTGGTTTTACACTTAAGGGAGGTTTTTCTCTTCAAACATTCTGCAGTCAAATTGAAGATGGTTTCTTCTACTACGATATTGTCTAGGAACATGAAGATGAAGATAAGATGGATGAGGACTACAAAATCATTGAAGAGCTGAAGAAAAGGACAGAGTATCAAAGGGCCCAAATTTTGCAGTTGGAGAATGCTTTGATCCAGGAACGAACAAAGGGAGAAGAATTAAATAAGCTTAAACTTGATGAATTTCATCAATCAAATGAGACTATCAAGGGATTGAAGCAAAAACTTGCTAATCTTACGAGTATAATTGAATCAAAGAATATTGAGCTTCAAAATCTTCAAACTGCCCTAGGACAATACTATGCTGAAAGTGAAGCTAAGGTTTGATATCTTACATTTGTACTTGGTTTATTAGAAATCATATTAGAAATTGAAAAATGACCTGATATATTTGGAACACAATTACTTGCTTTTCCTTAACTACTTGATAGTGATTATAGGAACGCTTTGGAAGAGAGTTGGCAGTTGCAAGAGAAGAATCTGGAAAATATTCAGAATTATTGAATGTAAGGACATATTGTTATTATATTTACTAATCCACATGCATATACACAGTACATCATTATTTTTTTCTTTACTGAACTTATACTTGAAATTGGAATCTAGTATCTGTTTAGTTCTGCAACAATAATACTTCTATGGAAGTTGCATATGAATTAATTTGAGATTGAATGATGTATTATTATTTCAAATGCTGGCTCGGGCTATCTTACTCTTAGCTTGATCTGGGAACCTGTCTTTGTACATAGTTTTCCACTCACTATGAACTTTCCTATTGTTTGGCACTTGGCAAGTGATTTGTTACGTGGCTCACTGTTAATTTTAGTTGAACAAGTACCAACAGTCGAGTACCGATACTTAAGATCCTAGAATGTCACCATACTGTCATTTACTTGGAGAAAGCTAGCACAATCATATGAGAAATCCTTTTTGATTAGATATTTTGTAGTTCAGCTTGCAGAAAGAATATTACAAGTGCTAAAAGGATATCCTTTTAACACCTTTTTATGGTTAATTTAGATATTCTACGGCCAAAGATTGTAATACCTTTGTATGTATGCTACATACTAAAATCACAACCTTAACTGAATAATCTTACAATATCTCTACAGTAAATTAACTGTTGAGCCTTTCGTATTGTTAACATCTTTCTTTTCATTTCTTCATTTCTTTCAGAATGAACTGTGGTATTATTCACTTTTATTTCCGTTAGTAGCATTTGTAGAGAAGTGCCCAAAGCTTGTATGTAGTATTCAAGTATCTAAATACAAGGAGAGAATACAAATATATAGGAGAGAAGAGAGGAGAATAAATCCTATACATGATGTGGGACTAAAAGAAGGAGGAGGAAAAATGGGCCATCAAATGGGCCTTTTACATGGGCTTTTCTAATACTCCCCCGCAAGCTGGAGCGTACAAGTCGTATGCGCCAAGCTTGGATAGGCACTGATAGAAGAGGGTACTCGGTAGAGCTTTGGTGAGGATGTCAGCAACCTGTTCAGTACCCGGAACATGCTTGAGCTCGATCTTCTTCATGTGGACTTTCTCTCGGATGAAATGACAATCTACCTCAATATGCTTCGTTCTTTCATGGAAGACCGAGTTTTTAGCAATATGTATGACAGCTTGACTGTCACATAGAAGGAGAGCTGGTGAAGGTAGTTTAACTCCAAGGTCGGTAATGAGACTCTCAATCCATGTGAGTTCAGAGACCACAGCAGCCATTGCCCGATATTCTGCTTCTGCTGAGTATCGAGCAACCACTGCTTGTTTCTTGCTTCGCCAAGTAATCAGATGTCCTCCAAAATATGTGCAAAACCCGCTAGTAGATCGTCGATCGTCGAGGGAGCCAGCGTAGTCGGCATCAGAGTATGCTACTAGTGTAGGAATGGAAGATGAGGTTTTGTATACAAGTCCTTGGCCAGGAGCTGTCTTAAGATATCTGAGAATGCGTTCCACAGCCTGGAGATGAGAGCTTCGAGGAGAGTGCATATAGCGACTCACAAGTCCCACAGCGAAAGATATATCAGGTCTTGTAACTGTTAGGTAGATAAGCTTCCCAACTAGACGACGGTAATATTCTGGATTTGGTAGAAGCGAATCAGAATCTGAGCCCTGAGCACATATTTTGTGATTTGCATCCATGGGAGTGTTAATAGGTTTGCAACCAGAGTAGCCTGCATCATGAAGAAGATCCAGGCAATATTTGCGCTGAGAGAGAACTAACCCATCTGACCGTCTGGCTACTTCCAGACCGAGGAAGTACCGAAGAGGTCCCAGATCTTTAGTTTGGAAGGCGGAGCTCAGATGTAGCTTAACGGCCTGTATGCCGTCCAAGTCACTGCCAGTAATAATGATGTCGTCGACATAAACCAATAGGAGAACCGTACCAGTGGCCTGGTGGCGAGTAAACAATGAGAAGTCAGCCGAGCTGCGGGTGAAGCCAATTTCCCGGAGAGCTCTACTGAACTTGTCGAACCATGCCCGAGGGGATTGTTTGAGACCATATAGAGATTTGTGAAGATGACAAACCCGTGACTCCCCCGTGGTCTCAAACCCGGGAGGTTGTTGCATGTAAACCGTTTCCTGAAGGTCGCCATTCAGGAAAGCGTTCTTGACGTCGAGTTGAAATAAGGGCCACTGGCGATGGACAGCCACAAAGATGAGAAGGCGGACCGTGTGGAGCTTAGCGACCGGAGAGAAAGTCTCGTCATAATCCAGCCCCGGTTGCTGGGTGAAGCCACGAGCAACCAAACGAGCTTTGAGGCGATCGATGGTCCCATCAGGAGCATGTTTAATGACGAAAACCCATTTGCACCCAACGGGTTTCTGGCCGGGAGGAAGGGGCACCAAGGTCCAAGTTTGGTTGGCCCAAAGAGCAGCCATCTCGTCCTCCATGGCCGCACGCCACCCAGGATGTTGAAGAGCGTCCTGGACAGAAGTAGGAATAGAGACCGAGGAGAGCGAAGTAGCCAAGGTCTGAAGAGGTGGAGAGAGGCGATGGAGAGAAACATAGTCCGCCATTGGATGAGCGGTAGAGGCCGACACCAGAGCAGCAGAACACGGAGAAGCCGAGGTCGAAGCCGACTGCAGAGGAGCAACGGGAGGAAGAGGGCGACGAGTATAGACCCGAATGACGGGGGGCCGAGGAGGGTCAAGGGTGGGAGGAGGCGGAGGGATGGTGGGGGGGGGACTGGACGGGGATCACCGGCCATGGGAGGGAGGGAGTTGTAGGAGGTGGTGGTAGAAGTGGTGGCAAAGGGGGGGGGGGGAAGAAGGGTTGATCCTCCCGGAAAGTAACATCAGCCGAGACAGAGATCTTCCGGGTGCGCGGAGAGTAGCAAACATAGCCCTTTTGGGTGCGGGAGTAGCCGACGAAAATGTGTTTGGCCGCACGGGGATCCAGTTTGTCAAGAGTAGGGCCCAGGTGATGGACAAAGCAGGTACATCCAAAAACCCGGGGGGGTGAGGGGGAAGGCAGGTGTGGAGGGAAAAAGAAGGCTGAAGGGGGTAGCGTTCTGGAGAACGGGAGAGGGGAGACGGTTGATAAGAAAACATGCAGTGGACACCGCAAAGTTCCAGAAGACTTTGGGAACGTGCATGTGAAGCATGAGAGAGCGAGCAACATCGAGCAAGTGGCGGTTCTTGCGTTCGGCGACCCCGTTTTGTTGAGGGGTGTAGGGACAAGAGGTCTGGTGAACAATACCAAAGTTTGCGCAGAGAGTGGCAAACTCGTGGCTAGTATATTCCCGGGCGTTGTCAGAGCGGAAAGTTTTAATGGTGGTAGAGAATTGCGTACGAGTCTCTAACACAAACGCCTGAAAGACACGAGGAAGCTCAGAGCGATCATGTAGGAGATACAACCAAGTAGTGCGAGAGTAATCATCAATAAATGTTAGAAAATAACGATAACCAGAAATGTTAGCAACTTTATATGGCCCCCAAATATCAGAATGTATTAAATCAAACGGAGCAGAGCTCCTAGTACAATGAGCGGGATAAGAAGAGCGAGGCTGTTTGCCAATAATACATGAATCGCATTTAAAAGCAGGAAGAGAAAGGTCGGGAAGCGCCTTCTCGAGGATAGGTAGAGGGGCATGCCCAAGCCGGCAATGCCAATCAGTCGAGGAAACAGAGGAAAGGGATGTGGGAGAGACATCGAGGAGGTAGAGCCCGTTCTGCAGCCGACCCCTACCAATGGTAATCCGCGTCTGCCGATCCTGTATCAAAAAACCAGAAGAGGTGAAGGTGATAAAGCAATTCATATCAGTAGTAAGACGACCAACAAAGAGTAAATTAAAAGGCGAGGCTGGCACATAAAGAACGGAGCGAAGAGAGAGAGAGGGAGGGAGGAGGAGATCCGCGCAGCCGGAGACCGGGACAAGCGCACCATTGGCCATAGTAATAGACGGGGGATGAGCAGCAGCAGAGAACTGGGGCGGCCGCATGGAAGTGATGTGGTGGGTGGCCCCCGAGTCCAGGATCCAGCGCGAGCTGGAAGAAAGACAGGCAGTACCTGCAGTGGAGGTAGAGACAATACCTGCATGGGAGGTGGAGGCAATGGAAGCAGAAGGTGGGTTGAGGAGCCCCTGGAGTTGTTGCAGCTGAAGGCGAAGAGCCTCAAGATCCGTACCAGTCAGAGGAGAGCTATCGGTAACCGCAGCAGTAGGCAGGCGAGGAGGGTAGCCATGTTTTTTGTGACAGACAGCTTCAGTATGGCCATCCCGGCCGCAGTAGGTGCACTTGGGCCGTCCGCGGCCACCACGGCCCCGCCCACGGGAGCCCGTACGGCCACCCCGAGGAAAAGAGGGTTGTGGAAGTAAAGGAGGAAGGGCCTGCTGAAGAAGGGCCGGCGAGGGTGGTGCAGGAGCCTCCGGTGGAGGTGGTACGCGAAGTAACATCGAGCAGACATCAGAGAAAGAAGGGGTAGTGGGTGAAGCCAGAACCTGGGCCCGAATACTGTGCAGGTGTGGCGGGACGCGAGCCATAATCATAGCAATACAAACAGCCTCCTTCTGGGCGCGTTGGGCAGCGAGGTCAGTAGTCGCGGGCTGGTGCTGAATCCAGGCTTCCGTGAGAGTTTTAGCACGGGCCACGAAGGAGGTCATGTCCAGAGCTTTGCCAACATCCAAGGCTTGAAGATCAGTGATGATGTCAAAAAGGTGCTGAAGGCTGTCCTTCCCGGAGTACAACGAATGAAGTTCATCCCACATTGCTTTGGCGGTCTCATGATACATGATCAGCTGGTACGGCTCACCCTCTACCGAGTTCAGGATCCAGGTCTGGACCCGACCGTCATTGCGGAGCCAATCATCAGTAGGAGGAGTTGGTGGGCCCTGGGTAAGGTGACGGGCAAGACCCTTGGCCTGTAAGACCCGGCGGACAGAGTGGACCCAGGGAATGAAGTTGGACTTGCCAGAGAGAGAAATAGTAGTAATCCGAAGCTCATCGCGGAGTTCGAGAGGAGCCACGTGGTCGGCAGGGGGTTGAGCGGTAGTGGAGTCGCTGGAGGACATGGTGACGGAGGAGCAGCAGACAGCAGGGCTCGGAGAGAACAAACCGTGCGGCAAGTAGAGCCCGCAGCGGTCTGGAGGTCGCGGCGGGCTGGAGGTCGCGGCGGTCTGGAGGTCGCGGCGAACTGAGTGAGGCCGCGGCGAACTGGAGCAGTCCGCGAGAGGAGGTCGTGGCGAGCTGGGGGCAGGTCGCGGCAGCGGACAGGAGCAGTCCGCAAGAGACTGCGGAGAACTGCGGAGAACTGGGGGGCAGGTCGCGGCAGAGGTCGCGGCGAACTGGGGGCAAGTCGCGGCGAACTGGAGGCAGGTTGCGACAGAGGTCGCAGCAAGAGGAGCGCAGTGGACACAAGGAGAGCCCGCAGCGGACAGGAGCAGTCCGCAAGCAAGCTAGAGGGAGCAGTCCGCGAGCAAAGAGGCTCGAGCGGACACAAACAGAGTGCAGCGGACAGGAATGATCGTCCGGAGCGGATAGAGAGAGGTGGGCCCCACGAGTCAGAGCAGAAGATAGCTATAAGAAGCCTGAGGAGGGTGGAACCACGGAGGGAGAGAAGAGGAGCGGAATCAGAAGGGCAGTCCGCACGAGGCCGGAGCGGACAGGAAGGCAGTCCGCAGGGTAGCCGAGCGGACAGATGCAGAGGGGCAGTCCGCAGAGAGGCGGATGCGGGAAGGCAGTCCGCAGGAGATCCGGGCGGACAGAAGAAGGGCAGGTCGCAGCTAGACCAAACCTGGCTCTGATACCATGTAGAGAAGTGCCCAAAGATTGTATGTAGTATTCAAGTATCTAAATACAAGGAGAGAATACAAATATATAGGAGAGAAGAGAGGAGAATAAATCCTATACATGATGTGGGACTAAAAGGAGGAGGAGGAAAAATGGGCCATCAAATGGGTCTTTTACATGGGCTTTTCTAATAGCATTGATATGACAAGTTCAATTTTTCTGTATTTATAATGCTCGATTTTGGTCACGTGTTCGAGTCCTGGTAGTAGTCTCTTGCAAAGATGCGAGATAAGGTTTGCCTACATTTAAACCTTGTGGTGGGACCCTTCCCCAAACCCTCACTGTGCTTGGATGCTTTGTGCACCGAGCTGCCCCCTATAATGCTCAATGTTATGTGTCATCCTTCAGATTAATTCATATTAATGGTGTTTAATGTTATTCCTGAAGTCTTTTGAATAGTATAGATGATTTGTTCTTTAATTATTCCTAAACCTTACGGGGAAGAATGCCATTTTGGACAGTGTTTCAAACTCATGTGAAGCCAATGTTTTGTAAAATCTCAATCAATTTTACTTATGTTTCTGATGGAGATTGCTGGCCTACATACGTCTATTCCCATAGGAGGCATTGATCTACTACCCGTTCGGATGATTCGAGACATAGATGTGTCTGGATGGTCGTTTCAAATCTTTTTCATGTATTTATTTTATTTTCGAGTTGTATTCGACACCCGATTTGTTCATGCATTGTGAGTCTACTGATCTGGGCGCCCTTTCAGTTACGTACTTTATATACATGCGTACATGTAGCGGTTGGAAGGATCTGGGGTTTAGTTTCCAGTTTGGAATCGTTGAACCCCCCTTTGCCCATTGCGGCGCTGAGAGATGCCTTGGTGTGATTCCAAGGCTCATTTCTGACTCCCTCTTCCCCACTGACTGCCTACTCCTAAGCTCCTAGCTCACTGTCACACCTGCAAGCCCACGCCGCATCCTCCTTTGCAGTATTCCGCCACTTCCATAAGCCGCTAACCCCCTTCCTCTTCCTCGACCCGCATGTTTCTCCTGCACATGTAAGTCATAGTTTGGTATTCTTGTTTTTTATTATTGTGTGCATAAAATATATCTTGTTGGATGAGCTACTATATATTTTTGTTTCTGTGAAATCATCTGATTTGCAGGATTTGTTCGGAGCATGCTTAAAATACTTGCGCCTCAAATGCTTGTGAACCAGTAGTTGTTTTTCCAGTTTCATTACCTTTAACCAAATGTTCTCGTAATCAAGTTTATTTTAATTAATTGTTTTTTGCTAATTTAATCGGCCTGTTTATTGCATTTGCACCCACATTATGATTTTTAGTAGGTGCACTGCATTCTACTTAGGGTTGCATTTTAGGCATCCATCATTCACAACCTATCATCTATGTTATTAAAGGTGTAAGACGTGTCAAGGTGCAAAGGGTTTTGGAGCCTAGGCGCGCGCCTGAAAAACACAAGGCACAAAAAAGAGAAAAATATATAACTATTAAATACAAAATACATTGAAAATAATTCTACCACCATATCATCAACACATTAGAATCATGAACCATCTATGCAATAATTTATAACCACGAGTGGATTATAATTAAAATTAGTACTAATAATACCTGTACGGACAAATCCAAAGACCCAAAAGCATGGAGCTTCCCCCTGCTTAACAATGTCACAAAATATTGTAGCAATGGTGGCATTTGCCCATCTTGAACAAGCACACTCTGCAAGAATAAGGATATTAGCAAACAATCTAAGTAGAATTATGAAGAAATGTATCAAGAAAACTTTGGTACCTTAATATAAGATAATGGTTTGGAAATTGATTTTTCTTCGAAGTTCCAACAAAATTTTCACCAGAAAGCACTCCACTAAGTGCAATTTTTCTATTTATCTTGCATATTCTCAAATGAAAAGAAATAACAAGAAAGGTGATAGCGATGGACGGCCCACGCGCGTCGATTCCCGCAGGCAGCGGTGATGGGTGACCCATTTGGGCCATCCGAGTCCGCGGATCCGCCTGGATGGTCAACCCGAGTCAGTTTAATATATTATTTTATGTGTTTCGTGTTGTATTTAGCCCCCGATCGGCCCGAACGTTATTAGCCGTCCATCGGGGTGCCCTAGTTTTATTTCCCTTTATATTTACTCATGCTTGTGGCTGAAGTTAGGGATTAGAGTTGCTAGAAAGTTGCTTTCTAGCAACTGGCCGGTCTATTTTGTGGTTACCAAGCGGCTATCCTCTAGCGCCTTCATCCCGCGGTCTTCCCGTCACCGGCGAGCCTCATCCAGCCCCATCCCCTCCTTCTCAACAGTCCGGCCACCCCCAATGCCGCCACTTCATCCTGCAGCCACTTCTACTTGCCTCTACCTACCCGACATCTAATTTTCGGCCCCGTACCAACCAATCTCCCATACTCCAGCCCCGACCCCCCTCCTAGAAACCTTCCCGTGACTCGACCTCCTTCCCGATTCCTCCAATCAGTCAACTCACATCCCGTCCAGCAAATATCACCCGCAGCCCTTCCTATATCCCCACAACCTCCAGATATACGACATTCGACTACTGGTCGCCCACTTGTGGGACCATTCTCGTGCCAAGAACGACAACACCGCCAACGACTCCCCATCCCTAATCCCTCCTCCACGCATGAGGAAATCGAGGTATGAGTGAGATTTGATGGTTTGGTTGGAACTATTGTCTTGTGATTGTTAACTCTTATATGTGATTGTGTTTTATTCGTTGTTTATTTGCGGGACGCATTTAGTGTACTTGAACGGAATTGCGCCTCACTTCGTTGGCTATTTTTAATTGCTCTTTAATCTTCAATTCCTATTTTCAATTGTGCAAGCTATGCTTAAAGATTATTAAACTATAATTATTGTTGTTCGGATCTGGAATCAGACTGTTTGTGCGATCATAATTTCATTCGCATGTGTTGAGTAGCCGTTTGCATTGCACTTTGTGTTGTCCGCCATCTGTAGATCCGTGCTGCTTCAATTGGTATCAGAGCTATGTTTCGTTATCACCGCATTTATACGCGGTAGTGGAGTCTATAGGTAGCATCTCATGGCATATTATTACGATGAACATCCTTATTCGCAATCCGCTCATTCTAGATATCGTGATGACCCTTCGCCACAATTTACTAGATACGATCTCTATGATTCTAGCATTTCACGTTATTGTCACTATAGCACGCCACGACTTGATATTGGTAGGGTTGAGGATCGTTGTAGTGCCCCTCAAGGGAGATCGTCCTAATATTCTGATGAGCACTCTCTCCCTTCACCACACGCTTGTAGGGATCATAGCCACCCTTTGACACGTTGTGGGTCTACTAGGAGTGAGCATTTTGATGACTGTCCAAAACTCTATAGAGGTCACCAATATGTGGATAATTGCACGCGTTTGGATCACCCGAGTGTTCCACTTATAGAATACCTGAAGCCGAATTTTAACGAATGGTTTTTGATCAATTTGATGTCGTGCATGCCCAAATGGATCGCTTGAAATCTTCCTTAGGGAGAGAGAACCTATAGAGCGACACATCAGGAGTCAAATCAAACCACCGATGCTAGTAGTACTTCCATAGAAGGGAGTGATTCGTCATATGATTTTGGAACTCCCTTTTATGAGCCTCCTATCCCACATGATTTTGAGGCAGAGCCTGACCGTGACTGATAGGAAGAAGAAGGGAGAAAGAGAGATATAGGAAGATAAATAAGAGAATTAGGGTTAGAGAAGAAGAATACCTTGAGATTCTATCTCTTCCCCACCAAGAGAGCCACCCCGGGTATTTATACCCGGGTTTGAGAGGGGCCGGCCGGCCCCTCCCCATATGGTGGCTGAACTGGTCCGGTTCGGCCCCCATATCGCCGGTCTTCAATTAGAGTGAGAGGGGGCTGAACCGGTTGGTTCAGCCCCGTTGTCGCCTCTGGATTCCTTCCGCCTCCGCGTGTATTGATGCCCAAATAGACGGGATGCGTCCGAGGGCGTAACATTCCCTTCCTCATCAAGAACCAGCTTGTCCCCAAGATGGTAATCAGGGTAAATCTCCCTGAACACCAGCAAATCCACCCATGTGTTGTGCTCCGCTGTCATATTCTTCCACTTGACTAGTATCTCCGGACGGTACTCCCCGCCGCGGTGCTTCCACTTGATCATCAGAATCTCCTCAGGTATCGAGCGCAGCTTGCCCGTGCTTGTGGCCTCAGGTAGGGGAGGGCTGTGTCGAACAAGGTCGCCGATCTTCTGCTTCAACAAGGAGACATGAAAGGTCGGATGTATCAGCGATCCTTCGGGCAACGCCAACGTATAAGCAACAATGCCCACTCGCCGGACAATACAGAATGATCCATAGTAACGCGGTGCCAACTTCTGGTTTGACCGCTAGGCCACGGACAAATTCCTGTAGGGACGAAGCTTGAGAAAGACCTCATCCCCCACCTGGAACTCATGTTCCTTCCGATGCTTATCAGCCTGCACTTTCATGCGATCCCGTGCTATCCAGAGATTCTCGCGTAAAGCGGCGAGTGTGCGATCACGATCACGAAGTGTGCGGTCAACGACGGGCAACGCCGTACTGCCGGCCTCATAACTGCTCAAGGTAGGAGGAGGACGACCGTACACGACCTCGAACGGAGTCATCTTGTTGGCGGAGTGGTAGGACGTGTTGTAGCAGTACTCGGCTCAATGCAACCAACTCGTCCCCGTGCGCGGCTCGTCCATAACATAGCAACACAGATATGTTTTTACGCCTCGATTGAGTACCTCTGTTTGCCCGTCTGTCTGCGGGTGGTGTGTTGTGCTGAAACGTAAAGAGGTCCCTTGTAAGCGAAAGAGCTCCTTCCAAAAGTTGTCGACGAACGTCGGGTCACGGTCTGAAATGATCGCCCGCGGTATGCCATGAAGCCGGACAATCTCGCGGGCAAAAAGAGCGGCGACAGATTCGTCGGTGTAAGGATGACTCAGCGCTATGAAATGCCCGTACTTGGACAACTTATCGACCACCACCATAATGACTGACTTGCCTTGAGACTTGGGCAGCCCCTCAATGAAGTCCATGGACACTGTATCCCAAATCTGGCGAGGAATCTCCAAAGGTGTGAGTAAGCCGGCTGGGGATGTGGTTTCATACTTCTGGCGCTGGCAAGTTTCACACTGCTGAACAAACAATTGGATGTCACGACGCATCCCTTTCCAGAAAACATTGGCCCGCGCCCGCTGGAGAGTGTGAAGAACACTGACATGACCACCCGTCGGAGAAGCGTGGAACTCATGCATCATAACTGCCCTCCAGGCAGACTTTGAAAGAATGACCACGCGACCTTGATAGAACAACCTGTCATTCTGCAGATGGTAGCCCAGAGTTGTCTCATGTGTCTGTCGAAGAGCCTCCACAATAGGTTGCAACTTGGGATCACGTTGTACCTCATCATGTATCTCGGCAATGGAGTCAAGCAGTGGTGTAGTAATCTGAGCGAGGACGCCCTCAGGTAAGCGGGACAAAGTATCAGCAACTCGATTGTCCTTCCCGTGCCGGTAGACGATCTCGTAATCATACCCTAGAAGTTTGGTCACCCACTTTTGTTGGAGAGGAGAAGAGACCCGCTGTTCCAAGAATTGTTTTAAACTATGATGGTCCGTCCGAATCTTGAAATGTCTTCCCAATAGGTATGACCGCCACAGGGCCACCGCATGAATGACTGCCAACATTTCCCTTTCGTATGTGGACAACCCCAGCGTCCTTGGAGCCAATTCCCTCCTGTAGAAGGCTATGGGCCTCCCTTCCTGCATCAATACATCACTTAGCCTCACTCCTGACGCATCAGTCTCCACTACAAACTCCTTCGTGAAGTCGGGAAGCGCCAAGACCGGTGTAGTCGTCATGGCCTTCTTGAGTGCTTGAAAGGCCTCCTCCGCCTCCTCCTGCCAGAGGAAGGCGTCCTTCTGCAACAACTGGGTAAGATGCCCGACGATCTTGCCGTAGTCCCTCACAAAACGACGGTAGTACCCGATAAGGCCTAAGAAACCTCGTAGTGCCCGCACAGTCTGGGGTCGTGGCCAGGACAACATACTCTCAATCTTCCGGGGGTTGGCCTTGACGCCCTGAGCCGAGACTAAATGTCCCAAGTATTCCACCTCCTCCTGACCGAAGGAGCATTTGGACCGTTTAGCGTAGAGCTGGTTCTGGCGGAGGATGGAGAAGACTTCTTCAACATGAGCTAAGTGCTCCTCCCAACTGGGGTTGTATATGAGGATGTCATCGAAGAAGATCAGCACAAAATGACGAAGAAGCAGACGAAAAATCTTGTTCATGTTGGCCTGAAAGGTGGACGGCCCACCGGTCAGCCCATTGGCCATCACCAAGAACTCGTAGTGGTCGTCGTGTGTCCGTAAAGCTGTTTTGTGGATGTCGCTCTCCCGCATGAGGATCTGATAGTAACCCGACCGCAAGTCCAGCTTGGTGAACCGTTGTGCGCCGTACAGTTCATCCAATATTTCTTCAATCAAGGGAATAGGAAATTTGTCCTTTACAGTGACACTGTTCAGTGCGCGGTAATCTACGCAGAACCGCCACGAACCATCCTTCTTGACTAAGATGATCCTGACATAAAATGAGCTCGTACTGGGGCGGATGATCCCCGCATCCAGCATCTCTCGAACGTTGCGCTCGATCTCAGCTTTCTGCATGTGCGGATATCGATATGATCGGATATTGGTAGGCTCTGCCCCCGCTTTGAGGATGATCTGATGATCCCGAAAGCGCGGTGGTGGGAGAGTGCGGGGCTCTTGGAATATGTCAGCATACTGCTCTAGGAGAGACTGCATCTGGACCGGTACCCCAGATGGACCCATGTCGGCCGACTGCACCCCCAAAAGAACTTCCATCATGTTACCCTCTTCCCCAATACGTTGTAAGCTCCGCAAAGAGATCTCTTTCACTGGAGACGATTTTAGGACTTTCATACAAAACTGCTTCCCATGCTGTAAGAATTCAATAGTCATGTGGTCCCAATCAAAGGTGACTCGCCGTAGCTGTTGCAGCCAATGTACCCCAAGCACCATATCTGAACCTCGGATCGGAAGGAGATAAACATTTGTACGACCTGTGTAGCCCTGTATGTTAAGCTCTACCTGCTTCATCACCCCACACTGCAGCTTGCGCCTATCGGCTACCATAACCTGGAAAGAAGCACCTCGATCGATCACGTGTCCCACTCGACGCGCCACCTCGGGACGGATGAAGTTGTGGGTACTCCCACTATCTATCAGAATCGTCACCTGTTCCCGTCGGACCTTGCCCGCCATGCGCATAGTGAGGGGGGCGTTGCAGCCCTCCATAGCCTGTATCGAGACTCCAAACTCAGTCACTGTCAACTCCTCTGTCAAGTCAGGCTCGGGGGACATGTCCACCTCCTCATCTGCATCCTCATATAGTATGAACACCTGGACCTTTTGACATTTGTGTACAGGAACGAACTTCTCATCACAGTTAGAGCACAAGCCTTTTTCCTTCCGCGCCTGAAGTTCCGACCAAGTCAGCCGAGTGACAACCAAATTGCTTGGACCCCGGGAGTCTCGTCTCGCCACCGGCGCAGTGGTAGTAGTACGTGTTGTGCTGCAGGAGGGTTGCCTGTTGTACCGTTCTTCCTGTATCCGAGCTAAACTGATCGCATGGTTCAAGCTGCGGGGCATGTACGACTGGATTTCATCTCGCAAATCATCCTTGAGTCCTGATACAAAACAACTGAGTAATGTTTTCTTCTCCCACTGTACTCGGTTAGCCAACTTCTCGAACTCCGTTCGGTACTCCATCACTGTACCCTTCTGGCGAAGCTTCTGTAGGAGCGCCTCAAAATCTTTGTAATCTAGTGGCACAAAATGAGCGGTGAATCCATCCACAAAGTCGGTCCAGGGCACGTAGTCCTTGCCCCTCGGGAACCACTGCACCCACTAGAAAGCATCATCCTTCAAGTGAAAAGATGCTAACTGCACCCACTGTACCTCGGGAATCTCCTGATAACTGAAAAACAGTTCCCCCTTCTGCAACCACTCCAGGGCATCACCGCCGCTGAACTTGGGAAAATTCATCCGCGTCAACTTTGGCGGCATGTACGGCTGGGGACCGGCCTGTCCACGCCACCCCGCCTCCTGTCCAAACTCCGTCGGCCTTCTTGGTTCCCCAGGTTCAAAAGGCATGCCTGGAAACCCATGACAAAACGGTCCCGACGCTGGAGCACCACCCCACTGCATGCCTCCGCTTGCTGGGTGAGGTAGCAGCGCCTCCCCCCTTCCATATGGTTGAATCGGCCACCCGCCACCTCTGGTGCCAAAACCGCCCGAGCCGCCCCCACCTGTGCCGTAACCGGCTGCACCGAACCTGCTGGAGCCAATCCCGGCTGCTCCGAACCCGTCGGAGCCACCCCTCCTGCGCCGAACCCGCCGAGGCCAATCCCGCCTGCGCCAACCCCGCTGGAGCCGATCCCTCCTGTGCCTACCCCGCTGGAGCCGACCCCGTCAGAGTCCATCCCACCTGCACCGACCCCTCCCATGCTGATCCCGCCACTCTGGCTCGATCCGGCCCCCGCTGCGAACCCTGCGCCCCTTGTCGAGCCGGCCTGCCCTCCATTTGCGCCGATCCGGTGCGAATCGACCCGTGCAGCGGAATATCCGCCCGGATCCTCCTCCGACACGGTCTTACCCTTCAGATTTTGTGCCAACAACGCCATGATATCCTCCATTCACGTGTCGATCCGTTCTTCTAGCCTTTGCGTGGATGTTTTCACGTTTTCCTCGATGGAGGCCACCGAATCCGTCAATCCCACCAGATTTTTCTCTAGTGTTTCCAAGCGGCCGATTTCCTCTTGCGTTCGAGTAGTTACCATGGTGGAGAAAAAATCACTCTGATACCAAATGATAGGAAGAAGAAGGGAGAAAGAGAGATCTATGAAGGGAAACTAGAGAATTAGAGTTAGAGGAGAAAAATACCTTGAGATTCTATTGCTTTCCCACCAAGAGAGCCACCCCGGGTATTTATACCTGGGGTTGAGAGCGGCCGGCAGGACCCTCCCCATATGGGGGCTGAACCGGTCCGGTTCGGCCCCCATATCGTTGGTCTTCAATTAAAGTGAGAGGGGGCTGAACCGGTTGGTTTAACCCCGTTGTCGTCTCTGGATTGCTTCCGCCTCCGCGTGTATTGACACACAAATAGACAGGATGCGTCCGGGGGCGTAACAATGACCTTGTATTACAGGTGGGGAGCGCCTCGTGCACGTCTAGTGAGTTTGGTCACGAGTTTGGCCATGACAATGAGGCCAAACAACCCAGTGACACTGTGATGGTCTATCTATATCCTATACCTTATATTGGTCTCGTTACCCACTTGGTTATAGACCCCTTTCTTGACACACCAAGGCAGTTGGCCCCACTTAAGTACGAATTCTTCTCACTCTCCCCTTAGCCTTATTTTGAGTCATGTCATGACCGAGAGCCTCTAGCCTCGCATTGATATCTTGGGTCCTACCCGCTTTTGGGGAGACCACCCTTATTAGTAGTATTCACTTGGAGGATCATGACCTTACTGACGAGTTCTTTAATGACCACCCCTAACAAGCCACCTGATGAACCACCACCTCCCCATGAGATTGACATCCCGTTGAGCGAATCATCTGTGAGCGCCGACTTATTGACACCTCTCTAATGCACGTCCCTTATTTTGCTTTGGAGAGCGGGTCTTGAGGGAAACATTGAGTATGTCAGAATTTTCTTAGGTACGCTTGAGCATCCTCCCGATGAACTGAGAATTGAGTGTATGACCTACCACACTCGTGATGAGTTCGCAGACATATTGCCTGCTGACCCACCAGATGGGTAATGGGTTCTTGCTTATTAGTGGCACTTGCCGCACTCGAGTGCCTCATCCTATTATTGATTTCTCGACTACTCAATCAGGTGACCGTTGCCTTCGCGATTAATTTTCATACGTACCTCCTGGTGAGCCGTCTGATGCGTCACCTTTCTTGAGAGATACTAGGAACCCTATGAGTTCGTATTGGAGTGTTGGTGTCTCACACGATCATTCTGCCA
This sequence comes from Platanthera guangdongensis, assembly GCA_039583875.1. NCBI lineage: Eukaryota > Viridiplantae > Streptophyta > Magnoliopsida > Asparagales > Orchidaceae > Platanthera > Platanthera guangdongensis. The sequence continues at coordinate 57,846,716 of CM077158.1, forward strand.
CTCTTCACACACTTACTGGGTTTTATTACACTCCTTCCGACGAACCTCCCGATAAACCACTTCTTTCAAGAAGTCTTCGCCACATGGAACTTGTTGTATATCTGTACACCGCGTCTGTCGAGTTTCTCATGCATCATTAATGCGAGCATGCCATCTTTTGGGTTCATCATTTGCATATGTTTGTTGAGTCATGTGGTTATCATTCACATGCACGTCATGAAACAGTTCAGAAAAAGATCGCAGCTAGTAATGAAATTTATAAAGCTCTGTCGGGTCTGCACAGGAGGGAGCAAGTTTTTGATGTTGGAGAGGAAGATATGATCCACCTTCGACCTGAGAGACTCCCACAGGGGGCAACGAAGAAGTTAAGTGCTCGTTGAATGGGCCTCTATACAATCACTCGACTGATTGGTGTGAATGCTTATGAGGTTGATATCCCACTGGCAATGAGAATTCACCAGATGTTCAATGTGGAGGATTTAACTCCATACTACGAGGAGCAAGTGTATGTGGACCTACCCATGAGCTACAGCTTGCCCCACCCATCTCTAACACCTCTCCACCTACCATACCCAGGAAGTGGCGGACGGTTGAGCACCGCTCGTAGGACCACACCACCCCGTCGGCAGTTTCACCAACACCACTTTCAGACAGAGATACATTGCTTCGACAGTCGCCTACGTCTACCAGAGATGCTCTACTGATCATCAGTCACGACCTCACTACGATGGGCTGTCGGATTGTCCTGCGTTACTTGGTTCATTTGCTCGCCCGCCCGGTTACTGACGATTCTTGGATTTCTGCTAAGGAGCTCAAGAGACTCGCCCTGGACTTATACCGAGAGTACGACTATCTACACTCACTGGAGATGAGTGCTTTCAAGTGAGGGAGAGTTGATGGCGATCGACGCCGCACGTCCGTCGAATCCCGTAGGAGGCGGTGATCAGCGACACATTTGGGCGATCTGATTCCGCGGATGTGCCTGGATGGTCCACCCGAGTAAGTTTGATATATTATTTTGTGTTTTGTATTGTATTGAGCAAGGTTGTAGATGTCGGAAGTCGGGTTCATGTCGGTTTGGGTTTGAAATGTCGTATGTCGGATTGCGGGGGATATATCGTGGATATTTTACAATATCGGATTTTAATATTTAAATAAAGATTACAGTATTTATAAACATATTTTTTGCAAATAAGTAAAAATGTACAAACAAATAACAATAGCAATGTATAGACAAATAAGTATTTATAATATTTTTTTTGAAATAATTTTTGAAAGATAAAGGAGAAGCTCATGTAATTATGTAAAGTTGGAGGAGAGTTTTTCTTAGCACAGGAGAAACAAAAATCACTGTAGATTTCAACAAGGAAAAGTATAAACTTAGCTATTGCAAGAAAGAAACCTAACTATAGCATAAGAAAGAATCTTACAGTAACACAAGTTTAATAAAACTTTTAGATCTTATGACTTGATCAGTATAATAACTCCAAATAAAACTTTCAATTGTCGCAGAAAAAGAAGAAAGAAGAAGGGGGCTTACAGTGGAGTGAAGCAGCAGAAACCCTAAAGCCCGGCATCGACTCCTCGCGTCCTCGCCTGCGATGCCAATTCGTAGAAAGCCCGGTGTCGTCGTCTACTCCTCGTCTGCGATGCCGATCCGTTGCCTCGTCACCGGAGAAGGAGCTGTCGAGTGTCGACCACTCCGCCAGAGGGACTCTCCCGTAAAATTTAGGGTAGAGAGAGAAATGCCGAATGCGTGAAATAGACTCATGAAGTAGAAAAAATATGGGCCCGTGAACTTTGTTTTTTTATATATTAAATATAATAACCGAAATATCGGGTTAGAGATATATCGATATATCGAGATATATCGCCGTTTTTTTTACAAAACGATATTTTTGTCAAACAAATCGGTTTCGTTGCGGTTTGCACCCAAAACCTTTATGTCGGCCGACATGTCGGACATGTCGACCGATATCTGCAACACTGGTATTTAGCCCCCGATCGGCCCGAATGTTATTAGCCGTTCTTCGTGGTGCCCTAGTTTTATTTCCCTGTATATATACTCATGTTTGTGGCTGAAGTTAGAGATCAGAGTTGCTTTCTAGCAACCGGCCGGTCTATTTTGTGGTTACCGAGCGGCTCTCCTTTGGCGCCTTCATCTCGCGGCCTTCCCGTCACCGACGTGCCTCATCCAGCCCCGTCCCCTCCTTTTCAACAGTCTGGCCACCCCTAGCCCCTCCTATTCATCCAACGACCTTCCCGTCGCCAGCGAGCTATGTTATTAAAAGCGATCATCGGGCGCGCCTAAAGCTCCAGACTCACCAGACTTAAAGGTTTGCGTCTACGTGCGCCTTATTTGCGACTTTAAAATATAAAAGGCGTGTTTGAGTGAAATTTCTGTTATAATTTTTTTCTTCAAAAATTAAGAAAAAAATGTAAGAACTCAACAGTTTTTTATCAATTTAGTGTTTGTGAAAGATAATTGTGCGTTGAGACTTATATATGATGCAAGTAGCCACATTTATTCTATTTTTTAAGAGATATAAACGATAGTAATGAATGATTAATTAATAGACAGATGAAGAATTTGATTAAGAAGCTGAAATGATGTTTGATGCTGATTATTTAAAATGTTTGTAGTTGCGCCTTTCATTCGTCAGACGCGCGCCTGCGCCTTTAGTCTTGCGTCTAGGCTCCAAGACCCCTTTGCGCCTTGGTGCGCCTTAAGCCTTTAATAACTAAGCCGGTGAGCCCCATCCAGCCCGTCCCCTCCCTCTGATCAACACTTCGGCCACCCCAACCCCGTCTCTTATCCTGCAGCCACTTCTACTAGCCTCTACCTGCCAGGCATCCAATTTCCGTCCCCTACCAACCAATCTCTTATACTCCAGCCCCGACCCCCCCTCCTGGCAACCTTCCCGTGACTCCACCTCCTTCCCAATTCCTCCAATCAGCCAACCCACATCCCGTCCAACAAATATCACCCGCAACCCTTCCTATATCCCCACAGCCTCCCGATCTACAACGTTCGACCACGGGCCTCCCACTTGTGGGACCATTCTCGTGCCAAGAACGACAACACCGCCGGCGATTCCCCATCCCTAATCCAGTCTTCACGCATGAGTAAATCGAAGTATGAGTGTTATGTTTCTCTAGATTGGATGTTTTGGTTAGAACTATTGTCTTGTAATTGTTGACTCTTATATGTGATCGAGCTTTATTTGTTGTTTGATTTGCAGGACGCATTCAGTGTACTTGAACGGAATTGCGCCTCACTTTGTTGGCTATTTATAGTTGCTCTTTAATCATCAATTCTTATTTTCAGTTGTGCAAGTTGTGCTTAAAGCTTTGTTAAACTATAATTACTGTTGTTCGGATCTGGAATCAGACTGTTTGTACCATCATAATTTCATTCACTTGTGTTGAGTAGCCGTTTGCATTGCACTTTGAGTTAGGACATTTGTGTTGTCTGCCATCTGTAGACCCTTGCTGCTTCAAAGGGAATCTATAACAAACGGTTCAATAAAACGTAAACATGGATATGCATATATGTAGGAAATGTAACAAACTTGTCAAAAGTAGGAAGGTTTAACAAAATTTGATAATTAATAAATAATGGATCAACATATATGTAGGAAATGCCAATATGTCTTATTGAATTATTCAATGTGTCATATGCATGATCTGCACAAAGGTAATCAGTGAAAACATCTGTTATTGTATAATTTGAATAAGGTAATTTAATTATTTAAAAATATAAATAATTCATTACTCACCAATTTTATATGAGATACTCATTCTCATAATTGATTTATTCAATGGGTCATATGCATGATGTGCACAAAGGTAATCAGAAAAAACATTTATTAAGGTATAATATAAATAAGGGAATTAAATTATTTAAAAATATAAATAATTTATTACTTACCAATTCTATAATATATTAGTTACTCATCATCAGAAATGATTATATTTTCATCATTTTCTGTGTTGTCACTATAAACTTCTTGTTCTTCATTGTACTCCGCTTCCTCATCCTCGACATCATCTTCTCTAAGAATTATTGGAGTAGGAACCCTCATCTTAAACGTGCTCCCCTTTTCAACTTTCTTTGTAGGGATCACATTATTTTATTTTGATAAGCTCGTACGATAGATATCCTCTTCAACTCCAATGGCTTTGTCCACTGCACCCCAAGTCAAGAACTTGTAAAGTTGTGCATGCCCTGAAGCGTATGGAAAAGAAGCTGCAAACCATTTCACAACATGTCTAAAAAGTTCCACTTGCCTTGTAAAAGCTTCCCAAGATGTTCACAAATCCAGGGCGAACATAGATATAACCATTTATTGTCACTGCCCTCTTTAATGTGTGACTAAACATCTTTCTAATATTCTGTTATGAATCCTCATAACGGCCGGTGCGCGGGACAGGCCTACCATAGATGACGAAAGGATGTGACATCAAGCGAGGCTAAACCATCCATGGGCAAAACAGAACAGATCGATGCTCGCATGGAGAAGATCAAGGGCTTGTTGTCTCAAAGTATCAAGGGCAAAACAACTGTGAATGAATAAGCGAGCACTCACCAGGGGCCAATCTAAGGGCCGATCCAGTCACCAGGGGGCCTCAATAGGGGACGAGAGGACCTGATTGAACAACAGCCTAGGGATACAATCTATCCACCTCAGGATGGGCTTCTGGCTAACCCTAAGAGGTCCAGACATGCCAGCAGCAACAAAACAGATGACGGCTGAGAGCAGACCCCTCCGAAGGCTACAAGGCCCGGATATCAACACGAAGAGGAAGGAGGATGCCCGAATTGGCCGATAGAGCGTCAACGACCTCTTGGCCTCGGCTAGGAGTATGGAGCACACGACCAGCAGAACCCAAGAGCATACATGCCACCAAAAAGGACCCACATGAATTACCCAAAATTCAAGGGGGGGGGGGGGTGACGCATTGTAATGGGTTCAAAAGGCGGAGTTATTTTACAACTATCAGGAGATTCTAGAAGAGCAGTGGGTGTTACTGACGTCCTTTCACCTTGAAGATGATGCATTCCAGCGGACCCAATGGTTCCTCCGAGGGCACGACTATGCCCCTTGGGTCGATTTCATTGATGGTTTCACAGCCAGCTTCGGGCCCTCAAATATGAAGGTTTTGAGGCTCTTCTTCAGAAACTGAGCCAGAAAGGGACGATGATGAAATACCGAGCAGAGTTCAAAAGATTAGCCAACATGGTGCAGTGGGAAGAGAAGACATTAATAAGTTGCTTCATTTTGAGATTGAAGGAGCACATCAATTATGAGGTGCATGCCTATATGCCACACAGTTTCACCATGCTATCAGCATGGACCGGATTCAAGAGGAACGATTCAACCGACAAAAGTCTAGATGAGGGAATACGAAGAACATTACAAGCTCTCCGGACACCAAGAATGATCAAGGAGCTACTGGAAGGGCGACTATGAATAAATTGATTTGGTTTGAGTTACATGTAAGAAAGGAGAAAGGATTGTGCTTCAACTGTAATGATAAATTCACCCTAGACCACAAATGTCAAATGATCCAGGTGTATATGTTGTTGGAGGAAGACAGAGATGTCAGATGAAGAAGGAGAACAAGAGCGCATCCCGGACATACCCGAGTTCAGGGTATCTATCCAGACCATGCAGGGAGGATCTACACCGCTCACGATGCGGATTGCAGGTCAGATATGCTTACAGAAGGTGACTATTTTGGTTGACAGCGGGAGTACTCATAACTTCGTCAACCCCGCCGTGCACAGAAGCTGGGGCAAGAGATCACCAAGGATGTCTCTTCCCAGGTCATGGTGGCAGACGAAAATAAGCTACACTGCGAAGGAGTGTTGCAGTGCCCATCTGGGGGGATCCAATGGTTGTGACAGCTGGGTAAAGTAAACCCTGGATTGGGATAGTTTGACCATGAAGTTTGCTCATGATGGGAGAGAGTACTGTCTGCTCGAGATTATAACTTCACCGGTGAAAGAAATCTCTCTCCACTGCTTAGAGAGGTTATGGAAACAAGAGAATGTTATGGCTGTGATTACGGAGTTCGGGCATCATGCTACGTCCACACAAGAAGTCCCTGAGCAATTAAAGTCATTACTTCTCCAGTATCCACATGTCTTCCAGGGACCCCGATCGTTACCTCCTTGGAAATTTTGAGATCACCACATCATCCTGAATGAAGGGACTGAGCCGACCAGCATTCGACCTCATCGTTACCTGTACATACAGAAGGCCGAGATAGAACGGAGCGTAACAGAGATTCTAGCCGCATGGATCATTCGACCGAGCACCAGTTCGTTTTCCTCACCCATCATCCTGGTGAAGAAAAAGGACGAGTCTTAGAGATTGTGTCGACTATCGCACTCTGAACAACTCTACTATCAAAGACAAGTTTTCTATCCCCATGATCAAGGAACTTTGGACAAACTACACGGAACACACCTATTCACCAAGCTAGATTTGCGGTCGGGGTACTACCATATCAGGATAAAGGATATGGATATCTTCAAAACAGCTTTCCGGGCACATGATGGTCATTATGAGTTCATCGTGATGTCGTTCGGACTCTCCGACCCACCTTCGATATTTCAGGCAGTGATGAACGAGATCTGCCAGCTCCTCCTCTACAAGTCTATATTTTTTTTGATGACATTCGAATCTACAATGCCAACTGGGAAGAGTATCTCCAACATGTGGAACAAGTGTTCGTAATACTCAGACAATACCAGCTCTATGCCAAGCACTCCAAATGCTCATTTGGTCAAGAAGAGGTGGAATATTTGTGTCATATTGTTTCGGCACAAGAAGTCAAGACTGACCCCTGGAAGGTGGAGAGTATGCAAGCGTGGCCTAGGCCGCACACAGTCTGTGCACTCTGGGGTTTCCTCGGGTTGACGAACTACTACTGGCGATTTGTGAAAGATTATGAGAAGATAGCTTGACCGTTGACCCAGCTGTTACACAAGGATCCTTCTGCTGGAATGAGGAGGCGGAGGCTGCATTCCAAGCTCTCAAAACGGTCATGACGGCGACACCAATGCTGGCTCTTCCCGACTTCACCAAGGAATTCATTTTGGAGACGGATGCTTCAATTGTAGGGATCGGGACCGTGCTCATGCATGAAGGTTTACCGATTGCGTTTTTTAGCAAGGCGTTGGCTCCATGGACGCTGAGCTTGTCGACTTACAAGAAGAAAATGTTGGCCATCATACATGTCGTGGCCTTGTGGTGGCCCTACCTTTTGGGCAGACACTTTAAAGTCCAGGCCGATCACCAGAGTTTGAAACATTTTTTGGAGCAACGGGTGGTCTCTCATCTACAACAAAAATGAGTGACGAAGTTGGCTACGACTACGAGATAATCTATAAGCAGGGGAAGGAGAACGTTGTGGCTGACATACTATCCTGCATACCAGAGGGAGAACTCCAACACATCTCATGGCCCCTGATCATCGTCTTGGACGATATACAGAAGGAGGTCCTACAAGACCCTGAGCTGCGCCCTATTGTGGAGGCACTTCGACAAGGACAAGATGCTCCTCCCGGGTTTTGACTGCAAAACGGGCACTTATACTTTCACGATCGGGTGATCATACCCTCGTCAACGCCCTGGAAGAACACTATGCTACAAGAGTTCCACTCCTCACCAGTGGAGGACTGGGGGGAATGTAGGAGTTCTACGTACCTTACAACGAGTCATAGCCAATGTTTTTTGGAAAGACCAACGAAGGGATGTCTAGAGGTTTGTGCAGAAATACGACATTTGTCAACATCAGAAATACGAAACCAACTCACTAGCATGCCTTCTGACTCCTCTGGAGATACCGCGATAAATTTGGGACACAATGTCTTTGGACTTCATTGACGGGCTGCCGAAGTCCCAAGGGAAGACCGTCATCTTGGTAGTGGTGGATAAGTTATCCAAGTACGAGCACTTCGTGGATCTAATCCATCCTTACACAGGTGAATCAATAGCAGACTTGTTCGTGCGGGAGATAGTCAGACTTCAAGGAACCCCACAGTCCATCATCTCTGATCGGGATCCAGTCTTTTTGAGCAACTTCTGGAAGGAACTATTCAAGCAGCAGGGTACGCGCCTATGTATGAGCACCGCAAACCATCCACAAACATACGGTCAGACCGAGGTGCTCAATCGGGGAGTTGAGACATACTTACGGTGCTTCGTTATGGATGAACCCCGCACATGGAAACGATGGCTGCACTGGGCAGAGTACTGCTATAATACCGCCTGCCGCATGACTAATAAGTTTGCTCTTTTTAAAATTTTTTATGGGCGCTCCACCCCCGGGTACATATGAGCCAGGGGAAACGATGTTACCGCCTGTTGATCGTGAGTTGCGCGATCGCGGCCATAGCCTCGCCATATTACGAGAAAATCTCCTTACTGCCCAAAACAGGATGAAGATACAAGCAGAAAAACACCGGTCCGAACGTCAATTTTCAATCGGTGATTAAGTCATCTTAAAACTCTATCCATACAAACAACCTCGGTGTCCCAGAGGACAAATCAGAAGTTGACACTTCGCTATTATGGTCATTTCAAAATCATTCAGTAGGTGGGACCGGGTTCTTACACCTTGGACCTTACCGCGGTCTCGCGTATTCATCCCACATTTCATGTCTCCTTGCTAAAGAATAAAATCGGAGAAACAACCCATGTGTGCTTTGCCCTCTCGGAAGCAACCATCGGGGAGGGGGGGGGGATAACGACCACTCCCTGAGGAGATGCTACTCACCAAGTGGAATAAACGCGCCAAGAAATACTGTCTTGAGATTCTTGTCAAATGAAAGAATTTATCTACAACACACAACACCTGGGTCGACCTACTCGAGTTCCAGTAACTATATCCAGAATTCCACCTTGGGGACACAAGCTGGTTTGAAGGAGAAGGGAATGTTATGAATCCTCATAATGACCGGTCGCGGGACAGACATAGCAAAGGCGACGAAAGGATGCGGCATCAAACTGGGGCTGAACCATCTGATTCATCCCTCCGTAATAAAAACAAGAAGGAGGTTGGGGGCTGAACCGGACGGGTTCAGCCCCTACGGCGGGGGGCATCCGAGACCTCAACTTGAGGGGGTGGGGTGGGGGGTGGGGGTGGGGGGTATAAATACCCCTTGGGTTTCTTGGCGGTGGACACGCAAGTATTCTCAGGTATTCCTTTCTCCCTCTCTTAAAATCCTAGCTTTCTCTTTTCTCTCCCAAATCCCTTCTCGTTCCTAACATATCCCCCAACATTAAATCAATGCAATATGAGTAGCACATGATGTCCAATATATATGAGACTGTTTTGCTTCCAATAATTTACCTGTTAGGTAACATATAAACAAAGAAATATAAAGAACAACCAACATATTTGACAAAGATGAAGTTAATAATGAATCATTAATGATTTTTTTACCTACTAGTACATTATTGTCGGCACTATTAGTAGCATTCTGGACGACATTCGTCTCTCCAACCCTTTCAACCACCCTATTAAGCAATTTGAACATCCGCTCTCCAGTCTTTGAGTAATCGGATGCATCGATAGATTTTAGGAAAAATATTCCTTCGGGTGAAATCACCAAAAAGTTTATTAAAGCTCTTTGTTTTCTATCCATCTGTCACCCATGATAGAACAATCATATATCTTCCACTCATCCTCATAAGCCTTCATCATGTCTTTGAATTAGCTTCATTATTTATCAAAGGCATACTAATCTCATGGTAACTAGGTGGCTTTAATCCAACCCAAAACTGTCCAATGGACTCCACCATCACCGCAAAACTATGATGAATCACAACATTAAATGGGATGGATGCATCATACCTCCATTAAGCTATATGTGTGCAAGCTTGCCCTCTTAGTCCTTCTTACAAACTTCATTATTTGAGGTGCGCTTCATTGTTTTTTGTCGTCCTTTTTTTGCACCATCTTTTCAATATTAGTACTGAGTCAAAATACATTATTTGCTAGATAAGACATAAGACTGGCGTTGGAGTTTCAGCGGCAACAACTGTAAGGTAAAAATTCCAAGCATATTTCTGTTGTATTTTATTAACGAAACTACAGTAAAATACATACCCGCATTTTAAATTCTTTAATAACAAAACAAAATCATTCTCCACATTCACCACCTTAATTTATTTAATAATAAAACAAGACCTTTCTCCCTATACACCATGCCTTCATTTCTTCAGTAAAAAGGGCAGCCTGGTTCACAAAAGCATCCCCGCGCAACAAGGATCTAGGGAAGGGTCCCACCACAAGGCTGAAATGTAGGCAAACCTTATTCTACATTTTCCCCTTCCGTTCTTCACTAAAAAAGGACAAGAATACCTGGCGTTGGGAGAGAAAGTGAGAAGAACTACATGTGAGCGAGAGGAGCTTCACACGCGCAAGAGAAGCTTCATGCAAGGTAGAGCTTCACCGGGATGGACTTCACACATGGCGGTGAGGCGGAGAGGAGTATGAACAGATGGCGACGGGCGAGAGTCGAGAAGAGAGGGATGAGAGGAGAGGCTTACGAAGAAAAACATGGCGTAACTGCGTAAGTCGTAAGTCGAGCTGTCAAAAATAAGGGAGTATAGAAAAATAAATTTTAAAAAAAGAGAACCCGCTTAGATCGGTCGTGAACACCAAGGCGCGCTTTGTGGTTCGGGAGGCGCACGCCTCACCTGCACATGGGTCATCTCACCTGCCTTGTCCTATCCAAGGCAAGGACCCACGTGCTTGGTGCGTCCGACGCCTTAGGCGCACCTGTAACAACGTAGCTTATCCTGCATCATATTGGTATCAGAGAAACAGGTTGGGTCACCATACATTCTACGTAGTGGTAGGTTGTTCTGATCATCTATGTTTGACCAAAACCTCACAAACGTTTGGGCTGACAGTTCAAATTCAGACATGATGATCGTCAAGTTTCAAAGACTTGTACTTGATCAATTTGATTAGATAGCAGTCCAATTTGAATTCATTTGAGATTATATTGCTATGTTTAGCACTAGAGTCGATCAGTTAGACATCACTATAGGTCTGGCCCCACCCCCACATTATGATGATCTTCTAGATGATCTTTGAGATGCTCCACCACTAGATTGACATATTAGAGACCTACCTCGCCAAGATCTCGTTCCTCCCTTGAGAAGGAATCCTGAGCAGGCTTATGAGTATTAACAAGGTCCATCCCCTATGAGAAACCGCCACCTCTCGACAAACCTCGTCAACCCCCTCCATCGGGTCCTAGAGTTCATGCTCCACCAGCATGACACGATTACAATCCTGACGATCATTATGATGTATACCTGGAGCCACATCACAGAGCAACCTTAGCCAGAGATGAAATTACCCGACGCATCTGTATTGAACGAGATGTATACTTCCCCATCACCAAATGGGTTGAAATGAAACAATGTTGAAGGACAAATACCTTCCCTCCTCATGTCGAGATGAGTTGTTAGACCATCTTTGTGATTTTCGACAGGGGAACCTTTTTGTTCTCTAGTATATGTCTTGTTTTCATGAACTCGTGGTGAGGAGCGACATCTTTGAGGACCCCATTGCGACTGCTTCTTGCTTTCGGGCCGAACTCAGATCTGAAATTCGGAGGGAACTGATTCTCCATAGAGTAGAGACAATCAACCAGGTGTTTCAGCTAGCACTTGAATATGAGCAGTACCTATACACTGCGAGCCCATTTTATATCATGTTAGGTTATGAATCTAAGAAACTCATTGACCTAATCCAAGCCCCTTTAGAAGACCAGTCTAGTGAGTCTACAAATTCTTCATTCAACATTTGCATGCACTTCATGAATTAGTCGGAAAGAAAATTATAATTAGTAATAATTATTATAAAACCCAAACATATCATCACAGTAGGGATCAAATGTTTGAAATTGTTAAGCAGGTGATGCTTCACAATGATCTAAGAGGTTTCCACAAGGAAAAGCAAAAACAATTAAGTGCTCGTCGAATGAGTCCATATACAGTCATATGATGAATCGATACAAATGCATATGAGATTGAGATCCCTCAAAATATGGGATAAACCAAGTATTTAATCTAGAGGACCTGACTCCTTACTACGAGGAGCGCGTGTATGTAGATTCCTTCTTCACTCCCACGTATGAGCCACATCCTTTACTTCCACTCCACCCCAACCTCACATGATAATCTCACCATGAGGGCCACCTCGCACCACCGATGGTTCCCTCAGTTCAATTTTCAGATGGACATACATTTTACTCAGAGCTACCCATGATCGTTGAATATATACTTTAGATTGTTGCCCGTGACTTCATAGCTGCGGGTGGAGGGATACACTACTATATCTTGTTTGTTGGAGCGGCCACCCGATCTCATATGACACTTGGATTTTCTCAGAGGAGCTAGAGTGACTCACCCTGGGATACACCAAGAGTATGATCATCTTCAGTCACCGGAGATGAGCACTTTCAAGTCGGGGGGAGTTGATGGAGATCGTCAGCCTACTTACATTTATTCTCGCAAGAGGCGTGATTTGCTACCCATTTTGGATGATCCGAGTCTACGAATACCTCTGAATGGTCGTTCAGAGTATTTTTTGTATATTAATTTTTATTTTAGTGTTGTATTCAACACCCGATCGGTTCAGACATTATAAGACGTTCTGATCTGGGTGCTCTATCAACTATGTACTTTATGCACATGTGTCCATGCAGTGGTTGAAGGGATCAGAGGTTTAGTTTCCAGCTTGGAACTGTCGATCCCCCCCTCTAGGTGTGACATCGAGAGATCCTTAGTGCGGCTCCATGACTCGTTTTTGAATCGCTCTTCCCCACCGACTGCCTACTCCCAGTCCATGGCCAATCCTACAAGCCCATGTTGTATCCTCTTTGTAGCCATCTTTTACCACTTCTGTAAGCCTCTAACCCCCTTCAGCTTCTTCGACCCGCACACTTTGCCTACACCCCAGCCTGATGCCAGTCCTCCATTCTCCACCTCTATCCGGCTCGACCAGCCCATTTTCTTCCTCATCTGTCATCGTTCAACATTCCCCACTCCAGCCCACGCAACCACTCCTCTCCTATCTAGCCTTCACTTCCCCGCCCACAACAACCACATAATCCACCGTCCCGCCCCGACAAATCCTACCCGACTCTGTTTACCCTTTCCCAGCCCCCCTCTAGCCGCAAACCATCTCTTCCACCACAAACCGTTGTCTCCCAATCCTCCCCTCAGCCAGCCTCACACTTTCAAGGCTTCTCCAAGGCCTTCCTTCCCTTCATCCTTCCTCCTACAATACTGGATTTTGCCCACGCTTGCATGTGTAAGGCTTCATTTGATTGAGCGGTGGCGGGAGGAGCCGGCGGATCCAAACGGAGGGATCAAACCGGAGGGGGGGAGGCGGGGTTGGAAAAACTCCGTTTTGACAGCTTTTCCTCTGTCCGGCGGGTGCAAATGAAACAAACGCCACCGGCGCCCGTTTGTTTACCCGTCGTCCGGCGGCGTTTGCTCCAAACGGAGGCGGCGAAACGCCGAACCAAACGAAGCCTAAGTCATAGTTCTGTGCTCTTGTTTTCCATTATTGTGTGTTTTGACTATATCTTGTTGGATGTGTTTTATGCCCTTCATCATTTGATTTGCAGAATTTGTTCGGCATGTGCTAAAATACTTGTGTCTCAATTGTTTGTGAATTGTCATTTGTTTTTCCAATTCCATTATCTATGACAGAATGCGCTTCTGTTCAAGTTTTATTTTAGTTAATTGTTTATTGCTAATTTAATCAGACTGTCTATCATATTTGCACATACATTAGGATTTATCAGTAATTGTATTGCATTCCACTTAGGTTTGCATTTGAAGGAATCCATCATTCACAACCTATCCTTCATCAGTTTCATTGCAGCAATATCTTCCACTTGGAATCCATGCGATGCAACACTATGAGAATAGTTCATTTTATTGGTCTTTTTTGAAAGTATTTTAATTTAAATAAATAATTATCATTTTTGGATAGTTATTAGTTCATTTTAAATTACTATGATCATTTTGGATAGTTAGTACGTTTTTAGTTTTTTTATATGTTAGTTTTCAAGTAGATGGGATTGGTACTGAATTGCATATGATTAAATTCACCCTATACAGAGCTTTATGACTTGTAATACGATTATTGTTGAGTTATATGTTATTATCGTGTTATCGTGTTATTATCGTGTCGGGTTATATGTATGTTGTAACTATAAATACCCTTGGTATATGGAATGAAATTATCCTTTTTTCCTTTCAACATGGTATCAGAGCCAGGTTACGATCCTGGGACCTGTGGGTTATGGGCCCACCACGCTTCCGCTGCGCCACCGCCTTCCGCCGGCTTCGTCCAGCCGCTCCTGCACTCCAGCGCGACCGCCCTCCGCCGCTCCAGCAGCTCCTGCACTCCACCGCTCCGCCGCTCCAGCCGCTCCCGCACTGCACCGCTCCAGCCGCTCCCGCTCCATCCGCTCCCGCACTCCACCGCTCCGCCGCTCCAGCCACTCCACCGCTCTGCCGCTCCAGCCGCTGCAGCTTCTCCCGCTCCCGCTCTCCGCCGCCCACCGCTCCTACTGATTTCTTGACACCGGAAATGTGGTGTTCCCTGTGATGTCATTTTCGGTGTCCATTCTACTGTTGAGACTGTTCCTTTTTCTATAAGGAAGACCTAGTTTCTCTCTCAGTTGGTGTGTTGCTCCCCGGGGATCCTCGATTTGTATTCTAGGTCTCCATGGCCGGGACAAATGACTCTCCTACCCTCTCTTTTGCCACTGGTGCTCCTTCAGCTACTATGATGTCCAGTGGCTCCTCCCGTCCTGGCCATGACCACAACACCCCTCAAATCACGACGATCCGTCTGGATGATACCAATTATCTCCCGTTGTCTCGGGCTATTACTCTTGCCTTGAAGAGCAGGAGGCTGTTTGGGTATGTCATGGGCACTACACTGCCACCTCCTTCGGATTCCTCTGACTGGTTGCACTGGGAGTCGGGGAATTCTCTCGTCATGTCCTGGCTGACTAATTCCATGATTGACTCTATCACTCGGAACTATCTGTTTTTAGATACTGCTGCCGATATTTGGCAGAGGGCCGAGTCTACTTACTCTTGTCGCGGCAATGCGGCCCAGATATTTCAGGTCTGACAGAAGATTTTTCTTCTTCGTCAAGACGTCCGTCCTCCGCCTGCCTACTATCTTGAGTTCACTCAGTTGTACCAAGAGTATGATCGTTTTGACTCTCTCACTTTGGTGTCCCCTGAATATGAGTTCCTTGTTCGCATGCGGGAAGATCGGAATAGAGTTTTTGAGTTCCTACATGGACTGCATCGGGATTTCGATCAAATCACTGTGCAGATTCTTGAACGCTCTCCCTTGCCCTCTCTTCCTGAGGTGTTCAGCCTGGTTCAGCCTGGTTCAGCAGGAATTTGATTGGCGGCAGACTTGGACTCCTGATCCTGCTGATCCTCCCCCTGATGGCTCTGCCTTGGCGGCTCACTTTGGGGTTCGGGCAAATCGTGACTCACGGCCCAAATCCAGTGACAAGGACCACCTGCTCTGTGACTATTGCGGGAAGGCCCGTCATACCCGGGAGACTTGTTTTCGGCTTCATGGATTTCCTACACCCCGTGGTGGTTCTTCCTTTCGTGGCGGTCGTGGTTTTGGGCGCTCTTCGGGTGGCTATGCACAGCCTCGCTCCGCACATCTGTCTGATGGTTTCAACGAGCCGCAGCTTCCACCTGTCCCGTCCGCTCCCACATTGGTTCTGTCATCTGATGAGATTTTTTCCTTCCGTCGCTTGATGCAGGGACAGTCCTCTGAGCCTCTTGTTTCCTCGTCCTACTACGCCCATCAGGGACCACCAGGTGCTCACGCTGCCTCCTCTCGTCCCTCCACTCACTAGATCATCGATTCTGGAGCAACAGATCACATGACCGGCTTCTCTTCAGGTTTTGTGTCCTACCTTCATTTGTCTGGTCGAGACAAAGTGAGCATTGCGGATGGTTCCCTCTCTCCGATTGCCGGAAAGGGTTCCATCCCCTGCTCCTCTCTTACCCTCTCCTATGTTCTTCATGTTTCGAACTTTACTCAAAATCTCCTCTCTATTAGTCATTTAACTAACTCTATGAACTGTTTTGTGACTTTCTTCCCTTCCTCTTGTATCTTTCAGGACCTGAAGACAGGAACGGTGATTGGAACTTGTAGTCTGGTGGATGAGCTCTATGTGTTTGATTTTTTCACCCCGGTCTCTTCTCCTCAGGCTCTTCATGTGGATCAGGCTGCTACTTTGGAGTCCTGCCACTGTCGGCTAGGACATCCATGTATCCTTTCTATGATACACTTATTTCCTACTTTCTTTACTGTTTTACTTGATAAGTTTTGTTGTGGTGTTTGTGACCGTAGTTAACATCATCGTGTTTCTTTTCATCATGCTTCTTCTCCCAGTACTGCACCTTTTCATTTAATATATAGTGATGTTTGGGGCCCTTGTCAAGTTGCATCTATTTCAGGTTGTTTTTGGTTTGTGACTTTTATTGACTGCTTCTCCCGCACCACTTGGGTTTACCTCATGAAAGCGAAAAATGAGGTTTTTACTTTGTTTCGGCATTTTCATAACATGGTTTTAACCCAGTTTGCCACCCCTATTAAAATTCTACGCACGGATAATGGCCGGGAATTCATTGATTCCGCCTTCGAGCAATACTTGGCTGATCATGGGATTCTCCATCAGACGTCATGTGCCTACTCCCCCGCTCAAAATGGGGTGGCTGAACGTAAGAATCGCCACCTCTTGGAAGTTGCCCGGTGCCTCCTCCTTCACATGCACCTTCCTAAATACTATTGGGGGGATGTTGTGCTCACCGCGGCCTACCTTATCAACTGTATGCCCTCCCGTGTTCTCGGATTCAAAATTCTTTTCACCACTCTTGGGGTGCCACCTACCACTCTACAACCCCGTGTCTTTGGATGCGTTTGTTTTGTCCATATCTATCACCGCACAAAACTTGATGCTTGTGCGCACAAGTGTGTTTTCATTGGCTATTCTCCTACCCAGAAAGGGTATAAGTGTTTTGACCCAGTCCGCAAGAGGGTTTTCGTTACCATGGACGTCACCTTCCGTGAGTCTAAGCGCTACTATGGGTCCTCACTTCGGGGGGGGGGGGGGGGGGTGTCTCCTTCTACACCGGTAGTGAGTCCCTTCTCACATTTTGACACTCAATCTTCCACTCCTCTACCTATTCCTCCGGGATATCATCCCTCTCCGCCTACGTCTACTGCTCCATATGTCCCACCTGCAGAGGCCCCGGTTACTAAACCTCTGCAGGTTTACTCTCGTCGTCCAAAGGGATCAAACACACGGCCCGTCATCTGGATTTCAGAGCACCCAACTGACCCGTCGCCAGGATCCATCATTCCTGCGGAAGGGTACCTCCTACAAAGCACATATACCTAAAAATGGTCTACGTATCGACTCGAACGCGTACCAGATACGGAAAACGCGCGGAAATGCGCGGAAACGGTTTTCCGAAACTCCAGGAAACACATTTTTTTAAAAATATATATTTTATTTTTGGAATCGCGTATCCCGCAAGGGGGATACGCGATTCCGTGAGATATAAAGCTCGCGTATTTCATTTTACGCATTAGGTTTTCCTGTTCCGCTCCCGATCCCGCCGGCTTTCCGCTCCCGATTCCGCCAATCACGCAGGTACTCCTCCTCCTTCTTCTTCTCCTGCTTCTTCTCCTGCTTCTTCTCCTGCTTCTTCTCCTCCTTCTTCTTCTGCTTCTTCTTCTTCTTCTCATGCTTCTCCTGCTTCTTCTTCTTTCTTCTCTTCTTCTTCTTCTTCTTCTTCTTCTTCTCCTCTTCTTCTTCTTCTTCTCCTCCTTCTCTCCTCCTCCTCCTCCTCCTCCTTCTTCTTTTTTTCTTCTTCCCCGCTTCTCCTCCTTCTTCTTCTCCTTCTTATCCTCCTTCTCCTTCTCCTGCTTCTTCTTCTTCACCTGGTTCTTTTTTATGCATCATATTAATATCCAATATATGCCTAAAATCATTGCTAAGTACGACTACATCTGTATTCTCTACATGTTACTAAGTAATCTAATTTTGCTTATGATATTTACAAAAAAAATGTGTAGCTAGGAATTTCTCATATGATCCAATTTTATTATGAGTTTGTTAACATTGTTTGTTATGAATTTCATTGTTGTTTAAATTAGGTCTCATCTTTCATAACATGGATTCAAGTAGCGGCATTATATGAAATGTCAGTGATATATAATATAGTCTTATTAATTTTTTTCGTTACAATTCAAGATATGTACAAATAGTTTATTAGTTGTCTTATTCTTATATTAATTAATGCTTATATTAAAATAATTAAAAATAATTAAAAACGTTTCTCGTATCCTAATTTTTTTATAAATCATGTTTGTCGTATCCGTTTCGTATCGTATCTTGTATCCCGTTTCCGTCCCCGTGCTACATACGGTACCTCTACTCGACATCCCTTATCTCATTTCGTTTCTTACTCATCCCTAACAACTTCCCATAGAGCATTTGTTTCCTCCATGTCTTCTGTTTCTATCCCAACTTCGTGGCAGGATGCTCTTTCCCACGACCGGTGGAGGTCAGCTATGCATGAAGAAATGGATGCCCTGGAAAAAAACAGCACATGGGACCTGGTACAACTACCACCAGGAAAGAAAGTTGTTGGATGCAAATGGGTATTTGTTGTTAAGCAAAACACCTCGGGAGTCATTGAAAGATACAAGGCAAGGCTAGTGGCAAGAGGATACACTCAGTCGGCGGGCATTGATTATCAGGATACTTTTGCTTCTGTTGCAAAGATGAATTCGATAAGGATCCTCATGTCTTGTGCTGTCTGCAAGAGATGGGATCTTTGCTAATTAGATGTGAAGAATGCTTTTCTTCATGCAGACCTGAAAGAAGAGGTGTACATGACTCTACCTCCGGGGCTTACTCCTAGTGGATCAGAAGGGAAGGTCTGCAGATTAAAGAGGCCGCTCTATGGCCTGAAACAATCCTCCAGGGCCTGGTTTGGTAGATTCCACAAAGCCATGAGCAGGTTCGGGTACCTTCAGAGTAATGCAGATCATACTCTGTTTATCAGAATCAACAAAGGAAAATTAGTCGCTCTGATTGTTTATGTGGATGATATTATAATAACTGAGGATGACAAAGAGGAGATCTAGGCTCTGAAAGGAAAATTGGCAAAGGAATTCGAAGTAAAAAATTTGGGTAACCTTAAATACTTTCTCGACATTGAGGTTGCGAGGTCAAATCATGGCATCTTCATGTCTCAAAGGAAATACATACTCGACCTCCTTGAAGCCACTGGGATGAGCGGATGTAGTCCCGCTGACACTTCCATTGAAGCCAACCACAAGCTAGGAAGGGATGATGGCGACACGATTGAAGACATTCCTGGCTTCCAAAGGCTTGTTGGAAAAATTGATTTACTTATCTCACACTCGCCCAGATATTTCCTATGTCGTGGGTGTACTCAGCCAGTTTATGCACTCTCCAAAGGCCCGTCATGCCAATGCTGCACTTCGTGTCCTCCGATACCTCAAGTCCACACCAGGAAAAGACATTCTGTTCTCACCAAATAAAGAGTTGACTATTGAGGTTTACACTGATGCAGACTGGGCTGGATTGCCCTCTGATAGACGTTCCACGACTGGATATTGCTCTATGGTTGGTGGAAATTTGGTTACCTGGAGAAGCAAAAAGCAACATGTTGTGGCTAGATCCAGTTCTGAGGCTGAGTTTAGGGCAATGGCTCACGACATCTGTGAAGGGGTATGGATCTCAACCATTCTGAGAGATCTTGGGCTTAAAGGAAGTGAACATATCCGGTTATATTGTGATAATAAGGCTGCCATCTCCATTGTTCACAATCCTGTGCAACATGATCGTACGAAGCACATTCAGATCGATAGACATTTCATCAAGGAGAATATTGATAGAGGAACTGTGATGACCCCGTTCGTACAATCTGGTCAACAACTGACCGACGTTCTCACAAAGGGTCTGAGTTTCAGTGTGTTCACAGAACTTATTGGCAAGTTCGGCATGACAGACATTACACGCCCAACTTGAGGTGGGGGGGTGTTGAGTTATGTGTTATTATCATGTTATCGTGTTATTATCGTGTCAGGTTATATGTATGTTGTAGCTATAAATACCCTTGGTATATGGAATGAAATTATCTTTTTTTCCTTTCAACAATTATGCTATGATTAATGACATGGGTTGATCTCAAATTTCCTCTATTCTTTCTCTTTCCCTCTCCTACCCGCCTTCTTTAATTGACTTCTGGTGTTCCACTTCCCTATTTCCATCGACCACCATAATACCGGTCAAGTCTCCGTATATGTTCCATTAAATAACATGTGGTTTTAAATTATTTTTCTAGCATATTTTGATGTGTAAGTGATATGCAACCTGTTACTAACTTTGCATGATTGATTTCTATAAATAAATTTAAAACATATGAAATTTTAAATCTGTTTCCAGCAAATGCATGACTAGTGTATTTTGTATATTGTTTAGCAATCCCTTCTTTCACATATACTTCATTTCTTTTGAACTCTTGTTTTAAATTGGCAAAATTTTGAAAAATTTAGTATATAAATATTTAAGAAGTCCAAAATTGAAGCCAATACTGAGGGATGCAATAGCTGAAATCTCAGAAGACTTCTTTTATTTTGTACAATTGAAACTGAACCAAGTTAAACCACAAAAATATCTGTTTAGCTTTGACCTGCTAAATATGATGCTTTGTACTTTGGCATAATATTTTTTAGAATTAGTATTTAGACGCTAATTCTTTAAGTACTTTACCTTACAGGTCGCCAATCAGTGTTTGGAAATATCTAAGAGAGAAAATGAAGAAATTAATGCTAGGCTTTCACAAACTGAAAGGTTATTATCAGAAAGCAGGCGTTCCCTCCATAAACTAGAGGAGGATAACACAAAACTACGTCACGCACTGGAGCAAAGCATGACAACTTTAAATAGGATGTCACTAGATTCCGATAATTATGTAGACAGGTGATTCATTTTTACCTTTCAACTGTTGCCTTATTAGTCCAAAGAATTTAATTTTCTACCGTAAGGCTATAAAATAACTGATGGTAGTATATGGTTTTCAGGTCACTAATTAGCTGTTAGCTTGTACCAATTCAGGCTCTTTCATTATCTTGTTAGTTCCATTCTATTAGACATGGTTATTCTCATTGATATTTAGAATAGGACTGATAAAACTTAAAATAATTATCCTTCTGTAGGTTTCCCTGATTCTATCATCACCCAGTACTTATGCAAAATTAAGACAATGTTTGCGATTGAAAGGATCTTTAGGTCATTCGACAGACCACAAAAGTTATTATTTTTCTTTAAATGGATTCATATTTGTCCCATCGTATTCTCGTAATATCCTGTTCATTTTGGATATATTAGAAACTATGCTTCCAACTTGAAATCAATTGGTTGTAGACGGAGGATCTCAACATCTATATTAAATGCACATACCTATATGAGTTCTCTGATTTGTTATATTTTCAACATGTCTCTTCATGTTTAGGCCTTCGGCTTCTAGCATGTGAACTTCTTTTCTTAATTGTGTGATGTGGGATACCGGTGTAGGCCAACTTTAATTTATAGTTTTGAGTAATAGAGATGTCTTCATGCCAATATGAGTGGATTTAGTTGATAGGGTCCTTGACAAGTAGATATTTCAGGCTGAGAAGATGCTGCTCAAAAAAATAAATCTAGTAGTGAGGTTTACTAATGTGGATCGTGGATCGAGAATGGATTGACAATTACCTAATCCCGCACAAGGAGGCAAAGATAGGATTGTCGAATAGATGAGTTGAGCGGTAGTCTTGTATGGAGCGACGATGGCATATTTGTATGCATTTTATAATTTTTTTGTATTTTTATTCCATGTAAATTTAGTGGTTTTGTGTTCTAGACGATCTTGGTTATCTATAATGGTTTTTTAAGTCTATAAATAGGGTTTAGTGGCTAATTTTTCAGATATCACGGGTTTTGGAAAAATATGTTCTGCACATTCACCTTGCATCCATGCTACGTCATTTACTGGCTGAGACGTTATATAATTTGTGAGATAAAACCTAAGAAAAAATATTTTGTAACATTATATTAGGTTTGACTATGAGATAAGATGAAATTGCGAAGATAATGTATTTTACCTGGTGAGAGATGGAAATTGCTAGCTTGTTGTTGAAGATGTATACAACCAACAATGACTGTAATCAATAATAGATCATTGTAGTTGAAGGAGAGTAGTAGTTGGAATATGCAGTAGTCTTTTAGTCTACCATTAGTAGGTTCTATAATCTACAGGTAGATTCGAGAACTAGAGAGAGTTTTGTAACCCTGGAATCGGTAACAGGAAAAATGACAGTATTTGTTGTGCTCGGACAGTAAATCTTAAATCTTAAGAGGAAGGCAATATTCTCACCCTGATATGAATACCACTTAGCGATCTGATACTCCAGTTAATTACAATATTCAACAATTACATTTGTCAGATATTTTCCTTGCCTTGCAATGTGTATTCGTGGCAAAATAAAAAAAGTCTTGAAATCGACCCTATAGTGTTTATGTTAGGGTCCCCATTATCCCTCATTGATTATATTACACATATTTTATTACGAGTCTTTATGTATTTGAGTTCGAGTTGTATGAGTCATATGTCGTATCCAGCTGGATCATTAGAGTTTTTATGTTTTAGGGTTCAGTGCATCTTTTAATATTAGGTTTATGTACGCACATGTCATTATATTCTATAAATAAACCCCTTGGGTCTTGTATGAGATTATGAATGTTCTCTTCCTCTCTCTAATTTTTTCCTCTTCATCCTCATTCTAGGGAGAGGGATGAGCAACGCTCCCCCTTCTTACTCACATTTTTGTGGGTTAAACTCAGCTCCCCTGTATCTCCGCCTCCACCACCACCTCTGGGGCAGGTTCGAGAATTTAAAACATGTGTGTGTGTGTGGGGGGGGGGGGGGACATCACCTTCCTCCTGCCAAAAAGAAATTTGGACACCTTCATCTCACCGAAACCGTTTCTCCCTCATCCGATCATAGTTTACATGTAAGTAGTCGAAATTCATTGCCTCAGCGAGAGAATTCCAAATCCACCATCCATTTTTGCAAAATTCTTGGGGGGGGGGGGGGGGGGGGGGGAGCCCAGCTCTCCCCTAGATCCGCTCTTCACCAGTTTCGACGAGATCCCGACGCCTTATAAGATTGGCTCATAATAACTTGGTATCAGAGTCATCTTTTCTCGGATCCACACTTCTCTTCCACATTCATCTTCGATTCCCTTCATCGGCTTTAACGAGCGCTCGAATCGATCTATTGATCCGGTGGGTTGTTGTTTTCTAGTGAAATAGAAACGCACACACTCATCAGCAAACCCATCACCGACCATTCCACTAGTTCCAATCTCTCGGCGAGTATACTATTCTTCTTCCCGTTGTTCAGTCTAGATACAGATTTCGTCGACATTCCAGTCTGCTTCTTTGAGCCGACCTCCCTTCCTACTGTCTACTCTTCTTTACGTTGACCATGGCCAGCATGAACCACCCTAGCTGGAACTATATGATTCAATCGGGGTTGTTGAAGCGATTGCGCGCGTCTTCAAGCTATAGGGCACGTCTACCCGTCAATCGGGACGGTTGAAGCCAATGCCACTCGCCTGTCGTTCCATCCCATCGAGCATCCGACTCGCTTCCAACATGATCTTTGTCTCCTTTGCGAATGGTATCAATCAATTGACTTGGAATCACATCAACTAATTGACTTGGAACCACACGCCTTTAACTCTCGAGCCCCATGTTGCTTCCTTGAGCCCGAGTCCTTTCCTGCTATTAATTAATCGGTTAATTTATTATTTTTGGATTATTTGGTTAATTACTTCTTTTAGCGGGAAGATAAGCGCCATCAATCAGGCTATGCTTCATTTGATGATGGTGGTGATGGCTTCATATCAAGCCTCAATGTCGCGACTCATTGTCAACATTGACTGATATGTCATGTAGGGATACATCGAGGTCTTGCATTCACCGGTGCAATCATCGTCCCAACCAGCACATCACGTCATTCCCTTCATCACGACTTGTCCTGCGCCACCACAACCTATGATTATTCTACTGAGGCCGCTGATTACGTCATTGCAACCCATGCCACTATTGAACCCTGCAGGCCGCATCCAAATACAAGCTTCCACCTCCCCCGTTGTCTATCCCACTGGTTTTGAGCGACACGCCAGTTAAGTTGTCGGTCATCGCCATTCTGCACCCGCAGCTTCTTTCTATTCTACTGATTCATCCCCAGTCACCGATTCAGTTTCGAGCTCTGCTCCACTGATGAGTGTCACTGTGTCTGCAGGATTACTTGTCATCACCATGCGGTTACCCAACCGCCTCACTCCGCTGAGCCCCACTGACAACATCGTTATCTGCCAAGACATCGTGGGGGCATGACACGAACGTTCCACTTGATGCAGCCTTTGTTGCAACAACGTGCTACAAGGAGTTGTTTTGGCAAGAAATTAAGAAACTAGATGATGGCACCTCCTCATTTTGTTTGAGCTTGAGGGCAAGCTCTAAAAGAAGGACGGGTGAGATGTTATGGGTCTCCATTATCTGTTGTCGATTATATTACGCATATTTTTTTACGATTCTTTTTGTATTTGAGTTCGAGTTGTATGAGTCGAGTCATTAGAGTCTTAATATTTTAGTATTGTGCACATCTCTTTCATATTGAGTTTGTGTCATTGTAGTCTATAAATAGAATCCTGGGTCATTTATGAGGTTATGAATGAAATTATGAAAGTTCTATTACTCTCTCTCATCCTCTTTCTCTCTCTACTTAATTCCTCTTCATCCCCATTCTAGAATTAGGTTGAGCAAGACTCCCCCTTCTTCCTCCTCGCATTCTCCCAGAGTTATGCTCGGCTCCCTTGTATCTCCACCACCACCTCCGGGGAGATTCTGATGTTTTACGAGATATGCGTTTAGTCCAAAATATCATTCTTGATAACGAAACTTGAAATAAATATTACACTTCAATAGGTACTCGTGCAGACAATCAAATTTTAGAAATAAGTGTTGCAATTCAAGATTTAGCAATTTGTTGCTGTGACTTAAGGGAACATTTATAAGAAATAGAGCAAGCAATATTTTTTTTAAAAAAATTCTGTTGACTACATCAACCTGTTAATGAAAAGAGCTTCAACATCCAGTTGCTCCATAGTTGCACAATTATATTATCTAGACTTCCATCAAACACACAAAAGATAGCAACCCATTGGACCCTCCATAAAGTATATTAATTATTTCTATGAACTCTAGGATTCACTGTAGCTCAAAATTAACATTTATTTTACAACCTCTAGAACAATTTAATAGTTCTGAAAATATTGAAGAAATGCAGATGATAACTTATGTAATTTCTCAGGCGCATTGTGATTAAATTGTTGGTGACATATTTTCAGAGGAATCACAGTAAAGAGGTATAAGCATTCTTACAAGCTGCACTTTTTCCAATGATTCAGATTCACCAGTGTCTCAAAAAAATTTTCCTTAATTCGCTAGAGCCAAATTTTTCCAGGTACTGGATCTTATGGTTCGCATGCTGGGTTTTTCAGAGGAAGACAAACAGAGGATCGGTGCTGCCCAAAGTTCTGCTGGTAAAGGTGTTGTTCGAGGTGTGTTGGGTTTACCAGGTCGTCTTGTTGGTGGAATTTTGGGTGGAAACACGGCTCTATCATCATCTGGTTCTTCTTCTGAACATCAGGTTAGATTTCAGAGTTCCCACGTTCCTGCAACTTTTTCTTGCTTTTACTTCTATTCCTTTAAACCGCGATGGTGTCATTTATGACCAGGTATAAGTCACCCTGAATTTTTTTCTTGGGTTCATTCCTTTGGTTAAATTGTGCTTCTATAGTTCTATAATTATTCTGTGTGTAAAAAAATCAACTAAAGTTATTTATTATATGATTATGATATGATGATGTGAAGAAGGAACAAGTAATTATTTTTGTTGCGCTTAGTAAATGAAAAGATTGCTCTAAAAATGCATAATTTTATATGATGCAACAGAGAATCAAATTTTTTCATTACTAATATTTTGAAATTTTTGAAAAAAAATCCAATTTTTAAGTTTTAATTTATTTAAAATTTGGGATTATTAGTCTTGAACTCTTTATCTGGTTTAAATTTTAAGATATATTTTGGATGTATCTTATACACTGTTTCTATAGAGTTAATTGCACTGACCTCTCCAGTTAATTTGTATAATTATCCGCACCTCCTCTCACTCTTTTGAAATTACCAAAACCCCATCCGACTATCCTTGCCCCCTTGTGTTTTGCCAGTCCTTCGCAGATCTGTGGGTTGATTTTCTTCTCAAAGAAACGGAGGATCGAGAAAGACGCGAATTTTCAGAAGATGCTCAAATGCATTCAGGCGGGCAGGGCAGCAGCGCCACCAGGAGTAGGGTTCCAGTTCCTGCCCAAGGAGCAAGCGGGCTCGGCGGGAGGGGCCCTCTGCCTGTGAACTCCAATTCAGAGAAGCCTTCCAATTCCTCTTCTGGGAAGCCATATCCGCTTTCTGAGCACTCAGATGCCGAGTTTTCAACTGTCCCTCTAAGTCCGGCAACTTCTGTATCACCATCTTCAAGAGCTGTCAGCCTGTACGGTCACAGAGATATTAAGTGATGGTAAGCTTTCTGTGTGACTCTGTACATAAATATATGCTTACAGCCTTATAGGAATACAAGTTCAAAGTTTGCTCTTCTTCCTGGCTTTATCTATGCTATTTTTGTGTGTTAATTTTGCCTTGTATTCTTTCTTCTTCGCAATAAAAATTATATTTTTTGTTGTTGTCAAAGTTGGTGTTTTTGTACTATAATGGTGAGTACTGAGTACGTATATGTATATGTATTTTAGATTTGAACTACTCAAATTATATTTTGAAATATTAATCTGATATTAAAACTAATAATGTTATAGTAATGATAGTAGTTATGGAAGATTGTTGGACTAACCGAAGTTATTTTTATTTCCAACATAATGTTATTGCTAGTATCATGACAATATTATTTTTGTTAAACTTTAATGATTGAGATGCAGGGCATATGATGTAGAATTTAATTTTAAAGATTTGGATGCTAGTTATTATTATAAATGAAACCATTATACGTTATTATTGTCAAGGAGGTCCGTTAGCAAGAGCCACTTTCACAAACCTTCAGCAACAATGATAGCAAACTACATCTTATCGAAGAACAATGTGTGGCATGACTCTTTGCGGCATTCAACTGTATTTAGGCCTTTCTCGTGGTCTTGAATCTGTGTCTGGATGGAGCAAGGTCATATTTAAGACGGAAGGTGGTCCGTGATAACCTTTTCCATGACCTACCAAGTGAGGATCAAGGACCGCGTTGGGAGATTCACCATGGAGGCTTCAACTAGATTCTTCTAGTTCAAGTTAGGAGGTTGTTTTTTTCGCAAGGCGGAATCAAGATGGTGGTTCCTATAGAGACAAGTGGCTGTATCAAAATGACGATCGGTCTAGGCTTATACAACCCCGTATTCGTGGAATGGGGTCCCCCGACAGGCGCGACCCCGGCACCCGCCCCGGCCTCCTCTCAGGGGGGCGGGTGCGGCGCGAGCCCGCCACCCGCCCCGGCCTCCTCTCAGGGGGGTGGGTGCGGCGCGAGCCCGGCAGCCGCCCCGGCCTCCTCTCCGGGGGCGGGTGCGGCTTCTCCCCGACCTTCTCCCCGACCTTCTCCCCTAGTGCGTCGCTCGATGACACCGTGGGGTTCTCGCCCGGCTTGAGCAGCACGCCCGACTTGAGGGTCTGTTATTTGCCCATGATGGGTTGCGAATAGCTGTTCTGAACAACGCAGTTTGGCTGTTGCCAGACCAGCCCCGGGGTATTTCAGTAATTTCAGAGCGGCAAGATTGCGCTATTGGCAGGCCATCCCCAAATTATCTATAAATAGACCCTTGCGGTGCCTTGGAGAGGAGGCAGTTTTTCATCACTCATCCTCTTCCTTCATCCTACAAGGCACCTAGCTCGACATTGGCTAGGGAGGGGAAAATCTCAAATGTCTTCCGGGTGTGAGGTGGGACCTCCACGGTAGAGTCAAGGGTCATTCCTCAAATTCAAGTCGCTCACCAAGGGACGACTCGAGAAAAGTAGATGTGAGCTGCACCCTAGGTCCGAACTGTATGTGGAGTCGAATTTCGGTTCCAACAAGGCTCATCGGATGTGTTTATCATGGAGACATGAAAGTAATGACTACCACATAACAACGTGATCTATTATCTATTATTGTTGTGCATATTTAATTAATTTCATCTCGGTATCGTTGCTTAGAGGTTATTTTCCATATACGGTGTGTTATTTTTATGTAAGATATTTTGGTAATTATTCCTTCTGGTGTGGCCTTTCAAGTCTATTTAAATGGGTCATTGGGGCTATGGAGTGGAGGCAAGAAGTATTATCTTTTCCCCTCCTTAGTTTTCCCTCTTCTCCTCTCTCATAAACCCTAACTGGTCCTCACTCTAGGACATCATGAGGTTGAGCCTGACTCCCTTGTCGCATCTCGTAAGTTGAGTCTGGCTCCCTTCAAACGACCCTCGTGTATCTCCAACATCACCTCCACCCTCATTACCTTCGTTCACCTCTCCCACAAGCTATTGACACTTTACGGATTAACATGTAACAACTTGGTATCAGAGCATTTGATCTCTCTCCACGTTCTCCTTAAACCATAGGTGGAAGATGGGTAATCGAACTCCGTTTCCATCAATGAGAAGTAAAGCATTTCCAACCAAGCCCCTGGCATCAACTTGCACTATTGTCATGTCTCAACGGCAGCAGTTTTCGTCGAGCAGAAGTATTGACATGCAATCAGTTGGTCAAAGCCCATCATTTGTGTTATAACAACGCACTGTTCGTTCTATTTAGTCCCATTTCCTCTAGCGGCGCATTATGCGACCTCCAGTCGTCTTGCAAACACTTGTGTCAACGCCTCAACCGACCAACACCGAGATTTCCAACGTCCAGTGACAGTGCATCACACGACTAGCTCTACACAACCGGCGCCTTCCTCAGTGCGGCCCATGCATGATCGTCATCCTCTGTGCGACTCAACTCAAATGACTCCTTGTGCAACCTCTGTGAAGGAATGGATCAATATTCGCTTTGCGGCTTGATCTCTGATTGCCATCACCTCCCTTCCTGCTAATCATCTAAGATCGAGAAATATCAGGTCTTTTTTCCCGCTTCCTTCTATTCCTAACAGTCTTAAACCACACACCACGTTCATCCCTCCAGCCCTGAGTTTGATTAAATAATTGACTGTTGAATGAATTCTTTAAATCGACAATTAATTCCTTATGTAATTAACTTAATCCAAACAAACAACGACAACAAATGTCAATTGTCAGAACATGATTTTGCCTCTTTGGGGATAGGAAATCCACGACGTTTGGGTCGTAGTGGAGTCGAGTGCACTTCAATACCCATGTGGACTATCACTATGCCATCAGTTGAGGTTTCTCAACAAAAGTTGTGAAAATTTTCTGATAAACGGAAAATAAAAGTTGGACCCCGTACCTCTTCATGGACGTTCTCTACTAGCCTTTTGAGGCAGATAGCTTCCCGAGTTGTCAAGGTCGAAACCTTGCACTCTGCTTCCGTGGTAGAGACGGACACAAAATCCTGCTTCTTGTTGCACCATGAGATACTTGTTGATCCGCATATGAAAACATAACCAGACGTCGATTTCCGATCGTCTGAATCTCCCCCATAATTAGCATCTGTGTAACAGTGCAGATTGAAGCTCTTGTCTCTCCTATAAAAGAGACTTATATCAGCGGTGGACTTCACGTATTTCAAGATATTCTTGGCCGCCACCAGATGAGGCTTTCGCGGCTCTATCATATATCGACTAACTTGACCTACGACATAAGCAATATCTGGCCTCGTAATCGTCAAATATATAAGACTCTCAATCAGAGCCCGGATCACCAAAAGATCTGGAAGAACCCTTCCCTCATCACGTCAAAGATTTAGACCAACATCCAGTGGAGTAGAGCTGTTCTTTCCCTCCTGCATGTCGAATCGCTTAACGTTCCGCTCCGCATAGTCTTTTTGGTAAACGAATATGCGGCTCTTCTTCCTCTCCACCTCAAGTCTCAGGAAATGGTGTAGCTCACCCAGATCCTTCATCTTGAACCAAGTTAGCTCAGCCCTGAGCCTAGCTATTTCCTCCTCAGAGTTCCCCGTGACGATCATGTCGTCAACATACAACAACACCAAGACTTGAAGCTCCCTCTTCTTCTTTACAAATATGCTTGAATATGAATCAAAAGCAAAATATTCGCAGAACTGAAGTTATTCTGCGATCTTTCTGTATCGCGCCCGAGGAGCTTGCTTCAAGTCGTAAAGGGACTTCTTGAGCTTGCAGACGTGTACTGAATGATCTTCAGACACGTAACTCGGTGGCTGCACATGAAGATATTTTTGTCAATCTCGCCGTAAAGAAAAGCATTATTCACGTCAAGTTGTCACATCTTCCATCCTTGCCAAGCCGCCAAGACAATCACCACCCGTACTGAAGTCATTTTGGCTACAGGACTGAACGCCTCCTCGTAGTCTTCTCCGTATTGTTGAGAGAACCCTCGAGCTACAAGGCGTGCCTTGTATCGCCCGATTCTTCCATGCTTCTTCAGCTTATATACTCACTTGCACGCCACAGGAGTACTGCCTTCGACATTGGGCGCAAGATCTCAAGTCTCATTCCTTCTGATGACAGCCATCTACTCATCCATGACATCATCTCACTCTTTGACTCCGGTGATGTTTTCAAAGCTTGAAGGCTCTCGCTCGTCCCGAGCACCTGTAAAGAAATATGAGACGAAACTCACCATGCCCCCCCCCCCGTATACCAAGCTTGTGGTACGATGGTCCTCTTGGATCTCCGAAGGGCCTGACCATGACTGAGTTTTGTCCCGGGTCCGGTTCTTTACAAGAGAAGGGGTCTGACATAAAGGTCATCAGACATCTTCATAATCCTCTCATTGTGTACTCCCACTTTGTCGGCTATGAGCGTTCTTGCACAACCCAATGCTTCCGCTAATCAACGAGAAGATTTTGATGCAGAGTTTTCGTGATCTTGGAAATTGTGTTCTTTAGAATCTTGTAATTAGTTTCTGAATTACGTCAAGTGGGCGTGCTGACTCTTGCCACCATCTTAGCGGCGTGAGTTACTATCTTTCTGGTCTCTCGTGTTCTCTCACTCCTCGACACGACTATTTATTTCATGCTATAGAGGTGATGGTCTTCATGCGTTGCTATTGACAGTCATCGCATTAACGTTTTTTCGTTTGTTATTTGAAACTACTACTTGTTAAGGTTGAGAAGGCATGTGAAGTAACATACCAGACATTCAGATGAAAACAATAAAGATTATTGTGTGTCTATTTCTTTCTCTCCTCTTATGAATTACAGGATAATTGAACCCAGCACATAAGATTGATATTATAATCTTGAATCTTGGGCGTTCTATTTTTCTTTTGGACATGTATGCTAACAATGTAAACTTAAATGAAAGGTTTTGGCAATTGGACAATGTAGAGGATATCTAGCATGGATCTCCCATGTGCATTGTGCGGTCGAGGCAGTAACTAATAGCTTCTCAACATTTCTCGTAATATGTATGTTAATAGTATATTGTGACCACACAGTCTTGTTTCTAGTTCCTTATGAATTATCTTCTTGATAGGATTGGACAGCTGAGATTAGTTTTAGGGTTTGTTTGGCTGGACTTATTTTGGCCGGTCAAGCTTTAAAAAACGGAACCACAGTTTTTTTGTTTGTTTGGGAAGTCACCGGTTTAAACCGCATCCGCTGAAAACTACCATTATACGCCGTTTTTTGACCGTGATTTTCGATGGAGGTCACGGTTTTATACGCGCTTTCAACCCTAAAATACAAATCTCCTCGGCACAACTCATTCGCAGCCGCTCTTCCCCGATTTCCCGATCCCGCCTCTTCCCCGATTTCCCGATCCTGCAGCCGCCTCTTCCCGATTTCTCGATTCCGCAGCCTCCTTCTCCGGCGTTAGGCCACCGCCGATCGTTCTTCTCCCGCAGCCCTCCTTCTCCGGCAAGCCTTGTCCTCCACTGCAGGTACAGATCGCGCCTCTCCTCCGGTAACATCTCCCCCTTCTTCTACCTTCTGTTTATTCCTCTTTAATTGCTTTCGCCTCCTCTATGGTTGCAGATTGACGAGCTCAAGGGCGCACGGGGTTCACGAAATCTGGTTGCAGATCGGCGAGCTTGGTTGGAGAAGATTCAAGCCATTTTACCTTTGACTTTGTGCAACCTCTCTGAACGGCTCCATCTTCCCTACCAGGTAAGATTTTTTCCCTCTCCTCCTCCACCCCTTATTCTTCAAATTTTAGGTCACTTTTTGGAGTAAAATGAGATTTCTCTGTTGATCTATCCTCCTCCACCCCTTAATATAATTATGTCTGCTTTCTCATGATGATTTCGATAGCAATATCGGCATCTCCATCAGCAGCCGCAAGAGCGACCTCGGCGAGCGTCTGTGCCAAAAGTAGGGCATGATGCGGTAGCTGTTGAAGTTTATGTAATACTCATTTTGATTCAATCTTGGTTCACACTTCAACCATGTTAATTTTTTTGCTATTAATAAAACTAGTGGGAAGTGATGGCTATGGTCCTCTCCTTCTCCTCTCTCTCTCTCTCTCACACACACACACACACACACAATAAATTCCCTCTTATTTATAACATAACATGCATGGCACATTCAAGCAAATAATTGGTTTTGTAAAATATTATTCTTACCAAATGCTTCTATTTAGAATAATTTTGTTGTAGAAAGAAATTTATTTAATTTGAAATACATTTCAATATGTTTTCTTCAAAAAAAAGATAAACATAATACGAAAATGCAGACAAGGGAAAATTAAATTGCTCCTTGTGAGTAATATTCCATATATCTTTTCAAGTTAATTAATATATTTTAACATTATTTTACAATGTCATACAAATGTAATTAATGTCAACTCATCACAATCTTTTATGTATTGCATTACCCTTTATATCAAATGCCATGTGTGTAAAAATGTTTATTTTTAATTTAAATATACTTATCCTACATATATGTAGGGTGCATACATTCATAAAAATAAAAATAGAAGTTAGAACATGTCCCCTCTCAGAGTTTATTATCATTCACTATATGCTAGCCCTTCTATGTAGTATTCTATTTTGTTTGATTGTAGCTGGTAGGGTGTACCTTTTTATCTCCATAATTACAAAACCTCTCATGTAAGTTTACATTTCATACCATGCATACACACAAATATCTCCTTAGGGCTCCCCTCCATGAGGGTATTTTGATTATGGATAGTTGTGATTATGAATGCTATTTAAAAAATGACTTGTTTGGTTAAAACGGAACTATGATGATGCATGTGTGGTCAAGTTTTAGCGGGCAGGAACTGTTAGTGATATTTAGTTTGTGTCCGCTCGTGTCGGGTCCGACTCGGAACGGGTTTATTGGGTTCGTGTCGCTCTAGGGCTTGGCTCTACGCTGGAGATACTATATAATCCCTATTCCAAACTTGATAGGGTTATGTGGACTATCTTGAGCAAACCCTCTCCTTCACATTCTCAAGATAGAGATTAGGGTTTCGCTCTCCCGTTCCCGTCCGCTCCCAATACGACTCCGCCGGCGCTCATCGATCGCGATTTTTCTCTTCCGCCGCCGGATCGCAAGGAAGAAGCTCTCCCGATCGCGATTTTTCTCTTCCGCCGCCGGATCGCAAGGAAGAAGCCCTTTCCGATCGCGATTTCGCTCTCCCGTCAGCCGCATCTGATTCGCGAGGGAGAGATCGCGAGTCCGCTTACCGCTCCCGATCGGAATTTCTCAGATCTAGCCCTCGTTTTCGCGAGCTTTCTCATCCAGATCGCAAGTATCAGCCGCCGGCGAGAAGGGTTTCTCGTTCCTCGTTATCGGCGCTGCTCCTGTGCTCACGACAAAGAAGAAGACAGTAGATCGCCAGCTCTTGTTACCGATTTTCTCCGCAGCCGAGAGAAATTTCTCGATCTATTCGTCGCGATTTTCTTCCGTTGTGGCCGCAGATCGGGAAGGGAAGAATAAAGGATCGGTCTGACCTGTCCCGTTTTGTTCTTCCTGTGTGAGATCGCTCATCTTTTATTCTCCTGTTGTAGAACAGTAATAGGAGAAAGCTTCCCCGGTGACTGTGCAGATCCGGCCGTCACCTGCTTCATTCTAACAGGAGTAGCAGTGATCTGTCGCAATAAGAAGGATTTCCTGCTCTGTTTCTGTCTTTCTGCTGCCGAGCTGGAGCATCTCCACCTGGAGAAGAAGGCACCGATTTTTCCTTCTAGGAAGAAGTTTGTGCTGCCTCAAATTCAGGAAGGGAAGTTTCAAAGTGCACACTTGCTACTATATCGAGCTCGACTGTGCTCAATCGTGAAGAAGCAAATAATTCCTGGGTTGGATCCGAAGACTCTGGTTCGTCTCTACACGGCTCAGGTGACCCCATTCTAGCATTTTTATTTCTGTTTTAAATCTAGAAGTATGTCGAAGAAAAGCGCGCTCGATACTATAAAACTGCAATCGTTCGACGCCTCCGATTTCCTCAGTTGGAAAATTCAAGTCCAACTAGGAATGAAGGAACGCGAGATCTTTTATACTGTTCAGAGCGACTTTGCTTCTACCGTCGAGAACGTGGACGAGTACCAGTGGAACAAAGATGAAGATTTCTGCAGGGATTACCTGTTGAATTCTCTGAATCCCCGGCTCGCGTTGACCTACCACGCGTACAAATCTGCAAAGGAAATTTGGGATCGCCTGAATGCGCATTTTTAGAAGGAGGAAGGATTGTCGAAGTCGCTCATTGGAGAGAAGTTCTTCAACTTCAGATTCAAAGCAGACGTGCCTATCACTTCTCAACTTCTGGAGCTGGTCAACCTTCGTCAGAAGCTGGATGATGATCATTCGAAGATGGACGACAGCCTCTTTGTGTATATGATCCTGAGTAAACTGCCTCCTGAATGGCTCTTTTTCAAGACCGAGATGCACCGACTGAAAGAGAAGATCAGTTTGGACGAACTCAAAAGGTTCATCCATATTGAAGACCAGAATATTGCTGGGAAGAGTTTGGAGCAGGTTGCGCAGCCCTCACAGGCTGTCAACTTCGTTTCACGTCCTAATAAGCCTTCTCGGAAGCCCCGGGCACCCAAGCGTGACACTCCAGCACCGTTGGCAGTCAAAAAGCCTTCTCTCAAAAGGAAGAAGGGCAAGTGCCACAACTGCGGCAAATGGGGTCACTGGGCCGCTGAATGCAGGGGTCCGAAGAAGATAAAGGAGGATGCCCCACAAAATGTGGCGCACATGGTGGTCGACAACTCCGATCCTAAGTCCTTCGTGGCTATGATTGGGAGTAGTCACCGCAGTGCGTCTTCTGAGTGGTGGCTGGACAGTGGTGCTACCTGTCACGTCACAAATGACAGGAGTCTTCTTTCTAAGGTGACAGCGGTCAAGGACAGAGTCGAGAACTGCAATGGAGGAGCGACTGATGTTACTCATGCTGGGACTGCAGAGCTTGTGTTCTCTTCAGGTAAAACTTTAATTTTGCAAAATGTTAAAGTAGTTCCAAATTTAACTAAAAATCTGATTTCCATAAGCTTATTAGATAAGGCTGGGATGACCTTCACTACTCAAAACGGTAGAATGACCTTAATGGTCAATTCACATTATTTTGGGTGTGCGTTTATGATCGATGGAATGTATAGACTTAGCCTAAATAACGATAGCATTAACCATGTGAGTTCTAACCTCCTTGATCCCAAGTTGTTGCATAACAGACAAGGACATGTGAACTATAGAAAAATGCTAGACCTAGCTAAGAGTCAAAACATTCCCTTAGATCTGTCTATTCGATTTGACAAGTGTGAGGTGTGTGCGCAAACCAAAATCACTAGAACACCTTTCAAGTCGGTGTCTAGAAGCACACAACTGCTGGAATTGATACATTCAGACCTTTGTGATTTCCGGAGTCATATCACTAGAGGGGGAAAGAAGTATCTAATTACCTTCATAGACGATTTTTCGAGATATTGTCATGTATTTTTGTTGAGATCGAAAGATGAGGCCTTTGAGACTTTTAAAATTTTTAAGTCTCGTGTGGAAAATCAGTTGAACCTTAAAATCAAGAGACTCAGAAGTGATCGAGGAGGAGAATACACTGCAACTGAGTTTAAGGAATTTTGTGCCTCTGAGGGCATAATCCTTGAAACCACAGCTCCTTACTCACCCCAGTCTAATGGCGTTGCCGAGCGTAAGAATAGAACTTTAACAGAGATGTTGAATTCTATGTTCCTAACAGCTGGCATGCCCAACTCCTTTTGGGGAGAAGCAGTTCTTACTGCGAACCACATTCTGAATAGAGTGCCTCACTCGAAACTCATTTCTATCCCGTATGAGTTGTGGCATGGTTATCCTTGTAGGTATGATACTCTAAAGACTTGGGGCTGTATCGCGTATGTGCGTTTACAAGACCTTAAGAGACCTAAGGTGGGACCTAGAACGACAACATGTGTTTATCTAGGTAGTGCAAAAGATAGTGCAGCTGACAGGTTTCTTGATCTATCCACTAATACAGTGATAGAGTCTAGAGATGCTATTTTCTTTGAACATAAATTTATCAAAGATCATGGCTTAACCGTCCACGGGTCTACTGACGTGATTGCAGAATCTACTGTAGAACCTGAAGCTGGCCCCTCTGGCACTGCTCCTCAACCTCTAGAGGTGGAACCTGTTCCTGTTAGAACATCTACAAGAGATAGAGTCCCTAAGAATTTTGGTGAGAATTTCGTCACCTACCACTTAGAGGACGATCCATTCTCCTATCAGGAAGCAATGAGATCTAGAGATGCGTTAATGTGGGCAGAAGCCATCGACGATGAGATGAACTTGCTGCTACAAAATAACACTTGGCATTTAGTTGACCTGCCGAAAGGAGCTAAAGTCTTAGGATGCAAGTGGGTACTGAAGAAGAAATTGCACAGTGATGGGTCTATAGCCAGATATAAAGCACGTCTAGTAGCTAAGGGTTATAAACAACAGGGGGGAATTGACTATTTTGACGTCTATTCACCTGTGTGTCACCTATCCACTATTAGGATTCTTCTTGCCATAGCTTCTATCGAGAACCTTATAGTTCATCAGATGGATGTAAAGACAGCCTTCTTAAATGGAGAGCTTGATGAAGAGATCTATATGGCACAACCTGAAGGTTATGTACATAAGGATCTAAGAGACAAAGTGTGCAAGCTCGACAAATCGATCTATGAGCTCAAACAAGCACCTAAGATGTGGCACATTAAATTTGATCAAGTGGTAAAGAGCGTTGGATTTCAGTCCAGTCTCTCAAACAAGTGCCTCTACTACCGCTCGATGGCAAATCAAACAGTCATCATATGCCTATATGTGGATGACATGTTGATTCTGGGTTCAGATCTTGCTGCAGTGAGGGATGTCAAATCCACTCTTGCAGAAGCTTTTGACATGAAGGACCTTGGTCCTGTGGATACCCTATTAGGTATGAAAGTTAGAGTTGACAAGGGTAGAGTCACCCTTAGCCAGGCTCATTATATAGAGCAACTATTTTCTACTTGGGGATACAAAGACTGTAGGCCTGTTGAGACACCGTTTGATCATAATGTTAAGTTGAGTCCTAATGAAGAGACCAGCATAGATCAATTAAAATATTCTAAAATAATTGGTAGTCTCATGTACGCCACAAGTTGTACTAGACCAGACATTGCCTTCACGGTTGGCATGCTGAGCCGTTTTACCAGTAGTCCAGGCAAAGAACATTGGGATGCCCTAGATAGACTGATGAGATACCTGAGAGGTACTAAAGATCATGCCTTGTGCTATACTGGTTATCCTCCTACTGTGGATGGATTCTCTGATGCCTCGTGGTGTTCAGAAGTTGGGAACAGCAAGTCTACCCGTGGATATATATTCACTTTGGGTGGAGCTGCTATCACTTGGAAATCCAAAAGACAGACGTGTATAGCATTGTCGTCCATGGAAGCCGAGTTGTTTGTCTTAGCTTCAGCTGGTGAAGAGGCAGATTGGATCAGGAACCTGATTTTAGACATACCCTTGTCTAAGCTACAAGTCAACTCGTTGAGCTTGTATTGTGATAATCAAGCAGCAGCTCAAGTTGTAAAGAATGCTCTCTATAACACTAAGAGGAGACATGTACGACTGAGACATGCTTTGTTGAATTATCTAAAAGAACAAGGAATTATCACTTTGGTCGATGTGCGTTCGAAGGATAATCTGGCTGATCCATTGACGAAAGGAATGCCCAAAGACCGGTTAATCAAAACAGTGGGGGAAATGAGACTAAAGACGATTTAGCTCAGTCTTAGTTCAAGGTTAGGCGTTAGGCGATTCAGTTCAGCCTTAGTCCAATTGTTTTGATTTTCAAATTTCCTTTGTCAAAGCAAGCATGTTGTGCTCCGTTGATGCTCCTGGTTGCTGAGTTCGGATCTGGTAAGTTGTTTCATTCCAAACTTGATGCTAACAACTTCACCTGGATTCGGCTATCTTGCCGTGGAGGAGAGTGTTATTCCAAACTTGATAACACGATCCGACTTGGCTTGACTTTTCTCTTGTTGATTGGTTCCATTCCAAACTTGATGAGTTCCAGTCAACTCCAGAAGAGCAGTAACCGTGACATTCCATATAGGAACACAGATATAGCTACGGTGTTCAGAAGTCCGTAAATCGTTTCACTTGGAAACAGATAACGGATTCTGAGGTTTATCTATAATACTCTGTAGAAGCGTCCTCCCAGCCAACTCTAATAATAATAATAAAATACTACGTTCTCATGGTAGAACTAGATATTTGTACATTTTTCAAATGTTTGAATTCATTTTAAAATGAAATTCTCTGTTGGAAATTACAGGGGCTGCTGATCTAGGAGGAGCACTGGTAGACTGGGATCCTGATCATGATGATCTTCTGGACTCTGACAGTTAGAGTATTGTTAGACTTTATTGTTGGTATCTCTGTTTCAGAGCACTGTTTAGCTCTTTATTTTCTTTCACCTGTTTGTTTGGACTTCTGTTGCTCTCTGTTTGATTTGGGACGCTAGGCGTTTAGGGCCTGTGCCCTGATTGTTTCTGAGACATGATGTGATGTGGCTGAACTCTTGTTCTGTTTATGCATGCATACTAATTCTTGTGTTAAGTCTAATAATGTTTTAACAGGTGCCGGACACGGTTGTGAATGATTCACTTTTGGCTGAACATTTCACAAACCACCCCTTTTCCGACGTCGGGTTCACAGCGGACATAGGAGGAGATTGTTAGTGATATTTAGTTTATGTCCGCTCGTGTCGGGTCCGACTCGGAACGGGTTTATTGGGTTCGTGTCGCTCTAGGGCTTGGCTCTACGCTGGAGATACTATATAATCTCTATTCCAAACTTGATAGAGTTATGTGGACTATCTTGAGCAAACCCTCTCCTTCACAGGAACTTCAAGCCCCAAAAAGTAAAATTTGGGTTAAAAAAGTAGTCATAAAAGCTAGGTTGCACACACATGTTGGCATACCGTGATCATTATGTTTACTAACAGCACAGTTTCATACCACGACCACTCAAATGTAGTAGTTATCTCAAACAGAGCCTAAGGGTCCATTTGGGTTGGTGGCGGCGGTGAGAAAAACTCTATTCTCACCCCATTGCTACTTTAAAGGCATTTGATTTTTCAGTGGTGGGAAAATTAATACTTGTGTCAAAAAGATGTTTTCTCTTAGCTTCTCTATAAAAACTTATTGGATAGTTTAGGGAAGCATGGTGATAAAAAATTGCAGGTGCATTCAAATACATTAGAACAAATTCAATTTTTTTAAAAACTATGATCTAAGCTTTGGTTGCTAAACTTGGATTTGGTATAATGTTCAAGAAATGCATATCACCAAATATGATTATATATATATATATATAAATAAAAGCCGTTGGGATGTAGCTATAATAAATGTGGGTTTTAACTTTTGTTAGTGATGACAAATCTTTTCTAGGCTATCACACATATTCTTCATCCTCTCTAGTTTATTATATGAATGCTATTTGGGGCGGATTTCTGGTAGAGTCTATTTGTTTGAATGGATTTAGGACTTGGAATTGGAGGTCCAATTCTGACGATATTAGTCTTTGTGGTTCATAAATTTACGTATACATTACTCTTTTTGCTCCAATGTTATGTAGATAACATACATGCTTACGTAGACAATACTCTTTTTGCTCCAATGTTATGTAGATAACATACATGCTTACGTAGACAGTACTCTTTTTGTGTTACTTTCTTTAGATGTCTAATCGAAGAGAAAGGGGAATATCAGCTTCATGGGAATCAGCAAATGTTTTACTATTTTGCGACATATGTATTAAAGAAATAGAACTAGGTAATCGTCCAACTACTCACTTCAGCAAACAAGGTTGGAACAACATAATATTGCATTTTCAAGATCGTTCGGGGAAACAATTTGATCGAACTCAACTAAAAAACAAATGGGATCAACT
This sequence comes from Platanthera guangdongensis, assembly GCA_039583875.1. Classification (NCBI taxonomy): domain Eukaryota; kingdom Viridiplantae; phylum Streptophyta; class Magnoliopsida; order Asparagales; family Orchidaceae; genus Platanthera; species Platanthera guangdongensis. The sequence continues at coordinate 57,887,508 of CM077158.1, forward strand.
GAAGAAGGAGTGGAAGTTGTGGAGAGAACTTAAACGTGGTGAAACTGGGCTTGGTTGGAATCCTGTAAAAAAAACTATTGATGCCTCAGACGAGTGGTGGGACGAGAAAATAAAGGTTGTTATTATATATCACATGTCTAAATTCTTAGATAATGAGATATTTTACATTTTTTTATTATAATATATTATTATTTTTCAGGCCAATCCAAATGTCAAAAAATTTCGCTATTCTGGAATAGCTCCTGACATGGATGCAAAATTAGAAAAAATGTTCAGCCAAGTCGTGGCCACTGGGGATAATGCATTTATGCCAAACTCGACGACAATTCCATTTGAATTGGATGAAGAGCAAGTAAATTCATATGAAGAGGATAATATTGTGGCGAACTCACGAACTCAAACAAGTATGAATGTTGACACTGGTGGTAGTGAGCATGCGAGTAAATTCTTAGGATCATCTTCAAAAAAGTATGAATGTTCATGGCTGCCATCATTCATGCCAAACGGAGCCTTAATCTTATTTCATGACCATAATCAACACATTTTTTTTTAATTTAAGCTCCGTTTGGCATGGTGATGGCAGCCATGAACATGAGTGTTAAATTGTCATTGGTTAATGCCTACCTAAAGAACTTCATCCACTTTTTTGTTTAAACGGATGATGTTTATTAGGTGATCATTAACGAATGACGGGGGCCAACTGAACACGAGCCTCCTCCGCCTCTGAGTCAGCGAATAACGTCATTCCCAAATCCCGCGTTCGATCCCCAGTGGAACCCGTTTGGCGCATGTAGCTGGGGGAGGGTATGTTGTGGGGCCAGCTGAACACACGCCTCCCTCGCCTCTGAGTCAGCGAATGGCGTCGACGTTTGCCCGCCCCGGAGGTCTTTTGAGTTGTTTAAGGAAATTGGTAGCGCCACTCCTAACAATCCGGATGTTTGAGAGAGTTAGTAGGCGCCATTCCCAACAATGACTGCCACCGACATGTCAAGCCGTAGTGTACATATATAATTACATGAGAGGGTTCTTTCTTTCAGTGTGTGGTCGGAAAACGGGTTCCTAATACTTAAACGGTGGCAATAAACATCATTTGTTAAGAATCACCTACCAAACATCATACGTTTGAACATAAAAGTGGATGATATTCTTTAGATAGACGTTAATATATGACAATTTAACCTCGTGTTAATGACTGCTACCACCATGCCAAACGCAGCCTGACTACAGGCGAATCTGGGGAAATACTCGTTTATGTATAAATAATCGTATTGCCAAGAGAAAATGAATGACATGGAAATAAAGATTTCATGTTCTGCTGAATATACCCGTTAAATAGCTACATAAATCAGGCCTGCTACATAAATCTTGCAAGTGTTATTATTAGCCGGCTTCTTATGAATGTTAGCTTTTTTTTTAACGGTTCGTCAATTTTTCGCATTTTTTCTCTTAAAAATTACCACTAGCAAATCATCTCAAAACTATCTCCCGCATTAGGGATGTAAACGAGTCGAGCTTGGCAAAATTCTCAAGCTCGAGCTCGAGCTAAACATTTCGAGCTCGAGCTCGACGAGTTCATTTTGCATGGCTCGAGCTCGGGACCAATATATTGAGCTTGAGTCAAGTTTTTTTAAAGCCGGCTCATTGAGCTCACTAGTCGGCTCGATCAACTCAACTTGCACCCTTATCCCTTACTCTTCCACTATTGAAATTATTTTGGGGAATTATTATTGGTACCGCATAAATGGATATTTGTAACTCATTGATATTTGTACCCAAAATGGGTATTTGTACCCATAATTGATATTTGTACTCATACATAATTATATTAAGAAAAGCGATGGGGCCTCCCGAGAGGCGTTAGCCGCGCCCGCACACCATGCATGAGGTGCGGATATCCGAACCTCCCTCGACATAACCAAAATCGCCGTCGCCACAAACTGTCATCGCCGTCGCTGCACTGAAACCGCCGCTGCTGCCGTGCCAACCGCCACCGCCATCACCGTCGCCGCAAACCACCATCGTCGTCGCCGCGCCAACAGCCATCATCTCTGCCGCCACGCCAACTGCCATTGCCGTCGCGGCAAACCGTCATCCCCGACGATGCACCGAAACTGCCGCCGCCGCCGCCGTGCCAACCGTCATCGTTGTCACCACGTCAACCGTCATCGCCGCAGCCGCATCAACCGTCATCACCGCTGCACCGTCAACCGCCATCATCACCATCGTCTCGCCAACCGTCAGGTCATCAAAAGGATCTTAAACGACTCACCATTTTCGTCACCGTAAACTGTCATCGTCGACGCCGCACCGAAACCAAAATCGCCGACGCCGCGCCGAAACCGCCATCGCCGCCGCCACCGCGCCACGTCACCCGCCATCACCGCCGCCGCTCCAACCGCTATCATGTGTCTTTAACTTCTAACTCGTGGACTTGGGAGTGAGTTATTGGACTTAACCTACTCTGTTGTTATGCTACAACATACACATACAATCTAAAACGAACTATTTATAGGTTGACCGACCAAGTTCTGTATTCATCACACAGGGCCATACAAGTTGCTCGCTGTGCGACTATTCTCAGAGCATTGTGGTAGTCAAAATAACTATTTTAGCACACTTGAGAATAGTTTGCTTGTTTTCGTGATAATAATCACTGCATTTTTCATGTCAAATGTGGGTGCTTTGTATTTCTCTGATGTATGTATTTCTCTCATATTAAGAAAAATATTTTCACATGTTCATTGGGAGTCAGGAATGGCCGGAGGGTTGTGGCGAAATATAAGGGCGTCAGCTGTCGTAGGAGAAAGGAAGCGCCGGCGAGGAGATGGGCGAAAGACGCGACTGAATGGAGGGTGCCACGTGCGGCGGGATATTATCGGACTGCCGACGAGATACTGCGAGCGGAGAGGCGCAGGTTCGGTTGTGGGAGTTTAGGACTTGAGAGAAACAAAAACGAAGTTTGTGTTGGGTACAAATATCAAGTGGGTTTAAGAGGAAAAGTGCTAAAATTTGTATTATTCCGGATATGAAAATCCAATTGTGAGGTGTAAATAACAATTCCCTTATTTTTTGTGGCGACTTTTTCCCGAGTCACAACGCCTAACTCCCCGCCGCCACCCCTGTCACATCTGTGCAAGCGGGAAACTCTTCAATGTGTTGTCGCTCGAGTTTGTTGGCAAAAAATATCGCCTCCCTAAATGAAATATGAACGAGGATGGGTTGGCGAGACCGAATAGCCGCAGCAAGCTTACCCTAAGATTTTAGTCTTCTTCTCCATCCAACCAGTCTTATTTGACAGTGATATCCCCTGGCTTTTTGGCACTTTGCACCCCCGAAAATGCAACTTTTGGCACTTTGCATCCTGAAAGTTTAAATATGGCACTTTGCACCCCCGAAACTTCAATTCTTGGCACTTTGCACCCCAAACATGTTAAATGAGGGGTAATTTCGTCCAGACCTCATCAAAAGTGCTTATTTTTGCACTTTGCACCCTGAAATTTTCGGATTTATACTTCCAATTATCATTTTATTAAGTGGTAAATTTGGGTGGCTAAAATCATTAAATTATATTTGGCCTGCAAGTATATAAATCCGAAAATTTTAGGGTGCAAAGTGCAAAAAAAAGCACTTTTGATGAGGTCTGAACGAAATTACCCCTCATTTAACATGCTTGGGGTGCAAAGTACCAAAGATTGCAGTTTCGGGGGTGCAAAGTGGCATATTTAAACTTTCAGGGTGCAAAGTGCCAAAAGTTGCACTTTCGGGGATGCAAAGCGCCAAAAAGCCGATATCCCCTTGCACTGAAATTTTTAAATGCGGCAACGGCCTTTTACAGAAGCTCGAGCCTCTCTGCAGCGACATCCCTGCTCCTTGTGACGAAGGATCCTCTAACCATGGAAATGATAGTGAGGATCGGTCAGCGATTTTGATCAGTGGAGTGAGAATAGGAGCTGATCCCATAGTGCTTGAAACTCATTCGAGCAACATAGATTCAGCTGCTACGACAGGAACTACACCAATACGCTACTAGTTTTAGTAGCAAACCGGTGCAATAACCGATCACTGGAGGATTGAAGTTGCAAAAGAGGAGGAAGAAAGGGATTTTTTTAATGAGTTTTTTTAATTGCTAATTATAAGAGTTACGGGTCACTTAGCGCTCTCCTGGTCTAGAGAACCAAACTTCCTTACCTTGAGAGTTAGCTAAGTGCACAAACAGTCCAAAAAATAACCAGCATCAATAACCGTGAGGTGTTTTACGTGGAAAAATCTGAAAAGTGAAAAAATCATGGCGCCGGATCGGTGCCTGTCAAATTCTACTATTTCATTGGTGGTTACAAGAGTTTGAGGTTCCAGCCGACCATCTCTCCGTTTACAAGCCTTTGAGAAAGAAAACGAATAAAAGAGCAAGTCTTCAACTGCGCTCATGGGAGTGCTCTTTGGAACGTTCTCTAGTGTTGCGGGTGCGTCTCCTAGAGTCTTGTCTAGAGCGGTCATTGAAGAGAGCAGAGCGAAGGAACGAGCTAAGTGCTAAATCTTCGTCGAAAAACTTCAGAGTTCTCACTTCTTTCTTCTCTCTTTTAAGAAAGCAAAGTGAAGGAACGAGCAAAGAGGGCGGCTCGGGCGGATTTTCCAGCGAGGCATCTCGTCGGGCGGCTCGTCGGGCAGTGGAAGTGGCGGTGGAGCACCCGAAGAAGGTAGCACGTTGGTGGGTGGTAGCATGCTGCTCGCGCGCGCCGTATAAGTGCGCCTACGCGTTGCGACCACTCCTGTGCACGAAGCCTCGCACGTGTGCTGTCTGCGCACACGCCTAATGTGCTTCCGCATGAGCGCACATGAGTGTTGTCGTGCACGTCGTGTTTGACGGCTTTGGGGCCCTTGGAGCGGGCACGAGTTGATTGTGCGACTCACTTGTTTCGTTCGAACCGCTTGGGTCACTAGACAGAAGTCTAAACCGGCTTGGCTACAGTTTTAAAAAACCCATCAAATATCTCAAAAATTTTACAGGTGGTGAATTATAAAGATTCAAGAGTCCACAAATTTTATTTGGTTGTGACATGAAATTCCGAATGTTTTTCTAATTAAATTACTTTCTATTTTCAAAAGGATATTCTTTTTAATGAGAATATAAAATATTTTCAATTTAACATAGCGAGATATGGTAGCATGTCTTTCCGCCTCAGATTTATTCTTGATTGCTACGTGGCTTTGAGGTGACTAACGCTCTAGTAATTATTCCGTACGGATAGCGTTTTCTCCTCTGGGAGCGGGTCAGATCCAAGTCGTCCTGTCTTAAATCCAACGATCCTGTTCTTTAAAGCTCATCGAACGGGTCCTGCACTACCCGCACTATTTCCTCTGGAAAGGGATAGCGCAGGAAAAAATTTTGCCTATTTGGAGAGCAAATTTTATGTTGCCACCATAAATCATAGAGTTATATGGCTAATGGACATTTTGCCATGTTTTACAGCCGTAATACGGTGAAAAAAAATCCCCCAAACTGAGCGTAAATAAGAAACAAATAAGGTTGTCTTGTTCGCGGCCTTCCATTTCTTATGATATATAGATTATAGAAGAGAAACGGAAAAAAAACACGCAAAACCCTAAACGGCCGCCGCTGTGATAATCTCCCCGCTGCTCCTAGGGTTTAAGATTCCTCTTCCCACCACCCGTCGTGAGAACCCTAATCTTGCTATCAGGGATGTCTTCAAAGTCAAAACCTGGATCATCGAGAATCAGCCGGGAAGATGTACGTTGTGCAGTCGACGCTCTCCCAGGTTTTACGTGGAAAAATAACCAGCATCAATAACCGTGAGGCGTTTTACGTGGAAAAATCTGAAAAGTGAAAAAATCATGGCGCCGGATCGGTGCCTGCCAAATTCTACTATTTCATTGGTGGTTACAAGAGTTTGAGGTTCCAGCCGACCATCTCTCCGTTTACAAGCCTTTGAGAAAGAAAACGAATAAAAGAGCATGTCTTCAATTGCGCTCATGGGAGCGCTCTTTGGAACGTTCTCTAGTGCTGCGGGTGCGTCTCCTAGAGTCTTGTCTAGAGCGGTCATTGAAGGAACGAGCTAAGTGCTAAATCTTCGTCGAAAAACTTCAGAGTTCTCACTTCTTTCTTCTCTCTTTTAAGAAAACAAAGTGAAGGAACGAGCAAAGAGGGCGGCTCGGGCGGATTTTCCAGCGAGGCAGCTCGCCGGGCGGCTCGTCGGGCAGTGGAAGTGGCGGTGGAGCCCCCGAAGAAGGTGGCACGTTGGTGGGTGGTAGCATGCGGCTCGCACACGCCGTATAAGCACGCCTACGCGTTGCGACCACTCCTGTGCACGATGCCTCGCGCGCGTGCTATCTGCGCACACGTCTAGTGTGCTTCCGCATGGGCGCACATGCTTGTTGTCGTGCACGTCTTGTTTGACGGCTTTGGGGCCCTTGGAGCGGGCACGACTTGAGTGTGCGGCTCGCTTGTTTCGTTCGAACCGCTTGGATGACTAGACCGAAGTCTAAACCGGCTTGACTACAGTTTTAGAGACCCCATCAAATATTTCATAATTTTCACAGGTAGTGAATTATAAAGAGTCAGAATCCAAAATTTTTGGGGACAAGTGCACTAATTTTTAGTCGTATACTTGGCACGAGCAACAAAATATTATTTGGTCGAGACATGAAATCCCGAATGTTTTTTTAATTAAATTACTTTCTATTTTCAAAGGGATATTCTTTTTAATGAGAATATGAATATTTTCAATTTAACATAGCGAGATATGGTAGCATGTCTTCCCGCCTAAGATTTATTCTTGATTGCTACGTGGCTTTGAGGTGACTAACGCTCTAGTAATTATTCCGTACGGGTAGCGTTTTCTCCTCTGGGAGCGGGTCAGATACAAGCCGTCCTGTCTTAAATCCAACGATCCCGTTCTTTAAAGCTCATCGGACGGCTCCTGCGCTACCCGCGCTCTTTCCTCTGGAAAGGGGTAGCTCAGGAAAAAAATTTGCCTATTTGGAGAGCAAATTTTATGTTGTCACCATAAATCATAGAGTTATATGGCTAATGGACATTTTGCCCTGTTTTACATCCGTAATACGGTGAAAACAAATCCCCCAAACCGAGCGTAAATAAGAAACAAATAAGGTCGTCTTGTTCACGGCCTTCCATTTCTTATGATATATAGATTATAGAAGAGAAACGGAAAAAAACACGCAAAACCCTAAACAGCCGCCGCTGTGATAATCTCCCCGCTGCTCCCAGGGTTTAAGATTCCTCCTCCCACCACCCGTCGTGAGAACCCTCATCCTGCTATCAGGGATGTCTTCAAAGTCAAAACCTGGATCATCGAGAATCAGCCGGGAAGATGTAGGTTGTGCAGTCGACGCTCTCCCGGGTTTTACGTGAAAAAATAACCAGCATCAATAACCGTGAGGCGTTTTACGTGGAAAAATCTGAAAAGTGAAAAAATCATGGCGCCGGATCGGTGCCTGCCAAATTCTACTGTTTCATTGGTGGTTACAAGAGTTTGAGGTTCCAGCCGACCATCTCTCCGTTTACAAGCCTTTGAGAAAGAAAACGAATAAAAGAGCAAGTCTTCAACTGCCCTCATGGGAGCGCTCTTTGGAACGTTCTCTAGTGCTGCTGGTGCGTCTCCTAGAGGCTTGTCTAGAGCGGTCATTGAAGAGAGCAGAGCGAAGGAACGAGCTAAGTGCTAAATCTTCGTCGAAAAACTTCAGAGTTCTCACTTCTTTCTTCTCTGTTTTAAGAAAGCAAAGTGAAGGAACGAGCAAAGAGGGCGGCTCAGGCGGATTTTCCAGCGAGGCAGCTCGTCGGGCGGCTCGTCGGGCAGTGGGTGGCGGTGGAGCGCCCGAAGAAGGTGGCACGTTGGTGGGTGGTAGCATGCTGCTCGCGCGCGCCGTATAAGAGCTCCTACGCGTTGCGACCACGCCTATGCACGATGCCTCGCGCGCGTGCTGTCTGCGCACACGCCTAGTGTGCTTCCGCATGGGCGCACATGCGTGCTGTCGTGCGCATCTTGTTTGACGGCTTTGGGGCCCTTTGAGCGGGCACGACTTGAGTGTGAGGCTCACTTGTTTCGTTCGAACCGCTTGGATGTCTAGACCGAAGTCTAAACCGGCTTGACTACAGTTTTAGAGACCCCATCAAATATCTCATAATTTTCACAGGTAGTGAATTACAAAGAGTCAGAATCCAAAAAATTTTTTGGGGACAAGTGCACTAATTTTTAGTCGTATACTTGGCACGAGCAACAAAATATTATTTGGTCGAGACATGAAATCCCGAATGTTTTTTTAATTAAATTACTTTCTATTTTCAAAAGGATACTCTTTTTAATGAGAATATGAAATATTTTCAATTTAACATAGCGAGATATGGTAGCATGTCTTCCCGTCTCAGATTTATTCTTGATTGCTACGTGGCTTTGAGGTGACTAACGCTCTAGTAATTATTCCGTACGGGTAGCGTTTTCTCCTCTGGGAGTGGGTCAGATCCAAGCCGTCCTGTCTTAAATCCAATGATCCCGTTCTTTAAAGCTCATCGGACGGCTCCTGCGCTACCCGCGCTCTTTCCTCTGGAAAGGGGTAGCGCAGGAAATTTTTTTGCCTATTTGGAGAGCAAATTTTATGTTGCCACCATAAATCATAGAGTTATATGGCTAATGGACATTTTGCCCTATTTTACAGCCGTAATACGGTGAAAAAAAAATCCCCCAAACCGAGCGTAAATAAGAAACAAATAAGGCCGTCTTGTTCGCGGCCTTCCATTTCTTATGATATATAGATTATAGAAGAGAAACGAAAAAAACACACAAAACCCCAAACGGCCGCCGCCGTGATAATCTCCACGCTGCTCCTAGGGTTTAAGATTCCTCCTCCCACCACCCGTCGTGAGAACCCTAATCTTGCTATCAGGGATGTCTTCAAAGTCAAAACCTGGATCATCGAGAATCAGCCGGGAAGATGTAGGTTGTGCAGTCGACGCTCTCCCGGGTTTTACGTGGAAAAATAACCAGCATCAATAACCGTGAGGCGTTTTACGTGGAAAAATCTGAAAAGTGAAAAAATCATGGCGCCGGATCGGTGCCTGCCAAATTCTACTATTTCATTGGTGGTTACAAGAGTTTGAGGTTCCAACCGACCATCTCTTCGTTTACAAGACTTTGAGAAAGAAAACGAATAAAAGAGCAAGTCTTCAACTGCGCTCATGGGAGCGCTCTTTGGAACGTTCTCTAGTGCTCCGGGTGCGTCTCCTAGAGTCTTGTCTAGAGCGGTCATTGAAGAGAGCAGAGCGAAGGAACGTGCTAAGTGCTAAATCTTCGTCGAAAAACTTCAGAGTTCTCACTTCTTTCTTCTCTCTTTTAAGAAAGCAAAGTGAAGGAACGAGCAAAGAGGGCGGCTCGGGCGGATTTTCCAGCGAGGCAGCTCGTCGGGCGGCTCGTCGGGCAGTGTAAGTGGCGGTGGAGCGCCCGAAGAAGGTGGCACGTTGGTGGGTGGTAGCATGCTGCTCGAGCACGCCGTATAAGCGCGCCTACGCGTTGCGACCACGCCTGTGCACGATGCCTCGCGCGCGTGCTGTCTGCGCAACGCCTAGTGTGCTTCCGCATGGGTGCACATGCGTGTTGTCGTGCGCGTCTTGTTTGACGGCTTTGGGGCCCTTGGAGCGGGCACGACTTGAGTGTGCGGCTCACTTGTTTCGTTCGAACTGCTTGGATGACTAGACCGAAGTCTAAACCGGCTTGACTACAGTTTTAGAGACCCCATCAAATATCTCATAATTTTCACAGGTAGTGAATTATAAAGAGTCAGAGTCCAAAATTTTTGGGGACAAGTACACTAATTTTTAGTCGTATACTTGGCACGAGCAACAAAATATTATTTGGTCGAGACATGAAATCCCGAATGTTTTTTTAATTAAATTACTTTCTATTTTCAAAGGGATATTCTTTTTAATGAGAATATGAAATATTTTCAATTTAACATAGCGAGATATGGTAGCATGTCTTCCCGCCTCAGATTTATTCTTGATTGCTACGTGGCTTTGAGGTGACTAACGCTCTAGTAATTATTCCGTACGGGTAGCATTTTCTCCTCTGGGAGCGGGTCAGATCCAAGCCGTCCTGTCTTAAATCCAACGGTCCCGTTCTTTAAAGCTCATCAGACGGCTCCTGCGCTACCCGCGCTCTTTCCTCTGGAAAGGGGTAGCGCAGGAAAAATTTTTGCCTATTTGGAGAGCAAATTTTATGTTGCCACCATAAATCATAAAGTTATATGGCTAATGGACATTTTGCCATGTTTTACAGCCGTAATACGGTGAAAACAAAATCCCCCAAACCGAGCGTAAATAAGAAACAAATAAGGTCGTCTTGTTCGCGGCCTTCCATTTCTTATGATATATAGATTATAGAAGAGAAACGGAAAAAAACACGCAAAACCCTAAACGGCCGCCTCTGTGATAATCTCCCCGCTGCTCCTAGGGTTTAAGATTCCTCCTCCCACCACCCGTCGTGAGAACCCTAATCTTGCTATCAGGGATGTCTTCAAAGTCAAAACCTGGATCATCGAGAATCAGCCGGGAAGATGTAGGTTGTGCAGTCGAAATACTCGTTTATGTATAAATAATCATATTGCCAAGAGAAAATGAATGACATGGAAATAAGATTTCATGTTCGGCTGAATATACCCGTTAAATAGCTACATAAATCAGGCCTGCTACATAAAGCGTGCAAGTGTTATTATTAGCCGTCTTCATGTTAGCATTTTTTTTAAACGGTTCATCAATTTTTTGCATTGTTTTTTCTCCTAAAAATTACTAATAGCTAATCATCTCAAAACTATCTCCCTCATTAGGGATGTAAACAAGTCGATCTCGAGTCGAGCTTGGCAAAATTCCCAAACTCGAGCTCCAGCTAAACATTTCGAGCTCGAGCTCAACGAGCTCATTTTGCCTGGCTCGAGCTCGAGACCAATATATTGAGCTTGAGTTTTCGAGCTTGCGAGCTCGAGTTAAGTTTTTTTCGAGCCGGCTCATTGAGATCACGAGTCGGCTCGATCAGCTCAACTTGCACCCTTACCCCTCACTCTTCCACCATTGAAAATGTGTGCAAGTGAGAAACTCTTCAATGTGTTGTCGCTGAGTTTGTTGGCAAAAAATATCGCCTCCATAAATGAAATATGAACGAGAATGGGTTGGTGAGACCGAATCGCCGCATCAAGATTACCCTAAGATTTTAGTCTTCTTCTCCATCCAACCAGTCTTATTTGACTGTGATGTCCCCTTGCACTGAAACTTTTAAATGCGGCAAGGGCCTTTTGTTGGGGTTGTGGAACACTTCCGGTCCTCTTGTTTCTCACACCGGGTTCGCCCACGTGAGCTTAGAGGAATCGAAGTGTGATCCCCCCTCGACATCTCCGGGACCCACGACAGCGGGGGTCCGGGGGCGGCAGCCCCCGGCGGAGGTCCCGCTGACCGGACAGCGGGCAGGGGTCCAGGGGACAGCGTCCCCGGTGGGGGCTCGGGGGCAACGCCCCCGGACCAAATTTTTCTGATGGGAATTTTTTGGATCGGCGATCGTCGAACGCTGTGGTTCGACGATCGACGATCGTCGACCGGCCCTTTGGTTCGACGATCGACGATCGTCGACCGGCCCTTTGGTTCGACGATCGACGATCGTCGACCGGCCTTTTGGGTCGACGATCGGGGTCGCGATCGTCGACCGGCCTTTTGGGTCGACGATCGACGATCGTCGACCGGTCTTGCTTGGTCGACGATCGTGGTGGCCGGCAGACGTTTATATACGTTGTTTTTCCCGATTTAGGGATACGGATTCATTGCAGTCTGTGGCGGCGGATTCTTTTGGAGGCGATACGAGGTATCTCGTTGAGATCGATCCAGAAGGTATTCTTCTATGGTTTTCTTGTCCAGAAGAGAGGAGAAGAGGTAGGATCGGATTTGATCCTTGCAACCTTTGTAATCTGTTTCTTTTTGGTGAATACAAGAAGGAAGAAGAAGGGGAGAGAGGACGTAGCCCGGTTTTGGGTGAACCTCTGTAACATCTTGTGTTTGTGACTGCTCTGTGTTTTGTTCTGTGTTTGTTATTCGATTTTCGGATTTCTGCTTCTCGGCACCCCGGATTTCCTACACCTTTTACAGAAGCTCGAGCCTCTCTGCAGCGACATCGTCGCTCCTTGTGACGAAGGATCCTCTAACCATGGAAATGATAGTGTGGATCGGTCAGCGACATAGAAGCTGATCCCATAGTGCTTGAAACTCATTCGAGCAACATAGATTCAGCTACAACAGGAACTACACCAATCACGCTACTAGTTTTAGTACCAAACCGGTGCAATAACATATCTTCAGAATTGCGACTCGATAGAGTTAACTCAAGGATTGAAGTTACAAAAGAGGAGGAAGAGGGTTTTTTTAATGAGTTTTTTAATTGTTAATTATAAGAATTATGAGTCGCTTAGAGATCTTCTCGTCTACAGAACCGAATATTCTTAGCTCAAGAGTGAGCTAAGTGTACAAACAGTTCAAAAATAATCAACATCAATAACCGTGAGGCGTTTATGTGGAAAAATCTGAGAAGTGAAAAAATCATGGGGCCGGATCGGTGCCGACCAAATTCTACTATTTCATTGGTGGTTACAAGAGTTTGAGGTTCCACCCGACAATCTCTCAGTTTACAAGCCTTTGAGAAAGAAAACGAATAAAAAGCAAGTCTTCAACTACGCTCATGGGTGCACTCTTTGGAACGTTCTCTTGTGCTCGTGGGTGCGTCCCCTAGATTCTTGTCTAGAGCGGTCATTGAAGAGAGCAGAGCGAAGGAGCGAGCTCAGTGCTAAATCTTCGTCGAAAAACTTCAGAGCTCTCACTTCTCTCTTCTCTCTTTTAAGAAAGCAAAGTGAAGGAACGAGTAAAGAGGGCGGCTCGGGCGGATTTTCCAGCGAGGCAGCTCGTCGGGCGGCTCGTCGGGCGGTGGAAGTGGCGGTGGAGCGCCCGAAGAAGGTGGCACGTTGGTGGGTGGTAGCATGCTGCTCGCGCGCGCCTACGCATTGCGACCACGCCCGGGCGCATGGTGTCTGCGCACACGGCTAGTGTGCTTCCGCATGAGCGCACATGGGTGTTGTCGTGCACGTCGTGTTTGACGACTTTCGGGCCCTTGGAGCGGGCACGACTTGATTGTGCGGCTCACTTGTTTCGTTCGAACCGCTTGGGCCACTAGACAAAAGTCTAAACCGGCTTGGCTACAGTTTTAAAGAACCCATCAAATATCTCAAAATTTTTACAGATAGTGAATTATAAAGAGTCAAGAGTCCACAAATTTTTTTTGAGGACAAGTGCACTGATTTTTAGTCGTAGACTTCACACGCGCAACAAAATATTATTTGATCGTTGTGACATGAAATTCCGAATGTTTTTCTAATTAAATTACTTTCTATTTTCAAAGGGATATTCTTTTTAATGAAAATATAAAATATTTTCCTTTTAACAGAGGCAGATATGGTAGCATATCTTCACGCGCAACAAAATATTATTTTCACTGGTAAAACCGCTTGATTGATTTCACGTCCGATTTATGTATTGGTAATCGCTTGATTCGTGAAAAAAAATCCCCTCCGAAAAAAAAAGTCACCAAACGGAGCCAAAATAAGGCCGTCTGTTCCGCTGTTTTCAATTTTCATTTAACTCTAGGCCGTCTACCCGGGCTTCCATTTTTTTATGATATATCGATTAGAGAGAGAGAGAGAGAGACGAAAAAACACGCAAAACCTAAACGGCCGCTGCTGTGATAATCTTCCCGCTGCTCCTAGGGTTTAAGATTGCCCCTCCCACCACCCGTCGTGAGAACTCTAATCTATCTATCCGGGATGTCTTCAAAGTCAAAACCTGGATCATCGAGAATCAGCCGCGAAGATGTAGGTTGTGCAGTCGACGCTCTCCTAGGGTTCCTCCGATTGAGAGGGAAGCACCAGAAAGCGCAGCTCTTCCAGCATGACGACTTCCTCTACCTCAACATCAGCGTCCGCCGCTTCCGCTCCACTTCTCGCCCTAAACCCTATCTCATTTCACTTCCTCACACCCTCCACCCTCTCGATCCCTCACGCACCTCTCTTTGCCTAATCACCCACGACTCACTCGCCGATGCTGCTCTTTCCACAGCCGCGAATGAGAATCTCCCCTTCGACTCCATTATTCCCCTATCCCAACTCCGAACTGATTATGTCCCTTTCGAGGCCCGCCGCCACCTCTGCGACTCCTATGACATCTTCTTTGCCGAGCGGCGCATCGTCCCTTCTCTTTCCCGCCTTATTGGCAATTACTTTTTCAAGAAGAATAAGGTCCCTCTTCCCATCAACCTTTCCCGCCGTGGGTGGCCCGAAGCTGTCCGGGAGGCTTGCAGATCCACTCTCCTACACTTAAGATCCGGAACTTGCAGCGGGCTGAAGGTGGGGAGGATTTCGATGGATCCAGAGCAGATTGTAGATAATGTAATGGCCACAATCAATGCTGCGGTAGATCATATACCTAAGAAGTGGGCGAACATCAGATGTATGCACATCATGTCTGTGCAATCTGTTGCACTGCCGATCTACCAGGCCATTCCTAAAATCGGGATGAGAATTGATCTGCCTCCAAGAGAGACCGATGTTAAGAGAGAAGGGGAGGAGAATAAGAAGAAACATGAGTTGTCGAAAAAAAGAAAGATCAGGATACACGATGTAGGTTTTACTTGCACTGATATTCATGATAGGAATGAAGAGGGTGATGGAGATTGTGAACAGGTGCATACAAATGATGAACTATGCTTGAAGAAGAAGATGAAGAGGAAGATGGATATGTGTCTTGATAAGGTATTATACTATTTTTTGTTGTTCTAGTATTCAACTTTGATCTGATTTTATTTTTTTCTTAGAAAGTGATTTTGTTTGTCAGCAAAAAAAATGTTTCGGCTACTTGTTCTTATTTTAAAATGTTATGCATTTGTCTTTTTTTTCTCAATTTTGTAATTTCTCTCCAATTTGGTGATTAACAATTATTTTAGTTATTTGGATGGAGGAGATATGCAAAGTTCTATGTTTTAATAGTTCTTATGTGATGATACATTTCTAAGGTTGTTTATTTTTATTATTCTTGTGGAAGTATATGATTTGGTATTGCTAAAAATCATTTAGTGAGGAAGCAGGTTAGGAATGTTGAAGTTAAAAAATTAAATGTAATTATGTTCTGATTAAGGAGTTGTGATTATTTTAAAGTTTATCGTTGAACTTTATATCAGTCATGTATAGATAGAGGTAGTGTCAAAATTTACTCTGAGTCGAGAGATGGTTGATTTTGAATATCGGAAAGAGCTGTATGAAGAAAATGAAGATTTCAAAGACATCTAGGCTAAACATAATCACAGAGTACCACAAATGGTTTTTGATGTAGGGGAAATTACTATGCATAACTAGCACACTTGCAAGAATAGATGATTTTTGATACACTCAAAATTTTCCACATGCCAAATCCCCAAAGAAAGAACTGTACATTCCTCTCTTGGCATTGACAAGCATTTATTCTTCATCAAATTCAGGTGAACGACATGCGGAAAATGGATTAATATTGATTGAGATTCTAAATTCTCAAATACAATTGTCAAAGTTTTGGTGTTGCTCGACCCTTCACTCGAGTTCAGTTGCACACCACCCCCTTAGATTGATGATTAAACTCAAAGCTTAATAGAACACTAAGACACATGACTTGTAGCATTTGCAAAGAGAAACAAAGGCGATCTCTGATTTCGTGATGGCTCAGGTGTAGTTCTCATTGTCTATCAAAAATGGCCTCAGCATGCTCTAATATAATCATCATGCATACGGATGTATGAGATGAAATTTTGCAGTCCAAAAGAAGGTAGAAAGCACTGGCGGATAAACATCAAAGGTGGAAGCTTTTGAAGTCGAAGAAATAGGTCATTGTTTGCATATGCAAAGAGCATATTCCAACTGAGTATGCAAAGTAGCAATCTAGGATGCGGTCCTTATACACATAAGTTAAGGAATGAGATCCCAGCTAAATAGATTAAGGTTCTATTTGTTTGGGCGTTTCGGTGCTCCGTTTTGGGCAAACGCCGCCGGAAGGCGGGTAAACAAATAAACCTCCGGCGGCGTTTGCTCCGTTTCCACCCGCCCGCCTTGAGAAACGCCTCAAAAAGATCCGTTTGGAGCAGCCACCCCCCTCCATTTCGAACACTCTGTTTCCACCCGCCGGATCCACCCGCCACCGCCGAAACAAATGAAGCCTAAGTGTTAAAATATGATCAAACAATGAGATGATTAAATATTAAATACATGGAAGGAATTAGGAATGAGGGCACTACAAATCTGTAAAAAATTAAATTCACGAAACGTGAAAGGAATGAGGAATGAAGGTAGCGTGAATAACATAACCTATCTTGTTGTAGCGATCTGTGTGCTCCATTTCGGACGATTCCATTGGCCCGACCAACGGTTATTGAGAGAAATTACCGGATCTCCCCTCCCAAAATCTATAAATAGACCCCTTCTCCCTCTCATTTTCACTCTTCTCCCCCGGGAAAATCCTCCTGGCTCCTATGGATTTTCTCTCTCCTCACCCCTTTCTCTCTTTACGTCCGCTTGTGCGCACGCCCCTTCGTGCACACGTCCCTCTCGGTGTGTGCTCCTCTTTCCGTGCGTTCCCTTGTGCGCAAGCCCCCTCGTGCGCACGCTCCCCCTTCGGGTGCATGCCCGTTTGGGCGCACGTTTCCCCTTGCGCACGTCCATCCCTGTGCAAGTCCTTCCTGGTGTGCACTCCCACTCTGCGCACGTCCCTCGCAGTGCTTCGCCGTCAAGACCGTCCAAGCGCCCCTCCGCGCGCTCCGCCTTCAAGACCGTTCCAACCGCGCCTCCGAACACTCCGTCGTTACCGCCAAACCTCCTCAGTGTCAGTAGACCATGCCCGACAGAGTGCCCAAAGTTCATGTGCCCCGCACATGCCAGCAGTTTACAAGAGAAAATTCAGAGCTTGCTAAGGACCGCTCAACTGCAGTTCGACGCACTGAACCCTCGGTATTCCCAGCACCCTCGGCTCAACAGCAATCTCGTCGTGTAACAGGTGATAAGCCACAAGGAATGAGGCACGCAGGACTCACCGCTCGTGTTCCCAAGCCCTAGGCTTCAGGGCGAGTGTAGCAAGTCATCCTCACTTCCCAGCATCAACAAAGAACTCCAAAGCGCAGTCAATGCATCGCTGCCCATCACTCGCGAAGAAATACTTAACTTTGAGCGCGGTGGCCTGTCACCCTCCAAGTCCTTCCTTTTCTCTCTCTTCATAATTGTAGCGAGTGGCGGCTTGTCGCTCTCGAGTTTTCAAAGAGACCCTGTTTCGACAACCAACAAATAGTCGAGGTTTGACCGGCATAGATCCAGTCACATGATTTTTCACCCAGTTGACGGGTTTTCCACGTTAACAAAATTTTTTTTTCCAGCTTTTTACTCACTGTGACTGTTGGCGTGCTCGACCTCTCTCAGGCTAAGACAGTCCAATTTAGTCCGATCTACTGGAGCCTTGAGCGATCCCCAACAAAGGTAATGGCTTGATCTATAATGAAGAGAGCAAAAAGCATCATAAAAATTGTTATAATGTTTTCAGAAGGATTATTCTATTAGAAAATAATAATCAGCACCCTTGTATGTAAGGTTTTCAGAAGAATGTAAAATTGAACAGCTCTCATTATTTTTCTTATATCCTGCATCCCCATACATAGCAGGACTTCAATTTTTTAAGCGAAAGGGAAGTAAATGGAAAACTGAAGAAATTATAGCTGGTTTCTCAAGTGAATGTAACAGCTGCTTCATGCCTTCTACAGAAAATGTATTTCTAAAGTAATCCAAGGGGCTGTTCATCAATAATAGCGGTAACCTTCTGGAATAAACAACAGGTGATGAAATCAGTAGTTGCGTATATGTATGAGGGCGCCTCCAGAATTTAGAGCATAAGAACTAATCGCCCGCCCAAGTACTAAATTTTACAAGTATTTACTGGTTAGTTTTATCTTAATGCCTGTAGGAATCAACCTTCTTTTCCCTCTATTTTTGTTCTCTTTTTAGCATTTTTTATCTCTTATTCTCTTAAAACAAATATGATTAAAAACATTACCAAAAATTAAGTGTGAAATGGAAACTTCACTGTTTTATCCATGTACAAAAAAAATCCTCTTTAAAATGTATCTGAGCGGTGTATTTTTTTGCATGGATGTTATGAAATGGGTACATAGGAGACTTTTGGAATTTCAAAAGTAAGCGGGTGCAACCTGTAATTATACTAACTTTTGGGAAAAGTTGTGGTGTTTATATATATATCTATTACTACGTAAAAAGAAGTATTGGGGCTAGTTAATTGAGTTAGATAAATGAGACAGGTACAATCTCCATCGTTGGATCTCAAGCCTAGATCAACATTATGGTTAAACAATCCAGCCTTGTCTCTTCATTTCCAACCTCGCCACTCTCATTTCCGCATCCTGTTCGCTCTTCTCGACCATGGCTTTCTTCTCCCTGAAATGTCGCCCTCACCCTTTCCCGAATCCCTCCCCCGAAGTCGCTCTGCTCTTCTTTTATATTTCCCTCGCGCTGCCCTCCCGATGCCCACCTGTCGCTCCTTATATCCCAATCCTGATAGCCTCTTCAAGTTCTCTTTTCTGGGTCACGACTGCTTCCCGCTTCTCCTCCCCCAATCCTTGCTCAAGATATGGCCACACAGATCCTTCCTCCAGCTCCAGACATCCAACATGGACGGAGTCTCCCTCCAAGCTCCAGACATCCTAACATCGACGGACTCTTCCTCCAAGCCCCACACATCGCATCCCGCAGCTCCTTCCTCCGCTGCGCAACTCCCTCAAAGCCTAATGCTTGGACAACTCTCAATCTGACACCTACCACTTCCAGAAGCTCCTTCGTCATGGTACGAGGCTTCAATCCACCCGTTATTTAAAAAAAAAACTTAAAAAATCTAAACCTCAACCCACTTCCCCGACTCTACCCCCAAAACCCCCATCAAACATCCCTAGACGCCTCTGCCACACACGTTGAGCTCACCTCCTGACGATGCACCTTGCACGCTCGTTGCTTCGGCTAACGCCTCCACCATACCATGTCGCTTCCTTCTCGCTCAAAATCGGGGATGACATCAACCTTGTGGGTGAGGGAGGAGCCTCCGCATGCCGATTTCCTCCTGTTCGAGTTCATCCTGTGAAATCACCCTCATGGGTGGAATGAAAATGCATTCTAGGGTCTCGATTGGAAGACGCCACCTTAGATTTTGATCTGGGACACCTACAATTTCTCTTTGTACTCCGTGTTTTCCTTGATGCCAATGCTTAGAGGTTTGCCTCATTCCACTTTTGTATGGTTGAATAAGATTATTGGTGTTTGTGCCTAATTTATCCGCATATTTTCTCTTCGCATGAGGCTGTTTTGAATTATCTATTTGAACTCTTCCACCTGTTCTTTTTTTGTAAATATATTTTCGTTAAACAGATATCTGTGATGTGGTCTTTACGTTAAACAGATATTTCCTGAAGCTCATTTTCTCTCCATTTCATCATGTATGTGCATTATATTAATAGTTTGCTACTATACTTTTCCCACTCTTTAATAAGACTTGAACAAAATTTTGAGCAGTTACCTATGTTTCTCTTTTTAGGTGAGTCAAATTATTGCTATGAAGCACACTACGCAGGAAGAATAAGGCAGTCTGTGGCGAGTCTTTCATAATAAAGGTGCACAGTATTTGTTGCAGTCATGTTTCCCAATTAAAAATGTTTCCTTTCTTGTTTTTCTACACCCTGCTAAATTAAATTTCATGGATAAAGGTGTTTCTTCTGAAGCCAGACGGTATAGATCTTTTCTAAATTCTTAATATCAGTTTTAGTTTTCTGGAAGCTATCATTTTTAACTTTTCCAACGCTATGATTATTTTTTTTTCAAATAGCAATACAAATAATGTTGAGAGCTCCACATGGAATGGACGGTGATGTCTGACCGTGTGTCGCCACTCGGTAAAAGGGGTGGTTTAGTCCCACACCGCCTAGCGTGCTCCTTGGTCCTGGGTGTATAAGCGGCGTGGCCACTCCTCCCTTAACCGCGTGGTTTTGAAGAGTGACGTCACAATGCTTTACATGATATCAGAGCAGGGGGCACGTGGCGAGGGAGGTGTTGAGTGCGCCACGTGGAATGGACGGTGATGTCGGAGCGTGTGTTGCGACTCGTTAAAAGGGGTGGTGGTTTAGACTCCGTTTGGGGGGACTTATTTTCACCGGTCAAGCGGTCACGACCGCATGTAGCGGACCTTAATTAAGTCCCGGTTCATGCGATCGTGACCGCTCGACCGGTGAAAATAAGTCCTCCCAAACGGAGCCTTAGTCCCACACTGCCTAGCGTCCTCCTTGGTCTTGGGTGTATACGCGGGGTGACCACTCCTCCCTTAACCGCGTGATTTTGGTGAGTGACGCCACAATACTTTACAAGTAAATGGTTCAGATAGAGATGCAAAAGATTTCATAGATGAGCCAAAGTGGATGCAGTAGAAGCAAAACATTTCTAGGTGAGTCAAATTGGATGCACCCTTGTAGAATAAAAGGGGAAATACTTTTTTTTCATTATTCTCTCGCAGTTTAATGTCCAACAAATTATTGATATTATGATTTGTTTATGCTTACATGAATTCCAAAATGATTCCAAGTTCAACCAACTTTGATGAAACAGATAATTGGAATGGACTGAGGATTTTGATGTGTTTACAGTGCTTCAAGCTACAAGCATATCACTGCTTCATTTTATTAATATTCCTTCACTGTTATATAGGTAGTGCATTTCAAACTACACTATATTTTGGTTAGACTGCAGATTGAAATGCAGCAAAATGCAGTGCAGTGCTAACCGCAGTCCAATTTGCGCAGCAACAAACTGCTGTGCAGTAGATTTTGCAAACTATTTGATCCAAATATTTGGTTCATATATTCTTATTTCCAAAAAAATAATCGTATTGAAATTTGATGGTGAGTTTTTTCATTTCAATATTAATTATTTATTTTCAATCCAGGTTTTTCAATCATTGTTATTTTCAACCTTGAATACTGTTTTGCTTCCCAGCATTGACAACTTTATAATGGAATTAAAACTGCTTTAGGACTAAATCACAACATTTAATAACACTAAGTGTTGCCACCCCTGCTGAGTGTCGGCCGCCCTCAGCGAGTGTTTCCGTCCTCGGTAAATGTTGCTTACATGTGCAGGCGAAGCTGTTGTTGCACTCACATAGGCCTGGAGACTCATGCTGTTTCACTAGTGTATGGAACACATGGAATCTGTGTTCAATGCTGCCAGGCCCATGCTCACTACTCTAACGCACGGGCTTTGCCCGTGATCGATTGAAATGTCTCGCGCCCCCAACGTAGTCTCACAACATGTTTCACATGTCAGGGGATCATTTATGGGCTCGGGTGGTGTGAGTGGCGAGACATTTTGACCGATTACATGTGAAGCCTGCGCACTGGATTGTTGAGAGCACAGTTCAACTCCTTGCCGAGATTGCTCTTTTATGTATAAATAATCATATTGGCAAGAGAAAATGACTGACATGGAAATTAATAAAGTTTTCTTCCTATTCTACTGAATATGCCCGTTAAAAAGATAAATAAATCAAACAGGGTACATAAATTGTGTAAGAGCTATTATTTGCAAACTAGTTCTTCAATATTTTGCATTTTTTTCTCCTAAAAATTGGCTACTAGCAAAGCACCCCAAAACCAACCTCTCACTCAACCGTTGTTGTCGAACACCGAACTCCCCACAGCCGCCTTGCCACATCTGCATGTGGAAAACTGCTCGAGTTTACCAGGAAAAAGTGTTGCCTCCCAGAATGAAATATGAACAAGGATTGGTTGGTGAGAATGAATCAACGCAGCAATCTTAACCCAAGATTCAGGCTGCATTTAGCGCGACTTATCGTAGCTTATTTGTTCTCGTGAAATTGGACAAAAACATCATTGTCGTATGTTTTGTATCACAAATGTTACAAAAAAAATAGTTTTTAGCATAAGATTTTGGTATGATAATGATATTTTTGTCCAACCCTTGTTGGAGCAAATAAGTCTTCATAAGCCTTGCCAAACGCAGCCTCAGTCTTCTTCTCCATTCAACCAGTCTTCCACAACCATGATGTCTCCTTGCACCCAAACTCTTAAATTCAGCAACATACATTCATAGAAGCTGGAGCCTTTCTGCAGCGACATCCTTCCTCCTGCTTGTGATGAAGGATCCTGTGACCATGGAGACAATAGTGAGGATCAATCGACTATTTTGATCAGGGGAGCAGGAAAAGATGCCGATCCGCTCATGCTTAAGACGCATTTTGATCAGCTGCGATAGGAACTACTAATCATCCTACTAGTTTTATTAGCAAATTGATGCGATAACAGATCTTCAGAATTGCGCGCCGGTAGAGTTGACTCAAGGATTAAAGTTATGAAAGAGGAGGAAGAGTGGGAATTTGTTTATATATAAATTAAGTATTTTAATTGCTAATTATAACTGTTGCGGGTCGTTTTGCGCACTCTCGATCAAGAGAATCAAACAATCATAGCTCTAGAGCGAGTCAAGCGTGCAAACAGTCAAATGAGAACAACATTGACAGCGAGGTGTTTTACGTGAAAAATCTGAGAAAATGAAAAAAATCACCGGGTCAGATCGGTGCTGGACAAATTCCACATTTTTGTTGGAGGTTACAAGAGGATGGTGACAAACCACCTCTCCATTTACGAGCCTTTAAGAAAGAAAAAGGAAAAAAAGAGCAAGTCTTCAATTGCAACGTGGGAGTGCTCTCTAGAGCCTTCTCTAGTGCTCGCAGAAGGGCCCTCTATAGTCTTATCTTGAGCGGTCTTTGGAGAGAGCAGAGTGAATGAGTGAGCAGAGTGGTAATTCTTCGTCAGAAAACTTCAGAGCTCTCTCTTTTCTCTTTGGTTGTTTGTCTTCAAGTGAAAACGCTGAGGTCTTTTTATAGCTTTTCTGTTAGGAGGCCCTGGTAATTGCGCTCGACTGGAATTTATGTTAACGAATGAGGTTGAATGGTTGTAGTCATCTGGGTCACCAATTTTTAGAAAATGACGATCGTGCCCCCCGGCAGGCTCCGGCATGGCGGGCGGCCTAGACGGATTTTCTATCAAGGCGGCGGCGGGCGGCTCGCTAAGCAGAGGAAGTGGCAGCAACACGTCGGGAGGCGGCAACACGCATGCGCACTCCGGGCGCGCGTAGTGTAACATCCCATGTTACTTCTGGACCCCTCAACATAGATTGGGTTAGGCATGGGTGAGATTTAAGGAAGACCAACTATGTTTGGCCCTAGGTAGTGGGTGGTGGCCATGTGGGGCCCACTATAAGACCATAGTCAAACTAGGTCAAACTAGCCTAAGTGGGGACCCTAGCCACACCATGACCCCACCACATTGCCCTAACCCTAAAGATAATCTAAGTGGACCCTAGGGTATGTCACTGGGTCAACATTTTGACCCCAATTGACCAAAGTCAACCTTGGGCTTAATTTGGTCAAACCCACACTCATAAGCCCAATTAGCCTAAGTAGGGCACCCCCTTGACCCAACCCAAGTTGGGTGGTGCCACTAGACCTATTTCCACCAAGTAGGGTCAGTCCACCCACCATGGTTGACCAAGTCAACTCCCCAAGTCAACAAGTCAACAAATTGACCTAAAGGAGTGAAATGAAGGCCAAGCCATTTCCCCTTGGACCAAGCCCACCAAAATTGGCCCATAGTCAGCCCAAGTGAACAAGACCAGTCCTACCCCTCTAAATCAGGAGAGAGAATACATGCAAGGGGGTAAAATTGGGATATTTAGGAAAAGAGGAGAGAGAAAGGGAAATGAAGGAAATGGTGGCCACATGGCCACCCCATCAGTTAGTTTTGGCTGCCCAAAACCTGGTGGCCGACCTCCCCTCTTCATTTCCAGCAGAAAACCAGGGCTGTGAGCCACATGGCACCATGGGTGAAGCCTCCAAAGCTCAAACTGAGCTCACTTTGGAGTTAACTCCACATATAGTCCACCTCAGTGCAAATAGACCTCACCAACAGCTTCAGGAGACAGAAAGGAGTGGAATTCGACTGCTTAATCATGGAGAATGGTGGAGAATTGAGTTTTCGGGGTGGAGCTCGCCGACGCACCACCACCACGGCAAACCGCCGCCTGACCCGCAGCCAAGCCTCAATTCAGGTGCGTTTCACCTCGCCTCTTCCCGTACTAGGTTTCTAGATCAATCTAGGGAGATATCGGGCTCAATCGAGCCCGATGCCATGAGAGGAAATGGAGAAAATCGAGTCTTTTTCTTCTTGCTCGGGTTCGCCGGAGGAGCCAACTCCGGCGGCCCCACCGCCGGGAAACGCTAGCCCCCACCTTAACGAAGGTGGTGGCGATATCCGCAGGCGGTGGTGGTGGCTCAGCTGGCCGGAAAATGCCAGCCAACATCGTCCAGTAAGAAGCAATCGTGGCCGTCAAACCATCGGGGACGATGAACCGATTCCGTCGGTTTAGCTTTAAGATTCGTGCGATAGATTAAATGTTTTAATTTAATATTTGATGAATAGTGAAATATCTGTCACACTTTTTCAGCCACCTTGCATGTTAAATTTAGGCCTCTTAGAGGCATTTCCAGAACTTAGTCTCTTAATGAAAATGGTAGCTGAGGGTCTTACCTTTAATTTGCCACCCTAAACATGTGATTTGGTGTAGTGTACAGTGCTGTAGGACATTTCTCCTAGGACTGGTCCTAGAGTAGGACAGAAATTAAATTGGATGCCCAGGTCAAACTATTAGTCACCATGGCCCCAAACTTTGGGCACATGCATGATTAGGGCATACTTAGCCCCTGCCAAAATTTAGGAATTTTTAGAGAACATTTTCCTATAGTTTTTGCCAAAATATCAAAATACAAATAAATGAAATATATGGAGTTCTACACCTCCCCATGGTCCCAAATCTTGGTGGTAGGTCAGTGGGGACATCCTTGGTGCATGATAAAATTTTCAGCACCTTGGGTTCACTGCATGTTGGAGAATCCACTTGCATGTGTTAGCTTATGTTATGCCTTGGTGTGCAATTAGCAAAAATGCAAATATGGTGTATTTAGCCCAATGGTGACATGCAAAGGTCTTGGAATTATTTTCAGTGGTTCATTAGGGTAAACTTCATCCCTCAAATTAATTATGGAATTTTGGACTCAAAATTCCATTTATTGGAAGTTATTTTAAATATAGCTATTTTGGAAATAAAATTGGAAAATAGATTTTCCTCAAGTACAAATCCTAAAATTTTGCCAAGCCATAGATAATGTCACAAATGACTTAGGAAAAATATGTTTCCTCTGTTTTGAAGAACTTTTGGAGTAGATGTCTTAAATTGCCCATTTTACCCTTATTTTATTAATTCTTGAAATAATGGATATATACCTCTGCAAAATTTGGAATTTATTCTACTGCCATAAAATGGTATTATTAGTTTTGCATGAATTTCTAAGAATTAATGGATGCATTGTTGTTTGTTAAATTAATACAATGGCATTTTGATAAATATCTTATAATGGAATTTTATAGGCCATTTCACAATAAATGTTGATGATACTCTGCCAATAGTCATAAGTTAGTGTCCTAAAAGTTCTGTAATTTTCCTGGAATGTTTGAGTACATAATGCCTATACTTCATTTGGAAAATGGAATTTGTGTGGAATTGATATTAAATAGGAAATGAGAATAAATAGTTTAAGGAAAATTATGAAACTCTGTAGGCAGCAATATTTTATCAATATACATCTCAGGAAAAATTTCCTAGGTCAGTGGATACTTAATCATACTACTTCATGTGTAATATGACCTAGTGTTTAAATTAAAAGATTTAATTAAAGGACTAATTGGCCGAGAAAAATTATGAGAATTTATAAGGTAGTTCCCCTAGTCTATACCACCCTAGGATAAATATGTAGAGGCAAGATGCCTTAAGGATTGGAAGATCACATTTTTAGGGTAACCATAGGACATGGTCTGCATATAACACAAATAGGTCTTGCCTTAGGGGTTACCAGGGGATTGATTATCGGCAGAAGTAAGAGAATTCAACATGAGTAACCCTGGTGGGTAGAGTTGTCTTAATGAGGGATCAAAATTGCAAGTCTTAGTTAGCAACTGGAGTGGGGGTCGGCGGAAGACCGTCGGCTTCCCGGTAACACCTTAAGTCACTAGGGTTGTACTAAAGCAATAAGGAGAGCTGTGGAGATACATGGGTAGCCATCAACTAAAATAAATATCCTTGCGAAAGGGAACGCTGAGCGTAATCCCAACACAGTTCCTAGTGCCCCTTGAGAGCCCTTCACAGGGAATACCGGGGGCAGTCCTGGGATTAACCTTAAATCTCTAAGTATAATAAACCGTAGACAAGAGTAGTTTAATAGGTTAGGACATTGTTGTACCTTCTCGCCCGTGTGGGGGTTGGAGAGATTCATGATATATGCTCACCTGTCTAGGGTTGGAGAGAGTTGGTATAAAGGCACTGATGTGCGATCT
The DNA here is from genome assembly GCA_039583875.1 of Platanthera guangdongensis. Classification (NCBI taxonomy): domain Eukaryota; kingdom Viridiplantae; phylum Streptophyta; class Magnoliopsida; order Asparagales; family Orchidaceae; genus Platanthera; species Platanthera guangdongensis. Next base: position 57,914,138 of record CM077158.1, read on the forward strand.
CACCCGTTTGGGGTTTGAGGGAGTTGTCATAAATGCACTAATGTGCGTTCTCACCTGGGTTTGGGTTTGAGGGATTCAGGACGGGTTTTGGTCCTGCGAGCGGGAGGCTCGGTATGAATTACTTGCATGTGCATAAATATCGTGGCGGGGCATGCGGTACTGGCCGTTCGTCACACCGATGGCAGTACGGTGCACCAGGCGGTTGTGAGAGTTAGAGGGGTCAGTGAGTTGTTTTACACTGCGGTCTGGAGGACGATCCCCAATAACGCACATCCGACCCAACAAGACTGACGGGTTTGTCAGCAAAGTACGTACGCGAGACTCTAGAGTGCACTTTGGATGTGTACAGAGGCGTATGAGAGGGGTCTAAGGCTTGGTAGTGTGCATACCGGTCTAGAAGCGGAGACGCCCGCTCCGCTGCTGCCATAGCCACAGCGGTGGTACCCGAGAGTGATGCTAGCTCTCAAAAAGTGGGAACTAAAGGTCTGTGATCACAGAATCGTTGTGTGTGAGTTGCACTTGCCTGCGCATAAAATTGCATCATATCATTCATTCATATTAGGTCATACGCTTCATAGATCCTTATCATATAAATTAGTATGAGCTCTTTTATATGATAAGTTAAATTTCCTGGAAATCCTAACTTATATATTTGTATGGGCATTTATATAAGTTAGGGTACGTTTGTGATGATAGCATAGTGGTAGCTTAGCTTATTTACTTGTTCCTACTACTGTTTCTTTACTTTCCTTTACTGCACTGCTCTTACTTATTACTTGTACCGTACTTAGAATTGCTAGAGTAGGATTACATTACTTATTACAACTCTAGTTAGATATTGTCACATGCTTCCACTTTGCTACCCCTTTGTTGTCCTCCGCTTCGTCCTCCCGCTCGGTGCCTAGGAGCTGCGGGGCGAGGAGCGGAGGAAACGACTTAGTCTTTTTGACTAATGGTCGGTGACCAACTATTTTTAGGAGCTCGTGGAGATGGAGCACCAGCACGTCGAGGAGGCAGGACATGAGGAGCAGATACCGCTTCAGCAGGCTACTACCACTACTGTGCGTCCTCAGGTGGGACGAGATCTGATGTTCTAGCATAGCTTCCGCATTTATGATTTTGTGTGAGAGAGATTTGATGTACTGGGCATAAGCCCTTTTTACACTTTCATTTGTACTCTATTGTGGACTATTGTGATGTACTATTCATTTCTTTTACATGATTGTACTATGTGACTTGTGGACTGATGGTTTTATATACAGCTTTACTTCTCTCTTCTCATATTGGCCTACAGGTTAAATGATCGTACTAGCCGGCAGAATCGGCGTGTTGCGGTGTCGACTAACCCGTGAGTTAGTGCCACCGTAAGACGGCGGTTCTGTGCATAAGATCTGGTAGCCCTCCTTGGTAAGGGGGAGGGGGGGTCTTACAAACTGGTATCACTTGAACAACGATCATATGAGAAAGAAGTCCACAACATGAGACCACCCCCGCCCGAGCATTAGTTTGCGGACAAACTATGCAGCGGAAGCAGTGGTGTGCCCATGTGTAAAGTCACATAAATGGTCCACAAAGTACAACGAGTTAGACCAGTTTTGTTTTAACCTTACCTTTATGCAACCTCCACAGGTCGCAGCGCCGCAAAATGTGGCTCCTCCCCCTCCAGCTGCCACTCCATTCCTACAGACGGAGTTGGGGCAGACCTTGACGGCGATTCTGGATGTCTTCAGAGCCCAGCAAGTCCCGACTCCACAGCCAAATCCGGGGTTGAGCTGGCTGAGTGCATTCAAGAGCCTGTCCCCACCGACGTACCGTGGGACAGAGGATGCGGTGAAGACGGAAGAATGGCTGGAGGCCATACACGAGATCTTAGCAGGCATCAGCTGCCCAGTCGGCCAGGCAGTACCTCTAGCCACCTCTGTGCTAGAGGCCCATGCGAAGAGATGGTGGAAATCAGTCCGGGAGTCTACTTATGCGGACTTTGACCTGTTAGAGATATCATGGGGGGAGTTTGGCGATGTGTTTCTGGAGCACTTCGTCTCTGCTACAGACAGAGATGCTTTGGAGGAGAGGTTTTTGAACCTCAAGCAGGGGACTAGATCAGTGATAGAGTACCAGAGAGAGTTCTCCCACTTGGCCAGGTTCGCGGGGATTCAGGACACCGACGATAGGAGGTATGCGAAGAGGTTCTACCGGGGCCTCAGGGATGATTTGAGGCAGGCCTTGCTATTCATTTCTCATGGCACATCCAGGCAGATCATCGAGATGGCGAAGAAGCTAGAGGCTGACCAGCTGATGGTGCGAGCCGGAGGGAAGAGACCATTTGATGGGTCGACATCAGGTGAGAGCAGTATGGGCTCTCAGAGAGGCAGGACCATCAGATACAGGAAGGGTGGGGGACGTCGTCGTCCCAACTTCAGGCAGGAGCAGGGGCCTCCTCCAGCATTGGCTCCCCCACCTCTACAGATGCATGATCCGAGGAGACAGAATGACCGAGGCCACCGACAAGTGGTTTGTTACGAATGCCGCCAGCCCGGGCACATCAGGTCGGAGTGCCCGCACCGATTCCATCCCCCTCCTCCTCCTCCACCTCCAGTGGCCCCGGTACAGCAGGGTCGAGGACGAGGCCGAGGACGAGGTCGAGGTCGGGGATATCACGACAGGAGACACGAGCAGGAGCAGATATACGCCTTGGACCTCACAGAGCCGAGGAATCCCGAGAAGGTTATCACAGGTACTTGAAGTTAATTATGAATTTTCTTGGATTTTCAATGATATATATATAGTACCTGGAACTATAGGATAACAATTAACTTTCACATAAACAAACCTCAGGCATAGTTATGATCAGCGGCAAGCCCGCTCATACTCTCTTCGACACGGGTGCTTCACACTCGTTCGTATCCGAGACCTTCATCGACGGACTCGAAGGCGTGGAGAGGTTTCCTGGACTAGAGATGAGGGTGCGTCTACCCGATGGGTCGGAGCTGCGGACCACTGCACATTGTGATATGGAGGCCGAGATTGGCGGCAAGGCATTTGAGGCGCCGGCAACTATTCTGAAGCTGCAGGATTTTGACTTGATCTTGGGCATGGCCTGGTTGCATCGGAACCATGCCCAGATAGATTGTCCGTTCAGGAGGATCACGCTAAGACATGGCGACTCTCATGTTATCGTTGAAGGTATCCAGCCTATTTGCCACCTACTGTTATCTTCTGTACAGGCTGTGAAAGCCCATGAGCAGGGTGAAGAAGTTTATCTTGTCTGCTTCGAGATGGTGGGAACAAGAGCGACTATCTCAGATATTCCGGTGGTCCAGGATTTCTCCGACGTATTCCCGGAGAAATTGCCCGGGCTACCACCTGCTAGAGACTTGGATTTCAGGATTCAGCTAGTACCGGGAGCGAGGCCGGTGTCCCGGGCACCCTACAGGATGGCTCCCAGGGAGTTAGCAGAGTTCAGGACTCAACTACAGGAGCTAGTCGAGTCAGGATTTGTGCGGCCTAGTTCATCGCCATGGGGAGCGCCAGTTCTCTTTGTGAAGAAGAAGGACGGATCACTGCGATTATGTATAGATTACCGAGAGCTGAACCGGTTGACGGTCCGCAACACCTATCCTCTGCCTCGAATAGATGAGTTATTTGACCAACTACAGGGAGCCTTCTGGTTCTCCAAGTTAGATTTGCGATCCGGCTAGTATCAGCTCCGTATCAGGGAAGAGGACATACCGAAGACGACATTCAGTTCGCGCTATGGATTATACGAGTTATTGCTTATGCTTCGAGACAGTTGAAGAAGCATGAGCATAACTATCCAGTACATGACCTAGAGCTCGAGGCTGTGGTTTTCGCCCTAAAGATATGGAGGCATTACTTATATGGGATTCATTGTGACATCTTTTCAGATCACAAGAATCTCAAGTATATCGATACGCAGAAGGACCTAAACCTGAGACAGAGGAGGTGGCTGGAGTTCCTCTGTGATTATGATTACAAGATCCACTATCACCCGGGAAAAGCGAACACGGTTGCAGATGCCTTGAGCAGGAGGGCCGGCACTTCTGGACCGGAGCCCCGATTGATGTCTATAGAGCTGCTACAGATGATGGAGGACATGCACATTACCATGGTGTCCGAGACCGAGCCAGTTGTATATAGAGAGTATTTGAGCTCAGTGATCAGCGGCGATGATATACAGGAGCGCATCCGAGCACATCAGAGGCTGGATGCTGCGTTACAGCCGATTTTCAGTGCCTTAGAGAGGGGCAAGGTCGAGGACTACATGCTACAAGATGATCTTCTTCGGTTCCGGGGGTGCATCTACATACCAGCAGGGGGCAGTATCCAGGATGACATACTCCGAGAGGCACATTGCTCGAGATATTCAGTGCACCCCGACATCACCAAGATGTGGGTAGATTTGCGGAGGTCTATGTATTGGCCCGGGATGAAGAGGGAGATCACGGATTTTGTGACCCATTGCGAGACCTGCCAGCGTGTGAAGGCAGAATGCAAGAGCCTGGGAGGCTTACTACAGCCACTGCCAGTTCCAGAGTGGAAGTTTGAGGACATTGCTATGGACTTTGTACACGGATTGCCTCGCTCCCACTCTGGGCATGATTCTATATGGGTTATAGTGGATAGATTGACCAAGGTAGCGCAGTTTATTCCAGTTCGGAAGGATGCCCCAGTTGCAGTTCTGGTGAGATTATTTGTGGAGCAGTACATCAGATATCATGGCATCCCCAGGACGATTGTTTCGGACCGTGATGGTCGGTTCACTTCGAGCGAGTGGAGGGCCGTGCATGCTTACTTAGGATCTCGGCTTACTTTTAGTACCGCCTTCCATCCGCAGACCGACGGACAGACCGAGCGGACCATCCGGACCATGGAGGACCTGCTCAGACTATGCATATTGGATACGGGGAAGCCTTGGGAGAGGCTGCTGCCATTGATCGAGTTCTCGTATAATAACAGCCACCAGGCTAGCATCAGGATGGCTCCATACGAGGCGCTTTATGGGAGGAGATGCCGGACACCGCTATCATGGGTTCAGGATGTGGATACCAGGGCTCTGGGATCTGATTATATAGAGGATACTGAGGCTCAGATTCGATTGATCAGGGATCGGCTACTGGAGGCCCAGAGCAGGCAGGCAAAGTATTATGATGCTCGGCACCGGAAGGTGGAGTTCCAGGTTGGAGACAGGGTATTCTTGAAGATACGTCCAGTACACGGTGTTTCTCGGGTGCGGAGGCACAAGAAGCTCAGTCCACGATACATGGGGCCCTACCTGATCCTGGAGCGGATCGGCCCCTTAGCTTACCGACTACAACTGCCACCAGAGTTGGGTGCATTATATGACGTCTTCCATGTCTCTTCCTTACGAAGAGCTCTCCTTCGGCCGGAGCAGCACATTACTACTACAGCCGGACCGGTAGAGCCTGACAGATCAGTGAGATTGGAACCGATCCGGATTGACGATACAGCCATCCGAGTGTTGCGGAAGAAGAAGGTCCCTCTTATGAAGGTGCTGTGGTCCAACCATGGACGGGAGGAGCACACTTGGGAGCCGAGGGATCTGATGCTGGAGCAACACCCGGAGCTATTCGCATCAGGTACATTTAAGTTATGTCTTTGAATTTCTTGATGATTCTTGCAAATAGAACCCCGTAGACCCGAACTTAAATTTCGGGGACGAAATTATTTTCTTGTTTATTGGAATTTGTAACATCCCATGTTACTTCTTGTAACAGCCCAAAATGCTGAAACAGGAAAATTTGGGTGACACGGCCTGGGACACGGGCGTGTCCCAGGGCGTGTCAGGTGACACGGCCTGCGACACGGGCGTGTCGCAGGGCGTGTCGAGGTTGTGTCGACGATTGGGCTTTGTCTCGACGATTTTTCTCTCGACGATTCGTCGAGAGGAGGCACACGGCTCAGGACACGGGCGTGTCCACGGCCGTGTCGCATTCTCGACGATTTTTGCTCGACGATCGTCGAGTGTCGAGAAGTGTGTGTCGAGTGTTGAACACGGCCTGTGACACGGGCGTGTCACAGGGCGTGTCAGATCAGGCGACGAACTCAGCCCGCCGAAAGAATTCGACAGGGCGTGTCTTTGTGCCGTGTCTGGGCACACGGCCTGGGACACGGGCGTGTCACAGGCCGTGTGAAGTCTCGGGATGATTTGGGATTTTTTCACCCAGGTACACGGCCACAGACACGGGCGTGTCTGAAGGCGTGTTGGTGACACGGCCCATGACACGGGCGTGTCCCGTGGGCGTGTCACTGGTTTGGATAAGTCGGTTGACCACCGCTTGAGGCACACGGCCAGGCACACGGCCGTGTTCGAGGCCGTGTCGGGTCAAAAGTTGTATTTTTGGCAGAATCGTGGCCGTCCATTCCTTCAGTCTGGATCCAAGGGCTGAAAGCTCTTCTTCTTTTTCCTTAAGGGCCGAAGTCAGAGAATTACTTCTCATTTTCTTTGGCCTTCATCTTTCTTCAAGAGAGAGAAAGAGAGAGAGAAAGGAGGAGGAAGAAGGGAAGGGGGCTGCTGTTGGTGGTGCTGCGGTTTACCGGCGAGAGATCCGAAGCCAGCGTTGCGGAGGAGACGATCTTGCGAGTCTTGCAAGCTAGCTTGGAGGCCATGGCACCGAAGCGATCGTCAAGGGTAACGACTTTTCTTCCTAGCCATGTGAAGGCTTCCTTTTTGGCATATCTTATGTTTTCCCCCACCAAGAGGTGGCTGATTTTGGGAATCTATGGGTGGATGCTTGAAATCCCCTTTGTACTGCATATAGATCCGGAAATGGAGTACGAAATAGGCATGCTGTGTGAAGCCCATCTGGACAGGTTGGTCTGGATTGGTGATGTTGCATACGAACCGGAGAAGACTCCGTGATAAACGTGTCGTGTTCGGAGTCTACGGGTTATACCTGCGAAAAGGAGTAGCAGGAAGTACTGGGGTGGTAGCCCAGGAAAATAGCCTTGTGATGGTTTTGGGTCCAACCTGTGAATGAGGCACAGGAAGTACTGGTGGGACCAGGAAAGGCCCTTTTTGTGATGCTTGATGTCATAGGGTGTCCACCTGTGGAGTGAGTCACAGGAAGTACTGGTGTGCCCAGGAAAGACCCCTGACATTTGTACTTATGCGGTGTCCACCTGTGGAGAGAACCACATGAAGTACTGGTGCGCCCAGGAAAGACCCGCTGTTGCTGTGAGGAAAGGGGTATAGTGAATGACCCAGGCTTGAATGCCAGGAACAGGATTGGTGAGACCGACCCGCGCCTTTGATATAGCCATGAGTACGCTGTACTCGGAGAAGGCAAGGCGATTTGAGCAACGGGGGGTGGAGGATCCGACCTGCGCTATGTCCGTCTGACGTGAGACCAAAAGTGCGGTCTGTTGGAGCGCATAGCAAGAGTCTTCGGCCTGCGCGCCATGACACAATGGGGGGCTACGGGCCATCCCGGTGTCCGAGGACTAACTCCGGCTGCACGCCATGGAGTAAATGCTCAAGAGATTTACCGTTGGGTGATAACCCTGATACGGTGGTGGGCAAGAGGTTGCCAGAACACCAAGAATGTGCCCTGAGTGCACGGACCGTTGGGCCGGGTGGCGAACGGTTGTGATGGCTTGTGTGCGTGAAAGCACTTGTTGATGATATAGCTTGCCATACTTGTGATATGATATGCCTGCAGGGAAAATACCGCTGCCCCGAGAGAAGGGGTAGGGTCGTTATAATTTGGTCAGCTGAACGCTGACTGTTGCTTTTGTTTGCCACCGGTGGGTGGATTGTTCCTTGCACAGGTACTGGAGAGCCGAGCGGGACGCATAGAGGTTGATGCTCCTGCTGCTGCTGCTGCTGCTAGCCCTCGAAGGCTATTGCGTTCTTTTGTATGTTTTCTTTTAGTGTGGCCGGCCTGCGCGCCAATCTGTTTTAGGCCACTGATTGAAAGCCCTGTAAGGCCATAAGGCAAACGCTTTTGACATGTTGTAAGACATTCCTATATGTATATAAAATGTGGAGTTTTATGTTTGGACATTCATGAGGAGTTCAAGTAGTTTAGGCTTCCGCTAGAATGCTTGTGATAGGTGCGATGCGCTACTCTGGTATCATCCTGTACCTTCACCGACTGTTTTGTGATATATCCTGTGGGGCCCCGGCCGGACCTTCTAGAATATATCATATGAACGGATGGGGTTGTTACATTTTTGGTATCAGATGTCTTGGTCTTTCCCTCTCGAAGTCGTGGCCGACTCCTTTTGTGGGGTTGGGAGCACGTGTTTGTGCACACCAAAGTCTACGAATGAACTCCTGAATGTCCATGATAGGAATGCATTTTTGTATGTTTGAGGAACCTGCGTGTTCCTCTTTTGTGTTGTTTGCTTGGGTACGACCGCGAATGTGTGTGTCTTGTCCACCTTTCGGTGACACGAAGTGGAGCTGGGCCGTCTGAGCCCCAGCGTTCTGATGAAAGTACGACACCAGCTGTGGTGCCTACACCTCCACCGTCTGCAGATCATGTCCGTTTAGTTGCGGAGGCCTTGTATACCATGATCCAAGGTCAGCCACTGAGGCAGGAACAAGCGGCTGTGGGGACAGAACAGGTGGTGGCAAGGCCTGAACCTGTCGTGGATGTGGTTCCGCGAGCGGCTGAGAAGCAGCTAACACGGTTTATGAGTTTCCATCCGCCTACATTTTCGGGAGCGGGAACCCCGACGCAGGCTGAGGACTGGTTTTCGCGCGTCAAGCGAGTGATGACGGCGATAGGAACGGCGGAGCACCAGAAAGTTACCTTAGCCACCTTCTTGCTTGAAGGAGAAGCGCGTTTATGATGGGATGAGATGGAGTTGCATCATTTGGCGGGTCGTCCGCTAACCCAAGTGTCGATGGAAGAATTCTCCCGGCTCTTCCTGGCGAAGCACCTTCCTGTGGCTCAGCGGATAGCCATGGAAAATGAGTTCCAACGGTTGACCCAAGGCGATGGCAGTGTTGATGCCTATTTGCATGAATTTACTCGCTTGGGGCGGTATGCGGGTTCGATATTTGCTGATGAGCAGCGGAAGACCAACAAGTTCTATGAAGGACTGAGGGACGAGTTGAGGTTCCTTGTGTCTAGTTCTGTGAATCAAGGTTTCCAAGCATTGGTTGACACCGCGACCGCGTTGGAAAAAGATATGAAAAGGGTGCAAGGGAAGAGAGCTTTGACTCTGACGCAACCGGAGTGGAAGGCGCCCCGATCGGGAAAATCGTTTTATAGGAAGAGATGGGGCAAGAAGTCCAAGCCTAGTGGACAAGGTCCTTCCTCAGTTGCAACGGGAGCAACATCAGGGGCAACCTCCAGGCCAGACACTCGTACCTGCTTCAATTGTGGTAGGATGGGGCATATTGCGCGCGATTGCCGGATGCCGCCAAAGAGTGAAAAGAAGGCGGGAGCATCTTATGCGGAGAAAGGAAAGGCGGTGGTGGATTCCTCTGCCTCACAGGCGCAACCCCGGGTCTACAATCTTGGCCTGCAGGAGGCCATCAAGCAGAGTGACGTGGTTACAGGTATGAGTTTAGTTTTGCATATGCTCTTGTTTGTATGCTTAGCTTTGTACGCCTATGTTTGTGGGTTGTGTGTGTGACATGGTTGTCATAGGTTTTGTAATGATTCGGGACACGCTGGCGCGAGCACTGTTTGATACAGGTGCATCGCATTCTTTTCTGTCGAGTGAGTTTCTTACGCGGCTTGGGATACCCAGTCGTGCAAAGACAGATAGCGTCAGAGTGGTGTTGCCGAATGGTTGTTGGATGCTTGCGGATCAAGCTTGCGATGTGGCGGTTCAGTTAGGAAGTCGGGATTTTTGTTTAACCGCATTTGTTTTGCCAATATCGGAATTCGATGTGATTTTTGGGATGGATTGGCTTGCGGAGCAGCATGCTATGATTGATTTCCAGTCCAAAGAAATCACGTTGGGCCAGAATACCGAACAGGAGACCAAGTTCGCGGGTATGCGAGGAGTAGGCGGGACGTTGATGTCTGCACTCCAGGTAGTCAAAGCTGTTCGGAAGGGTGCGGAGTGTTACTTTGCACTAATTCAGGCTGTTGAGCCTAAGGCCACTTTGTGCGAGGTTCCGATTGTGGCAGAATTTACTGATGTGTTTCCCGTGGATCTCCCTGGGCTACCACCCCAGCGGGAGATTGACTTCACAATTGAGTTGGTGCCGGGTGCGAAACCCGTGGCCCGCTCGCCATATCGCGTTGCGCCTAAAGAAATGGATGAGTTGAAGGTTCAACTACAAGAAATGCTAGAGCAAGGGTATATCCGCCCAAGTATGTCACCTTGGAGCGCGCCTGTGCTTTTTGTAAAGAAGAAAGATGGTGGGTTACGGTTGTGTATTGATTACCGTGAATTGAATAAGCTGACCGAGAAAAATAAGTATCCGATCCCTCGGATTGATGAATTATTTGATCAGCTAGTTGGCTCTACCGTCTATTCGAAGTTGGACCTGAAGTCTGGTTATTACCAGTTACGAATTCGGGAAGGTGACATTCCCAAAACCGCATTTGGAACGCGTTATGGGCACTATGAGTTTACAGTCATGCCCTTTGGATTGTGTAATGCGCCTTCGGTGTTTATGGATTTGATGCACCGTATTTTCCATGAGTACCTGGATCTGTTTGTGATCGTGTTCATTGATGATATCCTGGTGTACTCGAAGTCCAAAGCTGAGCATGAGATTCATCTGCGGTTGGTGTTGAACACGTTGAGGCAAAATCAGCTCTATGCCAAGTTCTCGAAGTGCGAGTTTTGGCTATCGTCAGTGGCATTTTTGGGCCATGTGGTTAGTGGAGCGGGCATTGCAGTGGATCCAGCGAAGATAAAAGCCATACAAGAATGGCCAATATTGTCTTCCGTGGCCGAGATCAGGAGTTTCCTTGGACTTGCGGGCTACTATAGAAGATTTGTGGAAAACTTCTCGCGGATCGCTTTACCGCTAACCACACTGACGCGAAAGGATCAGAAGTTCGTTTGGACGCCAGTGTGCACACGAGCTTTTGAAGAGCTGAAGGATCGGTTGACCACGGCGCCGGTGTTGTCTTCGCCATGTGGAACCGATGGATTTGTGATTTATAGTGATGCCTCAGGAAGCGGTTTAGGCTGCGTTCTTCTGCAGAGCGGAAAGGTGATTGCTTATGGCTCACGCCAGCTAAAGGTGCACGAGCGAAACTATCCCGTCCATGATTTGGAACTAGCGGCGGTGATTTTTGCACTTAAGCTGTGGCGACACTACCTTTATGGAGTGAAGGTGGAGATCTATACCGATCATAAGAGCCTAAAGTATCTATTGGAGCAGAAAGAGTTGAACATGCGACAACGAAGGTGGTTGGAGTTCCTTGGGGACTACACTTTCGAGATTCACTATACACCCGGGAAGGGAAATGTTGTCGCAGATGCCTTGAGTCGGCGAGTTCCGGCTAGAGCAAATTGGTTACAAAGGCATGATGAACGTCTTATCCAGGAATTGGAGGCATGGGAGATCTATTGTGTTGATAAGAATTCCACTGCCACTGCATGTTTGAACTGGACCGAGGTGCAATGTGACCTTGCGGACCGAGTTCGACGGGCAACGAAGTTGGATGAAGATCTCTTGCGCTATGTGAATGAAGGGCCAGAAGACAAATTCACCTGGAATGACGGTCTTTTGCGAAAAGAGGACCGGTTGTGCGTCCCAAATGTGGGGAAACTGAGGGAAGAACTGATGTATGAAGCACATTATACGAAGTATTCCATTCACCCCGGGAGCACAAAGATGTTCAACAATATGAAGAAGCTTTTCTGGTGGCCAGGGCTTAAGAAAGATGTTGCCCTGTATGTGGCCAAATGTCAAACATGTGCGATGGTGAAGGCGGAATGCCAAAAGCCGGGTGGTTATTTGAAGTCACTGCCGATCCCAGTGTGGAAATTTGATGATATTTCCATGGATTTTGTGCATGGATTGCCAAGATCGCAGCGAGGAAACGATTCCATTTGGGTGATAGTTGACCGGCTAACAAAAGTAGCACATTTTCTCCCGAACAGGCGAGATGATTCGGTTGAAAGTTTGGCAAAATTATATGTTGATCAGATTGTGCGTCTTCACGGTGTTCCTCGGAGCATCGTAAGTGATCGAGATGGGCGATTCACGTCAAATGATTGGAGGCTCGTTCACCGACTGTTGGGCACGAAGTTGACTTTCAGTACGGCCTCTCATCCCCAAACAGATGGCCAGACTGAACGTACCAACAGAACAATGGAGGACATGCTCCGCATGTGCGCCCTTGACTTCGGAAAGAGATGGGAAGATCATCTCTATATGGTCGAGTTTGCATATAATAACAGTTACCAAGCAAGCATTGGGATGGCACCATATGAAGCCCTCTACGGAAGGAAGTGTCGTACTCCCTTAGCTTGGGTAGAAGCGGGTGAAGCCCGGGTTGTTAAACCAAATGAGGTGGATGAAGCAAACTCAACCATTCGGACTATCCGAGAGAGATTGCTGATTGCTCAAGATCGACAAGCGAAGTACTACAACGCCAAGCACCGGAATGTCGAATTTGCGGTTGGCGATTGGGTCTACTTGAAGATCAAGCCATTCAAAGGTGTCTCCAGGATTCGACGATTGAAAAAGTTGAGTCCAAGGTATTTGGGTCCTTTTGAAGTGGTTGAGCGAATTGGCGAAGCGGCTTATCGACTAGCTCTGTCGGCAGACTTGGGTGGGTTACATGATGTCTTTCACATCTCGGTGCTTCGGAAGGCCGTGAAAGATCCAACTCAAGTGATCGTGGATGATCGTGTGCCGGTGGAGTATGGGCTAACGACGAGAGTTAGACCCATTCGGATCGAAGATCGAGCCAAGAAACAGTTGCGGAACAAGACGGTCGGTATGGTGAAAGTCCGGTGGGACAACTGCGGCCGTGAAGAGTTGACATGGGAGCACGAGCAGACCATGCGAGCAGAGTTCCCTGAATTGTTTCTGTAATTTCGAGCGCGAATATTGTAACATAAACGTTTATATATATAGCGATATATGTTGTTACATTTTCTTGCTATGTCTGTTGCTTTCCTGTCTCAAATTTCGAGGACGAAATTTCTTGTAGGAGGGGAGGATTGTAACAGCCCAAAATGCTGAAACAGGAAAATTTGGGTGACACGGCCTGGGACACGGGCGTGTCCCAGGGCGTGTCAGGTGACACGGCCTGCGACACGGGCGTGTCGCAGGACGTGTCGAGGTTGTGTCGACGATTGGGCTTTGTCTCGACGATTTTTCTCTCGACGATTCGTCGAGAGGAGGCACACGGCCCAGGACACGGGCGTGTCCACGGCCGTGTCGCATTCTCGACGATTTTTGCTCGACGATCGTCGAGTGTCGAGAAGTGTGTGTCGAGTGTTGAACACGGCCTGTGACACGGGCGTGTCACAGGGCGTGTCAGATCAGGCGACGAACTCAGCCCGCCGAAAGAATTCGACAGGGCGTGTCTTTGTGCCGTGTCTGGGCACACGGCCTGGGACACGGGCGTGTCACAGGCCGTGTGAAGTCTCGGGATTATTTGGGATTTTTTCACCCAGGTACACGGCCACAGACACGGGCGTGTCTGAAGGCGTGTTGGTGACACGGCCCATGACACGGGCGTGTCCCGTGGGCGTGTCACTGGTTTGGATAAGTCGGTTGACCACCGCTTGAGGCACACGGCCAGGCACACGGCCGTGTTCGAGGCCGTGTCGGGTCAAAAGTTGTATTTTTGGCAGAATCGTGGCCGTCCATTCCTTCAGTCTGGATCCAAGGGCTGAAAGCTCTTCTTCTTTTTCCTTAAGGGCCGAAGTCAGAGAATTACTTCTCATTTTCTTTGGCCTTCATCTTTCTTCAAGAGAGAGAAAGAGAGAGAGAAAGGAGGAGGAAGAAGGGAAGGGGGCTGCTGTTGGTGGTGCTGCGGTTTACCGGCGAGAGATCCGAAGCCAGCGTTGCGGAGGAGACGATCTTGCGAGTCTTGCAAGCTAGCTTGGAGGCCATGACACCGAAGCGATCGTCAAGGGTAACGACCTTTCTTCCTAGCCATGTGAAGGCTTCCTTTTTGGCATATCTTATGTTTTCCCCCACCAAGAGGTGGCTGATTTTGGGAATCTATGGGTGGATGCTTGAAATCCCCTTTGTACTGCATATAGATCCGGAAATGGAGTACGAAATAGGCATGTTGTGTGAAGCCCATCTGGACAGGTTGGTCTGGATTGGTGATGTTGCATACGAACCGGAGAAGACTCCGTGATAAACATGTCGTGTTCGGAGTCTACGGGTTATACCTGCGAAAAGGAGTAGCAGGAAGTACTGGGGTGGTAGCCCAGGAAAATAGCCTTGTGATGGTTTTGGGTCCAACCTGTGAATGAGGCACAGGAAGTACTGGTGGGACCAGGAAAGGCCCTTTTTGTGATGCTTGATGTCATAGGGTGTCCACCTGTGGAGTGAGTCACAGGAAGTACTGGTGTGCCCAGGAAAGACCCCTGACATTTGTACTTATGCGGTGTCCACCTGTGGAGAGAACCACAGGAAGTACTGGTGCGCCCAGGAAAGACCCGCTGTTGCTGTGAGGAAAGGGGTATAGTGAATGACCCAGGCTTGAATGCCAGGAACAGGATTGGTGAGACCGACCCGCGCCTTTGATATAGCCATGAGTACGCTGTACTCGGAGAAGGAAAGGCGATTTGAGCAACGGGGGGTGGAGGATCCGACCTGCGCTATGTCCGTCTGACGTGAGACCAAAAGTGCGGTCTGTTGGAGCGCATAGCAAGAGTCTTCGGCCTGCGCGCTATGACACAATGGGGGGCTACGGGCCATCCCGGTGTCCGAGGACTAACTCCGGCTGCACGTCATGGAGTAAATGCTCAAGAGATTTACCGTTGGGTGATAACCCTGATACGGTGGTGGGCAAGAGGTTGCCAGAACACCAAGAATGTGCCCTGAGTGCACGGACCGTTGGGCCGGGTGGCGAACGGTTGTGATGGCTTGTGTGCGTGAAAGCACTTGTTGATGATATAGCTTGCCATACTTGTGATATGATATGCCTGCAGGGAAAATACCGCTGCCCCGAGAGAAGGGGTAGGGTCGTTATAATTTGGTCAGCTGAACGCTGACCGTTGCTTTTGTTTGCCACCGGTGGGTGGATTGTTCCTTGCACAGGTACTGGAGAGCCGAGCGGGACGCATAGAGGTTGATGCTCCTGCTGCTGCTGCTGCTGCTGCTGCTGCTGCTGCTAGCCCTCGAAGGCTATTGCGTTCTTTTGTATGTTTTCTTTTAGTGTGGCCAGCCTGCGCGCCAATCTGTTTTAGGCCACTGATTGAAAGCCCTGTAAGGCCATAAGGCAAACGCTTTTGACATGTTGTAAGACATTCCTATATGTATATAAAATGTGGAGTTTTATGTTTGGACATTCATGAGGAGTTCAAGTAGTTTAGGCTTCCGCTAGAATGCTTGTGATAGGTGCGATGCGCTACTCTGGTATCATCCTGTACCTTCACCGACTGTTTTGTGATATATCCTGTGGGGCCCCGGCCGGACCTTCTAGAATATATCATATGAACGGATGGGGTTGTTACACTTCTGGACCCCTCAACTTAGATTGGGTTAGGCATGGGTGAGATTTAAGGAAGACCAACTATGTTTGGCCCTAGGTAGTGGGTGGTGGCCATGGGGCCCACTATAAGACCATAGTCAAACTAGGTCAAACTAGCCTAAGTGGGGACCCTAGCCACACCATGACCCCACCACATTGCCCTAACCCTAAAGACAATCTAAGTGGACCCTAGGGTATGTCACTGGGTCAACATTTTGACCCCAATTGACCAAAGTCAACCTTGGGCTTAATTTGGTCAAACCCACACTCATAAGCCCAATTAGCCTAAGTAGGGCACCCCCTTGACCCAACCCAAGTTGGGTGGTGCCACTAGACCTATTTCCACCAAGTAGGGTCAGTCCACCCACCATGGTTGACCAAGTCAACTCCCCAAGTCAACAAGTCAACAAATTGACCTAAAGGAGTGAAATGAAGGCCAAGCCATTTCCCCTTGGACCAAGCCCACCAAAATTGGCCCATAGTCAGCCCAAGTGAACAAGACCAGTCCTACCCCTCTAAATCAGGAGAGAGAATACATGCAAGGGGGTAAAATTGGGATATTTAGGAAAAGAGGAGAGAGAAAGGGAAATGAAGGAAATGGTGGCCACATAGCCACCCCATCAGTTAGTTTTGGCTGCCCAAAACCAGGTGGCCGACCTCCCATCTTCATTTCCAGCAGAAAACCAGGGATGTGAGCCACATGGCACCATGGGTGAAGCCTCCAAAGCTCAAACTGAGCTCACTTTGGAGTTAACTCCACATATAGTCCACCTCAGTCCAAATAGACCTCACCAACAGCTTCAGGAGACAGAAAGGAGTGGAATTCGACTGCTTAATCATGGAGAATGGTGGAGAATTGAGTTTTCGGGGTGGAGCTCGCCGGCGCACCACCACCACGGCAAACCGCCGCCTGACCCGCAGCCAAGCCTCAATTCAGGTGCGTTTCACCTCGCCTCTTCCCGTACTAGGTTTCTAGATCAATCTAGGGAGATATCGGGCTCAATCGAGCCCGATGCCATGAGAGGAAATGGAGAAAATCGAGTCTTTTTCTTCTTGCTCGGGTTCGCCGGAGGAGCCAACTCCGGCGGCCCCACCGCCGGGAAACGCTAGCCCCCACCTTAACGAAGGTGGTGGCGATATCCGCCGGCGGTGGTGGTGGCTCAGCTGGCCGGAAAATGCCAGCCAACATCGTCCAGTAAGAAGCAATCGTGGCCGTCAAACCATCGGGGACGATGAACCGATTCCGTCGGTTTAGCTTTAAGATTCGTGCGATAGATTAAATGTTTTAATTTAATATTTGATGAATAGTGAAATATCTGTCACACTTTTTCAGCCACCTTGCATGTTAAATTTAGGCCTCTTAGAGGCATTTCCAGAACTTAGTCTCTTAATGAAAATGGTAGCTGAGGGTCTTACCTTTAATTTGCCACCCTAAACATGTGATTTGGTGTAGTGTACAGTCCTGTAGGACATTTCTCCTAGGACTGGTCCTAGAGTAGGGCAGAAATTAAATTGGATGCCCAGGTTAAACTATTAGTCACCATGGCCCCAAACTTTGGGCACATGCATGATTAGGGCATACTTAGCTCTTGCCAAAAATTTAGGAATTTTTAGAGAACATTTTCCTATAGTTTTTGCCAAAATATCAAAATACAAATAAATGAAATATATGGAGTTCTACACCTCCCCATGGTCCCAAATCTTGGTGGTAGGTCAGTGGGGACATCCTTGGTGCATGATAAAACTTTCAGCACCTTGGGTTCAATGCATGTTGGAGAATCCACTTGCATGTGTTAGCTTATGTTATGCCTTGGTGTGCAATTAGCAAAAAAGCAAATATGCTGTATTTAGCCCAATAGTGACATGCAAAGGTCTTGGAATTATTTTCAGTGGTTCATTAGGGTAAACTTCATCCCTCAAATTAATTATGGAATTTTGGACTCAAAATTCCATTTATTGGAAGTTATTTTAAATATAGCTATTTTGGAAATAAAATTGGAAAATAGGTTTTCCTCAAGTACAAAGCCTAAAATTTTGCCAAGGCATAGATAATGTCACAAATGACTTAGGAAAAATATGTTTCCTCTGTTTTGAAGAACTTTTGGAGTAGATGTCTTAAATTGCCCATTTTACCCTTATTTTATTAATTCTTGAAATAATGGATATATACCTCTGAAAAATTTGGAATTTATTCTACTGTCATAAAATGGTATTATTAGTTTTCCATGAATTTCTCAGAATTAATGGATGCATTGTTGTTTGTTAAATTAATACAATGGCATTTTGGTAAATATCTTATAATGGAATTTTATAGGCCATTTCACAATAAATGTTGATGATACTCTGCCAATAGTCATAAGTTAGTGTCCTAAAAGTTCTGTAATTTTCCTGGAATTTTTGAGTACATAATGCCTATACTTCATTTGGAAAATGGAATTTGTGTGGAATTGATATTAAATAGGAAATGGGAATAAATAATTTAAGGAAAATTATGAAACTCTGTAGGCAGCAATATTTTATCAATATACATCTCAGGAAAAATTTCCTAGGTCAGTGGAGACTTAATCATACTACTTCATGTGTAATATGACCTAGTGTTTAAATTAAAAGATTTAATTAAAGGACTAATTGGCCGAGAAAAATTATGAGAATTTATAAGGTAGTTCCCCTAGTCTATACCACCCTAGGATAAATATTTAGAGGCAAGATGCCTTAAGAATTGGAAGATCACATTTTTAGGGTAATCATAGGACATAGTCTGCATATAACACAAATAGGTCTTGTCTTAGGGGTTACCAGGGGATTGATTATCGGCAGAAGTAAGAGAGTTCAACATGAGTAACCCTGGTGGGTAGAGTTGTCTTAGTGAGGGATCAAAAGTGCAAGTCTTAGTTAGCAACTGGAGTGGGGGTCGGCGGAAGACCGTCGGCTTCCCGGTAACACCTTAAGTCACTAGGGTTGTACTAAAGCAATAAGGAGAGCTGTGGAGATACATGGGTAGCCATCAACTAAAATAAATATCCTTGCGAAAGGGAACGCTGGGCGTAATCCCAACACAGTTCCTAGTGCCCCTTGAGAGCCCTTCACAGGGAATACCAGGGGCAGTCCTGGGATTAACCTTAAATCTCTAAGTATAATAAACCGTAGACAAGAGTAGTTTAATAGGTTAGGACATTGTTGTACCTTCTCGCCCGTGTGGGGGTTGGAGAGATTCATGATATATGCTCACCCGTCTAGGGTTGGAGGGAGTTGGTATAAAGACACTGATGTGCGATCTCACCCGTTTGGGGTTTGAGGGAGTTGGCATAAAGGCACTAATGTGCGTTCTCACCCGGGTTTGGGTTTGAGGGATTCAGGACGGGTTTTGGTCCTGCGAGCGGGAGGCTCGGTATGAATTACTTGCATGTGCATAAATATCGTGGCGGGGCATGCGGTACTGGCCGTTCGTCACACCGATGGCAGTACGGTGCACCAGGCGGTTGTGAGAGTTAGAGGGGTCAGTGGGTTGTTTTACACTGCGGTCTGGAGGACGATCCCCGATAACGCACATCCGACCCAACAAGACTGACGGGTTTGTCAGCAAAGTACGTACGCGAGACTCTAGAGTGCACCTTGGACGTGTACAGAGGCGTTTGAGAGGGGTCTAAGGCTTGGTAGTGTGCATACCGGTCTAGAAGCGGAGACGCCCGCTCCGCTGCTGCCGTAGCCACAACGGTGGTACCCGAGAGTGATGCTAGCTCTCAAAAAGTGGGAACTAAAGGTCTGTGATCACAGAGTCGTTGTGTGTGAGTTGCACTTGCCTGCGCATAAAATTGCATCATATCATTCATTCATATTAGGTCATACGCTTCATAGATCCTTATCATATAAATTAGTATGAGCTCTTTTATATGATAAGTTAAATTTCCTGTAAATCCTAACTTATATATTTGTATGGGCATTTATATAAGTTAGGGTACGTTTGTGATGATAGCATAGTGGTATCTTAGCTTATTTACTTGTTCATACTACTGTTTCTTTACTTTCCTTTACTGCACTGCTCTTACTTATTACTTGTACCGTACTTAGAATTGGTAGAGTAAGATTACATTACTTATTACAACTCTAGTTAGATATTGTCACCTGCTTCCACTTTGCTACCCCTTTGTTGTCCTCCGCTTCGTCCTCCCGCTCGGTGCCTAAGAGCTGCGGGGCGAGGCGCGGAGGAAACGACTTAGTCTTTTTGACTAATGGTCGGTGACCAACTATTTTTAGGAGCCCGTGGAGATGGAGCACCAACACGTCGAGGAGGCAGGACATGAGGAGCAGATACCGCTTCAGCAGGCTACTACCACTACTGTGCGTCCTCAGGTGGGACGAGATCTGATGTTCTAGCATAACTTCCGCATTTATGATTTTGTGAGAGAGAGATTTGATGTACTGGGCATAAGCCCTTTTTACTCTTTCATTTGTACTCTATTGTGGACTATTGTGATGTACTATTCATTTCTTTTACATGATTGTACTATGTGACTTGTGGACTGATGGTTTTATATACAGCTTTACTTCTCTCTTCTCATATTGACCTACAGGTTAAATGATCGTACTAGCCGGCAGAATCGGCGTGTTGCGGTGTCGACTAACCCGTGAGTTAGTGCCACCGTAAGACGGCGGTTCTGGGCATAAGATCCGGTAGCCCTCCTTGGTAAGGGGGAGGGGGGTCTTACACGTAGTGCCATGCGTGTGCGGTGCCGTGTGGGCGCAGACACGCGAGCGTCGTCATGTGTACCTTGCTTGGCGGTTTTGGGGCCCTTGAAGCGGGCGCAACTTGAGTGCGCGGCTCACTTGGTCAGTTCAGACCGCTTGGGCAACTAGACCAATGTCTAAAGAGGCTTGACTTAGACAGTTTTAAGGGAACTTTGAAAAAAGGCGAGCCTGGAAATTTTTTATTGCCGGTGCACTAATTTCGAGCCGTAGACTTCGGATGGGTTAGTGTGCATGCACAACCAATTATTATTCGTTCGCCGCATGAAATCCGGAATATTCTTCTAATTAAATTCAGTGCGAATACCTCGCAATCTTAAAGAGAGATTTGTTTTAATGAGAATTAAAGGTGCTACTATCAGGAAGAATAAATTACAAGTTCTGATTTCACAATAGGTGCCACTGCAATATGCTCGGTAATCCTCATATTCCTCTAAATTGAGAGTGATTTTTGGCGTCATTGATTGTTTATAATGAATCTTTTGATCTTTGTATCGGCACATGTAAATATAAATTGGAGAGTGAATCCATACCTAGCCAATTATCATACAAAAAACTTTGGGTTCTTGCAGCGTGCTTGTGTACTCATTTTGTTACAGCTTGTCGATGTTGATGACGAGTAGTAGTTGTCACAACTCGTATTTTCTCGAGGTTTAAAGTATTATCAGAGTAAGAGAAAACACACGTTGTGATGCCACGCCGTACAAGGTACAACTAGAGACGCTCATGCAAGAACAATTTCTAAACAATTTCATAAAAATATGTATTTTTCTGTGATTGAAAACAATACTTGAGTTAAAGTTCAAGACTGTGTCCCTCGCTTTAGTGAATTAACTAGCCCACAATCAGAAAATATAATTTGCAGTGGAAAACCTTTTATTTACTTCATTCGTCCTACATGAATATGAAAAAGAAACATCGAACATGTTAATGATATGCAGCTTCTAAATTTAGTATAAGTTAGAGAAAAGAGTTTTATATTCATTAAATTAGGTCACGGTTAATTTAAGAAATGATATGAGTGTAAGTAGAAATGCACATTTATTTATATAAAAGTAACGAACATGCATCGTAACATAAAACATTCTCAAAGAATAACCTATCACTAAGTAAAAAAGTTCAATAGTAGCAGAGATGGCAAAATAACAGTCTACAAACCAGATACTGTACCGTGGGCGCCAACAACTTGACACAAACTCCCAACACTCGCAACAAAAGTCTGAACGACTAAGGTCAGAAAAAAACAACACTCACCACTCCTCAAATGGAAGAGGGAAGGAAGAACAGCTACAAAACACTGGTCCAACAACTCGGACGGCTCTACCTGCTACTGACCCGATCCTGAGGCATTCAAAAGAAACGAATGTCTCAGCACAAAGAGTATAAAAGAAGCTAAAATCATAGATAAAGAGTTAAGATAGAAAGATTACCAACCCAACTGAAGAAGCTGTAATCAACATAAAATTCATACATATGAGTAAGTAAAATGATTAGCATGGCACAAAGTGACCAGATTTTAAGAAAGCTTGCACTAAAGTGAATAAGACTCTCATTGATATTCATAACATGCTTATATATACATATTCTAATAATAACAAATATTAGCTTGAACGGTGAATCATCAACGCCGGACGTAAACGGTACTGAGGAGGTGACTATCCTTCCAACACAAATCATCAGACCAATACATCTCAAGAAACATGACACTGAGGTGGTGGTACTCTATCCACTGTCTACCAAAATTCCAAAGAAAAACATATGCCACCGGACACGATGATTGACACAAACACTAAGGTGGTAGTCCTTTATTCACTGCTCACCAAAGTCCAAAATAAAAACATAAATACTATAATAGACGGGAGAAAACCCAAGACTTAGCATCAGATTGCCACAACGACGCAAATGATGGAAAACCAAAAATGTCTAAGTATGAACAACCTTACTCGACGAATTGGAAGTTCACCCGACAAAAATTTCTAAGTCCACATAGAATCATCAAAATGACTCTATGAATCAGACACTCAACGAATTCGTCGGAAGCACTCGACGAACCAGAACCTCGCTCAACGAATTCGTCGAAAGTACTCGACGAATCGACTTGACCTCACGAGTTCACTTGACGAATTCACTTAATGTCACGAGATCACTCGACGAAATTACTGTTCACTTGACGAATTCTGCTCAAACATATCCCGACACTGCTTAGACTCAGCCAACACTACTCCATGTAAATTTCCTAAATTATATAAAGAAAATGGAAGAAATAAACAAGAACGATGGAAGTAAGCAAGAGGGGTAAGCCACCACTTACCTCAAATCTCGACAAAAACGACCACTTCCACACTCCACACCACGGATCGGCCGAGTGAAACGCCCCACAAGAATAACATGAAAGTTTTGGGGCAAAAACGAGGGTTAGGGCTACTCGCTCCAACTCCAAAAATCCACGAAACTTGAAAACCTCACCGCATACGCGAAGGTCTCAGCGATAGCAGTCCAAATCTCTACTCTGATGTCGATTTCCTGCACTTATACTCCGACAGTGGCGGACGAAAGACTTCTGAAAAGGCCGACTCCTCAATTCACGATCTGGTTCGGCGGAGGAAGAAGAAAACTTCCGTAAACCTAAATCTAAGGCTGTTCGGCTTTTATAGGAGGGATTTTAATTTAAAAAAATGAATCTTTCGTTATCCCTTACAAAGTTGACGTTGAAGAAGAAATTTGTCGACGCACCAAAAATCTCGAACTAGCGTAACACTCTTATGTCACCATTATGTGATTAATCTAATTATCAAAAATTCAGGGGCGTTACATTCACTCCTCCTAAAGTAAATTTCGTCCCGAAACTTAAACGCAACTTGAAACTCTGAGAAAATGAAAGGCAACTTACTGCTTGGTAAAACTTTTACTGAAGAAACTAGTAGAACAAATGAGGATGAGATTCCTTCATAGTAGCCTCAAATTCCCAGGTTGCACCCCTGACATCCTGATTTTGCCAAAGAACTTTCACCATATGGATTGTCTTTCTCCTCAACACTCAATCTTGCGCCTCCAAGATACGAACAGGTTCTTCAATGTAAGAAAGGTTGAGTTGCAACTGGGGCACCGAATGGAGGGCATGACGCTCGTTGTGCAAACACTTCCGCAATTGACTAACATGGAACACATCGTGTACATCAGGGAATGTAGCAGACAACTCTAGCCTATAAGCCGACACTCCAATGCATTCGACAATCTGGAAAGGCCCCATATACCTGGGATCTAACTTATGGTTCTTTC
The DNA here is from genome assembly GCA_039583875.1 of Platanthera guangdongensis. Classification (NCBI taxonomy): domain Eukaryota; kingdom Viridiplantae; phylum Streptophyta; class Magnoliopsida; order Asparagales; family Orchidaceae; genus Platanthera; species Platanthera guangdongensis. Next base: position 57,937,792 of record CM077158.1, read on the forward strand.
CAAATCTCTTAACACATGGTATTGGAGAAACCTTCAAAAAAACCATGTCTTCAACCGCAAACTCCAGATCAACCCTTTATCATTTAGCGTTCTTCTCATAACGCTCTTGTGCCAAACGAAGCTTCTCACGGATTTGCACTACCGCAATGCTCATCTCTTCCGAGACCTTTGGACCTAGCAATGACCTCTCACCAATTTCCGCCCAAAATAGGGTAGTTCGACAACATCTCTCATAGAAGATTAAAAAGGTGTCATTTGCAAACTCTCCTGATAACTGTTGTTGTAGGAAAATTTCATAAGTACGAGATGCTTATCCTAGGCCCCGCCATGGTCCAGGATGTAATATCTAATCATATCCTCCAAAATCTGATTTACTCTCTCCATTTGACCGTTTGTCTGTGGATCATAAGTAGTAGAATATCTGAGGTATGTGCCTAAAGCTCCCAGCAAGCTTCGCCAAAAATAGGACATATATCTAGAATCTCAATCTGACACAATACTCATTAACACACCATGTAATCTGATGACCTCATCCAAATAAAACTTTGTTATCTTCTCCATAAAATATTCAATCTTAAAAGCCACAAAGTGAGCGCACTTTGTTAATCTATCGACTATGATCCACACCACATCATGCTCTTGGGGAGACCTTAGAAAACCGTGATGAAATCTGTAGAAATACTCACTGACTTCCAGCTTGGAATTTCAAAAGGCGTCAGCTTACCTCCAGGCCGTCTATGATCTGCCTTAACTCGCTGGCAGGTGTAACATTCAGATACAAATTTCGCAATATCGTTCTTCATACTTGACCACCAAACGATTTGCTTTAAATCTCAATACATCTTTATAGGACCAAGGTGCTATGCAATGCCTGAACCAGGCGCTTCATCATAAATTTTTGCTCGAATATCATCAATAGCCGGGATACAATACCTACCATGATACTTTAAGGTATCTGCTTCATCAATCGAAAAATCTGACAATTCACCTCTTTCAGTTCTATTCCAGAGGTGCTGTAAGTCAGGATTTTCCGTTTGGTGTAATCTTGTAAGTGTAATCCACGAAGGCTCCTCAACTTGCAAGCTAGAGGGCATGCTACTTTTTCCAGCATCAATGTTCATCAATAAAACACTCCTCCATGAAGGACTGCACAGAGAGGTTGAAAACATGCGCGACTTTCCTGCTCAAGTCATCGGCCACTACATTAGCCTTGCCAGGATGGTAAAAAATATCAACATCGTAGTCCGCAATATATGTAACACCCCGAAACTCAAAAGAGTGATGGGTGACGAATCTGTACCAAATTTGGAATTTGGCAGGGGTACACGGCCTAGGACACGGGCGTGTCCCAGGGCGTGTCGGGGTAGTTCAAAGATCTGCCAAAAATGATTAGGCAGAAAACTGGGTTCGATGATCGTCGATCAGCGGTCGACGATCTGTTCACAATGCTGCGTTCGACGATCGGGCCAACTCTCTGTGTTCGACGATCGGGCCAGCTTTCTAGGTTCGACGATCAGGCCGTGTGTTCGTCGAACAGGCAGTTTTCTGGGTTTTACGATCGGGCCGTGGGTTTGACGATCGGGCCGCGCGTTCGACGATTTGGCCAGAGTTTTGTGTTCGACGATCGGGCTACAGATCTCTGTTCGACGATCTGGAAGCAGTCGACGATCTTGGTTCGACGATCGTCGAGCGCGGGGCTGTTTATGGCGTGTCTGACTCGGTCGATGCAGAGTGTCGACACACGAGATTGGAGGGAGTTGACTATTTGTTCCGACATTGACACGGACGTGTCCTGCTCCTGTTGGTGTACCATGCGGTGTTTAGCCCCATTTCGTCCAGGTCAGACCTGGATCGTAGCCGTGCGTTTCTTTTTGTGGGATCCGATGGCTGTGGTTATCCCAAAGGGGTTATACCCAAGAGAAGGGTTTCAAAACCCTTATTATTTTCTGCTGGTTGTCTGTCTAAATCCTAGAGAGAGGGGAGAGCAAAGGAGGAAGAAGAAGTCTAGATCCAGTCTTTGGAGGAGTTTTAGAGCTCCAAATCACGAGCCGACTTCAGATCTACAAAGGTATGGAGATTGCGGTGCTTTTCATCCGCGTACTTTTCCATGGCTCCAAGGAAGAACGCTAGGGTAACGATTCTCTACTTTAGCATGTGAAGCTCTACTTCTTTTGCATAGGAAAGCCCGCTCTCGCGAGTTTGCTGTGAGTTTGAGGTGTTCCTTCAGGTAGACATGAATTGTCCTCATTGTGTAGAGTCCGTAAATCAGAACGGACATAGGCATGATGTGTGAAGCCTATCCGGACATGTTGGTCTGGATCGGTGATGTTGCATTGCATAAATGCCGGAGAAGACTCCGTGCGAATGTTTGTTTTTCGGGTTTTCTACGTGATAGATTGCAACAGGGAGACTTGGGGATTAACCCTAAGGTGCACCCGGAAAACTGGGCGGATGCGAGATCTTGCCAACTTGGTGGCCTGGGAGCCAACTTGAACAGAACCGGGTTATGTGAAGTATGTGATGGAAACGGGACTCAGGAGAAGTTTGACCTACGCATATGGATTAAATTGTCGTTGCAATGTGAGCACGGGTTAGATGGAACCGTACATGTTCTATGTCGTTCGGTTAGAGCCGTTGGCATAGATGAGGGTCTTCGGTGGTCTATGACTTAAATTGACGTGACCCATGCCGGGAAGACAAATTGCTCATATGTTTGGCTATCAAAGTGGCGGTGGTGAGTCCAGAATGTCTATGGCTTTAATTGACGTGATATTGGACGGTTCACCGAGAATGTGCCCTGAGTGCACGGGGCGTGTGACCGTGCGTGCCAACGCCTGTGATGCAATGTATATTTATATACTGCTTGGTTATGCTAATAAGTGCAGGGAAGGAGCATCGCCGCCCCGAATTGGGGGCGGGATCGTTATAATTTGGTCAGCATTGCTGACCGTTGCTTTTGTTTGCCACCGTGCGATAGTTTGTTGTTTGCAGGTGCTGCTGGACCAAGCGGTCAATAGCGGGCTAAAGCCCAAATTGCGAAGCCGGCACTCGAAGGCCTAATTGAAGTGTTTACTTGCTTTTGTTCATGTATGACCGGCCTGCGTGCCGTGGTATGGAAAACATGTAATAAGAGTAAACCATTTGTAAGGCCTTAAGGCCAGTACTTGTGTATGTACTTCATTCCTATTTGGCTTGTTAGTGGACATTCATGCTTATTGCTGGGTTCTTTTAATTGCAACTTATAAAACTGCTTCCGCTAGAATGCTCTGTGTAGGACATTTGATTGGTTGGATGGTTTCCATTGAGTAACCACCCGGTCTGTCTGTGGTATATGACGTCGGGCCACGGCCGGACCTACTACTATATGCTATGTGACGGATAGGGGGTGTTACAACATACTCCATCCATCTGCGCTAGTGCAAGTTTAGCTCCTTCTGAGTGAGGAAATACTTCAAACTCTAATGATCCGTATAGATTTTGCATGATACTTAATATAATAGATGCCTCCACAACTTCAAAGCATAGATGACTGCAGCAAATTCCAAGTCATGAGTAGGGTAATTCCTTTCATGTACTTTTAACTGTCTTGATTCATATGCAATCACTTTTCCTTCTTGTATCAGAATGCCACCAAGGCCAAATCCAGAAGCATCGACATAAACAACAAACTCCACTCCCTCAGTAGCAATGCCAAGATTGGGGTAGAACACAACCTCTTCTTTAATTCATGAAAAGCTTCCTTGCAATCATCGCTCCAAAAAAAGTTGCGCTCTTCTGCGTAAGTCGGGTTAAAGGTGCAGACAGCACTGAAAATCCTTGCACCAATCTCCTATTGTAGCCTACCAATCCTAATAAAATCCTTATTTTCTTAGGCGTTGTAGGACTCTTCCAATCCAAAACTACACTTATCTTTGTTGGGTCTACTGAAATTCCATCTTTACCCACCACGTGACCATGGAAGGACATTTGAGTTAGCCAAAACTCATATTTACTTAACTTTACATACAACTTGTGCTCTTTTAGCGTAGACAACACCAAGTGTAAAAGCAAGGCGTACTCTTCAACACTCTTAGAATAAATCGGAACATCGTCTATTAAGACCACCACGAAGTGGTCAAAAAAATCCTTGAACACTCTATTCATCATGTACATGAAAGCAGATGGTGCATTTGTTAATCCAAAAGACATCACAAAGAACTCAAAGTGCTCATACCGGGAATGATAGGCAGTTTGCAGAACGTCTGACTCACAGATCCTCAACTAATGGTAGCCTGAACGAAGATCAATTTTTGAGAACACAGTACTACCGCGCAACTGATCAAACAAATCGTCGACCCTTGGCAATGAATATCAGTTCTTGATAGTTACTTTATTCAACTCTCTATAATCTATGCACAACCTCATTGAACCATCCTTTTTCCTTACGGAGAGAACTGGAGCATCTCAAGGTGAAGCACTGGGCCTAATAAAATCACACTACAATAACTCGTTCAACTGAGTTCGTAACTCTTCCAATTATCGCGGAGCCATACAGTAAGGTGCCCTTGCAATAACACGAGTACCATGCTCAAGGTCTATAATAAATTCAACATCTCTCACAGGAGGAAGACTAAGAAGACTGGCTGGAAAAACTTTGGGAAACTCTCTTACCATAGAAATATCCTCGACGCGAGATGAATCACAAGCACCTTCCAAAATAGAAACATGGCAAGTAACACAACCAGATTCTAAAAGGTTCTGAGCACGTACCATAGATATGATTAGGTCGTCCTGACGCGGGTAGCCAAACACGCTCATGGGTTGGCCGTCATCCATCCTGAAGTCCAAACACTTAACTTTGCACTGGATAACTGCATTATAGCTGGACAAACAATCCATCCCCAGAATCACGTCGAAATCCTCCAAGTCAAGCACCTTCAAATCAGCATACGCTAGAAGTCCACCTAAGAGAATAGGGAAATTTTGGATACCCTGAGTTGACACCAAGTCACCATACGGAAACTTAACATAAAACAGATCGCTAACATGGTCGATAACCAAATGATGTCGGTCTATAAAATTTCTAGTCACGAAGGAATTAGTAGTATCTGAATCGAAAAGAACGCGAGCTTAAAGATTCTTTACCTTAAACTCGTTTATTAAATTGTATGCGCAACTAATATGACTAACATCAAATCTACAACTATTAGGTAATAACTAGATTGGAATCAAACTTGATACCACTTGGGTTGATGAATGAGCTTCTTTTATGGCTACCACATTCAGTTTACCGTTTCCCAAATCCAATTGTTGTAGCTGCGGCGGTGGTAGAGCTTGAAGAGGAACTTGATGCATCACGGGTTGGGACTACGGGCATCTAGACTTCATGTATCCATTTTGCCCACACTGATAGCAGGCCTTGTCATTCAACTAACAGCGGGCGAAATCATGCCCCTTTCTCTTGCACAAGGTACATGTAAGATCTTCTCTGGGTGCGCCCTGAATCGCGAGCACCTGTGGTTGCCTCTGAGTACCCAACCTGTTGAAGCACTTCTCGGTAGGGTGGCCCAGTCGTCCACAAAAACTGCACACTTCCTTGCCTCTGTTCTTGGGAGCAGGGCCTGATTCCCATGAACTCTCACTATCCTCAGCTTTTCTTTTATCCTTCCTCGACAATAGCCCATAATTCTTGGCGTTGTCGATGGCCTCGACATTCAAGGCGGCTTCCACATCTTCTGTATAACTTGCAGATCGGTAAGCGCTGGCTAGCTATTGAATGTCACTTTGAAGGCCTCCCAGAAATTGTTTAATTGGTCTTCTTTAATGGTTACTAATTCTGGAGCAAACCTGCTCAATTTGCCGAACTCAATTTCATACTCTCCAATAGTGAGTTGTCTCTACTTCAAGTGCAAGAAATTGTTCATCAACTTATCCTGCTCCACCGACGGCAGAAACTTCTTCAACAGTATTCCCATAAATCTCTACCAAGTACAACCAACTGCCAGATTTTTCTTTTCCCTGATCCACCAGTGTTGGGTATTGTATCCACAACGTACCTGATTTGAAGAAGCCCCTGAACAAGCTAAGGTAAATAAACAATGTATTTGATGAAATCTTTTAAGTTGTGCTTGCAGTTATTCCACGCTAAGTACACACCAATGTCAGGGTGCAGTAGGTCAATATACACGGGTCTGCGCGACGTAATCCCTCGTTGAGCAGATCAGTGTGTTGGCCTACGTGTACTCTCTCTATTGGAGTGTACTTATTTTCAAGTACAGGGCTATGATAATGCATGAGCAGACAAGGAGCAAGGATGGGTCAAAGAGCAGCTCATGGGTGGAAAGACGAAAAATCGTCTAAGTAATAATCGACGAGAATCACTAAGTGATTCTTGCCGATTCGGCGAGAATCAATAGTGATTCTCGCCGAATCGTCGAGAATCACTGGCTGATTCTCTCTGTCTCTATCCGGCTAAATCAGAGCGTGCAAATCTGTCGCTAAGTCAAAATCGTCGCGAATCACTGGCTGATTCTCGCCGAATGACCTTCGATTCTCGCCAACTTTGCCTTAGGAGAATTTTCTGGAACCCGTTGGACCGGACTCAGCCACTGGCGCTGTTTTGAACCGGGCTTGGGGTTTCTTATTGGTGGGGCCCACAACGGTCATCTTGAAGACCTAATGTATAAATACATCTGTATTTTTGAACAGTAAGGAGAAGACAAAAAAACGAATACACGATTTTGAAAAAGGAAAAATCCGAGCGCCGATGTGACCTAGATCGTGAAATTTGCTCCGCCGCCGTCGCCGCTCGTGTCAGTTGATCGCTGGTGGTTTCTTCCAGATCTCCCGGCGACAGAAGCTCAGCCAAGCACAGCGTCTCACACGTCTAACCAGAGATTCTTTGTCTCTTGATTCATTGATCGGGAAAACCTTCACCTTCCGAATCGATCGAGACGATCGATCCTAGTGTGACCGTTGGAAGATCTTGCTAGCTTTGCTACGAAGATTGAATCTCCAAAGAACAGCCGCAGCACGCCGTTGTCGCCGCCGATCCCGAGAACCAAGCCGCCGCCCTTCTTGCCGCCGCCGGTTTCGGGGAGATTCTCTCCAAGTGAGATCTAGGGTTGTGGACTCTTCGTTGACTTCAAGAACACGTCGTCGAACGAAGAGGGACACCTTAGTCTCCATAAGTTGTTTATATTTCTTATACAATCTATTTTCAATTTCTTTGTAACGGACCGATTGGTACCTAGTTGTAAGGGTTGGGTGCAACCCGTGTTGTGGGAGTGGTGACTCCTACGTGTGGAAGGGTTCCTTCCGTTAGTGCAAGGATTGGATTTCAATCCTGTTGGTGAAGTGACCGAGTCATCCCTGGTTGGGAGATAGGTCGAAGGGGGAAAGTGGACGTACCCAAATCGGGGAACCACTATAATTTGCTTGTGTCCTTTCTGTGCTGTGTTGTTTTGTTTTCTTGTGCAGGTACGACTTTAATTCTGCAAAAAACGCTGCAAGACACCTATTCCCCCCCCCATAGGTGAAGGTAGTTGACACTAAGTGGACTTTCAAGTGGTATCCGAGCGAGGTTACTCAACAAATAGGTTAACGCCTTGAGTAAGTTCCTGCCACTAGTGTCAAGAAGAAGACAGACTTCTACTATGGACGGACTCAAGTACACAGGCAAGATCCCAGTGTGCACCAGGCTAAACTTTCCTATCTGGAAGGAAAGGATTAGGTTCTACATGGAAGTGGTCGATCCCCGACTCTTCATGATCGTGGAGGAGGGACCTTATGTCCCCACTAAGGCCTCCACCATTGATCCTACCAAGAAAGTGCCAAAGAAAATTTCTGAAATGGACAAGGACGAGATGGTGCTGGTGGGACTTGACAAAAAGGCGCAGAACATTCTGGTCAGCGCGGTCTATGACTCAATGATGCAGAACTTCTGCAACTGCAGGACAGCAAAGGAGATCTGGCACTGCCTGATTATCCTAATGGAGGGCACTGATGAAGTCAGGGATGATCGGAGATCCCTCCTGAACCAGAAATATGAGGCCTTCAGACAAGGGCCTAAGGAAGAGATCGGAGTCACCTTCGAGAACTTCCTCAAGATTGTCAATGCCCTCAAAGGATATGGAAGAGTGTTCACTGATGGTGAACTTAATGATAAATTCCTTAGGTCCCTTACTAAGGAATGGGACACAAAGATCTGCGCCATCCTAGAGTTTGGCAGACTTGCTAAAACAGACCCGCAAATTCTGTCTGGGAAGCTGATGTCCTATGAGCTTCAACTGAACACCAGGAAAGCAGAAGAAGAAGCAGAGAAGGCTGCAACCAAGGAAAAGACTGTGGCCCTAAAAGCCATTCACTCCAGGAAGGGCAAGGGTGCGGTTTCATACCGTGCCGGGAAAAAGGATGAGGAGGAGGACTCCGAGCCATGCTCCTCCAGCTCAGAGTTGTCTGAGGAAGATTTCTCCCTCATCACCCGAGAATTCAAGAAGTTCCTCAAGATGAGGAATCAAAGAAAGAGAGACGGCTCCTCTTCTAGGCATCAGAAGAAAAATTATTCTTCTGACAGGTATGCTTCTAAACCGAACAAACATCGCCCCTCTAACATTATTTGTTTTGGATGCAATAAGCCAGGACACGTCGTGGCCGACTGCCACCAAGGCAAGAGAGAAAAGGGGAAGGGAGAGGAGCACAAGTCCTCTAGAGATAAGAAGAAAGAGAGGAGCTACATCGCCAAAAAGCCAAAGACACTGAGTGAGTCTGATTCCTCAGACTCCAGTGATGATGAGGAAGCCTACTTCGGGCTGGTGGGTCGCTCCGACTCAGAAGGAGAATGCCCCTCATTTATTGGTAAGGCAAAAGTTCACACCCCTCTCTCCGACTCTGAATCTGATCCTGAGTCTCAGGATGATGACCCTGAGGATAGCCCTTCGGCCCGTGAAGCGGAGCTCCTCGAGAAGTATGAGCTTCTGCTCAACACTTTCGAGGAGTGCCGTAAGAGATTGAAGGCTGAGAAAAAGGAAGTGAAATTCCTTAAGGGTGAGAGTGTCTCCCTAAGGGAAGAGATCACCAGTTTGATCTCTCTCCGACAGGAGCACCTAGACCTGACTTCAAAGCATTCAGAGTCTCTTAAGCTCCTTGATCTTAAGTAGGAGGAAGTCGACAAGTTGGAAGAACAACTTGCGGCAGAAAGGAAGATCGTCAAGAGCTTCTCTATGCCAAAAACAGTTCTTCCAGTAGTTGATACCTTCTCTGCTCAGGCCAAAGGAGCTGGCTTGGGGCATGTAGGGGTATCTGGTTCCTCATCCAGGAGAAATAGGAACCAGAGAAAGAATAAGGCCGCCAAGAAGGCCTCTGCTGCTGAAAAGGGAAAGGCCCCACTCAGTCCTGTTGCGTTCAGAAAGCCTAGCTTTCCCTGCAACCAACATGACTTTGATTCAACCTTTGGTCATCATTTCCGGCCCTCAGTTGCAAAGCCAAAAAGCCGATATGGTGGTTGGACTTTTCCCCGCAACTTCGGTGAGAGTGTCTTCAAGGCACCTTATGAGGAAATCCACATGGGAAATTATGGTCAATTCTCTAGCGGCCATAATAGAAAGCAGGCACCAAAAGCCAAGCCTGTTATACTAAAGGAACAGAAGGTGAAGAAGTCATGTGACTGCAATCACTATGATGCCTCCACCTCCAGATCCAAGGCCCCGACTGTACCTACCACTCCCAGGGTAAAGCAGGAGCCTAGGAAGAGGTATAACAGATTTGACTGTTGGTGTTGTGGCAAAGTCGGTCACTTTGCCGTGGATTGTTGGTTTAATCCGAGGTATAACGAGACTCCTTATGTTAGCAATGCGAGGCCGACCACTCGTAGGGTTAACCACCCGAGGGGGAGTATGCTAACCAAGAATCTAGGACCCAAGTTCGATTGGGTTCCTAAGGGAAATTAATTTTGTTTTGCCGGAATGTCCAAAGGCCACCAAAACTCCAATATGGTACTTGGATAGTGGATGCTCCCGGCATATGACTGGGACAAGAGGCCTGCTGTGTGATTACACTCCAGTCGAGAATGGACCCAAAGTCATCTTTGGGGGGTCAGATCGAGGAGTCACCAGAGGTTACAGTATGATTTCCAATGGTATAATCTCTATCACCGACGTGGCTTATGTTGAAGGGTTAAACCATAACCTGATCAGTGTAAGTCAGTTATGTGATAAAGGTTATGACGTTAAGTTCTGCAAGGATAAATGCCTGATAATATCATGTGCCTCTTCTGAGATGGTATTATCAGGCATTAGGAGCAGAAATATCATCTGCTTAGATTTTCTTAGCTTAGATTCATCTACCCCCGTATGCTTAGTAGCAAAAGGCAGTGCATCTCTTTGTGAACAATGGCACAAGAGATTGGCACATATTAATTACAAGATAATTAATATGCTATTTTCCAAAGATTTAGTGAGGGATGCTCTCATTATTAAGTGTATCAAAGATAGTCCCTGTCCTGCATGCCAGATGGGCAAACAGACTCGGGATACCTTTAAGGGCATCTCAGACAAAGACTCCTCCAGATGTCTTTATCTTATGCACATGGACTTGTTTGGTCCAATGCAAGTTCATAGCTTAGGAGGGAAGTCTTATACGCTCGTGATTGTAGATGATCACTCTCGGTTTACCGGGGTGTTCTTTTTAAAACGCAAGTCTGATATGTTTGACATATTCACCAGCTTTGTCAAGCAGATCCAGAACGAACTTAACTGCTCAGTGGTCAAAATCAGAAGTGACCATGGAATAGAGTTCGAGTCTGGTGCTATGACAGAGTTTTGTGAAGAACTTGGTATCTTTCATGAGTTTTCCTCCCCGCGCACTCCTCAACAAAACGGAGTCGCGGAGAGGAGAAATAGAACACTCATTGAAGCCTGCACGACAATGTTGAATGACGCTTCACTCCCAGAATACTTCTGGGCTGAGGCGGTCAATACGGCTTGTCATGTTCAAAACCGGGCATTGATCAACAAAAGTCATCGTAAGATGCCCTACGAACTACTGAAAGGCAGGAAACCAACCATGTCCCATTTGAGGATCTTTGGTTGCAGATGTTATGTACTGAATAATGGGAAGTACCCGCATACTAAATTTGGTGAAAAATGCTTCAAAGGCATATTCATGGGCTATAGTACCCACAGTCGGGCATATAGGGTCTTCCATAAGAAAACCCTAGTGGTAGAAGAATCAATTAATGTTGTATTTGATGAAGGAAGCTTGCTTAACAGCAATTCTTCCAGCGGTATTCTTGAAGATGTAGGTGCACGACTTGAACAGCTAAGTCTCGATGAGACCGCTAAAGATGAAACTCCTAAGTACGTCAAAGTTTCCACCTCAACGTCAACTGGGAATGTTGAAGATCAAAATGGAGCAAATCTCTTAGAAGAAGGAGAAGCCCAAGAAGTAGTCGAAGCTCCAGACGCCAGACTTCTAGAGCTCCGGCACGTGAGGGATCATCCTAGAGATCAGATCATCGGAGATCCTCGTGACGGTGTCAGAACTCGAAGAGGTACTATTAACGGGATTTTGCATCTTAGCTTCATGTCACAGGTTGAGCCAAAGAAGTTCGATGAGGCGAACAAAGATGCGACATGGATTTTGGCCATACAAGATGAACTGCATCAATTCGACCGATACAACGTTTGGACGCTGGTTCCCAGACCACAAAAGCAGAATGTGATTGGCACCAAGTGGATCTTCAGAAACAAACTGGATGAACATGGTGTCATCATAACGAACAAGGCCAGGCTGGTGGCTCAAGGTTACAGACAGGAGGATGGGATTGAATTCGACCAGACCTTTGCACCAGTGGCAAGGCTCGAGGCAATCAGATTGTTCCTGGCGTATGCTTCGCACAAAGGATTCACAATCTATCAAATGGATGTGAAATCAGCATTCTTGAACGGAGACCTGAAAGAGGAAGTACACGTCGCTCAACCCCCAGGTTTTGTCAATCCTACTTATCCCAATCATGTATATTTTCTTAATAAAGCTCTATATGGTTTAAAACAAGCTCCACGAGCTTGGTATGAGACTTTATCTAATTTTCTTCTTGAGAACAAGTTCTCTAGAGGTAAAATAGATAAGACATTGTTTCTCAGGGAAGTCAAAGGCAAGATTTTGCTGGTGCAAATCCATGTCGATGACATTATATTCGGCTCAACGGACAACAATCTTTGCAAAAAGATTTCTAAACTTATGCAAGAAAAGTTTGAAATGAGCAGTATGAGAGAGCTAAAGTATTTCTTGGGACTTCAAGTGAAACAGTCTGAGGATGGAATCTTCATCTCTCAGACGAAGTTCACAAATGAACTTCTCAAGAAATTCGGTATGGGGAATGCAACCTCTATGAGGACTCCAATGAGATCCACTATGTCTCTGGATAAGGATGAGAAAGGTAAACCTTTCGATGAAACCAAATACAGCAGCATCATTGGATCCCTGCTCTACCTTACTGCCAGTAGACCGGATATCATGTTCTCCACATGTGTCTGTGCCAGATATCGGGTGAACACTAAGGAATCTCACTATGTCGCTGCAAAACGAATTCTAAGATACCTTAAAAGTACTCCCAATCTTGGCTTGTGGTACCCGAGAAATAATGATGTCGAGCTAATAGGTTTTTCAGATGCTGATTTTGCAGGGAATAGGGATGACAGCAAGAAGCAGAATTGTGTAGCAACCTCCACAGCAGAGTCTGAGTACATCTCGGCAGGCAGCTGTTGCGCACAACTCCTATGGATCAGAAACCAGTTAGCCGACTACGACCTTCAGTTCAAGGAAGTACCAATGTACTGCGACTCATCCAGTGCAATTGCAATTGCCAACAATCCGGTATCGCACAGCAGAACGAAGTATATTGAAGTGTGCTACCACTTCATTCGGGAGCACGTGGAGAACAAGGACATCTCTCTCTGTTATGTCCCCACGGACAAGAAGATTGCAGATATTTTCACAAAGCCCTTAGACGAAGCCAAGTTCAGTTTTTTCAAAACTGAATTGGGGATGCTAAACTATGAGGAATGAAGACTACAGAAGCTCCAGGCTCGTGCATCTAGGGGGAGCCTCTGCCAGGAACTCAAGTGTGAGCACAGGTGCAAGAACTGAGGGGGAGCAAGGGGTCAAATGCAACAGACCCAGATTTGCAGAAGCCGAAAAGGGGGAGATTACCCTCTCGGCTAAGGCTAAGGTGGATCCAAGTTTGCTCTCAAGAAATTGGTATTGGTAATGAATATCTCTCTCAACTCAATTTTAAGTTTATGATTTTCATTCTCATACGCTCTATTCACCTTAGCTTGTAGGGTTTAGGCTTCTTCAAATAGGGGGAGATTGTTGGGTATTGTATCCACAACGTACCTAATTTGAAGAAGCCCCGAAACAAGCTAAGGTAAATAGACAATGTATTTGATGAAATATTTTAAGTTGTGCTTGCAGTTATTCCACGCTAAGTACACACCAATGTCAGGGTGCAGTAGGTCAATATACACGGGTCTGCGCGACGTAATCCCTCGTTGAGCAGATCAGTGTGTTGACCTACGTGTACTCTCTTTATTGGAGTGTACTTATTTTCAAGTACAGGGCTGTGATAATGCAAGAACAGACAAGGAGCAAGGATGGGTCAAAGAGCAGCTCATGGGTGGAAAGATGAAAAATCGTCTAAGTAATAATCAACGAGAATCACCAAGTGATTCTCGCCGAATCGTCGAGAATCACTGGCTGATTCTCGCCGTCTCTATCCGGCTAAATCAGAGCGTGCAAATCTGTCGCTAAGTCAAAATCGTCGAGAATCACTGGCTGATTCTCGCCGAATGACCTTCGATTCTCGCTGACTTTGCCTTAGGAGAATTTTCTGGAACCCGCTGGACCGGACTCAGCCGCTGGCGCTGTTTTGAACCGGGCTTGGGGTTTCTTGTTGGTGGGGCCCACAACGGTCATCTTGAAGACCTAATGTATAAATACATCTGTATTTTTGAATAGTAAGGAGAAGACAAAAAAAACAAATACACGATTTTGAAAAAGGAAAAATCCGAGCGTCGACGTGACCTAGATCGTGAAATTTGCTCCGCCGCCGTCGCCGCTCGTGCCAGTTGATCGCCGGTGGTTTCTTCCAGATCTCCCGGCGACAGAAGCTCAGCCAAGCACAACGTCTCACGCATCTAACCAGAGATCCTTTATCTCTTGATTCATTGATCGAGAAAACCTTCCCCTTTCGAATCGATCGAGGTGATCGATCCTAGTGTGACCGTTGGAAGATCTTGCTAGCTTTGCTACGAAGATTGAATCTCCAAAGAACAGCCGCAACACGCCGTTGTCGCCGCCGATCCCGAGAACCAAGCCGCCGCCCTTCTTGCCGCCGCCGGTTTCGGGGAGATTCTCTTCAAGTGAGATCTAGGGTTGTGGACTCTTCGTTGACTTCAAGAACACGTCGTCGAACGAAAAGGGACACCTTAGTCTCCATAAGTTGTTTGTATTTCTTATACAATCTATTTTCAATTTCTTTGTAACGGACCGATTGGTCCCTAGTTGTAAGGGTTGGGTGCAACCCGTGTTGTGGGAGTGGTGACTCCTACGTGTGGAAGGGTTCCTTCCGTTAGTGCACGGATTGGATTTCAATCCTATTGGTGAAGTGACCGAGTCATCCCTGGTTGGGAGATAGGTCAAAGGGGGAAAGTGGACGTACCCAAATTGGGGAACCACTATAATTTGCTTGTGTCCTTTCTTTGCTGTGTTGTTTTGTTTTCTTGTGCAGGTACGACTTTAATTCCGCAAAAACGCTGCAAGACACCTATTCCCCCCCCATAGGTGAAGGTAGTTGAAACTAAGTGGACTTTCAACCAGCATTTAGCAAGACCCTTCAGTTGATAAACGACGACTATAACCTTTTGTTCCGCAAAAATTCCGGAGTAAGAGAACATCTCCTCGATAGATATGATCTAATCGTCTAATGCTACGAAGTCAGCCCTACTGTCATAGGTCGGGGGTCCTAAGTGCTGGAAATGCGATATGAAATTCATCTCAGGAGGAAACAGAATAGGAGGTACTTAGGGAGCGGGAGGAACAAACACAGTCTGGTCCACCGCAGGAGGCTGCGCACCCGACTACTGTCCTAAAGTAGCTGTCAAAAACACCTACATCGGTGCTTGCATTGCGACCATCTGTCTCGACAGAGTTTTGTTGCTCAGACGTAGCTCTTCTATCATCGATTAACTATACGCTCCTGAAGACTCACCCTCAGACTGGGAGGCCGATCATAGAGTATGACGTTTCCGATCCATCTTCTATAAATACAGATAAACTTCTCATCAAGACTTAGCTAAAACAAAATTATTTAACATAGAACAGATAAAAAATATATGAACATCTTCTCTTGCTACTACCTTCCTCTAGAATTTTTTATGAATGATGTTATGCTTAAACTCAGGTTGATACAATATCATACCTCTTTGAATCTCATACGTAAAATATGAATGCATGGATTCTTATATCTTTACTTTTAAAATCATGTGTGTACGTGTGTCATCATGTAGATCTTAACATGACATGTGTGCTTATGTTATATTATGTTATGTATATTGTGCTATGCATTCTAATAAAGGCTTTAATGCATGCCACGAGCGGCGTACACATGAAATATTATGCATCCCAAATTACATAATATCACATGAAACGAAAGGAAAAATATAATGAGCATCCAGGTGATGATTGTTAAGCCTCCCATTTCAACATAACATTCACTTGTTGATATGTCTATGAGAATTCATGTACAAACACATATTATGTATCTCATACAATATAATATACCTCGTATACTTTTATTATGCTTATGAGTGTAGTGTTCATATTTCCGCCAACATATATTGATGACACATCGATGTGTGTATGCGATGAAATGAAATAACCAAAGTCTGAACTAAAAGGTAATGGCCGTTTGGCTAACCTACCAAACAAACCAAACCAACCTCCCTTTGATACCAACTATCACAACCCGCATTTTCTCAAGATTTAAAGTATTATCATAGTAAGAGAAAAAACGCGCCGTGATGTCACGCCGTGCAGGGAACAACTACAGACGCTCGAGCAAGAATAACTTCGAAACAATTTCACAGAAATATGTATTTTTTGTGGTTGAAAACATTACTTGAGTTAAAGTTCAATATCATGTCCCTTGGTTTAGTGGATCAACTCATCCACAATCAAAAAATATAATTTGCAGCGGAAAACCTTTTATTTACTTCATTCATCCAACATGAATGTGAAAAAAAAACATTGAACATGCTAATGATATGCAACCTCTAAATTTAGTATAAGTTGGGGAAAAGAGTTTCATATTCATTAAAGTAGGTCAGGGTTAATTTAAAAGATGACATGAGTCTAAGTAGAAATGCACATTTATTTATGTAAAAGTAATTAACATGCATCATAACATAAAATATTCCCAGATGATAACATATCACTAAGTGAAAAACTTCAATAGTAGCAGAAATGGTAGAATAACAGTCTACAAACTAGAAACTATATCGTGGGCGCCAACAACCTGACACAAACCCACAACACTCACAACAAAAGTCTGAACATTTATGGTAAAAAAAACAAATGTCTCAACACAAAGAGTACAAAAGATAGCTAAAATCATAGATAAAGAGTTAAGATAGGAGGGTTGCCAACCCAACTAGAGAAGTTGTAATCAACATAAAATTCATACATAAGAGTACGTAAAATGATTAGCATTACACAAAGTGGCCAGATTTAAAGAAAACTTGCACTAAGTGAGAATATGACTCTCATTGATATCCATAACATGATTATATATACATATTCTAATAATAATAGTTATTAGCTTGAACGATGAATCATCAACGCCAGGCGTAAATGTTACTGAGGCGGTGGCTATCCTTCAAACACAAACCATCAGACTAACACATCTCAAGAAACATGGCACTGAGGTAGCTGTACTTTATCCACTCCCTACCAAATATTCAAAGAAAAATACATATCACCGGACACGGTGATTTACATAAACACTAAGGTGGTGGTCCTTTATCCACTGCCCACCAAAGTATAAAATAAAAACACAAATACTATAATAGACTAGAGAAAACCTAAGACTTAGCATCAAATTTCCACAACAACGTAAAGGAAGGAAAATCAAAAATGTCTAAGTATGAACAGCCTTACTCGACGAATTGGAAGTTCACCTGAAAAAAATTTCTATGTCCACACAGATTCGTCAAAAGGACTCTACGAATTGGAAACTCACTCGATGAATTCGTCGGAAGCACTCGACGTACCAGAACCTCACTCGACGAATCCTACTAAGTCCACATGACGAACTCACTCGACCTCACGATAACACTCGACAAATTCACTCGACGAATCGACTTGGCCTCACGAGTTCACTCGATGAATTCACTTAATGTCACGAGATTACTCAACGAAATTACTGTTCACTCAACGAATTCTGCTCAAACAGATCCCTACATTGCTCAGACTCAGCCAACACTACTCCATGCAAATTTCGTAAACCCTATGAAGAAAAGAGAAGAAATAAACGAGAACGTTGGAAGTAAGCAAGAGGGGTAAGCCACAACTTGCCTCATATCTCGACGAAAATGACCACCTCCGCACTCCACACCATGAATCGACCGAGAGAAATGCCCAACAAGAATAACCAAAAAATTTTGGGCAAAAAATGAGTGTTAGGGTTACTCGCTTCAACTCCAAAAATCCACGAAATCTGAAAAACTCACCGCAAACACGAAGGTCTTGACTAGAGCAATCCAAATCTCTACGCCAATGTCGATTACCTGCACCTATACTCCGACGATCTGGTTCGGCGGAGGAAGAAGAGAAGTTCCGTAAACCTAAATCTAAGGGAGTTCGACTTTTATGGGGGGGGGAGAATTTTAATTAAATAAATTGAATCTTTCGTTATCCCTTACAAAGTTAACGTTTAAGAAGCAATTTGCTGACGCACCGAAACTCTCAAACTAGCATAACACCTTTACGTCACCATTACGTGATTAATCTAATTATTAAAAATTCAGGGGCGTTATAGTTATCAAAAATTCTTGTATTATCAAAAACCAGAAGTCACATCCACACAAATACATGTCCAAAAAGAGTAAAGGTAGCACCTGGCTGCTTAATACATCAGAGTCTAATATTGCCCCAACTGCCACGACATACTACAAAGTACAACACTCAAAAATCTCACATATGTAACCGATGGCCGCGATGCTATCGTCATCTCAGGCCCTATCTCCCTGGCCTGACTGTTTTCCTGCGTCACGCGCTGCTCCTGCTCCTAGATGTTGTTGGGTACATTGCTCACAATGACCTTGATTTGATTCACATGTGTAAATAATATACACTGTCATTGTATTTGATAGTGTTTCAAGCTTTATGTGCAGAAAAATCCATTTGAAGCAAGCTAAATTTGTCAGCGGCAAAAGCGTTGAGTGTATAAGCTCACGCAACGCTTATGCTCTAGAAGCGCTGAGTGAAGGAAGCTCTCTCAGTGCCTATTCCAGAGAAGCAGAAAAGTGGCCAAGTACAAAAGCGCTGAGTGCGCTATGGTCACTCACCGCCTATTATAAAGAAGCGTTGAGTGACGAACAGCTGAGACAAGTCCAAGCGCCGAGTAACAAAGCTAAATTTGTCTAAGTCCATAACCGATGGTCTAGCTGAGACAAGCTTAACCAGTTGAAGAAAGCAAAACTTGTCTAACTATATAACCGCTGAGACAAGCTCAAAGCACCGAGTTATAAACTGCTGAGAAGTGTTGAGACAACTCGACACACTCATAGCTTCCAGGAAGAAAATTATTCGAAGTCAAAAGCGATGAGTGTTCTGCCAAAAGATTGCTTACAAGTCAAAAGTGCTGAATGTACAAAGAACACTCAACGCTTCTTAAGATAAAAGGAAACATTCTAAGTCAAAAGCGTTGTGTAAATATCTTCACTCAATGCTTCCAGTTGAAACTAGCAGAAGCACTCACCGCTCACTAGAAGAAGAAAATATCATAAAATAGGTCGGGGTTAATTTAAAAGATGACATGAGTCTAAGTAGAAATGCACATTTATTTATGTAAAAGTAATTAACATGCATCATAACATAAAATATTCCCAGATGATAACATATCACTAAGTGAAAAACTTCAATAGTAGCAGAAATGGTAGAATAACAGTCTACAAACTAGAAACTATATCGTGGGCGCCAACAACCTGACACAAACCCACAACACTCACAACAAAAGTCTGAACATTTATGGTCAAAAAAAAAACAAATGTCTCAACACAAAGAGTACAAAAGATAGCTAAAATCATAGATAAAGAGTTAAGATAGGAGGGTTGCCAACCCAACTAGAGAAGTTGTAATCAACATAAAATTCATACATAAGAGTACGTAAAATGATTAGCATGACACAAAGTGGCCAGATTTAAAGAAAACTTGCACTAAGTGAGAATATGACTCTCATTGATATCAATAACATGATTATATATACATATTCTAATAATAATAGTTATTAGCTTTAACGATGAATCATCAACGCCAGGCGTAAATGTTACTGAGGCGGTGGCTATCCTTCAAACACAAACCATCAGGCTAACACATCTCAAGAAACATGGCACTGAGGTAGCTGTACTTTATCCACTCCCTACCAAATATCCAAAGAAAAATACATATCACCGGACACGGTGATTCACATAAACACTAAGGTGGTGGTCCTTTATACACTGCCCACCAAAGTATAAAATAAAAACACAAATACTATAATAGACTAGAGAAAACCTAAGACTTAGCATCAAATTTCCACAACAACGTAAAGGAAGGAAAATCAAAAATGTCTAAGTATGAACAGCCTTACTCGACGAATTGGAAGTTCACCTGAAAAAATTTCTATGTCCACACAGATTCGTCGAAAGGACTCTACGAATTGGAAACTCACTCGATGAATTCGTCGGAAGCACTCGACGTACCGGAACCTCACTCGACGAATCCTACTAAGTCCACATCACGAACTCACTCGACCTCACGATAACACTCGACAAATTCACTCGACGAATCGACTTGGCCTCACGAGTTCACTCGATGAATTCACTTAATGTCACGAGATTACTCAACGAAATTACTGTTCACTCAACGAATTCTGCTCAAACAGATCCCTACATTGCTCAGACTCAGCCAACACTACTCCATGCAAATTTCGTAAACCCTATGAAGAAAAGAGAAGAAATAAACGAGAACGTTGGAAGTAAGCAAGAGGGGTAAGCCACAACTTGCCTCATATCTCGACGAAAATGACCACCTCCGCACTCCACACCATGAATCGACCGAGAGAAATGCCCAACAAGAATAACCAAAAAGTTTTGGGCAAAAAATGAGTGTTAGGGTTACTCGCTTCAACTCCAAAAATCCACGAAATCTGAAAAACTCACCGCAAACACGAAGGTCTTGACTAGAGCAATCCAAATCTCTACGCCAATGTCGATTACCTGCACCTATACTCCGACGATCTGGTTCGGCGGAGGAAGAAGAGAAGTTCCGTAAACCTAAATCTAAGGGAGTTCGACTTTTATGGGGGGGGGGAGAATTTTAATTAAATAAATTGAATCTTTCGTTATCCCTTACAAAGTTAACGTTTAAGAAGCAATTTGCTGACGCACCGAAACTCTCAAACTAGCATAACACCTTTACGTCACCATTACGTGATTAATCTAATTATTAAAAATTCAGGGGCGTTATAGTTATCAAAAATTCTTGTATTATCAAAAACCAGAAGTCACATCCACACAAATACATGTCCAAAAAGAGTAAAGGTAGCACCTGGCTGCTTAATACATCAGAGTCTAATATTGCCCCAACTGCCACGACATACTACAAAGTACAACACTCAAAAATCTCACATATGTAACCGATGGCCGCGATGCTATCGTCATCTCAGGCCCTATCTCCCTGGCCTGACTGTTTTCCTGCGTCACGCGCTGCTCCTGCTCCTAGATGTTGTTGGGTACATTGCTCACAATGACCTTGATTTGATTCACATGTGTAAATAATATACACTGTCATTGTATTTGATAGTGTTTCAAGCTTTATGTGCAGAAAAATCCATTTGAAGCAAGCTAAATTTGTCAGCGGCAAAAGCGTTGAGTGTATAAGCTCACGCAACGCTTATGCTCTAGAAGCGCTGAGTGAAGGAAGCTCTCTCAGTGCCTATTCCAGAGAAGCAGAAAAGTGGCCAAGTACAAAAGCGCTGAGTGCGCTATGGTCACTCACCGCCTATTATAAAGAAGCGTTGAGTGACGAACAGCTGAGACAAGTCCAAGCGCCGAGTAACAAAGCTAAATTTGTCTAAGTCCATAACCGATGGTCTAGCTGAGACAAGCTTAACCAGTTGAAGAAAGCAAAACTTGTCTAACTATATAACCGCTGAGACAAGCTCAAAGCACCGAGTTATAAACTGCTGAGAAGTGTTGAGACAACTCGACACACTCATAGCTTCCAGGAAGAAAATTATTCGAAGTCAAAAGCGATGAGTGTTCTGCCAAAAGATTGCTTACAAGTCAAAAGTGCTGAATGTACAAAGAACACTCAACGCTTCTTAAGATAAAAGGAAACATTCTAAGTCAAAAGCGTTGTGTAAATATCTTCACTCAATGCTTCCAGTTGAAACTAGCAGAAGCACTCACCGCTCACTAGAAGAAGAAAATATCATAAAATAGGTCGGGGTTAATTTAAAAGATGACATGAGTCTAAGTAGAAATGCACATTTATTTATGTAAAAGTAATTAACATGCATCATAACATAAAATATTCCCAGATGATAACATATCACTAAGTGAAAAACTTCAATAGTAGCAGAAATGGTAGAATAACAGTCTACAAACTAGAAACTATATCGTGGGCGCCAACAACCTGACACAAACCCACAACACTCACAACAAAAGTCTGAACATTTATGGTCAAAAAAAAAACAAATGTCTCAACACAAAGAGTACAAAAGATAGCTAAAATCATAGATAAAGAGTTAAGATAGGAGGGTTGCCAACCCAACTAGAGAAGTTGTAATCAACATAAAATTCATACATAAGAGTACGTAAAATGATTAGCATGACACAAAGTGGCCAGATTTAAAGAAAACTTGCACTAAGTGAGAATATGACTCTCATTGATATCAATAACATGATTATATATACATATTCTAATAATAATAGTTATTAGCTTTAACGATGAATCATCAACGCCAGGCGTAAATGTTACTGAGGCGGTGGCTATCCTTCAAACACAAACCATCAGGCTAACACATCTCAAGAAACATGGCACTGAGGTAGCTGTACTTTATCCACTCCCTACCAAATATCCAAAGAAAAATACATATCACCGGACACGGTGATTCACATAAACACTAAGGTGGTGGTCCTTTATACACTGCCCACCAAAGTATAAAATAAAAACACAAATACTATAATAGACTAGAGAAAACCTAAGACTTAGCATCAAATTTCCACAACAACGTAAAGGAAGGAAAATCAAAAATGTCTAAGTATGAACAGCCTTACTCGACGAATTGGAAGTTCACCTGAAAAAAATTTCTATGTCCACACAGATTCGTCGAAAGGACTCTACGAATTGGAAACTCACTCGATGAATTCGTCGGAAGCACTCGACGTACCGGAACCTCACTCGACGAATCCTACTAAGTCCACATGACGAACTCACTCGACCTCACGATAACACTCGACAAATTCACTCGACGAATCGACTTGGCCTCACGAGTTCACTCGATGAATTCACTTAATGTCACGAGATCACTCAACGAAATTACTGTTCACTCAACGAATTCTGCTCAAACAGATCCCTACATTGCTCAGACTCAGCCAACACTACTCCATGCAAATTTCGTAAACCCTATGAAGAAAAGAGAAGAAATAAACGAGAACGTTGGAAGTAAGCAAGAGGGGTAAGCCACAACTTGCCTCATATCTCGACGAAAATGACCACCTCCGCACTCCACACCATGAATCGACCGAGAGAAATGCCCAACAAGAATAACCAAAAAGTTTTGGGCAAAAAATGAGTGTTAGGGTTACTCGCTTCAACTCCAAAAATCCACGAAATCTGAAAAACTCACCGCAAACACGAAGGTCTCGACTAGAGCAATCCAAATCTCTACGCCAATGTCGATTACCTGCACCTATACTCCGACGATCTGGTTCGGCGAAGGAAGAAGAGAAGTTCAGTAAACCTAAATCTAAGGGAGTTCGACTTTTATGGGGGGGGGAGAATTTTAATTAAATAAATTGAATCTTTCGTTATCCCTTACAAAGTTAACGTTTAAGAAGCAATTTGCTGACACACCGAAACTCTCAAACTAGCATAACACCTTTACGTCACCATTACGTGATTAATCTAATTATTAAAAATTCAGGGGCGTTATAGTTATCAAAAATTCTTGTATTATCAAAAACCAGAAGTCACATCCACACAAATACATGTCCAAAAAGAGTAAAGATAGCACCTGGCTGCTTAATACATCAGAGTCTAATATTGCCCCAACTGCCACGACATACTACAAAGTACAACACTCAAAAATCTCACATATGTAACTGATGGCCGCGATGCTATCGTCATCTCAGGCCCTATCTCCCTGGCCTGACTGTTTTCCTGCGTCACGCGCTGCTCCTGCTCCTAGATTTTGTTGGGTACATTGCTCACAATGACCTTGATTTGATTAAGTCACATGTGTCAATAATATACACTGTCATTGTATTTGATAGTGTTTCAAGCTTTATGTGCAGAAAAAGCCATTTGAAGCAAGCTAAATTTGTCAGCGGCAAAAGCGTTGAGTGTATAAGCTCACGCAACGCTTATGCTCTAGAAGCGCTGAGTGAAGGAAGCTCTCTCAGTGCCTATTCCAGAGAAGCAGAAAAGTGGCCAAGTACAAAAGCGCTGAGTGCGCTATGGTCACTCACCGCCTATTATAAAGAAGCGTTGAGTGACGAACAGCTGAGACAAGTCCAAGCGCCGAGTAACAAAGCTAAATTTGTCTAAGTCCATAACCGATGGTCTAGCTGAGACAAGCTTAACCAGTTGAAGAAAGCAAAACTTGTCTAACTATATAACCGCTGAGACAAGCTCAAAGCACCGAGTTATAAACTGCTGAGAAGTGTTGAGACAACTCGACACACTCACAGCTTCCAGGAAGAAAATTATTCGAAGTCAAAAGCGATGAGTGTTCTGCCAAAAGATTGCTTACAAGTCAAAAGTGCTGTATGTACAAAGAACACTCAACGCTTCTTAAGACAAAAGGAAACATTCTAAGTCAAAAGCGTTGCGTAAATCTCTTCACTCAATGCTTCCAATTGAAACTAGCAGAAGCACGCACCGCTCACTAGAAGAATAAAATATCATAAAATAGGTCGGGGTTAATTTAAAAGATGACATGAGTCTAAGTAGAAATGCACATTTATTTATGTAAAAGTAATTAACATGCATCATAACATAAAATATTCCCAGATGATAACATATCACTAAGTGAAAAACTTCAATAGTAGCAGAAATGGTAGAATAACAGTCTACAAACTAGAAACTATATCGTGGGCGCCAACAACCTGACACAAACCCACAACACTCACAACAAAAGTCTGAACATTTATGGTCAAAAAAAAACAAATGTCTCAACACAAAGAGTACAAAAGATAGCTAAAATCATAGATAAAGAGTTAAGATAGGAGGGTTGCCAACCCAACTAGAGAAGTTGTAATCAACATAAAATTCATACATAAGAGTACGTAAAATGATTAGCATGACACAAAGTGGCCAGATTTAAAGAAAACTTGCACTAAGTGAGAATATGACTCTCATTGATATCAATAACATGATTATATATACATATTCTAATAATAATAGTTATTAGCTTGAACGATGAATCATCAACGCCAGGCGTAAATGTTACTGAGGCGGTGGCTATCCTTCAAACACAAACCATCAGGATAACACATCTCAAGAAACATGGCACTGAGGTAGCTGTACTTTATCCACTCCCTACCAAATATCCAAAGAAAAATACATATCACCGGACACGGTGATTCACATAAACACTAAGGTGGTGGTCCTTTATCCACTGCCCATCAAAGTATAAAATAAAAACACAAATACTATAATAGACTAGAGAAAACCTAAGACTTAGCATCAAATTTCCACAACAACGTAAAGGAAGGAAAATCAAAAATGTCTAAGTATGAACAGCCTTACTCGACGAATTGGAAGTTCACCTGAAAAAAATTTCTCTGTCCACACAGATTCGTCGAAAGGACTCTACGAATTGGAAACTCACTCGATGAATTCGTCGGAAGCACTCGACGTACCAGAACCTCACTCGACGAATCCTACTAAGTCCACATGACGAACTCACTCGACCTCACGATAACACTCGACAAATTCACTCGACGAATCGACTTGGCCTTACGAGTTCACTCGATGAATTCACTTAATGTCACGAGATCACTCAACGAAATTACTGTTCACTCAACGAATTCTGCTCAAACAGATCCCTACATTGCTCAGACTCAGCCAACACTACTCCATGCAAATTTCGTAAACCCTATGAAGAAAAGAGAAGAAATAAACGAGAACGTTGGAAGTAAGCAAGAGGGGTAATCCACAACTTGCCTCATATCTCGACGAAAATGACCACCTCCGCACTCCACACCATGAATCGACCGAGAGAAATGCCCAACAAGAATAACCAAAAAGTTTTGGGCAAAAAATGAGTGTTAGGGTTACTCGCTTCAACTCCAAAAATCCACGAAATCTGAAAAACCTACCGCAAACACGAAGGTCTCGACTAGAGCAATCCAAATCTCTACGCCAATGTCGATTACCTGCACCTATACTCCGACGATCTGGTTCGGCGGAGGAAGAAGAGAAGTTCCGTAAACCTAAATCTAAGGGAGTTCGACTTTTATGGGGGGGGAGAATTTTAATTAAATAAATTGAATCTTTCGTTATCCCTTACAAAGTTAACGTTTAAGAAGCAATTTGCTGACGCACCGAAACTCTCAAACTAGCATAACACCTTTACGTCACCATTACGTGATTAATCTAATTATTAAAAATTCAGGGGCGTTATAGTTATCAAAAATTCTTGTATTATCAAAAACCAGAAGTCACATCCACACAAATACATGTCCAAAAAGAGTAAAGATAGCACCTGGCTGCTTAATACATCAGAGTCTAATATTGCCCCAACTGCCACGACATACTACAAAGTACAACACTCAAAAATCTCACATATGTAACCGATGGCCGCGATGCTATCGTCATCTCAGGCCCTATCTCCCTGGCCTGACTATTTTCCTGCGTCACGCGCTGCTCCTGCTCCAAGATGTTGTTGGGTACATTGCTCACAATGACCTTGATTTGATTAAGTCACATGTGTCAATAATATACACTGTCATTGTATTTGATAGTGTTTCAAGCTTTATGTGCAGAAAAAGCCATTTGAAGCAAGCTAAATTTGTCAGCGGCAAAAGCGTTGAGTGTATAAGCTCACTCAACGCTTATGCTCTAGAAGCGCTGAGTGAAGGAAGCTCTCTCAGTGCCTATTCCAGAGAAGCAGAAAAGTGGCCAAGTACAAAAGCGCTGAGTGCGCTATGGTCACTCACCGCCTATTATAAAGAAGCGTTGAGTGACGAACAGCTGAGACAAGTCCAAGCGCCGAGTAACAAAGCTAAATTTGTCTAAGTCCATAATCGATGGTCTAGCTGAGACAAGCTTAACCAGTTGAAGAAAGCTAAACTTGTCTAACTATATAACCGCTGAGACAAGCTCAAAGCACCGAGTTATAAACTGCTGAGAAGTGTTGAGACAACTCGACACACTCACAGCTTCCAGGAAGAAAATTATTCGAAGTCAAAAGCGATGAGTGTTCTGCCAAAAGATTGCTTACAAGTCAAAAGTGCTGTATGTACAAAGAACACTCAACGCTTCTTAAGACAAAAGGAAATATTCTAAGTCAAAAGCGTTGCGTAAATCTCTTCACTCAATGCTTCCAATTGAAACTAGCAGAAGCACTCACCGCTCACTAGAAGAAGAAAATATCATAAAATAGGTCGGGGTTAATTTAAAAGATGACATGAGTCTAAGTAGAAATGCACATTTATTTATGTAAAAGTAATTAACATGCATCATAACATAAAATATTCCCAGATGATAACATATCACTAAGTGAAAAACTTCAATAGTAGCAGAAATGGTAGAATAACAGTCTACAAACTAGAAACTATATCGTGGGCGCCAACAACCTGACACAAACTCACAACACTCACAACAAAAGTCTGAACATTTATGGTCAAAAAAAACAAATGTCTCAACACAAGGAGTACAAAAGATAGCTAAAATCATAGATAAAGAGTTAAGATATGAGGGTTGCCAACCCAACTAGAGAAGTTGTAATCAACATAAAATTCATACATAAGAGTACGTAAAATGATTAGCATGACACAAAGTGGCCAGATTTAAAGAAAACTTGCACTAAGTGAGAATATGACTCTCATTGATATCAATAACATGATTATATATACATATTCTAATAATAATAGTTATTAGCTTGAACGATGAATCATCAACGCCAGGCGTAAATGTTACTGAGGCGGTGGCTATCCTTCAAACACAAACCATCAGGCTAACACATCTCAAGAAACATGGCACTGAGGTAGTTGTACTTTATCCACTCCCTACCAAATATCCAAAGAAAAATACATATCACCGGACACGGTGATTCACATAAACACTAAGGTGGTGGTCCTTTATCCACTGCCCACCAAAGTATAAAATAAAAACACAAATACTATAATAGACTAGAGAAAACCTAAGACTTAGCATCAAATTTCCACAACAACGTAAAGGAAGGAAAATCAAAAATGTCTAAGTATGAACAGCCTTACTCGACGAATTGGAAGTTCACCTGAAAAAAATTTCTATGTCCACACAGATTCGTCGAAAGGACTCTACGAATTGGAAACTCACTCGATGAATTCGTCGGAAGCACTCGACGTACCAGAACCTCACTCGACGAATCCTACTAAGTCCATATGACGAACTCACTCGACCTCACAATAACACTCGACAAATTCACTCGACGAATCGACTTGGCCTCACGACTTCACTCGATGAATTCACTTAATGTCACGAGATCACTCAACGAAATTACTGTTCACTCAACGAATTCTGCTCAAACAGATCCCTACATTGCTCAGACTCAGCCAACACTACTCCATGCAAATTTCGTAAACCCTATGAAGAAAAGAGAAGAAATAAACTAGAACGTTGGAAGTAAGCAAGAGGGGTAAGCCACAACTTGCCTCATATCTCGACGAAAATGACCACCTCCGCACTCCACACCATGAATCGACCGAGAGAAATGCCCAACAAGAATAACCAAAAAGTTTTGGGCAAAAAATGAGTGTTAGGGTTACTCGCTTCAACTCCAAAAATCCATGAAATCTAAAAAACTCACCGCAAACACGAAGGTCTTGACTAGAGCAATCCAAATCTCTACGCCAATGTCGATTACCTGCACCTATACTCCGAAGATCTGGTTCGACGGAGGAAGAAGAGAAGTTCTGTAAACCTAAATCTAAGGGAGTTCGACTTTTATGGGGGGGGGGGGAGAATTTTAATTAAATAAATTGAATCTTTCGTTATCCCTTACAAAGTTAACGTTTAAGAAGCAATTTGCTGACGCACCGAAACTCTCAAACTAGCATAACACCTTTACGTCACCATTACATGATTAATCTAATTATTAAAAATTCAGGGGCGTTATAGTTATCAAAAATTCTTGTATTATCAAAAACCAGAAGTCACATCCACACAAATACATGCCCAAAAAGAGTAAAGGTAGCACCTGGCTGCTTAATACATCAGAGTCTAATATTGCCCCAAGGGCCACGACATACTACAAAGTACAACACTCAAAAATCTCACATATGTAACCGATGGCCGCGATGCTATCGTCATCTCAGGCCCTATCTCCCTGGCCTGACTATTTTCCTGCGTCACGCGCTGCTCCTGCTCCTAGATGTTGTTGGGTACATTGCTCACAATGACCTTGATTTGATTAAGTCACATGTGTCAATAATATACACTGTCATTGTATTTGATAGTGTTTCAAGCTTTATGTGCAGAAAAAGCCATTTGAAGCAAGCTAAATTTGTCAGCGGCAAAAGCGTTGAGTGTATAAGCTCACTCAACGCTTATGCTCTAGAAGCGCTGAGTGAAGGAAGCTCTCTCAGTGCCTATTCCAGAGAAGCAGAAAAGTGGCCAAGTACAAAAGCGCTGAGTGCGCTATGGTCACTCACCGCCTATTATAAAGAAGCGTTGAGTGACGAACAGCTGAGACAAGTCCAAGCGCCGAGTAACAAAGCTAAATTTGTCTAAGTCCATAACCGATGGTCTTGCTGAGACAAGCTTAACCAGTTGAAGAAAGCTAAACTTGTCTAACTGTATAACCGCTGAGACAAGCTCAAAGCGCCGAGTTATAAACTGCTGAGAAGTGTTGAGACAACTCGACATACTTACAGCTTCCAGGAAGAAAATTATTCGAAGTCAAAAGCGATGAGTGTTCTGCCAAAAGATTGCTTACAAGTCAAAAGTGCTGAATGTACAAAGAACACTCAACGCTTCTTAAGACAAAAGGAAACATTCTAAGTCAAAAGCGTTGCGTAAATCTCTTCACTCAATGCTTCCAGTTGAAACTAGCAGAAGCACTCACCGCTCACTAGAAGAAGAAAATATCATAAAATAGGTCGGGGTTAATTTAAAAGATGACATGAGTCTAAGTAGAAATGCACATTTATTTATGTAAAAGTAATTAACATGCATCATAACATAAAATATTCCCAGATGATAACATATCACTAAGTGAAAAACATTAATAGTAGCAGAAATGGTAGAATAACAGTCTACAAACTAGAAACTATATCGTGGGCGCCAACAACCTGACACAAACCCACAACACTCACAACAAAAGTCTGAACATTTATGGTCAAAAAAAACAAATGTCTCAACACAAGGAGTACAAAAGATAGCTAAAATCATAGATAAAGAGTTAAGATAGGAGGGTTGCCAACCCAACTAGAGAAGTTGTAATCAACATAAAATTCATACATAAGAGTACGTAAAATGATTAGCATGACACAAAGTGGCCAGATTTAAAGAAAACTTGCACTAAGTGTGAATATGACTCTCATTGATATCCATAACATGATTATATATACATATTCTAATAATAATAGTTATTAGCTTGAACGATGAATCATCAACGCCAGGCGTAAATGTTACTGAGGCGGTGGCTATCCTTCAAACACAAACCATCAGACTAACACATCTCAAGAAACATGGCACTGAGGTAGCTGTACTTTATCCACTCCCTACCAAATATCCAAAGAAAAATACATATCATTGGACACGGTGATTCACATAAACACTAAGGTGGTGGTCCTTTATCCACTGCCCACCAAAGTATAAAATAAAAACACAAATACTATAATAGACTAGAGAAAACCTAAGACTTAGCATCAAATTTCCACAACAACGTAAAGGAAGGAAAATCAAAAATATCTAAGTATGAACAGCCTTACTCGACGAATTGGAAGTTCACCTGAAAAAAATTTCTATGTCCATACAGATTCGTCGAAAGGACTCTACGAATTGGAAACTCACTCGATGAATTCGTCGGAAGCACTCGACGTACCGGAACCTCACTCGACGAATTCGTCGAAAGTACTCAACGAATCCTACTAAGTCCACATGACGAACTCACTCGACCTCACGATAACACTCGACAAATTCACTCGATGAATCGAATTGGCCTCACGAGTTCACTCGATGAATTCACTTAATGTCACGAGATCACTCAACGAAATTACTGTTCACTCAACGAATTCTGCTCAAACAGATCCCTACATTGCTCAGACTCAGCCAACACTACTACTCCATGCAAATTTCGTAAACCCTATGAAGAAAAGAGAAGAAATAAACAAGAACGTTGGAAGTAAGCAAGAGGGGTAAGCCACAACTTGCCTCATATCTCGACGAAAATGACCACCTCCGCACTCCACACCATGAATCGACCGAGAGAAATGCCCAACAAGAATAACCAAAAAGTTTTGGGCAAAAAATGAGTGTTAGGGTTACTCGCTTCAACTCCAAAAATCCACTAAATCTGAAAAACTCACCGCAAACACGAAGGTCTCGACTAGAGCAATCCAAATCTCTACACCAATGTCGATTACCTGCACCTATACTCCGGCGATCTGGTTCGACGGAGGAAGAAGAGAAGTTCCGTAAACCTAAATCTAAGGGAGTTCTACTTTTATGGGGGGGGGGGACAATTTTAATTAAATAAATTGAATCTTTCGTTATCCCTTACAAAGTTAATGTTTAAGAAGCAATTTGCCGACGCACCGAAACTCTCAAACTAACATAACACCTTTACGTCACCATTACGTGATTAATCTAATTATTAAAAATTCAGGGGCGTTATAATTATCAAAAATTCTTGTATTATCAAAAACCAGAAGTCACATCCACACAAATACATGTCCAAAAAGAGTAAAGGTAGCACCTGGCTGCTTAATACATCAGAGTCTAATATTGCCCCAAGGGCCACGACATACTACAAAGTACAACACTCAAAAATCTCACATATGTAACCGATGGCCGCGATGCTATCGTCATCTCAGGCCCTATCTCACTGGCCTGACTGTTTTCCTGCGTCACGCGCTGCTCCTGCTCCTAGATGTTGTTGGGTACATTGCTCACAATGACCTTGATTTGATTAAGTCACATGTGTCAATAATATACACTGTCATTGTATTTGATAGTGTTTCAAGCTTTATGTGCAGAAAAAGCCATTTGAAGCAAGCTAAATTTGTCAGAGGCAAAAGCGTTGAGTGTATAAGCTCACTCAACGCTTATGCTCTAGAAGCGCTGAGTGAGGAAGCTCTCTCAGTGCCTATTCCAGAGAAGCAGAAAAGTGGCCAAGTACAAAAGCGCTGAGTGCGCTATGGTCACTCACCGCCTATTATAAAGAAGCGTTGAGTGACGAACAGCTGAGACAAGTCCAAGCGCCGAGTAACAAAGCTAAATTTGTCTAAGTCCATAACCGATGGTCTAGCTGAGACAAGCTTAACCAGTTGAAGAAAGCTAAATTGTCTAACTATATAACCGCTGAGACAAGCTCAAAGCGCCGAGTTATAAACTGCTGAGAAGTGTTGAGACAACTCGACACACTCACAGCTTCCAGGAAGAAAATTATTCGAAGTCAAAAGCGATGAGTGTTCTGCCAAAAGATTGCTTACAAGTCAAAAGTGTTGAATGTACAAAGAACACTCAACGCTTCTTAAGACAAAAGGAAACATTCTAAGTCAAAAGCGTTGCGTAAATCTCTTCACTCAATGCTTCCAGTTGAAACTAGCAGAAGCACTCACCGCTCACTAGAAGAAGAAAATATCCTAAGTTAAAAGTGTGGAGTGTTCATTATTCACTCAACGCCTTCCCAGTAGACGATGAAGAAATCTTAAGCGCTGAGTTCAGAAGGCTCACTCAACGCTTGATCAAGAAAAAAATTTCCTAAGTATAAAAGCATTGAGTAAACTCAATTCACTCAACGCTTTCTTAGAAGAATGAAAAAAAATCTAAAGAGCAGAGTGAACTCAACTCACTTGATGCTTTATCAGGAGAAGAAATTTTTCTAAGTTAGAAGCGCTGAGTACGCTCAACTCACTCAACATTTCTACAGAAGAATGAATGAAGCTAAGGTTTCGAGTATAAAAGTGTTGAGTAAACTCAATGCTTTCAACGTTTCATACTGAGACTACTCAACACACTCAACACTTCATGCCGAGACCACTCAGCTCTCTCGACGTCTTATATACAGTAAGCACTAAGTGAATAACAATCACTCAACGCTCAAGTCTGGAAAAATTTTCTAAGTCTAGAATTAACAACTGAAAGTTCTGACAACCCTCAAAACTGTCAAATGTCAGTAGAATGACTGGAACAGCCGGTCATTCTATCCAAAGGGTATATAAGGATGCGTCGACTTCAGTAATGAACAGATTTTAAATTTTCTAATTCTATTATCTGTGAGATCTACATTAAACGGGAATTTCTGAAGGTGGAGAGGAGCCTGAACGTGAATCATCTTCAATTATCTCTAGCCTAAGATCAACCCTAATTTCTCCTTCAAGAAGCTTTGAAAAAGCTAAGAAAGGCTGATCTCAGCCAGATCAAGGGTGGTTCTACATCAAATTCAAGGGCTAAAAATCAAGAAGATGAATCTGAAGAGTTATACATCAGCAAAGCTAGGATTCATTTCAGAAGCTGCTGCAGGAGTGGATCTCTCTTCAAGATCAGATCAAGAAGAGGTCACTAGTCTTCTTCTTGCGGGGTGACATCTTCTATACACAAATTCTAATCAATTTTATTCAACTTGTAAGATCTATTATAAGATCTGAGGTGTAGGAGCTTGTAATCTCTGAGTTGTAAGCGTAGTTATAAAGGCTGAGGTAGGGCTGAGTGCCTGAGGTAGGATCCAGGTGTGGATCTGAGGTAGGAGAAGGAGTTCTTTCTCTGAGTTTGTATGGCTGTGGGGCCTGAGGTAGGATCTGGAAGGATCTGTGTTGGTAGGGTTGTTTAGACTGAGTTGGTAGGGTTGTTTAGTCTGAGTAGTAGGGCAAGGGAATGCCTGAGGTGTAGGAGTGAAATTGTCACTCCGAGGTAGGATTCTTGAGAAGGAATCTGAGCTGTAGAATCTGTGAAGATCTGAGGTAGGAGATCTTATTGTCTGAGTTGTAGGAGCCATCTGGGCTCTGAGCTATAAGATCTGAGGATCTGAGAAGAAAGAAGTTAGGCTGAATCTAGTTCATTACTAGATAGAAGAAGGGGGGAAAGTAGATGTACCCAAAATTGGGGAACCACTATAAAAATCCTGTGTAATGTGTCCTGTGATTTCTGTGTTGTTTGTTGTGATAGATAAAGTAAATCTGTGATGTGATATAGCTGCTGAAAGAAAATTGTTGTGAATGTGTTGTGTTTATCGTGTTATAAGAAAGCTGTAATAGAATTGATATTATAGAACTGTTGTGTGGTTTCTGTGATCAAAAGTCAGGTATCAGTGCAGCTATAAGTTCTGTCTTAACAACAAGATGAACAATTAAGTTCAGTTATAAGTATTCTGCTCAATTAAACCTAAAGAATCCTAAGAGATTTTCATAAAGACCTATTCACCCCCCCTCTAGGTCAACAACTATCCTTGTTAAACATCTTTTTCAGATATCCCCCTAAAAAGATAGTTGTAGCAACCGTTAGTCATAAAGACTAAGTGGCTATCTCATCCTCTCACCCCAGCGGCTCCTAGGCACCGGGTTGGAGAAAGAAGAGGAGGACCAACATATAGCAGTAAATATATATCAAGCAGGTGAATAATATAGGCTATCACATGAGTATTAAAGGGAAGTATAGCTATTCACATCAACATCATTATCAAAACAAGGTAAAAGTGAGAGTAAAGCATTCATTTAATTATCAAAACTATAAGTGCAATAATTGAACTTAACTTATAAAAATGCTCATACAAATTTATAAGTTAATGATCGGCTTAACAAAAGTAACTCATCATATAAAAGTGCCCATACAATTTATATGATGAGAATCCTATGCAATGCAATGATGAAGAAGATGCACTCATGCAACACACACACTCTACTTTTCTATGTTGACATGGATTTTTAGTTCCCACTTTTAAAGCAGGTAGCTAACCTCTCAGGCGTTCCCTGTTGCAGCCAGACGGTGGCAGTGGAGCGGGTGTCTCCACTACCAGGTGGGCATCCATACTACCAGGCCTAGGCCTCCATACGCCTCAACACTAAGAACACAACAATGGAGCCCCTGCGTACTACGTCGCAGAAATGGTATTGGGTAGATGTGCACCGAGAACACAGCCAATTTGGCCTATCATCGTGGCACAGAAGGGGCCTTGGGAGTGAACACCAAGGACCCGGCCCAACCGTCCACTGGCACGGAAGGGGCCTCGAGAATGAGCACCGAGGACACAACACAACTGCCTAAGGTCGATCTGCCAACTTCTGTCAATGTGACAACTGGCGAGACCATAGACCTGCCACGTTATCCTCAACCCGGGATTATGACATTGCGTATAAACTCACACCACATGCATGCACAGTTTCTTGGTCCATCACATAACTAAGGGCTCCAACAAGTCCCTTCACAATACATTAATCTTGTGCTCAACATCACCCAAGGGCTCCACACTGAGTCCCTTCTCAATATAACAAACTCGTGCTCATAAGAACGCAAAGTTCCGCAATAAAATAGAATAACAACTCCTCTCAACTACCAAACGAATCATATTGCTAGTGGACATATTCCAACCCATTAGATCAAGGAATCACGTCTCATGACCATGGGCGCTTTTCTCATCCAGCCCCTTTTTCATTTAATCATAGATAACATATTATCTACTCACATCATTATCATTATATTAACCCCCTACCCTACAAAGTAAACACATATAGAATCAGATTCTATTCCATGGTAGTAGGTTTGTCTTTTTCCCTAGACAACCACACAACACATCAACACTCCCTCCTCCCTTATTCACCCTCTAAAGACCACACTCTTCACGGAACCAACCCCAACTCTTTTAAACAGAGGGAAATGGTTGAAGAAGTCAACAGACTTAGGGTACAAAGCCCTAACGTGGTCTTCTCCTACGAAACCTCCATTCCTCACAAAGTCAAACTCTTAGGAGTCGACATCTCTCCCATTTCAGATCTAAATATCTAGCGCCAAGGGAGAGGGTAGGAAGCTCACCTCATTTTCCACCATAGATCTCGTCCTTCTTCTTGGTGGCATGACAGTGTCCAACTCAGGCGATCAAGATCTACTATTCTCTTCCAAGGACTCGACACTCTCTGTCTTTCTCCTTCAAAATTCCAGAGATGGCAGTTACGACGATCCTTAGGTTTTAGGGTGTGTTCTTATATATATATGAGCAGACCTATTTATTTAGGGTTTTAAGATCACTGCTAGATGTCACATTGTCATTGGACCACCCCTCATTACATTAAATAAGTTATCAAGAAGGGACCAGTCCTAGAAAAACAGGTCCTGAACCGGCCTTGAGTGTAACCAAAATTTGGCTGAAAAGAACCAAGTCAATCTGTCGTAACTTTTCAACGAACCTATATATTTCTTTACAAGATTCCAACGAACAGGGTTGACTCAACGATTCACCTGCTCACTCGGCGCTCTCAGCGCTCTCAGCGGTTCTCAAATTCACTCAATGCACTCGACACTTACTACTCAGCGCACTCAGTGCTTCTTACTTAAAGAACTCAGTGCTTCTAAATTTCACGGAAAGAATCAAGTTTACTCGATTCACTCGATGCACTCGACGCTTATTACTCAGCGCTCTCAGCTCTTCTCAAATTCACTCTACGCACTCAACGCTTCTCAAATTCACTCGATGCACTCAATGCTCAAGACACTCAGCGCTTCTCAAGACACTCAGCACTTCTCACTTAAAGAACTCAACACTTCTAAAGTTCACGAAAATAATCCAGTTCACTCGACGCACTCGACGCTTATTGCTTAGCACACTCATCGCTTCTCAAATCGCTCGTCACTCGATGCTTATCACTCATCACACTCAGCGCTTCTCAAGACACTCATCGCTTCTCACTTAAAGAACTCAGCTCTTCTAAAGTTCGTTGAAAGAATCAAGTTCACTCGACGCACTCAATGCTTAAGACTCAACAC
Organism: Platanthera guangdongensis; assembly: GCA_039583875.1. Taxonomy (NCBI): domain Eukaryota; kingdom Viridiplantae; phylum Streptophyta; class Magnoliopsida; order Asparagales; family Orchidaceae; genus Platanthera; species Platanthera guangdongensis. Next base: position 57,974,659 of record CM077158.1, read on the forward strand.
ACTCAGCTCTTCTAAAATCGCTCGACGCACTCGACACTTATCACTTAGCACACTCAACGTTTCTTAAGACACTCAGCGCTTCTCACTTAGAGAACTCAGCGCTTCTAAAGTTCATGGAAAAAATCAAGTTCACTCGACGCACTCGACGTTTAAGACTCAGCGCACTCAGCGCTTCTCAAGAAACTCGACGCTTAAGACTTAGCGCACTCAGTGCTTCTCAAGCCAATCGATGCTTGCTACTCAGTGCTCTCAGCGCCTCTCAAGACACTCAGTGATTCTCACTTAAAGAACTCAGCACTTCAAAAGTTCACAGAAATAATCAAGTTCACTCGAAGCACTCGACACTTAAGACTCAGCAAACTCAGCGCTTCTCAAATCGCTCGGCGCACTCGACGCTTATCACTCAGCACACTCAGTGCTTCTCAAGACACTCAGCGCTTCTCACTTAAAGAACTCAACGCTTCTAAAGTTCATGGAAAGAATCAAGTTCACTCAACGCACTCGATGCTTAAGACTCGGCGCACTCAGAGCTTATCAAGACACTCGATGCTTAAGACTCAGCGCACTCAGCGCTTCTCAAGACACTCGATGCTTACTACTCAGTGCTCTCAGTGCTTCTCAAATTCACTCGATGCACTCAACACTCAAGACTTAGCGCACTTATCGCTTTTCAAAACACTCGACACACTCGACGCTTAAGACTCAGCGCACTCAGCGCTTCACCCGTGACCTTGTCCTTTTCCTCCCACCTTTCCATTGCTCCAAACACCATGGATGATACCAAAATCCTCAGCAAGGGGCCTAGCTCGAAATGGGAAGTTAAATGTATTGTTTATACTGGTTAGCTTTTGTGGCATACTTGTGTACTCATTTTGTTACAACTTTGTATTTTTGTGTTTTGTTTTATTATTTATGGTTATCATTGTTTGGTGCATATTTTTATGTATTGTGTTGCGGTGCCACACATGCAACTATAAGTTGCGCTTTTGAGGTCGGCGACCGGCGGGTAGGTCCGAGGTGGGGCCACGACTTGCTTTCAAGGTGAAGTGCGGGTGCTCTGAATCGGGTAACCTAGTGTCGGGCTTTCTGATCTCGGAATGTGATCAAGCGAGGTGGTAAAGACCTTCGAATGGGAGTCTCCGTGTGAGCGATATGTCCTGGTGACATCACAACCTACTACGAGAGAAGGGAGGGCCTTCAATTGTAGACAGTGGAGGTTGCAAGGGGATAAAAGCCTTGAATGGATGGCAAAGTTTGCATACTTGTTGTATGTTGGCGAGTGCAAGGGGAGCAGGTCCTGTCAACATTGTAACCTACTGCAAGAGAAGTGTGGACCTTCGACTATAAGCAATGTGTTGGATCCCTAGTTGATTTGGGCTAGGTTCATTGACTTACGATGTGACCCATCATGTATAGCTAGGGTCAAGTTTGTGTCCTAGAGTCTAGGCCAAGTCCTTAGAGTCACTTTCAGATGGACCAGCTATCAACAAGACCATCAGAGACTCCAGATTTAGAGGTTTTCAAGTCTAAGTAAAGTGAGTTCGATGTTCGTCGAACTCAGCTCGGCGAAAGGTGTTCTGCGCTCGACGATCGTGAGACAATTCTTAGTGCTGAGCTCGACGATCTTAGTTCTATGTTCGATGAAGACAGAGTTTCTACATCAAGCTAAATTCAGGACAACTTCAGAATTTTTCTAAGTCCAGCTTCAAACTTTGGTCGATGAATTAGATTCTGAGCTCGACGAACTTGGACCTCAAGTTCTCAACTTCTCAGGTCGACGAAGTCAGCTTCTCAGGTCGACGAATGCAGTACCCTGCTCGACGAATTTGAATCTCAGCTCGACGAATGAAGATTGTCTGTTCGACGAATGAAGATTGTCTGTTCGACTAATGAAGATTGTCTGGTCGACGAACTCTCTCCAGCTCAGCTCGACGAACTCAAGCTCAGCTCGACGAACTCTCTCAAGCTCAGCTCGACGAACTCCAGCTCAGCTCGACGAACTCAAACTCAGCTCGACGAATTGCATTCTTCGTTCGACGAATCCAGACTAGGTCATCTTCAGGTTTCCCGTCGCGTTTCTTGGCGATGATTCCGGAGTTATTAATGCCAGATCTTCTCGGAATGTTACCGTTAGAATGTACATTGACTATGAACGATTACATGCCATTTTTCCATGGGACAGTTGGGGAAATTATTGATTGTCGCTTCCTTCCAAGGCCGACTGCAATTACTGCTCAAACATTCGAATTTTGAATGTTCTGAGTCAGTCAAAAAGATATAGACAAGAAAATAAAGGATCAAGTACTACTACAGATATACAGTCAGTCATACAGTTACACACTGCAAGCAATACAGATAATCAGACACACTCAGATTGTACAGAAGAAAAAAACTCACTGAAATCTAAAGTTCTACTCCAATCAGCCTAACTAGAGAACATCTTCAAGAAGAAGAAGAAGAACCAATTACTATCAAGAGTCTTCTTCCTTCAAATCTCAGGACAACTTCAAAGGACAACAAATTCATCAATCTGTCAAAGAAGTTCCTGAAGCATCTCTGGTCCAGGCACTCTAGGTCTTTGAAGACCTATCACCCTGAAGCAGTGCTCCAGCATTCCTGATACACTCAAGATCTCAGGGGGAGCAAAATATGCTACAATCAATCCACTGTCTTCTCAGTTGTTTTGAGAAAGAGAAGACACCATCACCTTTATTTCCAATTCCTGTACAGGGTTTTAATTCCCTTCAAAATTATTCTGGTTGCAAGTCTCCTTCCAAAATACTTGAGGTTTTGGTTTTTGAGCACCTGAACAAAAGCTCATTAGTGTCAGGCACCTGATCAAAAACCTGAGTGGATTCCTACCAGGGTGGTAGAAGAGTGGATGTACCCAGGTTGGGGAACCACTATAAAATTTCTTGTGTCATCTCGTTGCCCTTTTCTTTTATTTTGGATGTGCTTTGTGATTACTTAGTTTGTTGTGCTTAGTTTTATTTACTTACTGACTTGTTCACTTAGGAATACAACAAAAGTTGTAAAAAGTTTTTAGTGTGCACTATACTCTATTCACCCCCCCTCTAGAGTATTTCAGATCTAACCTGCACTTTCAATTGGTATCAGAGGAAGGTTTGTTAACATACCACACCTTATTGGTTGTACAGGCTAAAACCTGAACCACAAAGATCCCTCTGGTGAGATCTGATTGTTTTGTTTTCTGTTGTTAGATTTATTCCTTCACAGAAATGGCCCAAAACAAAGACTATGCAAGCATCAGACCTCCAGTTTGTAATCTCAACAAGTTTGCCATCTGGAAGACAAGAATCAGATTATACATGAATTCTATTGATGAGGATATTTTTTTTGTTATCTTGACAGGTGTACCTCCAGCACCTACAGCTTCTACAAGCACTTCAACAAACATGGCTGCAGTTCCTCCTCCAGAGAACAATGAAGCCTACAAGAAAGCCAAGATGGCAGATGCTAAGGCAATGAATATCTTAGCCCAGACTATATCAGATGACATATTCCAGAAGGTGGTTGAGTGCACCTCAGCCAAGGCCATTTGGGACTCCCTCAACCAAATGGTAGTTGGCTCAGCAGATGAGAGAAAAGACAAGAGATCCAATCTCATTTCCCTGTATAAGAACTTCAAAAAGGAGGAGACAGAATCAGTGGCTGACATGTATAATAGGTTGAGTTCAATCATCAATGAGCTCAAAACCCTGGATAAGGACATCACCTTGACAGAGGTGAATGATAAGATTCTGATGTGCTTCCCAAGCTCTTGGGATTCCAGAATCTGGTCAATCAAAGAAGACAGAAGCCTCAATGAGATATCAACTGAATCTCTACTAGTCAAATCAAAATCCTATGAGCAGCTGGTCAAATCAAGAGAAGCAGTAGAATAGAAGGCAATAACTCTAGTTAGAAAGGAGCACAGCATAACCTTCAAAGCATCTGAAGAAAGTGAGACATCAACTTCAAATGAAGAACTCATGAGCCTCTTTGCAAAAAGGTTCTACAAGATGGCAAGGAAGGACTTCGGAAGGAAATCATCCAGACAAGATGATAAGCCCAAGTATGACAAGACACCAACCAAGGAGGTTGTGTGCTTTGGTTGTAGAAAGCCTGGACATTACATCTCAGAATGTCCAGAAAACCAGAAGAAGGACAAGAGCAGAGAAAAGGATTCCAGGAGAAGACACAGCAGCAAACCCTTCTCCAGCAAATATAAAAAGAAAGACAAGGGATTTGTTGCTGAGACTTGGAGTGACACTGAAGAAGAAACATCTTCCTCCAGTTCAAGTGAATAAGAGGAAGAATCTAGATCCAAGGAGGTTTGCCTAATGGCAATTGATGCTTCCAAGAGCTGTTCTGGATTAGAAGAAGAATCAGAAGAAGAAGCAGCCTCAGACTCAGAGGAAGATCAGGTTCTCTCTAATTTTGATTTTAATTCATTCAAAATTGATTTCAAAGCTATGTGCTTAGACTTAATTAATTCAGAAAAGGAAATAAAAACTCTTAGAGAAAGACTAGGAAATCTTGAATCAGTTAATTCAAAAAATGTTCAACTAAAAGACCAACTAACCTTAGCTAATGAACAAATAATTAAATTAAAATCTGAATTATGTGAGGCCAAACAACTTGAGCAATCTCTCAATGAGAGAAGTATCAAGCTGATGGACATTACAAGCACAGTGAATGCCAGATTAAATGGCAAGCTGGGCTTGGGTGCTTCATCAAGTTTACCCCCCATAGTTAAGAAAAACATTCTTTCAACCCCCATCAAGTTTATCTCTACCAAAGGAAAAGAAAAATTAATAGACAAACCAATGTCAAAAAACAACTCAAGACCCATAAACAAGAGAAATAGAAATCTGAAAACAGCAAATAAAAACAAAGTTCAGCAGCATTCGTCGAACTCAAATCGACGAAATGTAGCCAGTTCGTCGAACCCAGATCGACGAACGCTGAACGCAAACTTCAAATATAACAATTCGTCTAACTGTCATCGACGAACTGTGTATGGTTCGTCGAGCAAAGGTCGACGAACTTGGGGCACAAAAAATGACTACTGTCATTCTCTGAGCAGAGATCGACAATCTCATCCCTAGTTGTCGAGCTCTGGTCGACGAACTTACAATAATTCGTCGAACCTAGAAAGACCAAACCTAAATCATTTCTCTAACAGAAATTTTAAACCAACTAATAAGATATTTAATCCAGTAGCTGATTGGGTAATTCCACCTAGAAGATATCACCCCTTAGGTTATAAATCTCAACCTGCTTTATCAGTTATTTCCAGCTTTACTTTTCAACAAAATAAAGGACCCAAGGTAAACTGGGTCAAGAATAATTGAATTTTGCTTTTCATTGCAGGTACAGGTGAAGAGCTGTCCAAGGGTGAGTCAAACTTGGTACTTGGACAGTGGTTGCTCCAAGCATATGACAGGCAGCAAGACAAATTTATCTAATTACAAGCCCAAGCTAGGACCAAAGGTGATTTTTGGAGATTCCAACAGTGGTCAATCAGAAGGATATGAGACAGTGAAGATTGGATCAGTGACTTTCAAGAAAGTAACTTATGTAAGAGGACTTAAACATAACCTTATATCCATAAGTCAATTATGTGATGAAGGTTATCAGGTACATTTTACCTCTACTTCCTGTTCTATTATTGATAATAAAAACAAAACTGTTTTAATTGGACTTAGACAAGGGAACATATATTTAGTAGATTTTATTTCTGCCACAACTGATATCTGCTTACTGAATGTTACTAGTAATCAAAATGAGTTATGACATAAAAGATTAGGGCATGTAAACCTTAAGAATATATCTAGGTTATCTAAAGACAACCTTGTTAGAGGCTTACCTTCTGGCCCCTACAAGAAGGAAAGCTTATGCAGGGCTTGTCAGTTAGGCAAGCAAACCAAAACTATTTTTAAATCCATTAATAAAAGTGATTCACCTAGGATATTGTATTTGCTTCATGTGGATCTATTTGGACCCATTGCAGTACAAAGCATAGGAGAGAAGTCTTATACTTTAGTGATTGTTGATGACTTCTCTAGATTCAGTTGGGTAGCCTTTCTGAGAGCTAAGTCAGATACATTCAAAGTTCTTACAGATTTTCTCAGGACCATACAGATTGAGTTCTCTACTCATGTTGCATTGATTAGAAGTGATCATGGCACAGAGTTTGAGTCTCTTCTTATGCATGAGTTCTGTGAGAAGAAAGGTATCAAGCAGTACTTCTCAGCTCCTAAAACTCCCCAACAAAATGGGGTTGCTGAAAGGAAAAATAGGACACTCATTAAATCTGCAGGTACAATATTGGCAGATGCTTACATGCCTCTATCCTTTTGGGCAGAAGCTGTAAATACTGCCAACTATGTCCTGAATAGAAGTCTTATACATAAACTGAAAAATATGACCCCCTATGAATTATTTAAAGGGAAGAAACCTAAAATCACATACTTTAAAGGTTTTGGTTGTATTTGTTATATTCACATAAATAACAAAAGATACATTAGAAAGTTTGAGGCTAAGGCTGAAGAAGGGATTTTTCGAGGATATTCCCAAGTAAGCAAGGCCTATAGGGTTTTTAATAAATCCACCCTTAAAATTGAAGAGTCTGTTCATGTATCTTTTGATGAAGCTAACATGTCTTATAAGGAGAAAGAGATTTCTACCAATAGCCTTTTGCAGGTTCCACAACCGTGTGAGTTTATGGATGGACTAAACCTTACCCAAGAGGTATCAACTCATCCTACTCCATAGGTTGCAGAAGATAGTGAAGAAGAAATCCAAGTGGAAGTGGCTGAGCTTCCCTCAACAGCTAGTACTATTCCACAAGAGGAATTAATTATAGAAGCTGTTGCTTAACCAACTCCACCAACTGATCTTGTCATACTTAGAGATCACCCGAGATCTCAAGTGATTGAAGACATTTCAGTAGGTGTACAGACAAGGCATAAACTCAACCAAGACTTGATGCATGCCTGTTTTCTCTCTCAAATTGAACCTCTCACCATTCATGAAGTAGAGCAAGATCCCCACTGGATCATTGCAATGCAAGAGGAATTAAATCAGTTTGAGAGATGCAGAGTTTGGGATTTGGTTCCAAGACCCCATAACTACCCAGTTATTGGAACCAAATGGGTCTACAGGAACAAGTTGGATGCTTAAGGGAACATAGTGAGAAACAAGGCTACGCTTGTTGCTCAAGGCTACAGGCAAGAGGAAGGAATTGACTATGACCAAACCTTTGCCCCTGTTGCAAGGTTTGAGGCCATCAGGATATTCCTTACCTATGCAGCTCACAAGAGATTCAAAGTCTACCAAATGGATGTCAAGAGTGCATTCTTGAATGGAGTACTTCAAGAAGAGGTTTATGTAGAACAACCTCCAGGTTTTATCTCTCTAATTCAACCCTCTTTTGTATTTAAATTGCATAAAGCTCTCTATAGTTTAAAGCATGCTCCAAGAGCTTGGTATGAGACCATAACAAGCTTTCTTTTAGAGCATAAATTTACAAGAGGAACCATAGATAAAACCCTTTTCACTAGACATCATAAAGACCAAATATTGTTGGTACAAATATATATGGATGACATCATCTTTGGGTCTACTGATCCCAAATTGTGCAAGAGGTTTGCTGACCTCATTCATTCTAAATTTGAGATGAGTAGCATGGGTGAGCTTTCCTACTTCCTTGGTCTCCAAGTGAAGCAACTTCCTGATGGTATCTTCCTCTCCCAAGCTATTGGGTACATTGGTTTAAATGTACCTGATTTGAAGAAGCCTCACCCAACTCAATGATATACATCACAATGTATTTGATGTATGTTGAGTTTACTTGTGCAGGTTAAGTAATTACTGGACTGAAGCAAAACGTTTCTAAGTCCATGTGTCGACACCCAGAGGGAAAGTGTCGACACTTAAGAAAGCTTGTGTCGACACCCAGACAAGCAGTGTCGACACTTGGAGTCATTGTGTCGACACCTAGGATGCAGAGTCGACACCAGACAGAAAGTGTTGACACAAGGAGCTGTGTCAACACCCAATGAAGAAAAGTGCAGACAGAAAGTGTCGACACAAGGAGCAGTGTCGACACCTTGAAGAACTGTGTCTACACCAGAAAGTGTCGACACTTGGAGCTGTGTCGACACTCAGCAAAAGTCTGCAGAAACTAAGTATAAGTGTCGACACCCAAAGCAATGTGTCGACACACAACAGAAGAGTCAGCACTTGAAGTAAGTGTCGACACAAAGAACAATGTGTCAACACTCAACAGAAGAGTCAACACTTGAAGAAAGTGTCGACACAAGGAAGAAAGTGTCGACACTAAGCTGAAGACTCTACACTTGAAGAAAGTGTTGACACATGGAGCTGTGTCGACACTTAGCAAAGAACAACAAGATCATCAAATTATTCTAAGTACAAGTGTCGACACTAAGGGAATGTGTCGACACTCAGCTGAAGACTCAACAGAAGAATCAAGTGTCGACACAAGGAGCTGTGTCGACACTGAGCAAGTATCAACATAGAAGACTATGTGTCGACACCAAGAAGCAGTGTCGACACTTAACAGATTCAACACAAGAAGTTGTGTCGACACAAAGGAGATGTGTCGACACTTAGAAGAATTCAGCAAGTTACAGAAGATCAAGTACTTGTGTCGACACTCAATTTCAGTGTCGACACATGCAGAAGAAACTGTGTCGAGACATAGAATCTACAACACAAGGAGTTGTGTCGACACTTTGTAGACTTGTGTCGACACTTACACAACTTATGTCGACACTTGGTCTATAAGTGTCGACACTTAAAGACAGAAAGTCTCGACACTTTCAGACAGTTAGAGAACTTTCAAGAATTGACTGGATGACTTGACAGCTGCCGTTCCAGCCTGTCTACAGCACCTGTCAGAGATGTCAGAATTCAGTTATGGACCGGACCAGCCGGTTACCATGAAGAAGGCCTATAAATAGGCTCATACAGTTTACAGAAACTGTTGTTCAGATTGTGGTTCAAATAGTTGAAGTTATTCAAAAAGGTGGTTCACAGAGTTATTGATCAAGTATCAAATCAAGAAGATCTAGCTGTCCAAGTGCAGATCTAAGAAGTTGGAGAGAGAGGGCTCCATCCAAGAAATCAGCCATTGGAACTAGGCTGAGAAGAAGGGTTCAGATATATTCTGGATCTTAAGAAGCAGAGGTCAAAGATCAACTGCAGAAGGAGTCAATCTTATTCAGTTCTACTTTCAAGAAGCTTTGAAGAAAGCTAAGTCAGATTGAATCCAGCTGAGTTCTTCCAAGAACTCATCAAGAAACTCACAACTCCCCTCTCTTATTTCTGAGTTGTTGAGTTATCATTTGTATTATCATTTTTAACTTGTAGGATCCTTTGGATCTGAGTGTTTGTAAGCCTGTATTTATAAAGGCTGAGGGTAGGGCTTGAGAGCCTGAGTGTAGGAGATTGGAATCTCTGAGTGTAGGCCTTTTGTGGCTGAGTGTAGGTCTTGTTGGCTGAGTGTAGGCCCTTGTTGGCTGAGTGTAGGCTTTGGGATAAAGCTGAGTTGTAGGGCCTTGGGCCTGAGGTGTAGGAACCAGTTTGGGTTCTGAGATAGTGGAGGAGTTTGGCCGAATCTACTACACTGCTAGATAGGCGAAGAGGGAAAGTGGATGTACCCAAAGCTTGGGGAACCACTATAAAACTTTGTGTCTATTGTGCTGTGATTGTGATTTACTGTGTATGCTTTGTGATTGCTGTGAAAAAGTAGAGTAGATTCTGTGATATAACTGTTTGCTGCCATTAAAGTTTCAAAAAGGATTAGGTCACCTATTCACCCCCCCTCTAGGTGTTTAGGTACTATATCTTTCAAGTGGTATCAGAGCCAGGTTTCTCAAAAAGGACTAACTGTCTGAGGAGATCCTGATTGGCAGATTCAGTTTAAGTGAATTACAGATTCAAGAAAATCAAGAACCATGGGTTCCTCTGAAAATCACAAGGAATTGGGATCCATGAAATTACCTCTATGCAGGAAAGAGATATTTGGGATCTGGAAGGAAAGGGTAAGGCTGTTTATGGAAGCCTCTGACCCTAGGATATACATCACAGTAAAGGAAGGGTCTTATGTGCCCATGAAGATATCTGTTCTAGATGTAAATCAGAGAACCCCAAAGGATTTCTCTGAAATGACTAAGGATGAGATTGTCCTAGCCACCATGGACAAGAGGGCACAAAACATTATAGTGAGTGCCATAGATGATGCAACTTTTCAGAATCTAATACACTGTAAGATAGCCAAAGAGATGTGGGACACTCTTATAGTGTATATGGAGGGTTATGAATAAGTTAGACAAGATAGAAAATCCTTGCTAAATCAGGAGTATGAAAGTTTTAGACAAGGAAAGGGTGATAGCATAACTGAGTGCTATAAGAAGTTCTACAGAATAGTGAATGAACTCATGTCTTATGGAAGAGAGTTCAGTAACTATGAACTAAATGACAAGTTCCTAAGGTCCCTAACTAAAGATTGGGACACAAAGATTTGTGCCATAAGAGAAATGGCTAAGTTGGGAGAAATTCCTCCACCTAAACTGTTTGGCAAATTGTTGTCATATGAGATGCAGTTGACAGTAAAGAAAGAGGAGGAGAAATCAACAAGAAATGAATACAAGGAAAGAACAGTAGCCTTCAAGACAGAAGCCTCCGGAAAGTGTAGGAATAAGTCACCAACACCACCTCCAAAGGTTATTGAATCAGAGTCAGATGAGTCAGTCAACACAAAATCTGAAAGCAGTGAAAGTGATGAAGACTTTGCTGCCTTCACTAGACACTTTCAGAAATTCTTGAAGAAGAAACAGTGGAGGACAAGGCCCTCTACTTCATAAGGAAAAGAACACTTCTATCAGAACAAAAAGTCTTCAAAGAAAGACAGGAAGAGGACAAAATCTAGCAAGGCAACTGGTTCAAAGATAGTATGTTATTGCTGCAATAGACAAGGCCATGTGATAGCAGATTGTCCTGAAAAAAGAAAGGAGTCTAGTGACAGGAAAAAGACTCATTTCAAAGGCAAGAAAGAAAAGTCTTTTGTTGCCAAGAAGGAGAAGACTCTATCAGATATCTCTTCTTCAGAAACTGAGTCTGATGCTGAGGCATACATAGGGTTGTTTGCTGAAGAAGAAGAAGAAGAATTCATGCAGATTATGGAGTCTATATATGAACAAGAAGACTGTCAGTGCCAAGGACTGATGGCATTGACTGAGAGTGACAAAATCCTGGAGCAGCCAGGACCTAGTAAGGTACAAAGTTCAACTCTAAGTTCAGTTTCTTGTCCCAGTACATAATCAGATTCATCATCATCAAGTGATGAGAATGTATCTGAGTCTGAGGATGATATTCATCAGCTTATAGATGAATATAAAGTACTGTTGCAAGCTTACAAGAAAAGCAAGTCCCTAGCCAAAAGTCAGGCAAAGGAAATTGCTGATCTTAAAGCTGCTGCAACATATTCTGAGAAGCAATTTGATCAAAAGCTTAATTAGATAGCCAGGCTGAAACACATAACAGTGATTCATATGAGGACTATCACCTTTAAGAATGATCAAATCAAGAGTCTGGAGATCAATCTTTAGAAAGAGAGAGAGCTTGTTGCTAGGTTTTCTAAACCTAAGTCAGTGCTACCTTTAATTGATGAATTTGTTCATCATAAAGGCAAGGCTGGACTGGGTTTTATTAAACCTGCAAGGACTGAGCAATCCAAGTCCAAGGGCAAAGCCCCAACATTCAACAAGTCTGTTGTAGATAAGAATACAAAGACAGTACCTAAGCAAAGGTACAATAAGTTTGAATGTTGGTGCTGTGGCAAGGTTGGCCACTTTGTAGTGGACTGTTGGCACAATGCTAGTGCCAAAGTGAGTAACAAACTACCTGTTGGAAAGCCAGTAGGTAGCTTTGTCAGATTGCAAACTAATAAGTACCAATGACCCAAGAATACTTTGGGTTCTAAGGTTCATTAATCTGTTTTGCAGGTGAGTCCAAGTGGCCATACCCCAACATGGTACTTGGACAGTGGATGTTCCAGACATATGAATGGAACTAGAGGATTACTAAGGGACTACATTCCAATAAAAGATGGTCCAAAAGTCACCTTTTGTGGTTTTGAAAAAGGAATCATCAAAGGATTTGGTAACATTTCTAGTAACTTGGTTACCATTACTCAAGTGGCTTATGTTAAAGGGTTGAAACACAACCTAATAAGTATAAGTCAATTAAGTGATATAGGGTATGACATCTCATTTGTTAAAAATGGTTGTCATATCAAGAGGTCAACTGATCAAGAGATTATTTTGACTGGTTATAGGAAAAGGAATGTCTATTTCTTAGACATTATGATTGAGAACAATGGTTCTCCAGTTTGTCTTGTAGCTGATGAGACAGTCTCTCATTGTGTCAAATGGCACAAGAGGCTTGCCCATCTTAACTACAAGACTATTGGCAAACTCTTTAGCAAAGAGTTAGTGAGGAATGGTCCTCAAGTTAAGTGTGTGAAAGATGACATTTGTTCAGCTTGTCAAAAGGACAAGCAGACTAAATCCACCTTTAGAAGCATAGAAAACAAAGATGCTGTGAGGTGTTTATACCTCTTGCATATGGATCACTTTGGTCCAATGCCAGTTCACAGCTTAGGTAGGAAGGTCTATACCTTTATAGTTGTAGATGACTACTCAAGGTTTTCCTGGGTGTTCTTCTTAAGACAGAAATCTGAAACACCTAGTGTCTTCCATAGCTTTGTCAAGCAAATTCAGAATGAACTAGACAGTACAGTGGTCAAGATTAGAAGTGACCATGGTACTGAATTTTAGTCTGATAGCATGACAAAACTATGTGAAGAATTTGGGATATTTCAAGAATTCTCTTCACCTAGAACACCTCAGCAAAATGGCATTGCTGAGAGGAAGAATAGAACCTTGATAGAGGCTGGTAGGACCCTATTAAGTGATACATCAATGCCAGAGTATTTCTGGGCTGAAGCAGTTAACACTGCATGCCATGTCATAAATAGGGCTACCATCACTAAAAGGCTCAACAAGACCCCCTATGAAGTTGTGAAAGGCAGGAAACCAAACCTATCCTACTTCAGGATTTTTGGTTGCAAATGCTTCATACTTAACAATGGAAAGTCTTACTTGACTAAGTTTGCTGCCAAGTCCCAAGAGGGAATTTTTGCTAGGTACAATAATAATAGTAAGGCTTATAGAGTCTACAACTTGACTACACAAGTTGTAGAAGAATCTGTGCATGTAGTTTTTGATGAGACTAAACTTATTAACAATGAGTTGTCTAGTAGTGTATGCAGCCCCACAGGTTTAACAAAGAAGATGGACAAGCTTACTATAGAAGAAGTACCTGCTGCAAGACAGCAAGTAGAAGACAGTGGCTGTTGTCCAGGGGGAGAACTACATGTACCAATTGCTGATGAAGTTCAAGGGATACAGTATGATGGAGATGCTGAAGAGGTTCAACCAGAAGTAAGGATGCCTCCAGCCAACAGGCATCTAAGAGATCATCCAGTAGAGCAGATTATTGGAGATCCAAGACAAGGAGTACAAACCAGGAGCAGAAACATGAATGCAGCAATCTACTCCAGTTTTCTATCTCAAGTTGAACCTAAGAAGTTTGAAGAAGCAATACTAGATCCACAATAGACTGAAGCAATGCAAGAAGAGCTTAATCAGTTCAAGAGGTGCAAAGTTTGGGAACTTGTTCCTAAACCTAAAGACCACAATATAATAGGAACCAAGTGGATCTACAGGAATAAGATGGATGAACAAGGGGTCATCATTAAGAATAAAGCAAGACTGGTTGCTAAAGGATATAGGCAAGAAGAAGGTATTGATTTTGATCAAACCTTTGCTCCAGTAGCCAGACTAGAAGCCATAAGGATGTTCTTGGCCTATGCAACCTATCAAGGATTCAAGGTTTACCAGATGGATCTCAAGTCAGCATTCCTAAATGGTAATCTTAAGGAAGAAGTCTATGTGGAACAGCCTTCAGGTTTTGTTGATTCAACTCTACCTCATCATGTCTATAGACTTAGGAAAGCTTTATATGGGTTAAAGCAAGCCCCTAGGGCTTGGTATGAAACCCTATCTAGTTTCCTCATTGAGAACAAGTTCTCAAGGGGGAAAATAAATAAGACTCTATTCCTTAGGGAATCTAGAGGCAAAGTCATACTAGTCCAAATATATGTAGATGACATTATATTTGGGTCTACTAAAAGCAGCCTTTGCAAAAAGTTTGCAAAACTTATGCAAGGTCAGTTTGAGATGAGTAGTATGGGAGAGCTGAAGTTTTTCTTGGGTCTCCAAGTTAAACAGACTGAAAGTGGTTTATCCATATGTCAATCTAAGTTCACCCTAGAACTCATAAGGAAGTATGGTATGGATTCATCCAGTACCATGAAGACTCCTATGGGGTCAAGTATGTCTCTCAGCAAGGATGATGCAGGGAAACCTGTAGATGAAACCTTGTATAGAGGGATAGTTGGCTCCCTATTATACTTGACTGCTAGTAGACCAGATATCATGTATGCTATATGTGTCTGTGCAAGGTATCAAGCCTGCCCTAAAGAGTCTCATTTGACAGCAGTCAAAAGAATATTGTGATATCTAAAGGGCACTCCCTATCTAGGCCTCTGGTACCCTAGGAATGGAGATTTTGAACTAACAGGTTATTCAGATGCAGACTTTGCTGGATGCAAAGAAGATAGAAAAAGCACTACTGGAACCTGTCAATTCCTAGGTGGGAGACTAATTTCATGGAGTAGCAAGAAGCAAACCAGTGTGGCTATCTCCACTGCAGAGTCAGAGTATGTGGTTGCAGAAAGTTACTGTGCTCAACTTCTGTGGATACAACATCAGCTAGAGGACTATGGATTTCAGGTAAGTAGAACTCGACTCTTCTGTGATTCTACTAGTGTTATTTCAATAGCTAATAATCCTGTATCCCATAGTAGAACTAAACATATTGAAATTAATTATCATTTTCTTAGGGAGCATGTAGAAAGAGAAGATATTTTATTAGAATATGTTAAAACTGATAATCAAGTAGCTGATATGTATACTAAGCTCCTAGAAGAAGCTAAGTTCAATAGATTCAAAATTGAACTAGGAATGATAAACTTAGAGTAAGTTTACAGAATTGAAATTGGCTAAGTAAAAAGGTGTCGACACATAGACAAGTCAATGTCGACACAGAATAGTGGTGTCGACACTTCAGGAAAAAGGTGTCGACACATCTAGGAAGTTGGTGTTGACACTTCAGCATATTAGTGTCGACACATGTTAAGTAGGTGTCGACACATCCACAGTGGTGTCGACACTTAAGTTTTACTCAGAATTTTCTAAGTAAAGTCTCGACTATGTGTCGAGTTGTGTGGTGTCGACACATAAACAAGTGTCGACACATAAAATCTGTTGACTAAACTTGTGTCGACACATATGTGTCGAGACATTATAAGTTAGTGTCGACACTTATTGCCAGTGTCGACACATTTTAAGTTAGCTGTCCCGCCTGTTCATCTTCAAAATCAGAAAGGTATAAATAGGGTTTTGTCTTTGTTTGTCGACACGCTTTCAAAGTTTCGAGACCAAACTTCAGTGTCGACACCTCTCTTCTCTCAAGACAAATTCTACAAACCCTAATGGCGCCTAAGCTAGAGGAGAACGTCAACGAAAGATATGAGCTAGTGCGCGACGCCTTCAATGATGCTGATCAAGAAATCCAGGCGGTCGTAACCCTAGTTGCCGATTCTTGGTTAGAATATCTAGTGTCTGAACCTACTAAGATATGGAAGAAAGAGGTACTAGAATTCCTCAATGGAGCAAAGGTGGACGAATCTGGATTCAAAATCAAATCCAGGGTTCATGGTGAGAAGATCAAGGTATCACCAAAAAGTCTGAGGAAGATTTTACAGCTACCAAGAACTCAAGAGGAAGATGAGGTTACTGCTACAAAGACCAGGGAAGCTCTAACCTGGTGTGGACTGGATCCTAAGATGAAGCTGGGATCTGTGTTTAACAGGAAAGGCATGAACAGCCAAGAAAAATTCATGTCTGAGATAGTTGGAAAAGTAATACTCAGCAAGCCAAGAGGGCATGACAGAGTGTCTGCCTATATGTTTGGTATAATGACCAGGATAATCTTCACTCTAAAAATTGACTGGTCTCTGATATTTTATGAGAAGATTAAAGAAAGCTTGAAGAAGCCCAACCTGAGCAGAATTATAAGTCTATACCTAGCTGGTGCCATACCAGAGGTAATGCAACAAGCTGCAGGAAGCAAGATAAACCATATGAGAAAGATGGACATGAGGTTGTTCTCTAGATGGGACAGGGTGTTGACTAAAGAGATGCCAACCCCTGAGAAGACAGTGTCTGAGAAAGAAATTCCTTCAAAGAAGAAAAGGAAGACTGCTCCAGTGGCACAAGTGTCCACTTGTAGCTCTAACAGTGAAGAACAGGTTGTCTTCACTCCAGATGAGAATGAGGAAGAGCCTGCAGTGAAATCTCCTGCTCCTCAGGATGATGTAGAGATCTAGGGGGAGCTACCTCAAGCTAGCCCCATACACAAGGATCAAAGCCAGGGGAGCCTCCAGTTGTAGATAAACCCACTACACTGGAAAGTGAACAAGCATCCACCATCATATTAGAGGTACTCACTGAAATAAACACTTTAGATTTTTCTATGGAAGATACTGATTTGTCTGATGATCATCAGCAAACTCAGCTAAATAGTCAAGTTCCAGATGCTGTTATAGAAGATACATCTGCTGCACTAGAAGTTGTTCCTGATTCAGTGGATGAAGAACCTAGAATTTCTCCAGCTCCATCACCACAAGAATACACTATGGAGGATTTATTTTTAAATCTAGACCAACATGACTTTGATATGGACAAGGCTACTGCTGATAGAGAGAATGCTGCTGTTGAGGGGGAGCATGTGCGGATTCTGGAAGAGCCTATAAGGCAAGAAATTGAGAAAGCTCCAGTTGAACAATTTAAGAAGCCTCCAAGCCCTAAGGAAAGGGTTGACATAGCCAGCTCCTCAGAATCTAAAGATGAGGAGGCTACTAGGGCTAAGCAAAAGAAACTCTATGTATTCAAAAGAAGAAGCCAAAGTTATAAGAAGACTTTACAATCTATTGCACCACAGCTATAGTTCAGCAAGCTCCAACTGTTGATTATAGTGCTTTAATGGTTGCACTGCAGATAAAACTGGATGAACATAGAAAAGCAATAGAGACTTATGTGGATGAAGGGAAAAAATCATTGCAATTTGATCTGGCCTAAGATATCAAGTCTATAAGGTTTGAAATGAACCTTAACAAGAAAGAGATGACAGACTGCTTCCACAAGGGTGGAAATGCAGTGGTGTACTTGGCAACACACCAGGAAAAGATAAAGGCACAAGTGGATGACATAGCATTGAAGTAAGGGTATGTTCTTGAAAATCAGCTAAGGATGAATGACAATTTGACTGCTTCACATAATGCTATTGTCACTGAGTTAAAGAACAAGTCTGCTGAACCTTCTACTTCCACTGCTACTATTAAAGCTGATTTTGACAAAGCATTTCAAGAAGAAATCTCTGCTGTTAAGACTGCTATCCAAGCCTCCCAGAAAGCCATATCTGAACAACTTCAAAAGCTCAAACCATTCTTTAAAGATGGAGTCAGATACTTGGATAATCAAATCAGATTTCAGAAGGATGATGTCAGAGATCATATGGCTAGAGAAGTCAAAAAGGGGGAGAGAGTGTTAGTCAAGGCAAGCTCTGACCATGCTAAGTGGATATCAAATTCTATCAAAGCTACACTTGGATATCCTCCTCTGTGTGATGACAATAAAGTTGCTGAATCTGGAATTAACCCTGCCTATCTTGGAGATGAGCAACCAGAAGTAGCTCAAGTCATTTATCCTCCTCCAGATTTTGAAATGATTCATGCTGATGTACAGACCATGTACAGCCCACCTGGGGGCAAGGACAATGTGCTTATTAACAAGGTTGTTCAGCCTATTACTGAAGCTATGCAAGAGGCAATGCAGAAAGAGGAAGAGACAAGATTGTCTAAGAAGAGGTTTAGGGAACAAGCTGAACTGAGACCAGATTTTGAGCAATGGAGCCCTACCTCTAGAAACATTATATTAACTGCCTGGAAAGCTGCCAAGGATAACATTCATGACAGGAACAAGTGGTTCTCTGAAGCTGAATGGAGGAAACATGAATCAAGGCAGGAGGAAATTGTTCAATACAGAAGGAAGGCAAAGATGGGAAAGCTACCTCCTACAGCTCAAGAGCCTAGCAAGTACTTTCCTAAGCCATACCATTATTTTGAGAGGCAAAAGATCAAAGCTGAAGAGCTTAAAAGGAGTGATCTGAAAGGCAAGAAGCCTGCTGATGCTGAAACTACTGATGCTCTTGTCCAAGCTAAAGTTCAAGCTGGCAAAGGCATAGTGATTAAGGAGGCAGAACAAAAATAGATTTAAAATTTTCTTGAAGTTTACCTTGTAATCTTTTGGATGTAAAATATTTTGTGAACTTCTGAAGATGTATAAGACAGATATTAGAACAATATATGATTAATATATTTCATGTGTGTTCTGTGAATATGTCTATGTCTATTTCTTATTTGTTCTGTAATGATAAATTTGTATACATGTGAAATTGATACATGTTTATGTTTACCCTGCTGTATATTATCCTGCCTTACATCATTTTGTAATTTTAATTATGAATGGTGTATATCATTGACTAAGGGTTATGACTTCTCCAAATAGGGGGAGATTGTTGGGTACATTGGTTTAAATGTACCTGATTTGAAGAAGCCTCACCCAACTCAATGATATAAATCACAATGTATTTGATGTATGTTGAGTTTACTTGTGCAGGTTAAGTAATTACCGGACTGAAGCAAAAAGTTTCTAAGTTCATGTGTTGACACCCAGAGGGAAAGTGTCGACACTTAAGAAAGCTTGTGTCGACACCCAGACAAGCAGTGTCGACACTTGGAGTCATTGTGTCGACACCTGGGATGCAGAGTCGACACTAGACACAAAGTGTCGACACAAGGAGCTGTGTCGACACCCAATGAAGAAAAGTGCAGACAGAAAGTGTCGACACAAGGAGCAGTGTCGACACCTTGAAGAACTGTGTCTACACCAAAAAGTGTCGACACTTGGAGCTGTGTCGACACTCAGCAAAAGTCTGCAGAAACTAAGTATAAGTGTCGACACCCAAAGCAATGTGTCGACACACAACAGAAGAGTCAACACTTGAAGTAAGTGTCGACACAAAGAACAATGTGTCAACACTCAACAGAAGAGTCAATACTTGAAGAAAGTGTCGACACAAGGAAGAAAGTGTCGACACTAAGCTGAAGACTCTACACTTGAAGAAAGTGTCGACACATGGAGCTGTGTCGACACTTAGCAAAGAACAGCAAGATCATCAAATTATTCTAAGTACATGTGTCGACACTAAGGGAATGTGTCGACACTCAACTGAAGACTCAACAGAAGAATCAAGTGTCGACACAAGGAGCTGTGTCGACACTGAGCAAGTATCAACATAGAAGACTATGTATCGACACCAAGAAGCAGTGTCGACACTTAACAGATTCAACACAAGAAGTTGTGTCGACACAAAGGAGATGTGTCGACACTTAGAAGAATTCAGCAAGTTACAGAAGATCAAGTACTTGTGTCGACACTCAATTTCAGTGTCGACACATGCAGAAGAAACTGTGTCGAGACATAGAATCTACAACACAAGGAGTTGTGTCGACACTTTGTAGACTTGTGCCGACACTTACACAACTTGTGTCGACACTTGTCTATAAGTGTCGACACTTAAAGACAGAAAGTATCGACACTTTCAGACAGTTAGAGAACTTTCAAGAATTGACTGGATGACTTGACAGCTGCCGTTCCAGCTGGTCTACAGCACCTGTCAGAGATGTCAGAATTCAGTTATGGACCGGACCAGCCGGTTACCATGAAGAAGGCCTATAAATAGGCTCATACAGTTTACAGAAACTATTGTTCAGATTGTGGTTCAAATAGTTGAAGTTATTCAAAAAGGTGGTTCACAGAGTTATTGATCAAGTATCAAATCAAGAAGATCTAGCTGTCCAAGTGCAGATCTAAGAAGTTGGAGAGAGAGGGCTCCATCCAAGAAATCAGCCGTTGGAACTAGGCTGAGAAGAAGGGTTCAGATATATTCTAGATCTTAAGAAGCAGAGGTCAAGGATCAATTGCAGAAGGAGTCAATCTTATTCAGTTCTACTTTCAAGAAGCTTTGAAGAAAGCTAAGTCAGATTGAATCCAGCTGAGTTCTTCCAAGAACTCATCAAGAAACTCACAACTCCCCTCTCTTATTTCTGAGTTGCTGAGTTATCATTTGTATTATCATTTTTAACTTGTAGGATCCTTTGGATCTGAGTGTTTGTAACCCTGTATTTATAAAGGCTGAGGGTAGGGCTTGAGAGCCTGAGTGTAGGAGATTGGAATCTCTGAGTGTAGGCCTTTTGTGGCTGAGTGTAGGCCTTGTTGGCTGAGTGTAGGCCCTTGTTGGCTAAGTGTAGGCTTTGAGATAAAGCTGAGTTGTAGGGCCTTGGGCCTGAGGTGTAGGAACCAGTTTGGGTTCTGAGATAGTGGAGGAGTTTGGCCGAATCTAGTACACTGCTAGATAGGCGAAGGGGGAAAGTGGATGTACCCAAAGCTTGGGGAACCACTATAAAACTCTGTGTCTGCTGTGCTGTGATTGTGATTTGCTGTGTATGCTTTGTGATTGCTGTGAAAAAGTAGAGTAGATTCTGTGATATAACTGTTTGTTGCCATTAAAGTTTCAAAAAGGATTAGGTCACCTATTCACCCCCCCCCCCTCTAGGTGTTTAGGTACTATATCTTTCACAATCTAAGTATGCTAAAGAGCTTATTTAGAAGTTTGGGATGGGTGATGCTTTAGGAATGAAAACCCCTATGGCTACAAATGCTGTTGTGGATTCTGATGCAGCAGGGAAACCTGTAGATCAGAAACATTATAGGGCAATTGTTGGATCCCTATTATACCTAACAGCTAGCAGACCTGATATTTTGTTTGCCAAATGCCTTTGTGCTAGGTTCCAAGTGAACCCTAAAGAATCTCACCTTATTTTCCTAAAAAGAATTTTGAGATATATAAAGAGTTGTCCTAATCTAGGACTCTGGTATCCTGTAGAGTCAGAATTTGAGTTAATTGGATACTCAGATGCTGACTATGCTGGATGTAGAGTGGACAGGAAGAGTACCTCTGGAACTTGCCAGTTCCTTGGTATGAGACTTATCTCCTGGTTTTGTAAAAAGCAGACATCTGTATCTACATCAACTGCAGAAGTAGAATACATGGCTGCTGGCAGCTGCTGTTCACAAATGCTATGGATACAAAACCAACTCATAGACTATGGTATCAACTTAAATAATTCAATATTATTTTGTGATAATACAAGTGCTATTGCTATATCACAGAATCCAGTTCACCATTCTAGGACTAAGCATATTGAAATAATACATCATTTCATTAGAGATAATGTGGACAAAAAGAAAATTAACTTGATCCATATTCCTACTGATTTACAGAGAGCAGACATTTTCACCAAGCCCTTGGATGAGAAAACTCATCTGTTCTTTATAAATCAACTGGGAATGATTAATGGAGAAGAGTTAAATTAACTTCTATCTACATTCGACGAATTTTTCAGAGTTCGTCGAACGGAGTTCGACGAATTAGGGAAAGTTTGAGAGATTCTCGTCGACCGGAGATCGACGAATTCTCTGTATGTGGCAACAATTGTCGTCGACTGGAGATCTACGAACTTTGCTTCATAAGATATTTCGTCGAACGGAGTTCGACGAACTGCTTTTGATTCTTCTGGATGAGATCGACGAATTATCTGTCTATAATTTATTTCGTCGAGCTCAGTTCGAAGAATTTCTCTTTTTCGTAAAACGGAGATTGTCGATTCGTATTCTGAAAATCTTATATCTAGCTTTTCTTTGACCTCCGTCCCGCGCTTTCAGTTCTTTTGCTCTTGATCGCCATTTTTTCTCTATGATTTTCTTGCAGGTCATCAATGGCGATTCCAGCAAGCACCCTCGCAGCAATGAAGTTTGATACTGGTTTCGATATGGACTTCGATTCGTTTCAACATTCTGACCCCATCTTTCTTTATATCTTGGAATTGCTAGAAGAACTTCATCTAAAGGATTTCATGACCAGGCGAATTAAACTGCATTCAACTGAAATCAGAGAATGGGTGTATACATCTACTATTTCTGAGGAAGATGTTCTGACCGGAACTATCGAGAGTACTGCTGTTTCATTATCTCCCGCAATTCTGTCTGAGATTTTTGGCCTAATCAATGGAGAAGATAATATGGACATGGATTCTGAAGAGTTTGGTGATATGCTGAAGCTAATGGGTTTTTTTGGAAAAAACCCTAATAAGCTGTTGAAGAAGCAACTGTCTGCCGCGTATCAGTTCCTCGCGGACATTGTCGGAAAAGTGCTAATGGGAAAGCACTCTGCGCACGATTACATAACCTGCTACCAATTCCTGGTTATGTGCGCCGTGGTGAACAAGAGACGTGTCAACTGGTGCACATTCTTCTTTGAATTGATAAAGAAAAAAAATAGTAAGATGGAAGTCTGCTTCGGCAAAATTTTGGGAATTTTTCTTCAAGAGAAGGCTGCTGAATGTATGGTCTCCCCGACCATCTTCATAAATGCCAGCAAGCGCCTCACATGCGCTCTATTTGGTAGGTGGGAGAGGACTATCTCCAAGCCCTCAAAGGCTTCCTACTCTTCCATCCAAACTTCTGAGAGCACTAGGGCTGTAAAGGCCACTGCCCTCCCTGCTGAAGAGGTCTTTCCATCTCCTCAACCTCCTCCAGCAACTCATCTTCCATCATCAACCTCTCTTCAAATTCCTCCAACTTCCCCCACTCATGTTTCTTCATCACCACAACATACCTCTATGCCTACTCCACCTCCATCTCCACCTTTGGACATCACCAATATTACAACACCTCCACCTTCCCCTCATGAGACACATATCCCTACACCTCCTCAGTCTCCCCTTCCCCCTCATTTGTCATCCATTCCCTCCTACAACATACCCACAGATGTTGTCATGCCAGATACCCCCATTACATCTTCATCTCCATCCACTCAAGTTCTTCCATCCTCTTCCCCTTCCCTATTTGATCCATCTACCATCATTTCCTTGCTCACTCCCCTCATCAAATCTCTCATCCAAGAGGCCATTACACCTCTTCTGACCTCTATCAATTCTTTATCTGCCCAGATTTCTACCATATCTGTTGTCCCCTCTTCATCAAGGGGCCTGGCTCCAGGTTCTCCTGAACCCAGGCAGGGGGAGATACTCAGTGATGAAGTTGCAGCAGATTCAGATACAGCAGCAGCAGCAGTCACAGCAGTGGTCCACTCCACAGCAGATGCAGATTCAGATACAGATACAGAAATTTTGACAGATTTTGATTCTGAAATGATTGAATTAATTCAATTTATGGATACTGACCTTGATTTGGATGAGTCAGTTGAGCAAATAAAACCTGTTGGTGATTTCCATTTAAATCCCACAGTTAATTTGTTTGTTTTATTAAGAAGTTTTGATACAGCTTTTATGCAATTCCTTCTAGCTGATTTTACTAAGCCAAGTTTGGCTATTGTACCCTATACCTCCCCAGTTAGTCCAGCAGTTGCTAAGCAACTCTGTGACAGTTTTGCTCCTCCAGTTGTTACTCCATCATCTTCAGTTATTCCAGAAGTTATTTCAGCCCCGAGTTTTGTCATGGATGACTCTCCTATGCCTGACTTGGATGAGCTAATTCGAGCTAATATTGAAGAGGAGAATAAGGCAGTAGCTGAAAGCTCTGTCCCCATTGTTTCTGACTCCTGTGCAGTCTCCTCCTCTTCTGTTGCTGATATTCCAGTTCCTGAATCTTCTTCCCCTCCTCCAGAAAAAGCTATTATTTCTGATAAAGATTTGAAAGCTTTGGATGCTCTTTATGACATCCCTCAGGGTTCTGATTCAGAAGAAGATGATGATGATGACTCAGATGAAGATGCTGCCAGTAAGAAAAAGAAGATGCTGACAAAGAAAAGAAAGGATCCTCCTCCTCCAGCTACAAAGCCAAATCCCACTGCAGACACCCCCTATTATATTCTGCACAATGTTACTCCATACAAGGGAATGCCTACATGGATGTGGTTGTCAAAGAACCAGTAGAAGGAAAGAAAGAGGAGCAGGAGATATTCCCCTCCTCCAGTGCACAGATACAGGAAGGATCCTCCTCCTCCTCCAATAGCTGGTGCCTCTGGCTTCTCTAGCTCCCAAAGATCTACCCCCATGCAAACATATCAGAGACAGTTAGGGAGATCCTCTGGAATCAGCCAACAGAGGCAGCCATCCTCTTCAGGACATCAACATCAACAACATCAGTAGCATCAGCAACAAATTCCTGATGTACAGGAAGCTGAAAGTCCAAAGAGACCTCTCTCTCCTCCAATTCCTTTTGAAGATCCTGAAACTGCAAATACTACAAAAATGACCAGATTCCAGGAGTTAATTGGATTATCCTTGATTAATAAAGCCAAGGCTGAAGGCAAAGATACATCAGGACTTACAACAATGTAAAAGTACAGAAAAGAAGAGCTGAAAAGGTTTGATAAAGGAAACAAGCTATTTAATGTTGATGACTATATGAAACTTCATCCAGAAGCAGTTGTCCCCAGAGCTACATCATTAAACATTATTGGGATAGCTGATATGACTATGACAAAGGCTCAGGCTTCAGATCCCAAGAGAGAAATCATCTTTAAGAAGCCAGGAGAGAAACCAACTGAAGACAGGTCCAAGCAGAAAAAGCCAAAGAAGTAATTTTCTTGTTGTTTCAATTTCTGTCTGTTTTTGTTTCTCAAACTATACTATCTGTTTAAACAAAGCTGTGTATATATATATCTGTTGCATGTGTTATAATTCTCTGCCAGATATATCTCTTTTCTTACTTTATTTTTCTGTTTGTTTCTATTTTTGAGTCTCTGTTAGTGACCTCACCCAAATAGGGGGAGATTATTGGATCCCTAGTTGATTTGGGCTAGGTTCACTAACTTAGGATGTGACCCATCATGTATAGCAAGGGTCAAGTTTGTGTCCTAGAGTCTAGGCCAAGTCCATAGAGTCACTTTCAGATGGACCAGCTATCAACAAGACCATCAGAGACTCCATATTCAGAGGTTTTCAAGTCTAAGTAAAGTGAGTTCGACGTTCGTCGAACTCAGCTCGACGAAAGGTGTTCTGTGCTCGACGATCGTGAGACAATTCTTAGTGCTGAGCTCGACGATCTTAGTTCTATGTTCGACGAAGACAGAGTTTCTACATCAAGCTAAATTCATGACAACTTCAGAATTTTTCTAAGTCCAGCTTCAAACTTTGGTCGACGAATTAGATTCTGAGCTCGACGAACTTGGACCTCAAATTCTCAACTTCTCAGGTCGATGAAGTCAGCTTCTCAGGTCGACGAATGCAGTACTCTGCTCGACGAATTTGAATCTCAGCTCGATGAATGAAGATTGTCTGTTCGACGAATGAAGATTGTTTGTTCGACTAATGAAGATTGTCTGGTCTACGAACTCTCTCCAGCTCAGCTCGACGAACTCAAGCTCAGCTCGACGAACTCTCTCAAGCTCAGCTCGACGAACTCCAGCTTAGCTCGACGAACTCAAACTCAGCTCGACGAATTGCGTTCTTCGTTCGACGAATCCAGACTAGGTCATCTTCAGGTTTCCCATCCCGTTTCTTGGCGATGATTCCAGAGTTATTAATGCCAGATCTTCTCGGAATGTTACCGTTAGAATGCGCATTGACTATGGATGATTACATGCCTTTTTTTCATGGGACAGTTGGGGAAATTATTGATTGTCGCTTCCTTCCAAGGCCGACTACAATTACTGCTCAAACATTCGAATTTTGAATGTTATCAGTCAGTCAAAAAGATATAGACAAGAAAAGAAAGGATCAAGTACTACTACAGATATACAGTCAGTCATACAGGTACACACTGCAAGCAATACAGACAATCAGACACACTCAGATTGCACAGAAGAAAAAACTCACAAAAATCTAAAGTTCTACTGCAATCAGCCTAACCAGAGAACATCTTCAAGAAGAAGAAGAAGAACAACCAATTACTATCAAGAGTCTTATTCCTTCAAATCTCAGGACAACTTCAAAGGAAAACAAATTAATCAATCTATCAAAGAAGTTCCTGAAGCATCTCTGGTCCAGGCACTCTAGGTCTTTGAAGACCTATCACCCTGAAGCAGTGCTCCAACATTCCTGATACACTCAAGATCTCAGGGGAAGCAAAATCTGCTACAATCAATCCACTGTCTTCTCAGTTTTTTTGAGAAAGAGAAGACACCATCACCTTTATTTCCAATTCCTGTATAGGGTTTTAGTTCCCTTCAAAATTATTCTGGTTGCAAGTATCCTTCCAAAAGACTTGTGATTTTGGTTTTTGAGGACCTGAACAAAAGCTCATTGGTGTCAGGCACCTGATCAAAAACCTGAGTGGATTCCTACCAGGGTGGTAGAAGAGTGGGTGTACCCAGGTTGGAGAACCACTATAAAATTTCTTGTGTCGTCTGGTTGCCCTTTTCTTTTGTTTTGGCTGTGCTCTGTGATTACTTAGTTTGTTGTGCTTAGTTTTATTTACTTACTGACTTGTTCAATTAGGAATACAACAAAAGTTTTAAAAAGTTTTTAGTGAGCATTATACTCTATTCACCCCCCCCCCCTCTAGAGTATTTCAGATCTAACCTGCACTTTCACAATGATGCCACAAGGGACTAGGAGCCCTGTTGAAGAGTCAGTGAGTAAATCTTGATGTAACCCTCTACTCGGAGAAATGATGAAGTTAGGAAACTTGCAGATCGCTAGCGAGCGTGATGGGGGCAGGCCTTGCCGATGTTGTGACCTACTATGGGAGAAGGGCGAACTTTCAATCGCAGGCAGTGAGGTTACAAGGTGTTGGGAGCCTTGTAGAAGAGTCAGGTGGTAAATCCTAACGTAACCCTCTACCTAGAGAATGGCAAAGTTTGGAAACTTGCAGATCGCTGGCGAGCACAATGGAGGCAGGCCCTAGCGATGTCGTGACCAACTACGGATAAAGAGAGAATATTTGATCGCAGTCAGTGAGGCCACGAGGGGCTGGGAGCCCTGTAGAAGAGTTAAGGGTTAAATCCCGATGAAACCCTCTACTTGGAGAAACAACAAAGTTCAGAAACTTGCGGACCACTGGCGAGCACGAGGGGGACAGGCCCTTGCTACGTCGTGACCTACTATAGGAGAAGGGTGAACCTTCAATCGTAGGCAGTGACGCCATAAAGGGCTGCAATTCCTATAGAATAGTCAGGGGGTAAATCTTGACGTGACCCTCTACTTGGAGAAACGACTAAGTTCGAAAACTTGCAGACCGCTGGCGAGTGCGAGGGGGACAAGCCCTGATGATGTCGTGACTTACTACGGAAAAGGGAAAACCTTTGATCGCAGGCAGTGAGGCCACGAGGGGCTGGAAGCCCTATAGAAGAGTCAAAGGGTAAATCCTGACGTAACCCTCCACTTGGAGAAATGACAAAGTTTGGAAACTTCAGACCGCTAGCGAGCACGATGGGGGTAGGCCATGGCGACGTCATGACCTACTATAGGAGAATGATGAACCTTCGATCGCAGGTAGTGAGGTCATAAGGGGCTGGGAGCCCTGTAGAAATGTCAAGGGGTAAATCCTGATGTAACCCTCTACTTGAAGAAATCTTCATCCTGTGGCAATGAGGAGCCGGTGAGGGTTTATCTTTGAAGTGTAGGGCAAATATTATTGCTGATTCCCAAGATTGGGGTTCAGTGCGCGCTTTTGCACACAAGTCACTGATGCTCCCCGCAATAACAATATTTAAAGTAGACAAATATTTTGTACTTAACAAAACGAAAGATAGTTTGCTCACCTGTAGATGTTTGAGACTTTATAAGTTCATAATTATGGCTGAAATGAAAGCACAAAAATAAATAAAATTAGTTTGATAGACGTAATGTAGCTGGGCCTTCCTACCTGATTCAAGCTTCTTGTCCAAACCAGAGCTTCTAGGGTCTTCTTGACCCGCTCGCTTGGGGCATGCTGATGATGCTCTTTGTGGCGGTGTGGGGGGGGGGGGGGGTAGTTGAACAATCCTTGCCCAGGGTGAAGTTGTCGAAGATAGCACGTTCATGGTGCTTCCTGGTTTCCCCTAACAACGCCTACTTTGGCGGGTGAACTTCATGGCGAGGTGGGAAATTGAGGATATAGCTCTGAATGTGGTCTGGAGCGGCCTTCCGAAAATTGCATTGTATGGGGATTCTGAATCCACTGCCACGAACTGGACCAGATGTGTTACCTGTCGCGGGAATTCTTCCAAAGTGACCGGGAGTGTTTTTGTTCCTTCGACCGGGATTGGCCCTCCACTGAAGCCGTAAATCGGGTCTGCATCCGCCTACAACCTTTCTTTGAGAATTGCATCCCGCGGAGGGCTGACATAAATAGAATATTTACCGAGACTCTGTTGTCTACCAATATCCACATGATGCAGAATGTTGGGCTTCCAATTTCTACAGCGATGACCAATGGGTCTTGGTAGGGTACAAACAGTCCTTTCAAATCTTTCTCTCCAAAACTATTCTTCTTTGGTGCCTAACCGTTCTGTCCCTGCTGTACAATAGAATTTTCAACGGGGAGGGGGAGCCGACAATGGTTTCCACCATTATAACCCATTGGCCACCCTCCTTGGGCTTCCTAACGCATGAGCGGTTTCTCCCTTCTTTGCTAAGATTGGTGGTTCCATGTCCAATCCTGTAGGAACCTGCCCTTGGATGCCCTAACGAACGAGTATCTCAATCTTGTCCTTGATCCTTATACATGTGTTAGTGGAGTGTCCCTCTCCCTTATAGAACTCTCAGTACTCGCTCTGATCTCCCTTCCCGACGGGTGATTCCCATGGATTTCATAATGCCGAGTCATCTTGGATGGCAAAGAGTACATTAGCACGCGAGGTGTTGAGCGGTGCGTAGTTCTGGTACCACTTAAGTGGGTGATTCTCGCAACGATCCTGTTGGCAAAAGTTAGGAAACTTGCATATCGCTAGCGAGCGTGATGGGGGCAGGCCCTGCCGATGTTGTGACCTACTATGGGAGAAGGGAGAACTTTCGATCGCAGATAGTGAGGTTACAAGGTGCTGGGAGCCTTGTAGAAGAGTCAGGGGGTAAATCCTAACGTAACCCTCTACCTAGAGAATGACAAAGTTTGGAAACTTGCAGACCGCTGGCGAGCACAATGGAGGTAGGCCCTAGCGATGTCGTGACCAACTACAGATAAAGAGAGAATCTTCGATCGCAGTTAGTGAGGCCACGAGGGGCTGGGAACCCTGTAGAAGAGTTAAGGGTTAAATCCCGATGAAACCCTCTACTTGGAGAAACAACGAAGTTCAGAAACTTGCGGACCACTGGCGAGCACGAGGGGGACAGGCCCTTGCTACGTCGTGACCTACTATAGGAGAAGGGTGAACCTTTGATCGCAGGCAGTGATGCCATAAAGGGCTGCAATTCCTATAGAATAGTCAGGGGGTAAATCTTGACGTGACCCTCTACTTGGAGAAACGACTAAGTTTGAAAACTTGCAGACCGCTGGCGAGTGCGAGGGGGACAAGCCCTGATGATGTCGTGACTTACTACGGAAAAGGGAAAACCTTTGATCGCAGGAAATTAGGCCACGAGGGGCTGGAAGCCCTATAGAAGAGTCAAAGGGTAAATCCTGACGTAACCCTCCACTTGGAGAAATGACAAAGTTTGGAAACTTCAGACCGCTAGCGAGCACGATGGGGGTAGGCCATGGTGACGTCATGACCTACTATAGGAGAATGATGAACCTTCGATCGCAGGTAGTGAGGTCACAAGGGGCTGGGAGCCCTGTAGAAATGTCAAGGGGTAAATCCTGATGTAACCCTCTACTTGAAGAAATCTTCATCCTGTGGCAATGAGGAGCCGGTGAGGGTTTATCTTTGAAGTGTAGGGCAAATATTATTGCTGATTCCCAAGATTGGGGTTCAGTGAGCGCTTTTGCACACAAGTCACTGATGCGCCCCGCAATAACAATATTTAAAGTAGACAAATATTTTGTACTTAACAAAACGAAAGATAGTTTGCTCACCTGTAGATGTTTGATACTTTATAAGTTCATAATTATGGCTGAAATGAAAGCACAAAAATAAAATAAAATTAGTTTGATAGACGTAATGTAGCTGGGCCTTCCTACCTGATTCAAGCTTCTTGTCCAAAACCAGAGCTTCTAGGGTCTTCTTGACCCGCTCGCTTGGGGCGTGCTGATGATGCTCTTTGTGGCGGTGGGGGGGGGGGGGGGGGGTAGTTGAACAATCCTTGCCCAGGGTGAAGTTGTCGAAGATAGCACGTTCATGGTGCTTCCTGGTTTCCCCTAACAACGCCTACTTTGGCGGGTGAACTTCATGGCGAGGTGGGAAATTGAGGATATAGCTCTGAATGTGGTCTGGAGCGGCCTTCCGAAAATTGCATTGTATGGGGATTCTGAATCCACTGCCACGAACTGGACCAGATGTGTTACCTGTCGCGGGAATTCTTCCAAAGTGACCGGGAGTGTTTTTGTTCCTTCGACCTGGATTGGCCCTCCATTGAAGCCGTAAATCGGGTCCGCATCCGCCGACAACCTTTCTTTGAGAATTTGCATCCCGCGGAGGGCTGACATAAATAGAACATTTATCGAGACTCTGTTGTCTACCAATATCCACATGATGCGGAATGTTGGGCTTCCAATTTCTACAGTGACGACCAACGGGTCTTGGTAGGGTACAAACAGTCCTTTCAAATCTTCCTCTCCAAAACTATTCTTCTTTGGGGTCTAACCGTTCTGTCCCTGCTGTACAATAGAATTTTCAACGGGGAGGGGGAGCCGACAATGGTTTCCACCATTATAACCCATTGGCCGCCCTCCTTGGGCTTCCTAACGCACGAGCGGTTGCTCCCTTCTTTGCTAAGATTGGTGGTCCCATGTCCAATCCTATAGGAACCTGCCCTTGGATGCCCTAACGAACGAGTCTCTCAATCTTGTCCTTGATCCTTATACATGTGTTAGTGGAGTGTCCCGCTCCCTTATAGAACTCTCAGTACTCGCTCTGATCTCCCTTCCCGACGGGTGATTCCCATGGATTTCATAATGCCGAGTCATCTTGGATGGCAAAGAGTACATTAGCACGCGAGGTGTTGAGCGGTGTGTAGTTCTGGTACCACTTAAGTGGGTGATTCTCGCGACGATCCTGTTGGCAAAAGTTCTCCTTGCGTTATTCCGGATGACCCGAGACATTTTCCTCTCTTTTCCTCTTAGATACTCCTTCAAACTATTTCCAGTGTGCTTCAATCGCTTCATTAGCCACAATCTAGGCTTCTGCTCGGTGCACCAGGTATGAATAACTGGTTGTTTCTCTCATTAAGGCAGAATAGAACCCGCCCAGTTGGAGCCCCCCGAGGAAGACTCCGTGCAAAAGCTCCAGGTCCACCCCCGAGATCTGCTTAGCTTCCGAAGTAAACCTTTGGAAGAAATCCTTGAGGGTCTCTCCCTCACTCTGGTGAATTCCAGAAAGATTATATGGGTCCTTCGTGATGTGGCGGTTTGCAATAAACTAGTCTACCAACTGCAGGGTGAGCTACGTAAAGTTCTGGACAGTCCCCTCCCCGAACGAATGGTACCAAGTTCTTGTCTGTCCCTTCAGTGTGTCGGGGAAAACCTGACAAAGTAGCCGACCGGGTGCGTTGAAGATGCGTATGATCATAGTAAAATGGTTAACGTGCTCTAAGGGATCCTCTGTTCCGTCGTATGACACGAAACTGAGGAGTTTAAAACCTGGAAGGACCGGGTGCGCCAACACTTGTAGCACTAGCGGCGACCCGTTCCTCTTTGGACGGTGAACCTGTGCTGCCCTGTGACCTACCTGATCGAACTCCTCCTCAAACAACTCTCTGACTTCTTCTCTGGTCATTCCCCCTGCTATGTTCTTGGGGGGCCCTGCCTGCTGGGGGCAGCGAAGCTGTCCGTTTTTGGCGTCCCTTGCCTAGCGGATGGGGTGCTCTGTACTATCTTCTTACGAAGACTCAGAGTCCTCCTCTCCTTTCGCTCCTTGATCGTGAGTTGGCGGCGGGGGTATATCTTCTAGTGTTGGTACTAGAACGACAGTTAGGACTCTAAAAAGGGTGAGCACCTCTGCATGGTGCTCATCCATGCAGGAGACTCTTCCTACGATGTCAGTATCTGGTATGGAGGCAACCTCTTCTTGTTGTAGTGCATAGACGAATGCACGAGATTGGGCGAGGTCATCGCACTCCTGATGAACCGACCATCGAGTCGTCTGAGTTCACTTCCTGGTCATGGCCTTATTTCTCTTGTGTTATTGTGTAGGGTGTGGTTTATTCCAAATCTTCCATGGATTCCTGGGAACTCTTCCCACAGATGACGCTAAACTGTTGTGGTCCGCGATAGCGCTCTTGATAGACCAGACTAACTAGACCTTCTTATTCCTTGGAGCGGTCGGTTATGTAAATAGTCATAGATATAGATCACAAATGAGACATGTCTTTTTACGTGGAAATCCCTCTGAATAAGGTTTATCACAGTTGGGACTGTGCTGACGGGAACTCCACTAGATCGGTTGAGGTTACAATGCTTTTCTGGTAGAACCGAGGGCGACAGACTGCTCCTCGTTACAACTTGAGAGGGGTGAGAGAAAGAGACAATGTTCGGCACATGGGAGAATAGTTGTGTGTTTCTGGATGATCACTGGCAGACAGTTAAGCTGGTATGATGGGTACTCTGCAGACAATGCACTCTAGGTGCTGATGGTTGCGCTCGGTGAGCGAGCGACTTCCTACGGGCGGCAGATTGCGCTGAGAAGATCACGAGCAGTCTTCCACTTGGAGGCGAGCATTTCAGCGACAGACTTTGCCTCGACGGCGAACAATGACGATAGACTTGTGAAGGGAGAGGGAGAAAGCTGGAGAGAGAAAAGGATAGAGAGAGAGAGACATGGATTCCGTATAGATTCGACTTCCGAAGTTAGAGAAATGAGGACCAAGTGTCTATTTATAAGCTTGGAGAGGGGTAGGTCAGTAATTTATCTTTGTAACCATCGAATGGATGAATAAGATCGCTTCATTTAGAGCACACAGATCTCCACTTTTAGGGAAATATTGAACCTACCCCCAGGCCTGAAACAAACACGCCCGAACTTGAGGATGACCCAACGGTTACGGAGGTGGTTACACATGGTAACGATCCCCCAACCGCCCACTTTGTGGGCAGTTACGTATAGCGGCCACCTCCTATGGGGGTGACAGAAGGGGCGACCGACATCTTGGAGGCCAGCCACCCACAGACCAAAGGGGGTGACCTCTCGGTCGCCCAAATGGCATGCAACTTGGGAGAGGAGAGCAGCCGACCCCTTGGGGGCCAGGTGACTCCTCGGCCTCCCCAATGGCGGTCGACCGGGGAGGAGAAGTCAGTCGGCTCCCACATTGGGTTGACCGGACATACACTTAGGGATTTCTCAATCTCCTACATCTCAGATCTATAAACAAGCCTTACAAAATGAAATTCAGTTAATGAAAATGAATAAAAACATTTCACCCAGCAAAAAGATGACTGGTGACTTCTTCTTGATCTGAACTTGAGGTCAGATCCTTGTTCTGCAATAGCTATTGAGACTGAATCAGCTTTGCTGTTGAAGAACACTGCAGATAATAATTCTTGATCTTCAGCCCCTTAGATTTTGATGATGAAGCTCCCTTGATCTGGCTGAGAGATTGGATCAAACCCTTCTAAGCTTTTTCAAAGCTTCTTGAAGGAGAAATTAGAGTTTGATCAGATCTGGAGAGCTTTGAAGTTGATACTCGATCGAGATCCTCTCCACCTCAGGGATTTCAGAATGAGAATTTTATCTGTTTTTGGTTGTTATTGATGTTGTTCAAATTTTTCTGAAGTCGATCCACTTATATATCCTTTGGTTATAATGACTGGCTGTCCCAGTCACTGAACTGACAGTTGATGGTTAACATGAATTCTGATGGTTGTTAGAACTTAGAACTGTTAATTCTGGACTTAGAAAAATTTTCAGTCTTGAGCGTCGAGTGACTATGGTCAACTCCACGCTTACTCCACATGAGGCATCGAGAGCGTCGAGTGATTCTTCACATGAAGCGTTGTGAGTGTTGAGTGTACTCAACGCTTTTATACTCAAAACCTTAGCTTCATTCATTCTTCTGTAGAAGCGTCGAGTGAGTTGAGTGTACTCAACGCTTCTAACTTAGAAAAATTTCTTCTCCTGATAAAGCGTCGAGTGAGTTGAGTTCTCTCCGTGCTTTAGATTTCTATCATTTTGTCGAGGAAGCGTTGAGTGAATTGAGTTTACTCAACGCTTTTATACTTAGAAAAATTTCTTTTTGATCAAGAGTTGAGTGAGCCTTCTGAACTCAGCGCTTAAGATTTCTTCACTGTCTGAAGTGGAAGCGTTGAGTGAGTTGAGTTTACTCTGCGCTTTTTACTTAGTAAAATTTTTCCTTGATCAGACACTGAGTGAGCCTTCAGCGCTTAAGATATCTTCACTGTCTTGAGTGGAAGCGTTGAGTGAATTGAGTTAACCTAACGCTTTTAACTCTGAACTGATTCTCTTCTGTATAAAGACGCGGTGAGTGAATTGGATCACTCAGCGCTTTTAACTTAAAAATTTTCTTCACACTTTATGAAGCGTTGAGTGAACTGGTATACTCATCACTTCTTCCTTTCTTCTCAGCACTTCTTCCTTGTATCTCAGCGCTACTGTACTTAGAATTATTTTCATCCTGGAAGCAATGAGTCATGCTGATTGACTCAGTGCTTTTGACTTGAATTTGTCCCTTGTTCCCAGAAAGTTGTGAATGACTTCCCATTGACTCAACGTTTTTTACTTAGCCAAAATTCATCTTCTGAAGTAGGGGCTGACTGAGCCTTCTTTACTTAGCACTTGTATTTCTTCTGTGGAAGCGATGAGTGTGTCGAGTTGTCTCAGCGCTTCTCAGCAGTTTGTAACTCAGTTCTTTGAGCTTGTCTCAGCTATCTCAGCGGTTTTGTACTTAGACAAGTTTAGCTTTCTCCAATTGATTAAGCTTGTCTCGACTGTCTCAGCAGTTTTTTACTTAGACAAATGTAGCTTTGTTAATCAGCGCTTGGACTTGTCTCAGCGGTTTTGTACTTAGACGGAATTAGCTTTCTCCAACTGGCATTTCCTGCACATGAAGCTAGACACACCATCAAATACAATGATAATGTATATTATTGACCATGTGACTTAATCAAATCTAAGACATTGTGGGCAATGTACCCCACAGAGAAGGACGGCCGGCCTCGACAGGGTCGGCACCTCCCCGACCGGCCACACCATAAGCGGGCGGGGAGAAGAAGGGCGGCCGACCTCGATGAGGCCGTGCCTCCCCGGCCGGCCTCGCCATAGGCGACCGAAGAGAAGAATGCGACCAACCTCGATGGGGTCGGTGCCTCCCCGACCGACTTCGCTGTAGGTGGCCGGGGAGAAGAGGGGCGACCTGCCTTTATGGGGCGACGACTCCCCATCCAGCCTCGTCGCAGGAGGACAGGAATAGGAGGGGCGACCGGCCTATACGGGGCCAATGACTCCCCGGCCAACCTCGTCGCAGATGGCCAGGGAGAAGCGGGGCAGTTGTCCTCGAAGGGGCTGGCGCCTCCTCGTCCGGCCTTGTCGTAGGCGACCGGGGAGAAGAGGGTGGCCGGCCTCAACGGGGTCGGCGCCTCCTCGGCCGACCTCACCGTAGGTGGCCGGGGAGAAGAGGGACGGCCGGCGCCGTCGGCCCGCAGTGAGGAAGCCGGCGCGCGGGATCCAATATAGCGGTTGGTGATCCCACACGCGAGAGTTAGGATCCTGCGCGCCAGAGTTAGGATCCTGTGCGTGGTGGTTACGATCCGGTGCGCGGTAGTCATGGCGTAGATCAGACATGGTGATCAAACGCAAGGTGGTTCAAACTGTAACTCCCCAATTCGTTAGTGGGCGGAGTGGATGTTTTGGCTACTTGCAGCCCAGTTCACATATATATTGGGGATGACCCCATCAACTTCTAATAGTTACATTAGACTCGTATAGTAATTTCGAGTGCAACATAGCTTGTTTCATTTTGATCGAAGGTCATTTGGTAAAAATGACCGCTTCAAGTAACATTATGCGTTTCAATGACGTTGAAATGTCATTCTGAGCAAGCGAGCTCAGAATTGACTTCTTCCAGTCGCATTGCACTCGTATAGGCAATACGAGTGCAATAAAACTTGTTTCGTTTCGAGTAACGTTGTGCGTTGCAACGACGTCGTACTGTCATTTTTTTTGCAAACAAGCTCAAAATTAACTTCTGTCAGTTCCATTGGACTAGTATAGTCAAAACGAGTGTTATGAAGTTCGTTTCGTTCTGATCTAAGGTCATTTGATAAAAATGATCATTTCAAGTAGCGTTGTGCGCCGCAATGACTCCAAAGTGTCCTTATGAGCAAAGGAACTCAGAATTGACCTCTGTCAGTTGCATTACACTAATATAGTCAATACGAGTGCAATGAACTCATTTCGTTCTAACTCGAGATATTTGGTAAAAATGACCATTTCAAATAATGTTGTGCATCACAACATCAAATTATCATTCTAAGCAAACGAGCTCAGAATTGACTTATGTCAGTTGCATTAGACTCGTTTATTCAATACGAATGCAACAGAACTCGTTCCGTTCCAACCGAGTTCATTTGGTAAAAATGGACATTTCAAGTAATGTTGTGCGTCACAATGACACTGAAATGCCATTCCGATTAAACGAGCTCAGAATTGACTTCTATCAGTTGCATTAGACTCATATATTCTATACAAGTACAACAAAACTTGTTTTCTTTCTATCCGACGCCATTTGGTAAAAATGACAATTTCAAGTAACATTGTGCGTCACAATGACGCTAAATTGTCATTACAAGCAAACAAACTCAAATTGACATCTTTCATTTGACCCCTGCGACATAACTCATTTTGTTATAGTCCATTCGAGTGTAACATAACTCATTTTGTTCCAATCCATGATCGTTTAGTAAAAATGACAAATCTAAGTATAAGCGCCCCCTCCCCCCCCATGTAGTGATTTAGGTTCCATTTAGTTCGGCGGTGGCGCGTTGATCCGGCGGGTGGAAACAGAGTGTTTGAATCGGAGGGGGGAGCTGGCTGCTCCAAACTGAGTTTTT
This sequence comes from Platanthera guangdongensis, assembly GCA_039583875.1. NCBI lineage: Eukaryota > Viridiplantae > Streptophyta > Magnoliopsida > Asparagales > Orchidaceae > Platanthera > Platanthera guangdongensis. Next base: position 58,012,164 of record CM077158.1, read on the forward strand.
TGGGTCATTTCTCGAGGCAGGCGGGTGGAAACGGAGGAAACGCCGCTGAAAATTCATTTGTTTACCCTCCTTCCAGCGTCGTTTGCCCAAAACGGAGCAGTGAAACACCCAAACAAATAGAACCTTAAAATCCACATATAAGCGCCTATTTGAGAGGATTTTTAGCTCCTTTTTATTTCCTAGAAAACGCTACTGCACTTAACGTACCGTTTGAAATATTTATCGGTGAGAAAAGCTACCGCCCAAAACTATTTTTTCTCCACTTTTTGAAAAGTCACGGATCTCCTACTTTTCAACTTTTTGAAAACATTTCTTCATCCTAATACACAGTTAAAACTATGAAAATGTTTTTCTCCTCCAGATACAGTTAAAACTACGAAAATGTTTTCCTCCTCCAGATACAGTTCGACAACACTGCGAAAACCATAATCTTTCTCCAGACGATTCAGTTCTCCTAAGGATCCATATTTCGCCCGGAGGCGCATTTTTTCGTCCGGACGCTATTTTTTTTGGCTCGAAAGTGTTTTTTTGGCACGAACGTCCAATTTTTCGTCCGGGCGCGCATTTTGCTCCCATTTTCTGCTCGTTTGGGCATTTTTCGCCAGGGAGGATATTTTGTCACTCAGGTGCGCATTTTTCCCCAGGAGAGTATTTTTCGCCCGGACACTCATTTTTCCGTCTTGACGCGCATTTTTCCGCTCGGGAGAGCATTTTTTTTCCCGGGCGCGTATTTTTCCGCTCGAGTGCACATTTCTCGCCCGGACGCGTATTTTTCCGCCAGGGCGCGCATTTCTCGCCCGAGCGTGAATTTTCCGTCCGGGCGCGCATTTTCTCCCCATGCCCGCATTTTCTGCCCATGCCCGCATTTTCCGCCTGGGCGCGCATTTTCCGCCCGGGCCCGCATTTTTCGCCCGGACGCGTATTTTCGTCCTGGCGCGACTTTTTCGCCCCGGCGAGAATTTTTCGGTCGGGCATGAATTTTTCCACGCTAGCGCGAATTTAAAGTCCTGGCGCGCATTTTCCGCATGGACGAGCATTTTCTGTCCGAGTGCGTATTTATCGCCCGGGCGGAAATTTACCGCTCGGGTGTGCATTTTTCTCCCGACCGCGCATTTTCTGACCGGGCGTGAATTTTTCGCCCAGATCGAATTTCCGCTTGGGCGCGTGTTTTTTTTTCTTTTGGGCGTGTGTTTTCCGTTCGGGCTCGCATTTTCTGCCCGGGACCGCAATTTTTGCCCGAGAGTGCATTTTCCGCCCGAACGCGCATTTTCTGCCGCTCGGACGCGCATTTTCCACACGGACGCACATTTTTCGTCTGAACGTGCGTTTTCCGTTCTGGTGCGCTTTTTTCGCACACACACTCATTTTCCATTCGATCGCGTATTTTTCTGCCCTGGCGCGTATTTTTAATAAAAAATTCACTACAACGGAGATTTGTCAAACAATTTATAAAGTGTTTATCTTGTACAACCCGTATTCGTCGAGAGTGAGTCCTACCACATCCAAGTCAACAGAAGTCAAGGTCAACAATTCAAGGCAGGAGTCAAAGTCAGCACTCAACATCGCGGAAGGCCTGGGCGAGTATAGGCGAGCTCTCCTCGCATACTCGCCAGGTAGGCGACTCGTCGAGATACTCGCCCAGCCCGTGCGAGTTCCTATGGAAGTCGCCTAGTCGCCAGGGGGTGGGGTATAAATTTGACCCCCCCCCCCCCCCCCCCCCGCCACTTGCATTTGCCTATAAATAGGACCCCAGGGGTACAAGGTGGGGCACTTGAAATTCTCGGCAGGATATTCGCGCGCTTCAGTTTCGGGATACTAGCTAAATCTTTGGATTCCTTTTCCTTGGAGAGTTAGTCGCGACCTTGCGACCTCGCCAGCTAGCTTCCCTCGTACCCAGTTCGGCCATCCTTGGTTGAGAAGGGGCTGCTCCTTTCGAGCATCCAGGTACGTGGTGGGTCCTTCCTGCCGCAACATCTGGGGTCCTGTTTGACCTGTTTCTTCGTTCTAGTCATCTTTGCCATCTGATATAGCTTCTGAGTCAGTAACCTTAGGCGGCTTTGGTCCTATTTCTGAGTTTGGGATTTTTCCCGGCTTCAACACTTGGTGCGGTGAGCGTGGATCGTAGCCAAGGAGGAAAGTTTGGAAGTTGAGTGAGATGGCCATTGGTGGCGAGCAAGGAGAGTTGTTCGGCAACTCGGCAGTAGGAGGAGACGCCGCGCGAGGTGGCGAGTTTGTAACAGTGACCACGTTTCAAGAGTTCGCGAGGAAGATCGAGCAAACCATTCTCGCCAGTTTCGCTCAGCGCCCAGAGGTCACGTCGACTTCTCCCCGTCACCTGACGCCGCTAGAAGAGCAAGCGCCACCGAGGCGAGCTGGAAAGGAGCCAGCTTGGGCAAGGGAAGAGCGACCAATGCAGTCGCGACTTTATCCGGCGAGCAGCCAGGGGGTCCATTTTCGGGATCCAATGTCGCCGGCGAGGTTCAGAGATACTCGGCACTACAACGAGTATGACGTCTCCAGCGAGGATGAAACTTGTCACCGTCAGGGAGGGAGGAGCCCCTTCTATAACGAGATCCTCGCCGCCCCAGTTCTAGAAGGGTTCAGGGAACCCGTTCTTACTTACTACTCCAGCAGAGACGACCCTGTCAGACACCTCCAGTGGTTTGAAGACGTCGTCTCCATTCACAACATGTCTGATGCCTTCAAGTGCAGGTTCTTCTCCATCACCCTCAAGGGAAATGCTCGAGATTGGTTCCATTAACTACCAACAGGGTCTGTGTACTACTTCTCAGATTTGTGTCGGGGCCTTATGGCAAGGTTCACGACTTCGAAGAAGAGGAAGAAGGAAGCAACAACCCTCTTCAAAATCGTCCAGGGGCAACACAAGAGTTTGGGGCACTACATCGACCGTTTTCAGGAGGAGATTTTGGAGGTGGAGGAGGTGTACAGTTTTACCTTGATGGTGGCCCTCAAGTTCGGGTTGAAGCAAGGTTTGTTCAGTTTGGAGATGGGGTCCAATCCCCCGAGATCTTTTGAAGAAATGATAGAGAAGGCGAATACTTTTGTTCGAGGGGAGGAGAAGAACAAAGACTTCTTAGCGATGCTGTATGGGGAGATAGCGACGGAGAGGAGGGGAACAAGACCTTCGGGGTCAAAGTTGAGGAGGACGCCAAAAACGAAGGAGGAAAGGAAGGAGGAAAGGAAGAAGGAAGAACCAAGGAGGGAAGAGAGAAGGAAGAGAGAGCAATCCAGGAGGGTAGAGAAAGGAGGAGGGTGAAGAAAGGAGGCAGGAGAGGCCTCGAAGACAGGAAGAGAGAAGGACGGCGGAAGCTCGAGAAGGAGGAAGGGAGGAAAGGCGATTCCAGTATCCAGAGAATCGCCCCCAATGGAGACCAGCAAGACAACAATATCAGGAAGATAGGAGGAATGGAAATCGGCAGGAGGGAGGTCGAGGAGGAGGAAGAAGGGAGACAATGACCATCACTCGCCAAGACAATAAGCGGCGTCGGAGGGAACATTGAGCGATGCACCAGGAGGCGGCGATTCCGCTTTACTGCGATATTCATCGGGTAGAGCGGCACGGGACCTTGGCTTGCCCCGAGTTTTGGGAAGCAAGGAGGAGGCTGGAGGCAGGAGCGGCGGAAAGAGAGCAATAGAGGCAGGAGGCCCCGGTGGGGCAGGTGACATTCCAAGCTCCGGCAAGGAGAAGGAACAAGGATCGAGTCAATCAGGGGACTCGTGGAGAAGTAATACATGGCCTAGGAGGTGGGCATGTAGGTATGATCAATGGAGGGGCCGGGCTTGGAGCTTCCTGTAACGCCCCCACCTGTCACATGACATATAACGGTGGGTCCGGCCGGGGCCCCACGCCATATAGCACAGACAAGCGAAGGAATCACGTGTGGAAATCAAAAATCTATGCGTATCCTTAACTCATTCCATTCTAGCGCAGCATTTTTCTTGTTAGCATGAACTCAAACCAGAATGTCCACCACTATATAAATACCACATTTATATATAACAACACCAGGAATGTATACAACTCACACACCCTGGCCTTATGGCCTTACAAGTTTCTCTTTACATAACAACAATTTCGTACATCGGCACGCAGGCCGGCCACACATGAAATCCAACCACGATTCTGCACATAGCCTTCAAGGACTAAGAGCACCAGGCTAGCCAATCCACTTACTCTTTCCAAACCGCAGCACCTGCAATTTATCATCCAACCCAACACAGAAAACAAGGTAACGGTCAGCATTGCTGACCCATTATAACAACCCTACCCCCTACCCGGGGTAGTGGTTCCTTCCCTGTATACAGTGCTTCCTTTCTCATCAAGCATTAGCAAACATCACCAAATTACATCACAGATAGATCATTCTCTTTATTCCACTAACAAACACATCACATCACAAACGCTGGAGTCCACCAACGCTCCGTGCACTCAGGGCACCTTCTTGGCGTACCGGAATCCACCGTCGTACACCGCTGTCTCTCGAGGTTTTAACTTATTGGTTGACCGGCCCTAGTCCACCAGCTCGCAGGCTGGCGACATCCCGCCCAAGCCACTCAGAGGTCCATCCTCACAGCATCACAAACAGAGCAGACCGACCCACACTCTGTGGTGTAGCAAGCCGGGTTTATCTAAGCTCCCCAGGCATTGTCTACCCATCAATCCCCTTCCGAATCCGATCGACCCACACCATATGGTGCAGCAACCTGGGTTTAACTAGGCTCCCCTAGCATTGCCGCCCATCGATCCCTTCCTTAACTGGATCAACCCACCCTAGTGGTGTAACAGGCCGGGTTTATCACAAGCTCCCCAGGCGTGCTACCAATTAATCATCTCATAACTAGGAGCTTCACCAAAGTCTCCTCACAATCATCACATCCATACATGCATCACAACAGAAATCCGTTTTGCACATCATCAAAGCCACGGAGTCTTCTCCGGTTTACCCATGCACATCACCAATCCAGACTACCGGTCCAGATGGGCTTCACACAGCATGCCTACGTCGTACTCTATATTTCCGGCTCTAAATGCAGACACAACAAAGGAATCACTTCCGCGATCCACCTCTTGGTGGAGGATTCCAAGCACATGTATAGAGAAAGGACTTCGATGTCCAAGAAGGAGATCGTTACCCTTGAAGATTACTTCGGCGCCATGAAGTAGCCGGATGGAAATCACCGCCTCGGCTCTGCCTTCACGAATCCGCTCTCGGATCTTCGTTCCGCACTCCGCAGCTCCTACAGCAGCTGGAAGACTCCTCCCTTCTCTCTCCCTTAGCCTTTCTTCTCTCTCCCTTGGAATGGAAATGAAGAAGAAGAAGAAGAAGATAATAAGAGACTTTATCTTCTAATTCTCGGCCTCCTAGACACCTGGACAAAGCCCAGCCCTTGGATCCAGGAAGAGGGAAACAAACGGCTCAGATCTGGCCAGAAAACCCTGAACACGGCCTGTGACACGCCCGTGTCACAGGCCGTGTCCCCCTAAGTGGCAGACAACCGACTCAATCCAACCAGTACACGCCCATGTGACACGCCCGTGTCACGGCCGTGTACCCGACACGCCCTCAGACACGCCCGTGTCTGAGGCCGTGTCCCTCAACGAAAATAATCCCAAATCAACCCGAGACTTCACACGGCCTGGCACACGGCTTGGCACACGCCCGTGTTCATGGCCGTGTGCACCAGGACACACCCGTGTCCCGCAAACACGCCCTAACCCGAGACGTCGAGCTGAATTTGACGCCCACTGACACGCCCTGTGACACGCCCGTGTCACAGGCCGTGTCCTCACTGGAACTCGATACTCGACGATCGTCGAGTAACACTCGTCGAGCATTCGACACGGCATTCAACACGGCCGTGTCCTGGGCCGTGTGCCCCCGCTCGACGATGTCACGCGAAAATCGTCGACAACAAGGCCAATCGTCGACACAACCTCGACACGCCCTGCGACACGCCCGTGTCGCAGGCCGTGTCACCTGACACGCCCTGGGACACGCCCGTGTCCCAGGCCGTGTCACCCATGCCTGAACCCGATTTTGCTCAAAATGATCCTCTTGACTTCGGGGTGTTACAATCCTCCCCCCCTTCAAATAATTTCGTCCTCGAAATTTGACTCCAATCAGCCAATTAGTCACAACATCACAAAATTATATTCTCCGCACACACGAACAAACAGACAACACAACAAACATCCCTAACTTCCCCTTGTGCACATTCAACCACATAAGACCTCAAACAAAACGACATAATTGATTGATTTCGGTACAATCACAAGTGCACCAAGCTATTATAGAGATCGACAACTATAGATATAAACATCAGTTACATCAGCCAAAAGTGATGTACATCAGCTATTATTCATCAAAACATAGTTTCCATACACAGCTTTCAGAGCATCGACATGATTCACAACATCGTTCAGTTCCGCTCAGCCTCTCGATTCTGAAATTCGCGATTCAAAGATAAATGAAACGCTCGAGGCTGAATTTCATCAACTGAGCTTTGCGGCTCTTGCACTTCCATCGCATGCAATCTAGGTTGCGTCCGGGGTGCAGATGAGTCGGCCACTGCTTTCCCTTTTTCTTCATATGACGCACCTGTCTTGTTCTCACTCCTTGGAGGGACATTCCAACAGAATTTTGCTATGTGTCCTTGCCGCCCACAGTTATAGCATACACGTCCTGACCCATACGTTGCCCCCGAAGAAACAGTCGACGACATTGCTTCCGCAGGTCTCTATCTTTTCTTCTCTCGTCGTCGAAACTCCGATTGATCCAATTGCGACACTTTCAACTCTGACGTTTCCCTTGCCAGTCGCTTATTCTCTTGTGCTCGCTTCATATCCTTCTCCAAGGCACGAGCTGTATCGACTAATGCCTGAAAGCCTTGGCTCACCGAACTCGGAAGTGCCAACCTCAATTCATCCCGCAATCCTCCATAAAACCGATTTGTCTTTCGCGCTTCCTCCGCAAAGGTAGATCCCGCATATCTCCCCAATCTTGTAAACTCATGCAGGTAGGTATCAATATCTTGTTCACCCTGCACCAAGCGGAGAAACTCATTTTCCATCGCAATCCTCTGCGACACTGGCACATACTTGGCTAAAAATATTTGGGAGAATTCCTCCATTGAAATCTCCGTTAAACTTCGACCTGCCAAGTGGTGCACTTCAATTTCATCCCACCATAATCTCACATCTTCGTCCAACAGAAAAGTGGCCAACATCACTTTCTGTTCTTCGACCATCCTGATTACGGTTAGGATCCTTTTTACTCTTGCCAACCAATCTTCTGCCTGCGTTGGGGAAAGCGCTCCACCAAACGTCGGTGGGTGAAAGTGCATAAAACGTGACAAGGCATCGTCACTTGCTTGCACTTCCACCACCTCGGCAGCATGCTCTTGCCTTCCACCAGGTCTTGCCTGTCCAGTTGGTTGTGCTTGTAACACTGCAAGCACTGTCTCCGCCACCACCCGTATGGCCTCTGCTGAAGGAGGCATCGGCGCTTCCACGGGTGCTGCACTTTCATCCGACCGCTGGGGTTCAGACGGCCCAGCTCCATCCCTCGCCACCTATCAATGTACAGAACACCATTAAATTCTTCCAAATCATAACGGTACTGGTACATTGGCTACACAGGCACGCACATCATGTGCATGACATACATTCCTAGTGGACATTCATGAGTTCAATTATGTTCTCTCCTCCCAAACAATCTCAACCTGGCTCTGATACCACTTTGTAACGCCCCCACCTGTCACATGACATATAACGGTGGGTCCGGCCGGGGCCCCACGCCATATAGCACAGACAAGCGAAGGAATCACGTGTGGAAATCAAAAATCTATGCGTATCCTTAACTCATTCCATTCTAGCGCAGCATTTTTCTTGTTAGCATGAACTCAAACCAGAATGTCCACCACTATATAAATACCACATTTATATATAACAACACCAGGAATGAATACAACTCACACGCCCTGGCCTTATGGCCTTACAAGTTTCTCTTTACATAACAACAATTTCGTACATCGGCACGAAGGCCGGCCACACATGAAATCCAACCACGATTCTGCACATAGCCTTCAAGGACTAAGAGCACCAGGCTAGCCAATCCACTTACTCTTTCCAAACCGCAGCACCTGCAATTTATCATCCAACCCAACACAGAAAACAAGGTAACGGTCAGCATTGCTGACCCATTATAACGACCCTACCCCCTACCCGGGGTAGTGGTTCCTTCCCTGTATACAGTGCTTCCTTTCTCATCAAGCATCAGCAAACATCACCAAATTACATCACAGATAGATCATTCTCTTTATTCCACTAACAAACACATCACATCACAAACGCTGGAGTCCACCAACGCTCCGTGCACTCAGGGCACCTTCTTGGCGTACCGGAATCCACCGTCGTACACCGCTGTCTCTCGAGGTTTTAACTTGTTGGTTGACCGGCCCTAGTCCACCAGCTCGCAGGCTGGCGACATCCCGCCCAAGCCACTCAGAGGTCCATCCTCACAGCATCACAAACAGAGCAGACCGACCCACACTCTGTGGTGTAGCAAGCCGGGTTTATCTAAGCTCCCCAGGCATTGTCTACCCATCGATCCCCTTCCGAATCCGATCGACCCACACCATGTGGTGCAGCAACCCTGGTTTAACTCGGCTCCCCTAGCATTGCCGCCCATCGATCCCTTCCTTAACTGGATCAACCCACCCTAGTGGTGTAACAGGCCGGGTTTATCACAAGCTCCCCAGGCGTGCTACCAATTGATCATCTCATAACCAGGAGCTTCACCAAAGTCTCCTCACAATCATCACATCCATACATGCATCACAACAGAAATCCGTTTTGCACATCATCAAAGCCACAGAGTCTTCTCCGGTTTACCCATGCACATCACCAATCCAGACTACCGGTCCAGATGGGCTTCACACAGCATGCCTACGCCGTACTCTATATTTCCGGCTCTAAATGCAGACACAACAAAGGAATCACTTCCGCAATCCACCTCTTGGTGGAGGATTCCAAGCACATGTATAGAGAAAGGACTTCGATGTCCAAGAAGGAGATCGTTACCCTTGAAGATCGCTTCGGCGCCATGAAGTAGCCGGATGGAAATCACCGCCTCGGCTCTGCCTTCACGAATCCGCTCTCGGATCTTCGTTCCGCACTCCGCAGCTCCTACAGCAGCTGGAAGACTCCTCCCTTCTCTCTCCCTTAGCCTTTCTTCTCTCTCCCTTGGAATGGAAATGAAGAAGAAGAAGAAGAAGATAATAAGAGACTTTAACTTCTAATTCTCGGCCTGCTAGACACCTGGACAAAGCCCAGCCCTTGGATCCAGGAAGAGGGAAACAAACGTCTCAGATCTGGCCAGAAAACCCTGAACACGGCCTGACACGCCCTGTGACACGCCCGTGTCACAGGCTGTGTCCCCCTAAGCGGCAGACAACCGACTCAATCCAACCAGTACACGCCCATGTCATACGCCCGTGTCACGGCCGTGTACCCGACACGCCCTCAGACACGCCCGTGTCTGAGGCCGTGTGCCTCAACGAAAATAATCCACTTCATACGGCCTGGCACACGGCTTGGCACACGCCCGTGTTCATGGCCGTGTGCACCAGGACACACCCGTGTCCCGCAAACACGCCCTAACCCGAGACGTCGAGCTGAATTTGACGCCCACTGACACGCCCTGTGACACGCCCGTATCACAGGCCGTGTCCTCACTGGAACTCGATACTCGACGATCGTCGAGTAACACTCGTCGAGCATTCGACACGGCATTCAACACGGCCGTGTCCTGGGCCGTGTGCCCCCTCTCGACGATGTCACGCGAAAATCGTCGACAACAAGGCCAATCGTCGACACAACCTCGACACGCCCTGCGATACGCCCGTGTCGCAGGCCGTGTCACCTGACACGCCCTGGGACATGCCCGTGTCCCAGGCCGTGTCACCCATGCCTGAACCCGATTTTGCTCAAAATGATCCTCTTGACTTCGGGGTGTTACACTTCCCGCAAGGGAAGTCTTCACCAAATCTATCGGAAAAACGTCGCTTCGACGTCGCAGACCCCGCTGCCGTTAAAGGAGATCACCTTCTCGGAGGAAGATATGTTGGGGAATGATAACCCATTCCATAATGCCTTGGTCATTCAAGCCGCCATCGAGGACTTCACAGTCGACCGAATCCTCGCGGACAACAGTAGCTCGGTGAACGTCATCTTCAAGAGAACCTTCGCCGGGCTTCAGGTGGAAGCATCCCGGGTCCAAGCTGCAGATGGACCGCTCTTTGACTTCTCAGGAGAGAAGAAAGAGGTGGAGGGAGTAGTGGAACTGCTAGTTACACTCGGTGGGACGTCGATCCGATGCCGCTTCATCATCGTCGATGCACCAAGCGGTTACAATGCCATCTTCGGGCGGCCTCTTATCAACTACTTCAGGGTCGTTCCGTCGTCTTATCATCAGTGCCTGAAGTACTGCCGCGGAGATATGCAGATCAGGATCAGGGGAGATCCCAAGGCATCCAGAGAGTGATACTTGAATGTCGTCAGCACCATCAGCTGGATGGATGATGCGGAGAAGCTGGAGGAGTTGCTGGAGAAGGAAAAGGGTTGTGTACTGCGGAGGAGGTGGAGGAGATAGAGGTGATCTATCGAGGAGGAGAGCCAAGATTGCCGGAGGTGGGAGGATCCTTGCCGCTTGGGGGGAAGATGGAGATGGCTGCTTGCCTGCAGGACAACGTTGATGTCTTTGCGTGGAGTGCCGCCGAGATGCCAGGGGTGGACGCCGATATTGCTTGTCATCGCCTCAACCTGGATCCCGCGGCGGCTCCAGTTCGAAAAAAACAGAGGAAGATTGCCGCCATACTAGCCAAGCCGATCAGGGAATAGGTGGAGAAGCTATTGAAGGCAGGGTTTGTCTCGGAGATCCAGTATCCAGGCTGGGTCTCCAATATTGTAATGGTGAAAAAGCCTGGAGGGGGCTGGCGTCTATGTATCGATTTTTCAATGTTGAATAAAGCTTGTCTGAAGGATTGCTACCCCTTGCCTCAAATCGACGCGCTGGTTGATTCCGCCGTCGGGTTTCCTGTGATGAGTTTTCTTGATGCTTTTTTAGGATATCACCAGATCCGGATGCATCCACCCGAATGCCGAGACGTTTCTTTCATAACCAGCGACGGCTGTTATAGCTACAAGATGATGCCCTTCGGGCTCAAGAATGCAGGCACCACTTACTAGAGGATGATGGATCAAATCTTCAATGAGCAGAAGGGGCGGAACTTGGAGGTTTACGTAGATGACCTCCTCGTCAAGAGCAAAAGTGTTGCGGAACACATAACGGATCTGGAGGAGACCTTTGCTACTCTGAGGAAGTACAAGATGCAACTCAATTCTGCCAAGTGCGTCTTCGGTGCAGGAAGGGGAAAATTTCTAGGTCACCTCCTTACTCCTAGGGGGTGGAACCTAATCCAGACAAGGTGAAGGCCATTCTGGAGATGGCGTCGCCAAGGTATCCTAAGGAAGTCCAAAGGCTGATTGGAAGGCTGACAGGCCTCAACCGTTTTCTGTCCAAGGCAGGGGAGAAGTGCTCTTTTTTTTCAAGGCCCTTTGGGGGAATCAGAAGTTCGAGTGGATGACAGAGTGCGAGTTGGCTTTCAGAAAGCTCAAGCAACAGCTAACCCAAGCTCCTCTCCTCCAGGGGCCGCGGGGTAATGAAGACCTCTTCCTCTACGTAGGAGTCGGGGCAGAAGCAGTTAGTTCGGTGCTGGTTCAGGAGGAAAGCAAGAGACATCTTCCTATCTACTATGTTAGTAGAGTGCTGCGGCAGGCGGAGACGAGGTACCCTATTTTGGAGAAGCTGGTGTTTGCTCTGGTGGTTTCGGCTCGAAGGCTCCGCCCATATTTTCAAGCTCACTCCATCAGGGTCGTCTCCGATCATCCTCTAAGGAGTATCCTAGATGGAGTGGAGCACTCTGGCAGGCTGGCAAAGTGAGCGGTGGAGCTTAGCGAGTTCGATATTTCTTACTCTCCAAGGGTAGCAATCAAGGCACAGGCGGTGGCAGATTTCCTTGCCGACTTCTCGGCTGAGGTGGAGGAAGAGGAAGGCTCTTCTAGCACAGTGTTTTGGAAGATGTTTGTAGATGGGGCTTCGGGCAGATATTCCGTGGGAGCCGAAGTCGTGCTCATAAGCCCTCAGGGAACCAGGATCGAGCAAGCGGTTGAGATCCTCTTCCCAGTTACCAACAATCAGGAGGAGTACGAAGCTATGGTGGCCCTCTTGAGTCTCGCCAAGGAGTTGGGAATTCGAGATATAAAGGCCTTCATCGATTCGATGGTGGTCGCATCCCAGATCCGAGGCGAGTTCGAGGTGAATGATTCGATTTTACAGCGGTACTTGATCAAGGTGAAAGGTCTGATCGGGGGATTTCAATCTTTCTTCATCGAGCACGTACCCCGAGAGGAGAATTCAGTAGCTGACTATCTTACCAAATACGGTCCCCGGGCTGGGGGGATCGTGACTGAACTTTTCCGACCATCCATAGCGGAAGGGGAGATGATGGAAATCGAGCAGATGGCATCTTGGAGGGATCCGTTCGTTTCTTTCCTAACAACAGGTCAGATACCTGCCAACGAAGGAGACCAGAGGAAGTTTCGCTACAAAGCCGCCTACTATTTGCTTCAAGAAGGGGAACTCTACCGCAAAACCATCTCAGGTCCTCTGGCTCGGTGCCTGTCAGAGATTGAAATACCTCATATCCTGGAAGAGATTCACTCAGGAGAGTGCGGCAGTCACTCGGGAACTCGCACCCTTGAACAAAGGATTCTAAGGCATGGGTACTTCTGACCCACCATTAAGAAGGACGCGGAGGCCTTCTCCAAAAAGTGCCTCTAGTGCCAGCTCTCTGCGCCTCTTCAACTACAGCCAGCTCAACACCTTCGCTCGATCACTGCTCCATTTCCCTTCACCATCTGGGGGATGGACTTGATCGGACCCTTTCCTCAGGCCAGCGGGCAGAGGAAGTTCATGCTTGTCATGATCGACTACTTCTCCAAGTGGATCGAGGCAAAGGCCTTAGCCAAGACCACGTCGCAGATCATGAAGAACTTCATTTGGGGGAAAATTGCATGCAGGTTTGGGATTCCTCTAGCCATCGTCACTGACAACGGGTCGCAGTTCGCCAGTTTGGAGTTAGAGGACTTCTGCAAGCAGCTAGGGACGGATCTTCGATTCGCCTCTGTGCATCATCCTCGTAGCAACAGACAAGTGGAGGCAGCCAATAAGTTGATCATCAACCTTCTGAAGAAGAAAGTCACCAACTTGAAGGGCAATTGGGCAGAGCAGCTCCCCTCGGTTCTCTGGGCTTTGAGAACAACTCCAAACTCAGCCACGGGGGAAACTCCTTTCAAGTTATCCCACAGGTCTGAGGCACTCATCCCAGTGGAATTCGAGGTTCGGAGCCCAAGAGTTATAACAGCTGGAGATGGTGGCGAAGAGTGGGGCTTGGAAAATGAGGACGCCCAAAGACTCTCACTGGATTTCGTGAAAGAGCTTCGTGACTTGGCCTCCATCCGCCAAGAGGAGATCAAGCGGCGCATGGCGAAGCACTTCGACAAAAATGTCCGCCTAAAGCATTTTCTCGCCAGAGATCTGGTTATGAAGAAGGTGGACACCGCAGGAAGGGGAGCAGCAGTGGGCAAGCTGCATCCAAACTGGGAAGGTCCCTTCATTTTCCAGGAAGCCTTGGCAACCGGAGGCTATTATCTCTAGGATCAAGTTGGAGAGCAGCTGGGAGGTACTTGGAGCGGGGATGACCTGAAAAGGTTCTATCCTTAGCGGCCAATGATGTATTTTATTTGTACATACTTTTACATATATGCAATGACAACTATTCTTCTGCCGTTCATCTTGATTTTTATCGCAAGTTTTCTGGGAACTCAAGGTTTTGCTTTAAAATCGATCCGAGAAGCTGGCCGTCAACTCGTTCCCCTGGATATCCCAGTTCGAACGATAGGACGATGCCTCGGGATATAAGCATCCTTGTAAGACCGGACCCCTGCATTGACGGCCGAGATCAGCTCACCCCTTGCATGTCGGCCTAGCTACCCCCGACTGCATCTCTCCTCCGACTGGAGGAACTAGCGGGAACAGGTCTGGACCCCAACCTCTCGGATTTGAGGAAGGATCAACCTGGCCAAGCTTCCCCTCCAGCAGCCAGGGAGCCATAATAGGCCCAAGGGAGTATGTTAGTCGCGAGTGCGTCCTGGAGGACCCTCGGAAGGACATAACCCCTCGCTCTTGCATTTGCGCTCGTAGCCAGTTGGCATAGCTGAGAGCGATCGCAGCAGTTGGATTGGGAAACGTGTCTTCGACCTATTTCTCGTGGATAGCCCAGTTCGGACGATGGGACGATGCCTCGGGATACAAGCGCCCTTGTAAGACCGAACCCCTGCATTGACGGCCGAGATCAGCTCCCCCCTTGTATGTCGGCCTGGCTACCCCCGATTGTATCTCTCCTCCGACTGGAGGAACTATCAAGAACAAGATTGGACGCCAACCTCATAACTCGACGTCGACAAGATCGTCGTCTGATTTAAGTTTTCTTCTTCCTCAAAGATATTGATGCGCTTAATCCATCTTCAAACTTTTGAAGTAGCAGGAAAGGCAATGTTCAAGTCCTCGATTGGTAGGTCCCCGTAAGTCCAAGTCCCTGCACGAGCTCCACTCCTGCATATTGGCCACAGACCTCCTCGAGTGAGATCGAGTTCCTTGCTGGAGTGATGCCGTAGTCCGAGACCTCTGTACGAGCTCCTCTCCTGCAGACCGACTACTTGCCTCCCCGAGTCGACCTACACCACTCCAGTTGAGCAAGGCTCATGAGAGCTGTCGACTCCAATAATGTTCAAGTCCTCGAGTGGTAGGTCCCCGTAAGTCCAAGTCCCTGCACGAGCTCCTCTCTTGCATATTGGTCACAGACCTCCTCGAGTGAGATCGAGTTCCTCGATGGAGTGATGTCGTAGTCCGAGACCTCTGTACGAGCTCCTCTCCTGCAGACCGACTACTTGCCTCCCCGAGTCGACCTACACCACTCTAGTTGAGCAAGGCTCCTGAGAGCTGTCGACTCCAACAATGTTCAAGTCCTGGAGTGGTAGGTCCCCACAAGTCCAAGTCCCTGCACGAGCTCCTCTCCTACATATTAGCCACAGAACTCCTCGAGTGAGATCGAGTTCCTCGCTGGAGTGATGCCGTAGTCCGAGACCTCTGTACGAGCTCCTCTCCTGCAGACCGACTACTATCCTCCCCGAGTCGACCTACACCACTCCAGTTGAGCAAGGCTCCTGAGAGCTGTCGACTCCAACAATGTTCAAGTCCTCGAGTGGTAGGTCCCCGTAAGTCCAAGTCCCTACACGAGCTCCTCTCTTGTATATTGGCCACAGACCACCTCGAGTGAGATTGAGTTCCTCGCTGGAGTGATGTCGTAGTCCGAGACCTCTGTACGAGCTTCTCTCCTGCAGACCGACTACTTGCCTCCCCGAGTCGACCTGCACCACTCCAATTGAGCAAGGCTCCTGAGAGCTGTCGACTCCAACAATGTTCAAGTCCTCGAGTGGTAGGTCCCCGTAAGTCCAAGTCCCTACACGAGCTCCTCTCCTGCATATTGGCCATAGACCTCCTCGAGTGAGATCGAGTTCCTTGCTGGAGTGATGCTGTAGTCCGAGACCTCTGTACGAGCTCCTCTCCTGCAGACCGACTACTTGCCTCCCTGAGTCGACCTACACCACTCCAGTTGAGAAAGGCTCCTGATAGCTGTCGACTCCAATAATGTTCAAGTACTCGAGTGGTAGGTCCCCGTAAGTCCAAGTCCCTGCACAAGCTCCTTTCCTGCATATTGGACACAGACCTCCTCGAGTGAGATCGAGTTCCTCGCTGGAGTGATGTCGTAGTCTGAGACCTCTGTACGAGCTCCTCTCCTGCAGACCGACTACTTGCCTCCCCGAGTTGACCTACACCACTCTAGTTGAGCTAGGCTCCTGAGAGCTATCGACTCCAACAATGTTCAAGTCCTCGAGTGGTAGGTCCCCGTAAGTCCAAGTCCCTCCACGAGCTCCTCTCCTGCATATTGGCCACAGACCTCCTCGAGTAAGATCGAGTTCCTTGCTGGAGTGATGTCGTAGTCCGAGACCTCTGTACGAGCTCCTCTCCTGCGTATTGGTCAATGACCTCCTCGAGTTAGACCAAGTTTCTCAGCATCGTGATGCGAGCAGCATTGAGGCGAGTATGCACGCAGACATCGGCGAATGTGCGAGTTTGACATAGCAAAGCTCGAGTATGGTATGACGAGTAGCTACGGGAGAGTGTCGGGGTGCGAGTTATGAAGAACGACTACGGTCGTGCGAGTATCAACTACGCGATTATCAACAATATCGGCGTGCAAGTAAACGTCACGAGCACTCGTTCTCCCCGAGCCTATGAGCCTAGCGAGTATCATCATTCAACAAGCATGCGAGAAGGAAAAAGGGCGACAATGTGGTAATTCAAACTTGTATTAATGTTTCAAAAATTTTACAAGTGTTGCTTACAAAAATTCTCTGACGACTATCATGCGAGTATGAGGAATATCAGCGAGCAACTAGGACTCATCGTCGCCAGTATCAGGCCGATATTCCTCATCTCCAATATCGGCGTCCTCTTCCATGCCGCTTTTATCACTTTCCTCCTCGCCACTGCCGCTACCGCTGCTGCTGCCGCTGCTGCCAAAGCTCGACAATGGTGAAGGTAGGGGATCTGGCGAGACTGTCTTGGCGAGTAGCTCAGGGATTAGTTCATCAACTGTGAACACCTTCTACCCCTCGTCGAGCTTCCCGCTAATCCTCAGCCTCGCGAGTACGACGTTGCCTACCGCGCGGGCTATCTCGCGGCATACTGACGTTCTCTCCTCCCACAGGATGAGAGATCGCTTGATGGAGTAGTGAGGATCATCCTCCGGCCGCGGCTGAGGAGCGGAGGAACTCGCGTCGGCTTCTAAAATGGCTAGGCAAGACTCCATCTCGTCTGCACGGATTTGGGCTGCCTCCAGATCAGCTCGAGACTTGGCGAGTTCTGCTTCATACTCGGAGAGCTTTTTGGCGGTTTTCATCTCGGCAGCCTGCGACAAAAAACGGATTCAGCAAAAAGAATCACGTGGGGCGACATCGACATTGCGCATAGAGGTGACTTACCTCATAATCTCGCCAGCGAGTAGATTCCATGCCGAGATCGATTGCCTTATTACTGACGATCTTCAAGGCTTTCGTCCTCTCCAACATCCTCCTCGCCGCGAAATGATTTAGTTCGACGGTGTACAACCCTGTGTCCGGCGAGCAAGGTCACCAGGGACTAAGCAGAATGTGCTGAGGACGATAGGCGAGCTCGGCAGTGGAGGGGGCGAGCCCGAGCTCGGCATCCGTCGACCAGAAATTGGCGTTCGGTGACCCCGAGCTCGGCATTTGCCGAGCGAGCCGCAACTCGCATCCTAACAGTAGGGCTCGGCAGCAGCAGGCGAGCAGAACATGCCGAGGTGGTCAAAGCTCCCCAGCTTGCCTGGAAGTATGAGGTACTTTTTACTGTTTTGCCCCCGCTGGTCTGCCCATAGCCCTTCAAAACAACGGAGTTTGGCTGTTAGCAGACCCGTCCAGGGGTTTTCTGGTAATTTCAGGTCAGTTCTTTTGGTTATTGGAAGTCCAGATCTCAAAAACTATAAATAGGACCCAAGGGGTACCCTAGAGAGGAGGTTTTTTGGGGTGCTCTCCTGCTCCAATCTTCAAGTGCTTTCTGAGGGTACCTTAGCTCAGCTTCTGGCTAAGTAGGGGAAGCGCTCTGAGATCTTCCGAGTTTGTGGTGGGACCTCCCTGCCGAGCCCTTGGGTCCGTGTCACCTTGTCTTCTTTGTTGTTTTGCTTGCAGGTGTGACGTAGGCGCGAGACCACCCCTTCCCCAAGGGCGAACTACACAGGATATCGAGGAATCAGTTTCAACATTTTGGTGCGGTGAGCGTGGACAGTGGTCAGTGCAGAAAAGCTTCAGCAGGTTCAATGACAGGAGGATAGGGGTCTGACGGGCAGAACTCGCCACCCCCCGGCTCTCGCAACGGTGGGGATGTTAGAAGACTTCAGGAATGAGGTGCTGGGCCTCGTCAAATTCGCACTCGGCACGCGGGCCGAGTGCTCGTCCCCGGCAGCCTAGATCGCGGCCGCCCCCTCTTTGGGCGAGGACGTTCCTGGCAGGCGAGCTGGGAAGGAGGTGGCCGAGGAAGGTCGGGGGTGCGAGCTCCCCGAGCGCGAGCTCTTCCCCGGCTCGGTAGGCCGAGGCCGGTTCGGCGAGCTGGGCTCGCGAGACTCGACGGCTCGCCCGGTGGGGGGAGGCAGTCCTTTCAGTGAGCTGGTCTCCTCAGCTCCAGTTCCAGATGGGTTCAGAGAACCCGAGATGTCCTACTACACCGGGAAGGGAGACCCGGTCCATCATGTCCAATGGTTCGAGGATGTGGTCTCCATCCGTCAGATGTCGGACGGATTCAAATGTCGACTCTTCGCCATCACCCTCCGGGAAAAGACAAGGGAATGGTTCCACCAGCTACTGGCCAGCTCCATCTACTGCTTCGAGGACCTGCGCCGAGGGTTCATGCTGAGGTTCACTACCTCAAAGAAGAGGAAGAAGGAGTCCGAGTCTTTGTTCCACATTAAGCAAGGGGTGAACGAGACGTTGGGGAGCTATGTGGACCGATTTCAGGAGGAAGTTACTCAGGTCCAAGAGATGTCAGGCCATAGTCTGATGATGGCCTTTACCCTGGGCCTACAGCAGGGTTTCTTCTGAATGGAGCTGAAGAGAGTTCCTCCCCTCTCCTACGAGGAGTTGATGGAGAGGGCGGCGAGAGAGGTCGACGGGGAGGCGTCGAACCCGGAGTTTGCAAGGAAGCTATCCAGGTGGGCCACAGAGGAAGAGAAGGAGTCAAGAGGAGGGAAGGGACAGGAGGAGAGAAGAGGGGAGCCTAGGCAGAGGGAGCAAAGGCAGCCCTAGTGGCAGCACCAACAGCTGAGGTGGGGGCATCAGGAGCCCGACCGTCGGCTAGGCTAGAGACCTGAGTGGAAGGGGCAGGGGCCACAGAGAGGGTACTACGGAAGCAGTCACTACCAGGGGAGACAAGATCAGTTCCACCCTCCGGGCTGGAGGCAGGGACAGAGGCCCCGGCTCCCCGATCAAGAGGAAGCCATGGCCATAGCCTTGGGGGCAAGGAGGGGAATTATGAGGAGGAGGAGAAGAGAGGTCAGGGTGGAGCTGCCCTATTGCGACTTCCATCAGGAAGAGGGGCACGCCACATCCACCTGCCCGGAATTCTTCGAGATGAGAGGGAATAGTGAACAGCAGCAGCACGGGGGTCGGCAAGAAGTGAGGATTGAGGAGGTCCTGCCTCGGACGGAGGAGGATCGGTGCGAAGACCAGGTGGATGTTGGAACCCGAGGGGGGATCAGAGTGATCCACAGGGGAGTAGGGGTCGAGGCTTCCCGCAAGGCAAGCCTCCACACCATGTATCGGCAAAGTGTCGCCTCCACATCCCAAACCCCACCCCCGGAGGAGAGGGTCACTTTCTCCATGAGCGATATGCCAGACCACGAGGACCCATTTTGCGATGCGCTGGTCATCAAGGCAGCAATCAAGAATTTCACTGTCTCCCGGATCCTCGTGGACAATGGAAGCTCCGTCAACGTCATCTTCAAAAAGGCATTTGACGCGATGAAAGTGGAGGCAAAGAGGGTGCTGGCCTCAGATGGACCCTTGTTCGGGTTTTCAGGAGAAAGGAAGGAAGTTGAGGGAGGAGTTGGCCTCCATGTTACCCTGGGGGGGCAGTCCAGGAACTGCAGGTTCGTCATTATGGATGCCCCCAACAGCTACAGTGCCATCTTCGGGAGGCCCCTTATCAGCGCCTTCCGCTGCGTCCCCTCGTCTTTCCATCAGTGCTTAAAGTTCAACACCGCGGGGATTCAGGTCAGGGTCAGAGGGGACCCCAATGTGGCGCGGGAGTGCTATGTCACTGCGGTGAACACCATCTCTTGGATAAAGGGAGCCGAAGAGATGGGATGCAGGATGGAGGAGGCAGGGCATGGAGCAGTATAGGAGGAGCTGGAAAGGAAGAATTGCGCAGAGGAGGAGACGGTAGGAGGAGACCTGGAGGAGGTGGCCGAAGTGAGGGCCGGGGGAGAAGAGATTGAGGTAGAGGTCCCCGTTCCGGAGGAAGGGGATGCCGAAGGATGGGGGGAGCAGTCCAGGCTGGAACCTGCAGAGGAAGTGGTGGAGCTGGAGGTGCTCACCCGGGGAGGCAGGATGGAGAAAATCCGCGTCAGTGGGGGGCTGACCCCGGAGGACCAAGGCAGGATGCTGGAGTGCATCCAGAAGAACGTGGACATCTTCTCTTGGAACGCCACGGAGATGCCGGGGGTTGACGCAGATGTGTCTTGCCACCGCCTCAACCTGGACCCGGGAACACGCCCCATTCAGCAGAAGAAGAGGTCCACAGCGGACAAGCTGGCGGAGCCCATCAGGGAGGAGGTGGCGAAACTCCTCAAGCCCGGCTTCGTGTCTGAGATTCAGTACCCCGGCTGGGTCTCCAACGTGGTCATGGTTAAGAAAGGAGACGGCCGATGGAGGATGTGTATCGATTTTTCCTTACTTAATAAAGCTTGTCCTAAGGACTGTTATCCTTTGCCTCGGATCGACGCGCTGGTTGACTCAGCC
The DNA here is from genome assembly GCA_039583875.1 of Platanthera guangdongensis. Classification (NCBI taxonomy): domain Eukaryota; kingdom Viridiplantae; phylum Streptophyta; class Magnoliopsida; order Asparagales; family Orchidaceae; genus Platanthera; species Platanthera guangdongensis. The sequence goes on from CM077158.1 coordinate 58,032,958, forward strand.
GTCAGTTTTTCTGTAATGAGTTTTTTAGATGCTTTTTCAGGTTATCATCAAATCAGGATGCACCCCCAAACATCAAAGATGTCTCGTTCATCACATGGGATAGATGTTATTGCTACAAGATGATGCCCTTCGGGCTGAAGAATGCTGGGGCGACCTACCAGAAAATGATGGATAGGTTCTTCAAGGAGCAGAGGGGGAGGAATTTGGAGGTGTATGTAGATGACCTCATGATCAAAAGTCGGGATGTGGACTCCCATCTCCGGGACCTGGAGGAGACCTTCGCCACCCTGCACAAATACAAGATGCGGTTGAATCCCCTAAAATGTATCTTTGGGGGCAGTAGGGGAAAGTTCTTGGGGCACCTCCTCACCCCTGCGGGGGTCGAGCCAAATGCAGAAAGGTCAGGGCTATCTTGGAGCTGGGATCCCAGCGGAATGCTAAGGAGGTCCAACGGCTGACAGGGAAGCTAGCGGGGCTGAGCCGTTTCCTTTCTCGGGAAGGGGAGAAGTGCCCCCCCTTCTTCAAAACGCTGAGGGGTGGTCAGAGGTTTGAGTGGACCAAGGAGTGCGAGGAAGCATTCCAGGCCCTCAAGGTGCAGTTGACACAGGCTCCGCTGATCCAAGGGCCGAAGGAGGGGGAGGACCTATTCTTATATCTCGGGGTCAGGGCGGAGGCCTTGAGCTCCGTCTTAGTTCGTGAAGAGGGGAAGAAGCAGCTCCCTATTTATTACGTGAGCCGGGTCCTGAGAAAGGCCGAGCTCCGGTACCCGATTCTGAAGAAGCTAGCCTTCGCCCTGGTCATCTCGGCCCGGAGGCTGCGACCTTACTTCCAGGCACACTCAATCTGAGTAGTGACCGACCATCCTCTCCGCAACATCTTTGAGGGGGTGGAGCATTCAGGCAGGCTAGCTAAGTGGTCGGTGGAACTGAGCGAGTTCGATGTCTCCTTCGTTCCGCGGCTCTCGATCAAAGCTCAAGCGATGGCCGACTTCTTGGCCGACTACGTGGTTGAAGTAGCGGAGGAAGAACTCACCCGCCCGACTCCTTGGAAGGTGAGGGTGGATGGTGCTTCAGGGAGGCATTCCCTTGGAGTGGGGGTGGTCCTGGAAAGCCCTCAGGGGACTCGAATTGAGCAGACGGTGGTGGTACACTTCCCCATTACAAACAACCAGGCCGAATACGAGGCTGTGATAGCACGGTTACGCCTGGCCAGGGAGATGGGGGTGTCGGACGTGGAGGTCCTTACTGATTCCATGGTGGTGGCTTCCCAGATCAACGGGGAGTTCGAGGTAAGGGATCCCACCCTGCGATCATACTTGGCCAAAGTGAAGGGGGTCATAGGCACTTTTCAAACCTTCTCCATCCGACACGTGCCCAGGGAAGAGAATGAACAAGCCGACCAGCTAGCAAAGCATGGTCCCCAAGTGGGGGTACCATCACCGACCTGTTCCGCCCCTCCATCGAAGAGGGAGAGCTCATGGAAATTGATCAACAAACTTCGTGGATGGACCCAGTTGTGGCTTTCTTCTCCACGGGAGAGTATCTGGAGGGGGTAGATAAGAAGAAGCTAAGACACAAGTCAGCATATTACCTCTTCCAGGACGGGCAGCTGTACAGGAAGACCCTCTCAGGGATGCTGGCTCGCTGCGTGGCCGAGGGCGAAATACGAAGGATCTTGGAGGAAGTCCACTCCGAGGAATGTGGGAGTCACTCCGAGAGTCAGACCCTGGAAGGAAGGATAGTCAGGCAAGGGTATTTCTGGCCCACCGTGGGCCGAGACGCCGCGAATTTCGCGAGGAGGTGTCATAAGTGCCAGCTGTTTGCCCCCCTCCAGCTACAACCGGCCCAGCGACTCAGAAGTATCACGCCCCCTGGGCCTTCGCAATTTGGGGAATGGATTTGGTTGGACCCTTCCCCCAAGCCAGTGGTCAGAGAAGGTTCCTCCTAGTAATGATTGACTACTTCTCCAAATGGATGGAGGTGAAGGCGGTGGCCAAGGTGAGCTCCCAGGTAATCAGGAACTTTGTTTGGGTGGAGATCATCTGTCGCCATGGGCTGCCCCAGGCCATCGTCACGGACAACGGGCCCCAGTTCTCCAGCGCCAAATTCACCAGCTTTTACGAACAGCTTGGAATCGACCTCAGGTTTGCCTCGGTCCATCACCCCAGGAGCAACGGGCAGGTGGTGTTAAAATTCAACAAACCGCAGACGCACCCTTGGATACCCTGCTGAAAACTCAACAAACCGAAGGAGAATACGCCCACTTATATGTTGAAAGTTTTCCCGGATCGTGGAGTTAACAGTGGTTATCTCAACAAAGCAGTAACAACCAGCAACACATGCAGCACAAGCTTCTTTATTGATCAAGAGCAAACTTCTTTACAAGGCGAGACATACATGGCGAGACATGCTTCACCAAAACCCAACACCGGGAGAGCAGAGACAGTTACAAAGACAAGAACAAAAAACAAGCCGCGCGGACTCAATCAACAAGCCGCCGACCTACTGCTGTGGAGTCCGCTCAGTCCGCCAGGTCGCCAGACTGCAACCCAAGCCGCGCGGACTCACCCTTACTCCAATGCTTAGCTCCTCACCGCCGGTCTGCACGCCGCCAGACCGCACAAGCTGTGCCACCGAATGGAACAGTCCGCCAGAAACCGGCGACTTCCTGAACCCCGAACCAAGTCGCCAAAGAGAAGACCGCCTGGCCGCTATCTGCGACCTGCTGTTTACCGCCTGTTGCTTAACCGCAGAGTCCGCACTGTCCCTGACCGCAATCAGAGCCAAGTCCTGGCTTTCCAGCGCTATCCGCACAACCTGCACAGCACAACCGGGTCAACTCTCTATCCGCGCGGACACAAAGTCCAGTCCGCAGCAACTTACACGAGCTCAATTACTGTTCACTTACTTCGGTCTAGGTTCCTCTCTTTTGTTGGTTGTTCCTGATGTGACATGGGTCCTATTTATAGGCACGACGATGAGTATGGTCACCGCCCTAGTCGATAGGATCACCGCCACATCCCGCAGCAAGAACTTATGTGTCCGCCAGCCCGCGGACACACATGCCAGTTCGCCGCCCTGTGCAGATAGCCAGTCCGCCCCAGCTTCTCCAAGGCCGGACTCCAATATCCAGTCCGCCTTGCCGCCAGAGACCAAGCCAGGACCACCACAGCCGGACTCCACAACAGCCGTATCCGCCAATCTGCGGACAAGGCATCAGCCCGCAAAACCCGAGCCCGCAACCGCGCCATCAAGGCACCTGCCGGACTCAGCGGATACCCGGCTATCGTCCGCATATCCCAAGTCCATTACCTCAACTCCAAGGCACCTCCGGACTTAGCGGACACGCCAATCCAGTCCGCTAACAGCAGACCCCAGTCCGCGTATACAGCGAACTCCAGTCCGCTTCCCTGAGTCCATAACCTCATCACAAGGCTCAACCGGACTCAGCGGACTCCGGCTCCAGTCCGCACGCTCCTGCACGAGCAATCCTTCAGTCCGCATATCCCCAAGCTAGCAAACAAGGCAACAACGCTTCTACTAGGCTTGGCGGACTGAGAAACCAGCCCGCGCTCCACTGCGCGATCTCCCCGGACTGATCCATCCTGGACTTGGTTCATTCCCACCAAGTCCAGTCCACTGGCCGCAAGGGCCAGTCCGCACTTACTGGCGGACACTGGATCTAGCCCGCCATACCGGGCGACCTCCAGTTCCTGTCCGCGCTGACCGGCGGTCTCCACGGCTTCCACTTGCCGCTTCACTAGAGCAAGACCAAGGCAACTGCCAAACCGGTCTGCCGAGCTCCAGTTCTTCAGTCCGCTTCAAGCCGGACTCCGCGGATAACATTCCTATCCGCCCGGTTACTTTCTGGGAGTCATCCGCCTGCTGAGCATTCACTGGCCTGTCAGACCGCCGCTGCTGTCCGCGCAGTCCGCGCGAACAGACCGCCCAGGCCGCCACAGAGCAAACCGCCTGCAACATCCCTGCCGATCTAGCAGTCCGCCAACCCAATCTGCGTAGTCCGCGCGGATAGGTTTCCCAAGCCTTCCATTCACCCACTTTCACTTCACAGAATTCAACATTCCCCCTTGAAGTGAGAAGTGGTGAATAACTCCAGCAGCTCCCGTAACCTTGCACCTGGTCCTTCCGATAGCATCTACGAAGAGATGTCCAAGACATAGTCCTCGCCCCGCATATCATGGACCATGAGGGAGCCCTCCAGCATCTCCCAAAAGGAGCCATGCTTCCCTCTGCCTTCTTCAGCTTCAACCTCCACTCATGCATCACAGGAGTATCACCAACTTCCTTGGACCCAGAAGCCCAAGCCTCGTTACCTCTGAGAGAAGTCACCTCATCAGACTTGGTGTCAACCACCTCCTTGATTCTAGTGGGGTCATCACAGCCAGAAGTCCCTTGCTCGACCTGAGGGCTAACAAGGAAACACGGGACCAAGTCCACCGTGTTCCCTTCGCTATATCGAGCTTGGTGGCTTACTGATCCTCTTCGATCTCCGAAGAACCTGATCATGGCTAACCACCTCCGCTGCTTTTGAACCAGCTCCGTTCCCGGGCAAACCCGGAACAATGCTCCCTTTGTTCCCTGAACAAGACGCCTCCTTACTGGAACCAAGAGCACCTGGAGCAACGCTCCCCCTGCTACCTGAACCAGAAGACCCCCCTCTTGAACATGAACTGCCTGGAACATCGCTCCCCTTGCTTCCTGAACAGGAAGCCTCCGCCTTTGAGCCAGAAGGTCCTGGAGCATCGCTCCCCCTTCTTCCCGACTCTGACGCCTTTGCCCCGGAGCTAGAACAACCTGGAGCACCTGGTGACTCAGGCAAATCCACTTCCTTAGCAGCAGCCTCCTTCAGCCCACCATCTGACCTGCTTAACTCTAGCTCCACATAAGAGCTACCCCAATACGGCGTCAACTCATCAAAAACAATGTCTCTCGACACTATGAGTTTCTTCGTCGCAGGATCCATACACCTCCATCTTCTTTTCTGCTCATCATACCCAACAAAGACTAGCTTTGTTTTGAGAGCACCCGGAGAATGTATATAGCAGGTAGATCCAAACACCCGAAGGTGCTTCACTGAGGGCTTCACTCCGAACATTAGCTCATAAGGAGTCTTCACTATGATCGGACTAAGAGGCATCCGGTTGATGACATGAGCAGCACAGGCTATTCCCTCCGCCCAAAGAGCCTTCGGAACGCCTTTACTCCGAAGCCAACACTTGCAGGTCTCCGTTAACCAACGGATCATCCGAGCTGCAACACTACCCTGTTGTGAAGTATGTCCACAAGAAAGCTCCATCCGGATCCCTTGCTTCCTGCAAAAGCGTGAGAACTCGGTTGAGTCAAACTCACCACCAAAACCTGTCCTCAACACCTTGATCCTCCGGCCAAGCTGGCCTTCGACAAGCTTCTTGAACTCCACAAACAAGCGTACCATGTTGGACTTCTTCTTCATGAAGTATACCCGAGTATACCCAGAATAGTCATCAACCAAAATCAGCATGAACCTGCTGCCTCCAAGACTGGCCGTGACGGTCGGTCCCACCAGAGCACAATGGACAACTGCCAATGGTGCTTTACTCCTGGCTTGTGCTTTGTCGACCATGAAGCGATAGGCTCCACTTTCCTGACATCCCGCACACCCCCGACCATCGCCATAGGATGACAATCTAGGCAAGCCTCTTACGAGTCTTCTTTCCGCCATTGCTTTCAGCTTGTCCATCCCTACATGCCCCAGTCTTTCATGCCAGATAGCTGCACTATCATTGACATCCAGCCGATCAGATCCAGAACTAGTTGAAGTCCCAACTACGTTCTTCTCCTTCCTCCCTACCTGAGCTACGTTCGCCGAGAGCAAGACAACCTTGCACTCCTTCCGAAGATGACCTTGCTGCTTGCATTTATAGCACCGTGGTCCTTCCTTCCTCTTCCTATCACGCCTAGGAGAAACACTCCTTTCTTCCTGATATGAAGTAGAGGGACCAACATCAGCAGCAACCTCCTTCACCTTCTTCCTGAACAACCCATCAAGGGAAGTCCAGACCTCCGCAGCTGACCGACATCCACTGATGTGGTCCAAGAGCTCCGATGAGATCACCTGCTTGAGAATAGACTCCGCTTTCGCATTTGCCTCCTTCCAAGCTCTCATCGCCTCAGCATTGCCAGCAGTATCCTCTTGTCTTCCTGCTCCGCATACAACCTCCCAAAGGTCCTCGCCAAGAAGAAAGCTCTTCATACAGGACTTCCACCGTTCACAGTTCGCCTCTGTAAGAAGATCAATACCAAGACAACTTGCATCCTCCACTGCCATGGTTCTACCACTGGTTTCCTCGACAGACGAGCAACTACTTCCATTGAGCACTGCTTGACCACTCCAACAACCTCCCTCTGATACCATGTTAAAATTCAACAAACCGCAGACGCCCCCTTGGATACCCTGCTGAAAACTCAACAAACCGAAGGAGAATACGCCCACTTATATGTTGAAAGTTTTCCCGGATCGTGGAGTTAACAGTGGTTATCTCAACAAAGCAGTAACAACCAGCAACACATGCAGCACAAGCTTCTTTATTGATCAAGAGCAAACTTCTTTACAAGGCGAGACATACATGGCGAGACATGCTTCACCAAAACCCAACACCGGGAGAGCAGAGACAGTTACAAAGACAAGAACAAAAAACAAGCCGCGCGGACTCAATCAACAAGCCGCCAACCTACTGCTGTGGAGTCCGCTCAGTCCGCCAGGTCGCCAGACCGCAACCCAAGCCGCGCGGACTCACCCTTACTCCAATGCTTAGCTCCTCACCGCCGGTCTGCACGCCGCCAGACCGCACAAGCTGCGCCACCGAATGGAACAGTCCGCCAGAAACCGGCGACTTCCTGAACCCCGAACCAAGTCGCCAAAGAGAAGACCGCCTGGCCGCTATCCGCGACCTGCTGTTTACCGCCTGTTGCTTAACCGCAGAGTCCGCACTGTCCCTGACCGCAATCAGAGCCAAGTCCTGGCTTTCCAGCGCTATCCGCACAACCTGCACAGCACAACCGGGTCAACTCTCTATCCGCGCGGACACAAAGTCCAGTCCGCAGCAACTTACACGAGCTCAATTACTGTTCACTTACTTCGGTCTAGGTTCCTCTCTTTTGTTGGTTGTTCCTGATGTGACATGGGTCCTATTTATAGGCACGACGATGAGTATGGTCACCGCCCTAGTCGATAGGATCACCGCCACATCCCGCAGCAAGAACTTATGTGTCCGCCAGCCCGCGGACACACATGCCAGTTCGCCGCCCTGTGCAGATAGCCAGTCCGCCCCAGCTTCTCCAAGGCCAGACTCCAATATCCAGTCCACCTTGCCGCCAGAGACCAAGCCAGGACCACCACAGCCGGACTCCACAACAGCCGTATCCGCCATTCTGCGGACAAGGCATCAGCCCGCAAAACCCGAGCCCGCAACCGCGCCATCAAGGCACCTGCCGGACTCAGCGGATACCCGGCTATCGTCTGCATATCCCAAGTCCATTACCTTAACTCCAAGGCACCTCCGGACTTAGCGGACACGCCAATCCAGTCCGCTAACAGCAGACCCCAGTCCGCGTATACAGCGAACTCCAGTCCGCTTCCCTGAGTCCATAACCTCATCACAAGGCTCAACCGGACTCAGCGGACTCCGGCTCCAGTCCGCACGCTCCTGCACGAGCAATCCTTCAGTCCGCATATCCCCAAGCTAGCAAACAAGGCAACAGCGCTTCTACTAGGCCTGGCGGACTGAGAAACCAGCCCGCGCTCCACTGCGCGATCTCCCCGGACTGAGCCATCCTGGACTTGGTTCATTCCCACCAAGTCCAGTCCACTGGCCGCAAGGGCCAGTCCGCACTTACTGGCGGACACTGGATCTAGCCCGCCATACCGGGCGACCTCCAGTTCCTGTCCGCGCTGACCGGCGGTCTCCACGGCTTCCACTTGCCGCTTCACTAGAGCAAGACCAAGGCAACTGCCAAACCGGTCTGCCGAGCTCCAGTTCTTCAGTCCGCTTCAAGCCGGACTCCGCGGATAACATTCCTATCCGCCCGGTTACTTTCTGGGAGTCATCCGCCTGCTGAGCATTCACTGGCCTGTCAGACCGCCGCTGCTGTCCGCGCAGTCCGCGCGAACAGACCGCCCAGGCCGCCACAGAGCAAACCGCCTGCAACATCCCTGCCGATCTTGCAGTCCGCCAACCCAGTCCGCGTAGTCCGCGCGGATAGGTTTCCCAAGCCTTCCATTCACCCACTTTCACTTCACAGAATTCAACAGGTGGAGGCCGCAAATAAGATCATCGTAAACCTCCTCAAAAAGAAGGTGGAGAATTTGAAGGGGAGCTGGGTGGAGCAGCTTCCTGCGGTTCTTTGGGCCCTAAGAACCACCCCCAACACGGCTACTAGAGAGACCCCCTTCAAGCTCTCCCACGGGTGCGAGGCAGTGCTCCCCATGGAATTTGAAGTCCAAACACCTCGGGTTGTTGCGGCTAAGTAAGGCCGAGAGGAGTAGCAAGCGGAGAACGAGGAGGAGCTGAGGCTCTCCCTTGACATGGTGGAAGAGCTGAGGGACCTTTCCGCTATCCGGCAGGAGGAGGTGAAAAGAAGAATGGCCCAGTACTTTGACAAGCATGTCAGAGTCAAGCAGTTCGTGGAAGGGGACTTGGTGCTGAAGAAGGTGGATGCGGCAGGGAGGTCGGCATCCGTAGGGAAGCTCAATCCCAACTGGGAGGGACCATTCATTGTAAAAAAAGCGTTGAAGTCGGGAGGCTATCGACTCCAAAATGTAGAGGGCGAGACCCTGAGTCTCACCTGGAGTGGTGACGACCTAAAACGATTTTTCCCCTAAAGCATGTAAGCGATACTTTAATTATAATAAATTTCTTTAAACCTCCAGTATTGTCATAGCTAGCCTGCATAGAGGAATGGAATGCATTTGGACCCCGAGTAGATCCCGCTGCCAGGCTCTCACCTAGCTGGCAGGGTCGGAAGTCACTCGGTGTCACCCTTGGCCTCGAGCAGATCCCACTGTCAGGCTCTCACCTAGCTGACAGGGCCGGAAGTCACTCGATGGAATGTGTTTGGACCCCGAGCAGATCCCGCTGCCAGGCTCTCACCTAGATGGCAGGGCCGGAAGCCACTCGGTGTCATCCTTAGCCTCGAGCAGATCCCGCTGTCAGGCTCTCACCTAGCTGACAGGGCCGGAAGTCACTCGATGGAATGTGTTTGGACCCCGAGTAGATCCCACTGTCAGGCTCTCACCTAGCTGGCAGGGCCGGAAGTCACTCGGTGTCATCCTTGGCCTCGAGCAGATCCCGTTGTCAGGCTCTCACCTAGCTGACAGGGCCGGAAGTCACTCGATGGAATGTGTCTAGACCCCGAGCAGATCCCGCTGCCAGGCTCTCACCTAGCTGGCAGGGCCGGAAGTCACTCGGTGTCATCCTTGGCCTCGAGCAGATCCCGCTGTCAGGCTCTCGCCTAGCTGACAGGGCCGGAAGTCACTCGATGGAATGTGTTTGGACCCCGAGCAGATCCCGCTGCCAGGCTCTCACCTAGCTGGCAGGGCCGGAAGTCACTCGGTATCATCCTTGGCCTCGAGCAGATCCTGCTGTCAGGCTCTCACCTAGCTGACAGGGCCAGAAGTCACTCGATGGAATGTGTTTGGACCCCGAGCAGATCCCGCTGCCAGGCTCTCACCTAGCTGGCAGGGCCGGAAGTCACTCGGTGTCATCCTTGTCCTCGAGCAGATCCCGCTGTCAGGCTCTCACCTAGCTGACAGGGCCGGAAGTCACTCGATGGAACGTGCTTGGACCCCGAGAAGATCCCGCTGCCAGGCTCTCACCTAGCTGGCAGGGCCGGAAGTCACTCGGTGTCACCCTTGGCCTCGAGCAGATCCCGCTGTCAGGCTCTCACCTAGCTGACAGGGTCGGAAGTCACTCGATGGTGTCGGCCCCGAAATCGCCAGATAAAGAAGAAGTTTCAAAGTGCCAGGAAGCAAGGGGAAAGTGGTTCTGTAGAGGAGAGCTCGGGCTGGCAAACCCAGTTCGACATGATCAAAAAGGAAGGTGGGCCAGGCCGGAGGATTCTGCATGGGCAAGTACGGACTTGCCATTCCCGGCTCGGCATTGGCGAGTAGGTCGCAAACCCGGGCCTCGCCAAAGGAGGGCGAGCCAGGCCGGGGCACCTCACCCCTTTGCCCGTTTAACTTGGAAAAGTTTCTCCTTTTTTCGGGCTCAACCAGGACGGCTCGCGTGCGAGTTATGGTGGTGTGGCAAGGGCAGGGAGCAACCTGCCCCTGAATCGCTTGGGGCTCGACGAACACTCATAACGCACCCACTCGCGGGCGCGCTCTCATAACTACTCTACTCGCGGAATCTGTCTCGGCGAAGTCGCGTGGGCGAGCACTCGCATATATTCAGAGCATAACAAACAAAGTAAAGAAAAAGGAAAAAAAAAGAAGGTGACACGGGTATGATCAAAAACTCTTTCATTAACTGCTTACAAAAAGTAATTACAGGGGGCTCGCCTCGGCGAGTGAACAAAAAAGAAAAAGGAAAAAATACAAGCTGCCCTCAAGCCGCGCCCCCTCCGCCGGACTGATCCTCGCCGTCACCCGAAGGATCCTGGAAGCTTTTCCCGAACTTCGCGTCCAAGCGGTCCTCCTTCTCGCTGGGCGGCGTTGCCGGGAACAGGCTCGGCATCAGGTCCCGGGCCGAGATCCCCTCGCATCCCTCCACCAGCACCCCCGAGTCCTTCATCATTTGGAGGGTGCACTCGGTGGCTTGGATGGAGTTGATCCGTAATCTCTCGACGAGGTCGGCCTTGCTGAAGATCCGCGGGCTCTTGTAGGGAAGGGTGGGGTCGATGTTGTGAGGCGGGAAGAAGATCTCCGCCTGGCAACGGACCTCGCTGAGGAGGTGCTGGTTCTCCTCCTTCAGCTTCGTGTTCGCGCCCTCCAGCTCGGCGAGGCGTGCGCGCAGCTGACCGATCTCCTCCACCTGCTCGGCATTGCGAGCCTGGAGCTCCCCTGCAGCCTTGGCATCCTGGTAAAGAGAATTCAGTCCGATATCAGCGCAAAATGTTCTAAGTAAAAGAGAAGAGTAGTGCTTGACACTTACCAGCCCGCCGGCGGCTTGGGCGAGTAGACCCTCCGCTATGCCGAGTTGCCTCGCCTGGTCGGTGACCTTATCCTTGGTGATGTCGCGAGCCTGCTCAGCCTTTTCAAGTTGGTGGCTGAGGGAGAAGCTGCGGCGTGCCAGCATGTGATGCAGTTCTATGGTCCGCAGGTGGGACTGCAGGCCCTCATGGTCGAGCTGCCGGAGGGTCATCTTTTTGTAGGCCTCGGCATCCTCCCGACCATATAGGCCGAAGCCGAGGGCATAGGCGTGACCGGTGGCAGGCTCGCGGTCGTGCCAGGAGGGGTACAAAGTGGAGACGGAGACTCGATGAGCGAGCTCGTCCCACTGCAGCATGGGCTCGCCCGCCGAGTCCTTCCACCGCGCGCCGAAGTTGAAGAGGGGGTGTTGCTTCGGCAGCGCGCGCTCGCGGGCGGCCCTCTTCGCCGACGGAGAAGGGGAGATCGCCGCCATGGAAGAGGGGCCCTCTCCACCATTCCGGCCCTTGCTGGTTGTCTCCTTCAGCGGGCTCTCCGGCGACGCGTCGGGAGGGGTCTCCGACGAGCTGATGTATTTGGGGATGGACTATTGTTGATGTTGCCCCCTAGGGAGCCAACAGGGCCCTCCACATCTTCTTTAGTTGTCGCTGGCGGAGTGGCGGGTTCAATCCCGCGTCCTCAGGTCGCCTCTTGCTGGAAGAGGGTTGTGAGAGGGCCGCCTCATCTCGGCAGGCCGCCTCCGCCGCCCTCTCGCGAGCAAGAGGGTCGATATGGAGCCCCGGATCCGCGAACGGCGGGTTCACGGGGATTATTCGCTCCCCTGCAGGAAAATACTTTGAAAAAGTTAGGAATTCAGCAATGATACGGCGAGCCCGGCGGTCAGGCTAGCTCGGCAAGATGGGGAGAGAAGCATACCTTCGCCGGGCAGAACAGGAGGGAGCGCGTCGAGGCCCCTTCGTAGGAAGGATACCTCGAAGTCCTTATGGAGGAAGTACTTGTGGAGCTCGGCGTCGTTGCCGGACACGGCCGGCGGGCGGTACACTTACTCGCCCTTCTGCTGAGGCGAGTAGGGGATGTTCCCGAGATCTCCCTTGATGAAGGCGATCTTGGTCATCCAGGTATGGTTCTTGTTCGCGATCTCGCGAACTTTGATCAGCGAGCCACCAAAGTAGGTGACCCCGTCCGGCATCGCCTTGTAGGAGAATAGCTTCCTGAACACCGTCAGGTTGAACTCGATCCTCTCCCGCCGGAGGTAACTCGCGAACGCCACCATCATCGCGATGGCGTTGGAATTCAGCTGCGCGGGCACAGCTCCGTAATATTTTAAGATTTGACGGATCTCCGGCCACAGGGGGAGGCGTAACCCCACCTCAAAATGTGAGAGGGGGAAGGCGAGCTCGTCCTCATAAAAAGTATTGATGGCCTCCCCCTGTCTCGGCCTGCGTGCCTCAAAGCCCGGCGGCACGCGCTCCGCCACAAACTCAGAGAGCTCCTCCTCGCTAGTGTGCCCCTCGAAGAAGCAGTAGTCCGTGAAGTGATGTGCGCACTTGGAGCGTCCGTCGGCATCTGGATTCGTCTTGCCCATATTCGCGGAGGAAGAGGTAGAGCGCGAGCAGGAAATGGAAAAGCACAGGGAGAGGTAAAGAAAGCAATAAAGGCACAGTACGTGGGTAGGTGAGGGGGGGGGGCTATTTATAGGAAAAGAAATCTGGGGCAGGCTGTCCAATCAGCGTAGCTCGCTACCCCAGCTCGCGACCCCAGCTTGCCACCCCAGCTCGCCGACTTCCGGCGCATCCCAGCGAAGGCTAAGCCAAGCATTGCAGCATTTTATTTGAGTAGCATGATCAAGGATATTCTAAAAGCTATTTATTACAGAAATAAAGTTTCAAGAATTAAAAAGCGGGGCGCGCAAGCAGGGAGAGCATCGGGATGCGAGTACCGGTCGGCTCGGCAAAGGAGCCACTCACTTACCTACCCCGGCCTCGCGACCCCCGCCCCCCAGGCTGCCGCGCGCGGAGCAGCTCGCGGATCCTTCCGGAATTACTCTGCGCGACAGAGAGACCGTCATCTATCTCGTCCAGGAGCCGGGAGGGGGACATCAGCTCGCCAGCCTGGCCGCGTCGCACCTCGTCGGCGAGACGCGCGTAGTCGCAATGCAGCGTCTCGTTGACCCCCTGCACCTCGCGCAGCCCGCACACCAGCTTCTTGAGAAGCTTGACCTCCCTCCTTGTCAGCTCGCCTTGATCCACCTCAGGACCCAGGTAAGAGTTCAACGAGCTTGGGGAAGGGAGGGGAGAGTAGTGGGCTGCCCGCGACGATTCCTCGGCAGCGGATTGACTGAGGAGAGCTGTGAAGGTAGGCGTCAACAAGAAGAGAGGCAGGAAAAACCGCATGAGGCAAGAAGTTAAGCAAGACTGACCAGACGAGCTCGGCAGCTCAAGGGAGAAGTGGGGAGGGATGAACCTCAGATCTTTCCCACGACCTGGGCCACGAGCCCCCGGCGAGATGAGTTCGAATCCCGGGGTGGGGATGGCCCCCAGACCCGCCCCCGCGGCCACATCAGTTTGGTGAGGAGGAGAGGCGCACACTGGCGAGTTTGGCCTCTACGAGCTCACAGGCAGGATCCCAAAGAGAAGAGGCGGGTCTTGGGGACGGCTGCCCGGCTCCATGAACCGCGAGTCGGCACGCGTGGTATCACCTCGCGGTGTGGGCTCTCGCGGCGCGACAGCCCCGCCAACTGGTTGACCGTCCGGGTCGTCGCCGACTACGACAACCACCCTATCCTTCTCAAGAACAGTTCGAGTGGAAGAGCCAGTCTCGCGAGCCAGGGTGGCCCTCAGGTCGTTGTAAATGGGCTCAGCCGCCTCAGGGAATGCCTTTGACCGCTTAGAACCGGACTCGGCAGAATCAACTTGAGGAGCTTTGGCATTGACCGCCGTCAGGGCGGCCACGCGAGCTGCAGATGATTGGCGGGCTCGGTCTATGCGCTCATGGATCTCCTTGGGAAGAGGCATCCTGGCAGGGTTGGAGCAAAGGGAATGGCAAGAGTCAGGCAGGAGGGCAGGTGCACATATATATAGCCACAGGTGGACCCCACCCGAAGATTCCCTCCAACTCGCCAACCCGCGCTCGCCGCACACTTGGGGTTGGACGTTTCTTTCCGAGCTTTGACAAGCTCAAAAAGAGTGCGGATTATGTATAACCCCGTGTCCGGTGAGCAAGGTCACCAGGGACTAAGCAGAATGGGCTGAGGACGATAGGCGAGCTCGGTAGTGGAGGGGGCGAGCCCGAGCTCGGCATCCGTTGACCAGAAATCGGCGTTCGGCGACCCCGAGCTCGGCATTTGCAGAGCAAGCCGCAACTCGAGTCCTAACAGTAGGGCTCGACAGCAGTAGGCGAGCAGAACATGCCGAGGTGGTCAAAGCTCCCCAGCTCGCCCGGAAGTATGAGGTACTTTTTACTGTTTTGCCCCTTCTGGTCTGCCCATAGCCCTTCAAAACAGCGGAGTTTGGCTGTTGGCAGACCCGTCCAGGGGTTTTCTGGTAATTTCAGGTCAGTTCTTTTGGTTATTGGCAGTCCAGATCTCAAAAACTATAAATAGGACACAAGGGGTACCCCAGAGAGGAGGTATTTTGGGGTGCTCTCCTGCTCCAATCTTCAAGTGCTTTCTGAGGGTACCTTAGCTCGGCTTCTGGCTAAGGAGGGGAAGCGCTCTGAGATCTTGCGGGTTTGTGGTGGGACCTCCCTGCCAAGCCCTTGGGTCCGTGTCACCTTGTCTTCTTTGTTGTTTTGCTTGCAGGAGTGACATTGGCGCGAGACCACCCCTTCCCCAAGGGCGAACTCCACAGGAGATCGAGGAATCGGTTTCAACAGACGGCTCGTGCGAGCGAGCAGGCCGCCTGCTGGGCTAGTTCCTCCTCGCTGAGATCTAGCATGGACTCCGCGTTGCCTCGCCCATACATCGCATGGAGGACGGCAAAGGCCTCCCCCTTATCCTCCCCTTCCTCCGCCCAGGAGGGGAGGTTGGTGCTCATCATCACCAGATGCTCGTCCGCCGCCCAGGTCACCAACGGGCGACCATAGGCGTCCACCACATCTAGCCCAAGGTTGAAATTGCGGTGGAAGTGGGGAAGCCGGGCATGGAGCTACGAATCCTGGTCGTCAAGATGTGGCGACGACACCTTCTGTTTCTTGGTCGCGGGGCTCGGAGACCTGACTTTGCCTTTGCCCTTGGCGAGTTTCTTCTTCTCGCTGATATCAGCCGGCGAGTGGGGCGCAAAAAGCGAGGTGAAGACTTCTTTGGCTGGAGGAAGCTGCCTCGCCGGGAGCTCGTTTGGCTCTGCAAAAGGCCGAGTAATGTAAACAAATGACTATCGCGATGAGTATGCAACGAACGTTCATAGCTAAGATTTACCTTCATTGTAATGGACCTCAAACAACGTATTGACGTTTAGTCGCCAAAAGATAACATCGAACCAGCGACCTTGGAACGATTCGACGAGTTGCTCGCGCATACCCTCCAGTATCGGCGGAAGGAAGGCGACGTCAGCAGGCTTGTGCGGCCTTCCCTGGACGTCACCAAAGTCGCCTTCAACGATGACTAGCATCTCGCTCCAGTGATGTACTTTATTCGCCGTCCCCACCATGGTACAGACATGGCTACTAAAATATACCACGCCCTCGACAGTCGCGGCGAAGGCGAATATCTTGCGAAATACGAAAAGATCGAAGATGATCCTCTCCTCGTGCAAGTAACAAAGGAACCCCATGATGATGGCGACGTCGTTGGGGTTGATCTGTGCGGGACTATGCCGAAGTATCGGAGAATGTCGCAATACTCCGGCCACAACGAAAGTCGCAGACCGGCGTCGAAGTGGCGAAGGGGAAGGACCAGCGCACCCTCGATGAAGGTGTTGAGTCGCTCGCTACGGCTCGGGAGCCTAGCCGAGTATCCCTCGGGGAGGAGCCTTTCCCTAAAGTTCTCTAAGTCGCGCTCGGTGGTGATCGAATTCTTGAAAGCCGCATCCGCAAAGTTGGCGGCATGGGCTTGGCGGCGAGCACTGGCGTCGTCTCCAACCATCTTGCGAGTTTTAAAGTGGAGAAGAAGAAGGAATAGCAAGGAGCAAAGCAAAGTCGCAGTAAGCGAGTAGGAAAAGATACTCGCGAGCTAGGGGGTCAAAAGTGCAACAACGTACTTATGTCCTACCTACCCCCTCTATTTATAGGCGCCAGGGGGGGGGGGGTATATCATCCTTACGGCTAGTATCAAACCAAGTCGCGCACTAAGCGAGGAAGCCGACTCCGTTGCGTAGGTCGCACAGAACAGATAAAGCGTGATTGCAACCTGCTGAACAAACTCGACACAATCCAGACAAGATACCGCACAAACATTGAAGACGGTAAAAAATAAATAATGGTGCGAGATCGAAGCTCGCTTATTACAAAATCATAAAACTTTCATCAAGACGCACTCGACGAGTTAGAAATAAAAGAAAAATAAAAAGAGAAAAAATTCTAAGGCTTAGGCCTCTCTGGGGGATGAGGATGTCGCCCGGCCCAACCCATCTCGCGCACTCGCCGGAAGTGCACGGTCGCCATCGCCATCGTGTCATCGCCGAGTCGCAACTGCTCCTCCATCCTCGTCAATCGGCCGACAGAGCCCATACTTGCGCGAATGCCGGCAACCTCGTTAAGGACGAGCTGGAGGCGATGGTTATTAATCGCCAGCTGACGATCGTTCTCCTTTACCATGTGGAAGCGGGATTCGTAGCTCTCCAGCGTACTCTTGAGCTCTTCCATCTTCGTTATCCGCACTTCCAACGATGATATTCGGTGATGAGGCTCGCAGATCGCCAGCTGGTCAAACTTGCTCTCTAGCTCCAGGTAGGCGCGAGGGGCAGCACGACGATATTCCATGCCCAGTAACCCCATGGCATCGATGAAGGCCTCCCCTAGAGTCGCCGGCCGATCTGACAGCAAATGAAAGTCGCCAGATTGGACAAGATATTTAGCCGCCCTATATGGCATCAATAGCGCTACATGCCGCTGCGAGGAGACCTAGATCGGCGAGGAGATCTTGATCGGCGAGGAGAGGATCCGCGAGTTGGTTCATCTCGCCGGCTTGAAGATGGCCCCCCAGCGTGCTCAGCCGCCTTGCCTTGCCCGCGTCCCCCTTGTCCAGGATCCGCAACTCTTGGCGGAAAATAGCTCGGTCGCGGCTTGGCCGGCTTACTACTCGCGGGATGTGATGAAGGAGGCGTAGGAAGCGACGAACTCGCCGGTGGCTGAGGATTCTTCAGCGGAGGAGGCGGAGGAAGTCGCGTCGTGGCGAATTGAGAAGGCGCGACCAGAGGCGGCGACAGCAGCAAGGATACGGTCACCGACTGGATGGTGACGACGTTTGTAAGAGGTGGCGGCGGGGGTAGCGAGGAGCTCGCCTCAGGCAGAGAAGACCTTGCCGGAAGCAGTGCAGAACTCGGGGCGGGCGGAGCAGAACTCCTCGCAGGCAGCTCAGAACTTGTCGGAAGACCCTTGCTCGCCGGCGGATCCTTCTTGGACTGAGGGTCCTTCGGCAAAGGTTCCCTGCTCGCCAGAGTCGTCTTCCTCGGCGAAAGATTCTTCGACGACGGTTCCTTGCTCGCTGAAGGAACCGAGGACTCAGATGTCCTTTTGGCGCCGATATTGATCCGCACCGTGTGCGCGGTCTTTACTTGTCTCCCGGTGGGAAGGGCGACCAGCGGGGCGGAGCTCAACGGGGCGACATTCAGAACCGCGCCAACACCGCCCGAGGGAGAATCTGCGAGTATCATGGTCAAGTCAGCAAGCAATAGAAACAACCGTCAGAACTGGAAATCATCTCGGCAAAAAAGACAACCTGGCAGGTCGACGACTTCAACCTGTTGTGGCGCCGGAGTGGAGGCGAGTTCCGGGGCCAGGGTCGTGGAGAGCTCAGGGATGTCGAGCGAGTCGAGGAGGCTCGCATCAGATGTGGCGACATTGAGGAGGTCGTCAAGACCCAGGTCGCGGAGCAACTGTTGCGTACTGGCAGAGCGCACGGGGTTGCTGGTGGAGGCTGCGATTTGAGAAAGAGGTGGCAGCGAGGTATCATCAGCAGAGGCAGGTTTCTTCTTGGACTTTTTAACTTTCTTCTTCTTGAGGGGGGGGGGGGGGGGGGGGTAAGTCGGCGACATCCTCTTCACGCGGTCATTTCGGTTTAGTGACGCCAATAGCACCAGTCAGCGCGACGAGACTATCATGGAGAAACTTCTCAGCGTTCGACATTATGCGCGAGTTATGGAGATCCGGCTAGAGAACTAGGCTCCCCTATTTATAGAGATCGGCAGGTAGTCGCAAGAGGCGAGCAACACATATACTCGACAAAGCAGCTCGCCGAATAAGTGTTTGATGTTTCTTTCCGAGCTCCGATGTCGCTCCGAAAGAGCGGGGATTGTGTACAACTCGTATTCGTCGAGAGTGGGTCCTACCACAGCCAAGTCAGCAGAAGTCAAGGTCAACAAGTCAAGGCAGCAGTCAAAGTTAGCACTCAAGATCGCGGAAGGCCTGGGTGAGTATAGGCGAGCTCTCCTCGCATACTCGCCAGGTAGGCGACTAGTCGAGATACTCGCTCATCCCGTGCGAGTTCCTTTGGACGTCGCCTAGTCGCCAGGTGGTGGGGTATAAATATGACCCCCCCCGCCCCCTTGCATTTGCCTATAAATAGCACCCCAGGGGTACGAGGTGGGGCACTTGAAATCCTCGGCAGGATATTCGCGCGCTTCAGTTTCGGGATACTAGCTAAATCTTTGGATTTCTTTTCCTTAGAGAGTTAGTCGCGACCTTGCGACCTCGCCAACTAGCTTCCCTCGTACCCAGTTCGGCCATCCTTGGTTGAGAAGGGGCTGCTCCTTTCGAGCATCCGGGTACGTGGTGGGTCCTTCCTGCTGCAACATCTGGGGTCCTGTTTGACCTGTTTATTCATTCTAGTCATCTTTGTCGTCTGATATAGCTTCTGAGCCAGTAACCTTAGGCGGCTTTGGTCCTATTTCAGAGGTTGGGATTTTTCCCGGCTTCAACATATCCTTTCTGAAAATCTCTGTAAAATGATTTCACCTAAACAGGTCTCTTTTTGCAATATATATTTTTCAAAAACTCATTTCTTATCTTTTTTTTGCCACCACGCCTTTTCTTTTCTGAAGAGCTCTCCCAAATAGAAATTTTAGACGGGTTACTCTTATCCAAAAATATGTGCAGTATTAAATATTGACCGTTGATTTACTGCATAAAAAACATGATTGATTGAAATACTGATCAACGGTCAATATTTAATATCTTATGAGTCGCAAAATATCAGATCAACGGTCAGTATTTAATACTGCAACTATTTCTAAACTAGAGTAACCCATCTAAATTTTCCCCTAAACAGAGCATAAATACGATGATTTTTCCGATGAATTTTACAATAGTCTTGATATTTATTAATACAAAATTAGCAAATTATTGAAGAGAATAATTTATTTGAGGTTAATTCAGAATCCTAAATGACCTGAGAAAATTATGGTGTATATGTTAGGGCAATCCTAATCCTTGGATTAAATCTCATAAATTTTTTTATTATTTTGATATTTAAAAAGGGAGGTTAAATAATGGAGAATTTATATCGAGTGGAATCAGGAACTCAGAATGTCCTGATAAAAGGTGTTGCGGTCTAACCCAACGTTTCGGTCGAACCAGAATGAACTGAACCGTCTTAGCTTTTGGAACGGTCGAGCGCGCACACAGTCAATGATATAGGTTGATTGTACACACGAAGTTTTAACGTGGAAAACCCCCTCACTTGGGTAAAAAACCACGTGACCGGATCTGTGCCGGTCAAAGTCCACTATTTCCCTGATGTTACTCTGTTTAATCGACGGCGACATACCGCTCCTCGTTATAATTCCTTGGTGAGAGAATGTTTATCAGTTGGCGGACGACAGACCGTCACGCTCAGTGTTTGTTACAAGTTGAACTTGACGGGGGCTTGCCGGCAGTTCACTGTTGCTGGACGCGGGAGCGGAGCACTTGAGTTAGAGGTCGCAAAGGCCTCCCAGATGCATAGAGATTGGACATCGTTAGGTGGCCTGAAGGTGGTGTAAACATGGCTTGAACGTGGCTTGGAGATGGCTTGAACGCGGGTGCGCACACACCTGGTCGCGCCAGACCGCGCGCGCGCACAAGGTCGCGCGCGCTGGCGTGCACACACCTTGCTGAACGAGCCAGTTCGCGCGCAGGCGCATGCGCGCACCAATTCGCGTGCAAGCGCGCGCACACACCAGGTCGCGCGCAGGGGTACACGCGCAACTGGTCGTGTGCTGGTGCGCGTGTGTGTGGTGTCTGCGTATTGGCTTGCTTGTGCGTGTGCCCAGGATTGCCCGTGCGCGTCTACTTTCTACAAGGAGCGTGGGAGCACTTTATTTGGGGCTAGACCTGGAGGACTACTTCGACTCCGGTTATCCCCAACTAAGGCTCAACCTTAACAACGACTGCTCGTTAGAGCAGGACCCGGGATTATAATAGTAAATTGCGATAAAGACAAGTGAGGTGATTATGCTGCTTATTTAAAGTGCTGGAATGAAATGTGACCAGTACTAGACTGGTGTAGTACTGAATTGAAAGTACTAAAATAAGTCTGACCAGTACGCAACTGGAGTAGTACTGAATAGAAAGTAATGAAATAAGCCTGACCAGTACGCATTAGAGCAGTACTGAATTGAAAGTACTAAAATAAACCGGATTAGTATGCAACTAGAGTAGTACTAAAGTGAAAGTACTAAAATAAGTCTGACAGTACGCAACTGGAGTAGTACTGAATTGAAAGTACTAAAATAAGCCTGACCAGTACGCAACTAGAGTAGTACTGAATTGAAAGTACTAAAATAAGCCTGACCAGTATGCAACTGGAGTAGTAGTGAAATGAAAGTACTGAAATAAGCTTGACCAGTACGAAACTGGAGTAGTACTGAATTGAAAGTACTGAACTGAAAAGAATAAAGTAACTGGACCAGTGCAAGACTGGAATAATCATAAAGAAAATGGTTAGTAGTCCAATCACTCCATCCAGGAGGCTTTAGTTCCATCTCCGTTCTCAGGAGAGATTTTCCAGTTTCATCTCCATCTAGAAGGCACATTCATTTCCATCTACATTCTCAGGAGAGATTCAGTTCCATCTCCATCCAGGAGGCACATTCAGTTCCATCTCCGTTCTCAGGAGAGATTTAGTTCCATCTCGGTTTTTAAAAGGCTTTCTTGGGTTACACCCATTATTAAGATTCGATTATGAGTTGGTTGCGCTTTATTAATCATGGCTTAATCGGATCGGGGCTTATCGAGAGTTACACCCTCATTATTTATTGAGAATAATTTGCAACTCACTACTCGTACTCTCACTTCCGAGCGTGCCCTATTCACTCGAGAGTCGAGGCGCTCGACGGTTTTGCGAAATCTCGGAAAACCCGGAGCTTGGTCACTTACCTCGGCCACTCTCGTCGATAATATGATTTGAATTTCTAATTTCAATTAGAAAAGATAGTCGGGCGCTTCAATTTTCGTTTTCGGTGAAAACGAGCGTAATCATACCGAGCGCGATCCTAGGTTTCCATAATTTGGGAAAAATATCAAAACTTATTTCCATGACCCCAAATTTTGATACAACCTACAAGGGGGTCTAAACAGATTCTGGAAAAAGTTTCATAATTTTTTGAAGAGTTTTGGATCTTTAATTTGGCCAAATAATTTTTATTCAGACTTTTAAAAATACAAAATCCACTCCAAATATTTTCAAAATTTTTGTGGAGGAAGCCCTCAACAAGGGGAACATTTTTTATGTTCAACAATGTTTCCCTAGGAGCATATTTTAGTCTCTTAAAAATTAAACTCATTATTAATTATAATATTTATTATAAATATTATAATAATATATTATATATATAATATATTATTTATATACATATATATAATGAGATTACTGTAGATCATCCCCCCCACCTGCTGTACGTTTCCGCGCCCTTACGGGCTTCTCCAGCCGCCGGCCGGCCACCGGCCGACCGTGACTCCACCACCAGACAACCCGCCAGTGGTGGGCGCTCCCTCCAGCGGTGGTGCGGCGGTCTGCCACCGCCGGAGCTGTTTTCTTCTTTTTCGAATGGGAGGGGAGAGGGATGACAGAGGCGGCGCTCCAGCCGCCGGGAGCGCCATGCAAGACGTCAAAAATGGAGAAGGGGGAGGGAGAAGGCTTCCACCTGGGTTTAATGGGCTCGGGGCTGGCTTGGTCGGCCATGGATCAAGGTGGTGGAGGATGGGAGGAGGAGCTTCGGCTTGGCTTTTTCCGGCAACCTGAACTCCGGCAGAGGGGGAAGCAGGGGGAGGGAGCTGCTCTGATGAGCTGTGAGGGAAAGAGAGGGGGTGGGGTGGCTTTTATAGGGAGGGGGAGGGTGAGCTCCCTCCCTTTGGGTGGTGTGGGACTAATCCCTCCTTAGGGAGGGATTAATCCCCACCCTCCAACTGTCCAATGACAGCTGGAGGTCCCCTATTTTCCCCCATGTGGGGAAAAAGGAAAGGAGCCCTTATGGGCTTGGGCCTTTAGGTGGGAAAGAGAGAGAGAGGGAGAGAGAAGAAATGGGTGGGCCTCCACTTGTAGTGGGATGGGGGCTTGCTGGTTGGGGGCCCAAGGAGAGTGAGGGGAAGTATGGGCCATCCTCCTTTGGAGAGGTGGTAAGCCCCTCATTTGGAGAAAAATCCAAAAAGTGGATTTTTAGGAGGGTTTGACCAAGTCAACCATAGGGTGGGTCCCCCTTGCAGGTCAAAGTCAAAGTGGGTCCAAGTCGTCGGGGTCGGGTCAAAGTTCTGGTGTCGTGTCACAATTGGTGTGCGCATGCTTTTCGGTGCACGACTAGGCTTTATTTGACCACGGATTGACCAATTGTCGTTGAAATTGGCCGGAACGACTTCGGTTGACTTCGTATTGACCACACGAGTCCAACGCCACTGACTGGGGTTGAATCGGAGTCCGTTTGGCGAATGTCCAAAATTTGCGCGTCGCAGTGCGCTAAAATGGCCGAAGTGTGTAAAATTGTCATTAGATCTCGGATTGTGACGCGACGAGCTCCGATGCGCTCATATTGACTATATGAGGACACATGAACTGAAAGAACTCGATTCAGAGTTCTCTAGATCGATATCCAAAATCTCGCTCTCATTGCGTTTTACGAGGAATAGTCACATCCACTATATGACCTCGGGGTCCAACTGAACGAGTTCCGATGCGCTCGTATTGACTATACGAGACCACAGGAACTGACAAAATTCAATTCGGAGTTCTCTAGCTCGATTTCCCGCCTAGGGTTATTTCCCCCCGAGTCAGGGGTAGGGTTCGGGCCACTTTTATTGGGCCCACTAGGTTTCTGGTGGCCCAATAAAAGTCGGGATGTTACAATCCAATAAAAATAAAAGGATTTTCGTCCTCAAAAATTTACTTGAAGTAGGGGGGAAAAGTAACATACCTGAGGAAAGAGCTCTGGGTGCTTTTCTCGGAGGACTGCTTCAAGTTCCCACGTGAACTCCTCTCGTCCGCAGTTTGACCATATCACCTTAACCATCAGAATGGTTTTGTTCTGTAGTGTCTTC
Organism: Platanthera guangdongensis; assembly: GCA_039583875.1. NCBI lineage: Eukaryota > Viridiplantae > Streptophyta > Magnoliopsida > Asparagales > Orchidaceae > Platanthera > Platanthera guangdongensis. The sequence continues at coordinate 58,056,763 of CM077158.1, forward strand.
ACCTTGTAATCTACTACTCTGATGGATTCGAGACGGATGGATATATCTGACTGTAGTTGCACCGGAGGGGTAGGAAGGTACTGCTCTGTTTGCCGGAGGACTCGTCTCAAGGAAGAGACATGAAACACATCGTGAAGATTTCCCAGCTCTAGGGGAAAGGCTAAATGATAGGCGACGGGGCCAACACGCTCTATCACCGGATAGGGGCCCAAGAAGCGGGGATCTAACTTTTTCTGCTTCCTCAACCGGGAGACACCATGTATGGGCTTTATTTTCAGAAACACCATTTCCCCCACGCTGAACTCCACCGGTCGATGCCGCGCATCATCGTACTTAGCCTGCCGGCTCTGCGCTTCCCGCATTCGCTCCTGGATCAGCCGTATCGCTGCCGTGGTGTCATCGATGTAAGCCACTCCCAAGGCTTCCGGGTCCTCTTCCTGAGCCCAAGTCAACGGGGTTCGGCAACGCCTTCCGTACAATGCCTCGTACGGAGCCATCTTAATGCTAGCCAGGTAGCTGTTATTGTATGAAAATTCGACTAATGACAACAGCTGCTCCTACGGCTCATTGTGCTCCACTATGCCCAGTCGAAGAAGATCCTCCATCGTCCAGTTCGTCCTCTCCGTCTGTCCGTCTGTTTGCCGGTGGAAGGCGGTGCTGAAGGCCAACTTGGTTCCCAAATACGCCTGCACCCGCCTCCACTCCTTAGATGTGAAACTCCCGTCACGATCTGACACGATGGACTTTGGTATTCCGTGGAATCATACCACTTGCTCTAAGAACATCCTGGCCAGGATATCTACTCCGTCACCTTGTCAGTTTGGAATAAACCGCGCTACCTTGGTGAGTCGATCTACGACCACCCATATTGAGTCATTCCCAGCGCGGGATCGAGGTAGGCCGTGGACGAAGTCCATGGAGATGTCTTCAAACTTACACTCTGGTATCGACAGGGGCTGTAATAGGCCTCTTGGACCGCGACATTCGGCTTTGACCTTCTGACAGGTCTGACATTGAGCCACGAAGTTGGTGACATCTCTTTTAATTCCAGGCCAATAAATGGTCCTGCGCAAGTCCACGTACATCTTAACTACGCTCGGGTGAATCGAGTACCTGGACTGATGTGCCTCTTGCATAATTTCCTCACTAATCCCTCCGGTAGCGGGAACGAATATGCGATGTTTGAATTGCAGAATCCCGTCATGCAGTTTGTAATCCTCCTGTGCCCCTTCTTGCAGAGATCGGATGATCGACATTACCTCTGGGTCGATCTTATGGGCTTCTCGTATCCGGTCCCGGATGTCGTATTGGATCTCCATCTAATACAGCTGAGAATAGTACTCTTCCGGATCTCTTCGGGCAACCAGGGTAATCTCCAAGTCTATCAAGGACTGGAAAAGTTCCTTAGGGATCTGCTCCATCCATCCAACTCCCGGCTATCGCAGGCTGGCGGCTCAAAGCATCAGCGACTCTGTTAGCCTTCCCGAGGTGATATTGGAGAGCGAAGTCGTAATCGCATAAGAATTCTAGCCATCAGTGCTGCCGGAGGTTCAGCTCCTTCCACGTGAAGATATACTTGAGGCTTTTGTGGTCGGAGAAGATCTCACATCTCACTCCGTACAGATAATGCCTCCAGATTTTTAGGGTGAAGACGACGTCGCCCAACTCTAAATCATGCACTGCGTAGTTTAATTTATGCGGCTTTAATTGTTGCGAAGTGTAGGACACTACCTTGCCATGCTGCATTAGGATTGCTCCCCATCCTTTCAGGGAGGCGTCGGTGTAGATCTGGAATCCCTCGGTCCCTGAAGGAATCGTAAGGATTGGCGCGGAAGTCAGCCGCTTCTTCAGTTCGATGTATGCAGCCTCGCACTCTGACGTCCATCGAAATGCGACGTCTTTATTGATGAGAGCAGTTAGGGGTAGGGCGATCTTGGAAAATCCCTCGACAAACTTCTTATAGTATCCGACAGGGCCGAGGAAACTCCAGATATCCGCAGCCGTCCTGAGTGGCGGCCAATTTTGTACTGCCTGGATCTTGGATTGGTATACTGTCACTCCTTCCTTATTTATCATGTGGCCCAAGAATCCGACTTCATCTAGCCAAAATTCGCACTTACTGAATTTGGCAAAGAGAGAGTGCTCCCAGAGTTTTAGTAGCACCATCTGCAGGTGCCGGGTATGGTTCATCTTGGTCTTTGAGTAGATTAGGATGTCGTCTATGCAGACGATGACAAAGTGATCCAAGAAGGGTTTGAAGACTCTATTCATCAGGGCCATGAAGGCGGAGGGAGCATTGGTGAGCCCAAAGGGCATCACTAGGAACTCGTATAGACCGTAACGGGAGCTGAAGGCATTCTTGGGGATATCTTCTTCTCGGATTCGAAGCTGGTAAAAGCCGGACCTCAGGTCCATCTTGGAGAATATCGAAGCACCTTACAACTGATCGAACAGCTCGTCGATCCTAGGAAGGGGGTATATGTTGCGTATAGTAAGCTTATTTAGCTCCCTGTAGTCAATGCACGGTCACAGAGTCCCGTCTTTATTCTTGACGAAAAGTATCGGGGCTCCCCAGGGCGAGGAACTAGGGCGGAAAAATCCAACATCTATTAGTTCCTGTAGCTGGATCTTTAGTTCAGTCAGCTCCCTTGGGGCCATCCGGTAGGGGGCTTGCGATACTGGCCGTGCTCCGGACACGAGCTCAATCTGAAAGTCGACCTCTCGCTGGGGTGGCAATCCCGGGAGGGACTCAGGGAAGATATCTGGAAAGTCGCGGACTATTGAGACCTTAGCAAGCACCTGGGTTTTGTTTTCCATCTCATAATAAATAAGGAAAACTTCGTCCTTCTGTCGGACGGATTTCGCCATCTGCGTAGAAGTCAAGATAATGCGCAAGACAAAGGGCACACCTGTCAACGCGACGCTCTGACCATTCGGAATCTGTAGCCGGACTTCTCGCGTGGAGCAATTTATCTGGGCTTGGTGCTCGACCAGCCAGTCCATTCCCAGAATTATGTCGAATCCAGTTATTGCTAGGATGGTTGTGTAGATCTCGAATTCTACCTCTCCCAGCGTAGCTTGGAACAAACACTTTTCGGTAGATGCCATATCCGACCTGTCTGGTAAATGGATTCGTATAGACAGTCTGGTTGAACGGATAACATTTCCTTTCGTTGCGATAAATTCTTGGGAGGCGAAATAATGAGTCGCTCCTGTGTCGAAAAGGGTTTTGGCAGGGTGTCCTTCTACCAACAAGATTCCTGACGACATGGGAAATATATAGATATATATCATCCAACTAATATACACAAATATATATATGAAATATACAATATCAGTGGAAGATCTGGTATCTCCTATCGCCTAAGATATATACCTATGACTACGTCAGGGGCCGGTCCGTGCTGCAGGTCGAGTGCGTAGGCCTCCTGGGGCGCTGCTCGGCCCTGCTGGCCTCTCCTGCCAGCTCTGCCTCTGCGGCCTCTCTGACCAAGTCCTCGTGCCGGCTGCCCACCCTGAACTGCTCCTAATCCGGGTCTCCCCATCGCTTGAGGACAAAAGGCCCTCATATGTCCTGGTTGCTGACACAAGAAGCAGTTCCCTATGAAGGGAACATCTCGTCGGGCCACTAGTGGGGGCTGTGGAGCCGGAGCTGGTCTAACGTCTGGCTGTGCAACTGGGGGTGTTGGTGGGCGCCTATAAGGCTGCCTGCGGCGTTGCTGCCTGCGCTCTTTGTCTGTCTGTGCGGAGCAACTCCTCCGTCTCGCCTCTGGTCTCGATGAAACTCTACCTGACCTCCACGCCGCTGAGCCACCGTCTGCTGGTCTAACTCTAAAGCTTCCGCATGGGTGGCTATGATGTGGAAGGTGGTCTGAGAGATCATAATCAGGGCCTGCCTCATGTCGTCACGTAGTCCTCGGTAGAACCGAGAAGCTCTAACCCTGTCGGAGGCAGCCAGGTTCCCGGCAAAGCGTGCCAGGTGTATGAACTCTCTCTCTCATACTCTGCCACTGTGCGGTTGCCCTGTCAGATGAGCAGGAACCTCTCTTACAGCGCGGCTCGGTCTGCATCTGTGATAAAAAATTCTAGTAGAGCTACGGAGAACTCCCCCCAAAGGATCGCGCTCATCGGCCGACCTCGAAAGGTAGAGCGACTAGCCGCTCTTCACCAATCCATCGCATATCCCTCCAAGAGGGTCACCACCAAAGAGACTGCTGCCACAGCTGGGCACATCATCCCTACCAACAGCTCCTCCACTCGCTCCACCCACTCCTCTACCTGGATGGCCGTCTCTATACCCCTGAATGGGGTAGGCCTCAGTCCTCGGAAAGTCGTCAGCAGATCGGTAGGTGCGGTCATCTCTCGCGGTGGTTGTGCCAGGATATCCCGGAAAGTCGCTAATATAGCCGTCAGTGTCTACCCTATATCTGTCTTGGCAAACGATACGGTCGCGGGAGCAACCGGGTCTGGTGGTGGGGTAGCTGGAACATATCCTCTGGACGAGGATCCCCCGTTACTGTACTCTGGTATCTGGAGAAGTAACAGGAAATAGTGTCAGTATTTTGTAAAAGTAGGGGAAATTTGCAAAAATGACAACCCAAGCGGAAACAACGGTGTATGGGCATATTATCGTACAGTTTAGAATCCCTAAGCCTCTACACAAGGGTCCACCAGGCTTCCACTGCAAGGTTTGTCCCGAACCTAGAATGAAGCGAGGGACGAAGGGATCCTGAGACTGCTCCACAAGGACGAATCGTGATGGCTCTGATCTGTTTGTAGTACCCCCCCCCCCCCAACCTTTTGCCCGGGTCGGGCCGGAGGGGTATTATTGGGCCAAGACGTCCACCCAGTACTTTTAGGGGAAACAATCCACCCTATCCAAGCACTAGATGGCCGCCTTGCTCAGCTCAAATCATAACATACACGACCCGTCAAAAGTATAGCGGAAGCATTAACAGGAAACCATTGCAGATTTTATATATCACATATCAAAATCACAGTGGTTCTATGGCCGAAGCCTAAGTGTTTAAATAAGCCTGTGGGCTATACATGTGCTACATATAATCCTCATATACTCTCTCTCTATGCTGCTCGGCGGAACTCACGTTTCTAAATTCTGGGGATGGCGGGGGTGCATCTGCTCGAGTAGTCCTAGCTGCTGGCAAAATCTCCTGCGACAGCGGGTCACTACGGTGCTCCACCTCCTGTGATTGGTTAATCAAATAACCGTTAGTCACAGAGCTAAGTGGAAACAAATCTCCTCCCCGGATCCACATCTTGGGGACGAGCACACACTCACCCAAAAGTAAATAGCCGAAGCAAGAGAGGGTTAGCACAACATTTCATATATGAACAGTTAAGAGCAATTATAAAATAGTGTAGTATAACCGGTAAAGCAGCAATAGTAAAAATCGGTTATAACAAGGCTCTACTAACTCATCAGCACATTAGGTTTCAAATCCTGAAATCTATCGCAGACATTCACAGTCGCGCACACACCACAGGCATTCAAAGCCGCGCACACACCGCAGGCATTCAAAGCCTCGCACACACCGCAGGCATTCAAAGCCGCACACACAAACCCTATGTCGACATAGTTTGGACCGCTTCTGTTCCAGCAGGGTAGCGAGCCCCGCGGGCCTCACCGATGTGGCCGTCGATGACAGTGGACAGTCCTACCACTTCTGGGGGTGATCGTACTGCATAACCCCAGGCCTTAACGTACAACCATGTGTACTCTTGGATGTGAGCGACATCCGACGAATCATTTCGGCCGACCAGCGGAGGAAACCCGACGGGGAATATAACGGCCGGTCACCCGTGGTACTCATCTCCCTGTCGCCTTGAGTCATTAACCTTCCCGCACCGGTACGAACGGTCTGCAGAATGGACCGACCCGCCACCATTTTACCACAAGCAATTTACAATCAATCAAACAAAAGGCAAACAATATAACATCGGGTCTACGTCGGCCTGCCCTACTAGGCTTACACTTCGGGCATCGACACTCTGCTCTACTTTCGATAAGGAGAGTAGGAGCACTTTATTTGGGGCTAGACCTGGAGGACTACTTCGACTCCGGTTATCCCCAACTAAGGCTCAACCTTAACAATGATTGCTCGTCAGAGCAGGACCCAGGATTATAAAAGTAAATTGCGATAAGGACAAGTGCGGTGATTATGCTACTTATTTAAAGTGCTGGAATGAAATATGACCAGTACTAGACTGGAGTAGTACTGAATTGAAAGTACTAAAATAAGTCTGACCAGTACTCAATTGGAGTAGTACTGAATAGAAAGTACTGAAATAAGTCTGACCAGTACGCAATTGGAGTAGTACTGAATTTAAAGTACTAAAATAAACCTGATCAGTACGCAACTGGAGTAGTACTGAATTGAAAGTACTAAGAGAAGCCTGACCAGTACGCAATTGGAGTAGTACTGAATTGAAAGTACTAAAATAAGCCCGACCGGTACGCAACTGGAGTAGTACTGAATTGAAAGTACTAAAATAAGGCTGACCAGTACGCAACTGGAATAGTACTGAAATGAAACTAGTGAAATAAGCTTGACCAGTACGAAACTGCAGTAGTACTGAATTGAAAGTACTAAACTGAAAAGAATAAAGGAACTGGACCATTGCAAGACTGAAATAATCATAAAGAAAATGGTTAGTAGTCCAATCACTCCATCCAGGAGGCTTCAGTTCCATCTCCGTTCTCAAGAGAGATTTTCCAGTTTCATCTCCATCCAGGAGGCACATTCAGTTCCATCTCCGTTCTCAGGAGAGATTCAGTTCCATCAACATCCAGGAGGCACATTCAGTTCCATCTCCGTTCTCAGGAGAGATTCAGTTCCATCTACATCCAGGAGGCACATTCAGTTCCATCTCCGTTCTCATGAGAGATTCAGTTCCATCTCAGTTTTTAAAAGGCTTCTTTGGGTTACACCCATTATTAAGATTTGATTATGAGTTGGTTGCGCTTTATTAATCATTGCTTAATCGGATCAGGACTTATCAGGAGTTACACCCTCATTATTTATCGATAATAATTTGCAACTCACTACTCGTACTCTCACTTCCGAGCGTGCCCTATTCACTCGAGAGTCGAGGCGCTCGACGGTTTTGTGAAATCTCGGAAAACTCAGAGCTTGGTCACTTGCCTCGGTCACTCTCGTCGATAATATGATTTGAATTTCTAATTTCAATTAGAAAAGATAGTCGCGCGCTTCAATTTTCGTATTCGGTGAAAACGAGCGTAATCATACCGAGCGCGATCCTAGGCTTCCATAATTTGGGAAAAATATCAAAACTTATCCCCATGACCCCAAAGTTTATACAACCTACAAGGGGGCCTAAAAAGACTCTGAAAAAAATTTCATAATTTTTTGAAGAGTTTTGGGCCTTTAATTTGGACAAATAATTTTTATTCGGACTTTTAAAAATACCAAATCAACTCCAAATATTTTCAAAATTTTTGTGGAGGAAGCCCTCAACAAGTGGAACATTTTTTATGGTCAACATTGTTTCCCTTGGAGCCTCTTTTAGTCTCTAAAAATAAAACACATTATTAATTATAATATTTATAATATTTATTATAAATATTATAATAATATATAATATATATAATATATTATTTATATATATATAAAATGAGATCACTGTAGATCATCTCCCCCGCTGCTGTACGTTTCCGCGCCCTTACGGGCTTCTCCAGCCGCCGTCCGGCCACCGGCCGGCCGTGAATTCACCACCGGACAACCCGCCGGTGGTGGGAGCTCCCTCCGGCAGTGGTCCGGCGGCCTGCCGCCGCCGGCCGCCGCCGGAGCTGTTTTCTTCTTTTTTGAACGTGACGGGAGGGGGATGACGGCGGCGGCGCTCCGGCCTCCGGGAGCGCCATGAAAGACGTCCAAAATTGAGAAGGGGGGGGGGGGGGGGGAGAAGGCTTCCATGGGCTTGGGAGGTGCCGGCTTGGTCGGCCATGGCTCAAGGTGGTGGAGGAGGGGAGGAGCTCCGGCTTGGCTTTTTACGGCCACCTGAACTCCGGAAGATGGGGAAGCAGGGGAGGGGGCTGCTCTGATGAGCTGTGAGGGAAATATAGGGGGTGGGTGGCTTTTATAGGGAGGGGGAGGGGGAGCTCCATCCCTTTGGGTGGTGTGGGACTAATCCCTTCTTAGAGAGGGATTAATCCCCACCCTCCAGCTGTCCAATGACAGCTGGAGGATCCCTATTTTCCCCCATGTGGGGAAAAAGGAAAGGAGCCCTTATGAGCTTGGGCCTTTAGGTGGGAAAGAGAGAGAGAGGGAGAGAGAAGAAATGGGTGGGCCTCCACTTGTAGTGGGATGGGGGATTGCTGGTTGGGGGCCCAAGGAGAGTGAGGGGAAGTATGGACCATCCTCCTTTGGAGAGGAGGTGAGCCCCTCATTTGGAGAAAAATCCAAAAAGTAAATTTTTAGGAGGGTTTGACCAAGTCAACCCTAGGGTGGGTCCCACTTGCTATTCAAAGTCAAAGTGGGTCCAAGTCGTCGTGGTTGGGTCAAAATACAGGTGTCGTCTCACAATTGGTGTGCACACGCTTTTCGGTGCACGAGTAGGCTTGATTTGACCACGAGTTGACCAATTGTCGTCGAAATTGGCCGGAACGATTTTGGTTGACTTCGTATTGACCACACGAGTCCAACGCCACTGACTGTGGTTGAATCAGAGTACGTTTGGCGAATGTCCAAAATTTGCGCGTCGCAGTGCGCTAAAATGGCCGAAGTGTGTAAAATTGTCGTTATATCTCGGATTGTGACGCGACGAGCTCCGATGCGCTCATATTGACTATATGAGGGCACAGGAACTGACAGAACTTAATTCGGAGTTCTATAGCTCGATATCCAAAATCTCGCTCTCGTTGCGTTTTACGAGGAATGGTCACATCCACTATATGACCTCGGGGTCCAACTGAACGAGTTCCGATGCGCTCGTATTGACTATACGAGGCCACAGGAACTGACAGAACTCAATTCAGAGTTCTCTAGCTCGATTTCTCGTCTAGGGTTATTTCCCACCGGGTCAGGGGTAGGGTTCAGGCCACTTTTATTGGGCGCACTAGGTTTCTGGTGGCCCAATAAAAGTCGGGATGTTACAAGTTACACTTGACGGAGGCTTGCCGACGGTTCGCTTTTGCTGGATGCGGGAGCGGAGCACTTGAGTTTGCAGTCGCGAAGGCCTCCTAAAAGCGGAGATATAGGACTTCGTCAGATGACTTGAAGGTGGCTCGAATGTGACTTGGAGATGGCTTGAATGTGGCTTGGAGATGACTTGAATGTGGCTTGCAGATGGCTTGAACGTGGCTTGAATGCTGCTTGTAGGAGAAATTTGGCAGAGCTCCGGCCTGAGGAAGAAGACTGGAGGCAAAAAGGTGAGAAATGATGAGACCTGTGGCTCTTTCTATAGCCTCCAGGATGTGATTATGGTGGTTACGTGGCTATCCGCACACCATAACAACCCGCATAAATATTTTTGTCATAATTAAAGAGTGCATATTAATTTCGCTACCCATACATCAATTAATTCAATAATAAAATTTCCCCACTAACATGGCGATTAGTGGGTGGTTGCCTGTGAATCGGAATACGTGGATTGACGCGAGATGATCAGACGACGAGGAGGCGCTCCCTTGCGCGGACGACGGTCGCCCCAGCGAACAGGTCGGTGAACATGCCGGCGAGGAGAGAGGCTGCCGTCGATGGCCGGGAGGGGAGGCGGCGGCCAAGCGGGAGTGGCTGGCGGCCGGACGGGGGCGGACGGTTTGGCCGCCTCCTCGTCTCGCTCCAGCGGGCCTAGAGGGGCGGCCGACCCGACCCCCTCTCTGGCCGCGCACCAACGGCCAAAGAGGAGCGGCCGACCTGGCCCCCTCTTTGGCCGCTTGCCGGCGGCCGGAGAGGTGAGGCCGGCCCGACCCCCTCTATGGCCGTGCGTCGGCGGACTAAGAGTGGCGGCTGGCCCGGCCCCCTTTTTGGCTGTACACTAGCGGTCGGCCCGTCCCCCTCTTTGGACGCGCGCCGGCGGCCAAAGAGGGGCGGCTGGCCCGACCGCCTCTATGGACGCGCGCCTGCGGCCGAAGAGGGGTGGCCGGCCATGCCGCCTCTTTGGTCGCGCGCCGGAGGCGATAAGTGGGGGCGGCCGGCGTCGGGGCTATCACTGTTTGGACGTTACGGGATTGGCGGGTGACGGGATCGGGCGAGTCGATCGTGCGGTCAAATCCATGATCCCACTAATTTTAGGGGAGATCATGGTGGGAGTGGTTATGTGCACACTCATTCTCCTTAAAAGAGATCTCATTCCCATCAAAGGAATGAAGGTTATCAATCTCTTATTAAACATCCGGCTGAGATTTGGGGTTTACTGATTTAGGCATTTAAAATGATTCATAAATAAGAAGATCTTGTAATCTTTACTACTCTAAAGGAAGTATAAATGGATGAGTTCGAAATTACAATAGCCATCCGATTATGGTATGATAATATTTTTGCCGTCCGATCAAACTCAATCATGATGCATCATCTCTCCACATTTCTATAGGGCTCCTAAACCTACTAACTAGGTTTGTAAAATTACAATTTTGCCCCTATGAACTTCTAAAATAAGGGAAAGCTAAGAGAGCCCAGCCATTACGCCCAGCCCGCTGCCCCGCTGGCCCGCCTGCCCTCGGACCCGCTGCACCGCAAGCCCAGCAGCCCGCTTCAATTCAAACGTTTAGGAAGGAAACTCATATTTAAACCAAAATAATAGCCACACACACCCGGTGTGGGACTAAAATAGGCGGGTGAACAGTGCTCCGCCACTGTTCACCCGCCTATTATATGTTAAAATATTGTTTATTTTTTAATTAAAAAATTATTATTTTTAAATAATCTTTAAAATCACTTTAAAACTTGCGGGTGAACAGTGCTCACGCAACTGTTCACCCGCCAGCTTTTTTATAGATTTTTTAATTAATTTTAATTAATTATTTACTTTTTTATTAATTATTATAAATAAAACTTTTTTATACGTTTTTTTTATTCTAAATTAATTTAAATTAAAACTTTTTTATACGTTTTTTTAATTCTAAATTAATTTAAATTAATTGTTTATACTCAAATTTATTTTTTTATTAATTTTAAAAAAGGAGTTGGTTCGGTACTTTTGCGAAGCCCGCCGGGGGGCGGGCGAAGCCCGCCGGGGGCGGGCGAAGCCCGCCGGGGGGCGGGCGAAGCCCGCCGGGGGCGGGCGAAGCCCGCCGGGGGGCGGGCGAAGCCCGCCGGGGGGCGGGCGAAGCCCGCGGGGGGCGTCACCGGCCGGGTAGTGTGGCGCGTAGCCATCGGGCCGGAGGCCCGTGCCTGTCACTCGTTATATAAAAAAGAAATAAGGGGCGAACAAGTCATCTAAATCTGAAAAGAATCATAATTTCATAATTCAAGTTAAGGAGATGGTAACTTAACGAGTTATCCGGAAATGTCTCATTGAAACGGAATGTCTCATTGAAACAGAGATGTCTCTGTCTCAAATGAAGCTGCAGTACAAGAATTTTAATTGTTTCTTATCGTTCTTTATTTTTGCACCTTGTTTTCTACTATTTATTTACTGCATTTTATTTCGACACTTTACTTGTTGCACTTCAATTATAACATTTTAAGGCGATTGTTATGGGCAAACCGAAATTGGATACGTGCAAACCAATTTTACGTGCAGACCAAAATATTATAAGTGCAGACCAAATTATTACGTGCAAACCGAAATTTAAATTTAGAAATGATCATGTTAAGACATCAGAACTTGAAACAAAACTTAATGATGAAAGTACTAAAAAAATGTAACATCAAACTTCAAATTACAAAATATATAGTATCAGCAATGACAAAAAAAGAAAGCCTAACATGACCCCGCAAATCAAAATCAGCAAGCTTAACAAGAATCAACGCCAAAATCTGCACTCTTTGACACCATATCAATGAATGACTCTTTGCTCATGCAAATGCAAATAAACTGACAGTAGATTGCTAGATAATCATACTACTAAATTGATTGGACAGAAACTAATATTGGAAATAAAAACAGCTTATCGATCTTCACCAAAAGACTCACACATTCAATGAATACCTGGAAGAGGAGCACAAATTCACAATGTGTGAACCAAAAAAAGGAAACCCAGGTGAAGCAAAAATGAAACTGAGATGCTAAACCTCCTACAAAAAATGACATCACTTAAATTGCAGAAAAATTGAAATGAGAGAGGGCATAGTGAGGACTCACTCTGGAAATGAAGGAGAGAGTGAAATGAAGAAGTTTGGACGGGGAGCTACTGAAAATGCCGGCCAGGGCTCGACGAAGTGATCGGAAGTTGGACGGGGCGCTGCGAGAGGTAACCAGTGGCAATAGGGAACAAACGACGGGGCGCTGATGCAAATGTTGGTTAGGTGCTGCGTGCGGAAGGATGGAGGAGGCGCTGCGGGCGGAGGTTGGAGGCGATGTGGGCGGAGATTGGAGGAGGCGTTGCAGGCGGAGGTTGGAAGCGTAGCGGGCAGAGGTTGGTGGCACGATGAGAGCGAACCAGCGGGCGGCTAGGAGACGGGGAAGATAAGGGATTTGGTTTGCCCCTATCCGGTTATAAAATGACTTTTATTTATGAGTTTATTATTTTTTATTTAATATCTTGGTCTGCACATAGCCAAGTTAGGTTTGCCCATAACATTCGCCCATTTTAATTACTGCAATTTATTAGTGTGTTTATCTCCACACCTTTGTAAGGGTCTATTCCTATTAGGCATTTTACCTCAATATGAGAATTATTTAGGATTAACTTTGAGACGGAGCATTTTTTTCATGGGTAACCTTAAATAATATGGGCACTAGATCTCCATGCTTTATAATTAAACCTTGGTGATACGATCAAGAATAAATACTAACATGGGAGTGTTAACGACACTGGGCATTATGGAGTGTACAAACCCCGGGAGCTTATCTTGACATATCGAGAGAGAGAGAGAGAGAGCAGCGAGGATTTATAGAGGACTGTGTGACAATCTTCGTCAGCCCCTTATCATGATTGCTTAGATGTCTTTTGATAACATTGCAAAACACGTTGCTGCATTGGAGATGGATCAGACCATGGCAACCCAACAGTGAAGGAGACCTTTAGAGGCCCCAGCTGCCCCAGCAGAGACTCCCACCCCCACCTGCTCCAAAGCAAGCACCTCCATAGTAGGCACCCCAGCAACAAGCACCGCTGCAACATGGACACATTTTCTTTGTAGGGAATTGCTTTTGTGCCAGCAGTTTGGACCGTAAGTTGCAGGGAGACAAGGACCAAGAGCTGTCCAAAGAGAGCAGGGAGTGGCAACAGATCGTAGAGGGCGCGACCGAGGAGGCCGGAGAGACTGCAGAGGCCGATAGGTAGACGAGAGCTTTAGAGGAATGTTAGAGCTGCACCTCTGGAAGCTTACACTCTAGACCTACATCAGGGACAAGCGCAGGACGTGGCAATATGTATATTTTTAGTTTAAGGTCCGGTACATGCGTTCGTAACTGCTTGACCGGTGAAAATAAATCCCTCCAAACGGAGTCTTAGTCTTCTCTATCCTTTTCTTATAGCTTGTTGTTTGTTTTGGTTAAAATGAAACATGTAATTATAAGTTAAGTGAACTTTTCATGATTACTTACTGTAGAAGGTCAACCTTGTTGGTGATTGACTTGTTGACCGGGTCAACAAGTCAAAAGGTTGTTTTAGTATTATTTTATGTGAGTATTTATTATGAGAGAGTGTGTATATTTATGATGAGAGAGGTTTCTAGTTTTTTTTTCTTTGTCTATATAAAGGCCCCCCCTTGTACATTTTGATGCTGATGAATAGAGAGATAAACTCTCAAACCTTTTGTTCCATTTTCTAGAGAGAGAGGGAACCGCCGCAGCGCAAGTGTGGTTTTCTGTCCGGGCGGTTAGGAGTTGAAGCCGGGCGACTTAGAGAGCTCGCATCGAGAGAGAACTCGCGGCTTGCGCAACCCGCGGTTGGTGATCTCGGCAGGAGGAGCTCGTGCTGGTGTAGCTCTCGCAGGTGGAGCTCGCGCAGGAGCAGGTCGCGAATAGACCGATCTCGCCACGCGAGTTGGCGGTCAAGCAGCAAGCGGGGTGCGGTCTCGCCTGGTTGTTTAGGCGAGAGGTGGTGAAGGCGACCTCGCTGGGTTGTGGTCGTGCGTGGAGGAAGGAGCCCGCTCGCGCGGGGTGGTACTTGCATATAGTGGGAGGTCGCGCGGTCCGAGGCAGCGGTCTAGATTTTTGGTGTTGAGTCGTGGTGCCTAGTGAATTTGTTCGTGAAGTTGGGATCGAAGCGGGAGCCCATACACGCTTCCAACAAGTGGTATCAGAGCAAGGTTAGAGACCCTCGGAAGGCTTGAAGTAGGGGAGAGATGGAGTTTGGAGGTGCCGTGCCGGGGCAAGTCCCCAAGTTGACGAAGACCAACTATGGGAACTGGAGCATCCAGATGAGGGTACTACTAGCCTCCAAGGAGTTGTGGGAGGTAGTAGAGGATGGTGTGGAGGTGCTGACTGCCGAAGCAGAAGCCGCGTTGACGAACGCACAGAGGACAGCACTGAGAGAAGCTAAGAAGAGGGACAAGAAGGCGTTGTTCATTTTGTACCAAGGTGTAGATGAAGCTACATTTGAAAAGATCTCGGATGCCGAGACTTCGAAGGAGGCATGGGAGATCTTGCAGCGCTCCATGCAGGGAGTAGACAAGGCCAAGAAAGTTAAGTTGAAATCCCTCCGAGGTCAGTATGAGATGATGAGGATGCAAGGGTCGGAGAAGGTTGGCGACTATGTGACCCGTCTACGGACGCTCACAAATGAGATGAAGAGAAATGGGGAGACCATAGACGAGGTTAGCTTCATGGAGAAGCTCCTGCGTTCTATGTCAAAGAAGTTCCGACACGTGGTGGTGGCCATCGAAGAATCGAAGGACCTCACGGTGATGACGACGGATGAATTGATAGGCTCACTGCAAGCCCATGAGTACAGAATGGCGCAAGATGATGAAGAAGCGAGTAGCTTGGGAAAAGCACTCCAGACCCAGCTGAACTTCGGAGAGAGCTCAGGAAGAGGTGGTGGCCAGCATGGCCGTGGCTACCAGGGAAGAGGTAGAGTAGGAAGAGGTCGTAGAGATCAAGGGAGAAGGCAACCACACCAGAAGGAGTTCGAGCAGAACCAAGGTTGGAACGCCGGAGGTAGAGGAAGAAGCCAAGGCAGAGGCCAAGGTAGAGGAGGAAGAGACCAAGGCAGAGGCCAAGGTAGAGGAGGTAGAGGAGACATGTCCCAGACTCAATGCTACAACTGTGGCAAGTTCGGGCACATGAGCTATGATTGTTGGGCTCCTCGGAAGGGAGGAGAGGCCAACCACTATGCGGAGACGAGCAACACGGGAGGCGACCCGATGATGTTCCTTACGGTCCAAGGTGCAGGAGGTGGAAGGAATGGAGTGTGGTACTTAGACACCGAGGCCAGCAACCACATGTGCGGAGAGAGAGAGAGCTGTTTACGAGTCTTGAGCCAAATGGTGGTGAGGTGAGTTTCGGCGACGCCTCTAAGATAGCAGTGGAAGGAAGAGGAGTTGTGGCGGTTGTGTTGAGTGGAAAGGAGGTTCTCATCAACGACGTCTTTTATGTGTCGGGCTTGAGGAGCAACATCCTAAGTCTTGGGCAGCTGGTGGAGAAGGGCTACCGGGTCTTGTTGCGGGATGGCACCCTGGCCATGAAGGATGGTCATGGGAAAGAAGTGGTGAGGGTAAAGATGACGGCGAACCGTCTCTTCACTTTGAGCATGGATGTAAAGGAGACGGCATGTCTCGCGAGGAATGAAGAAGAGGAGGAAGCTTGGCTGTGGCACCACCGGATGGGGCATCTGGGGTTCACAGGCCTGAAGTTGTTGTCTGGATCAAAGATGGTAGAAGGACTGCCTATGATCACACCTCCTCATAGGGTCTGTGGGGCATGCACCAAGGGGAAGCAGAGAAGAGAGACATTTGAGGGTGGCAAGTCCCGAAGGGCGACGAGGCCATTGGAGTTGGTTCACTCAGACATTGCTGGTCCATTTGAAACAACTTCAATCGGTGGAAGCAAGTACTACATCACATTCACCGACGACTTCAGCAGAAAGTGTTGGGTGTATTTTCTGAAGGAGAAGGCTGAGGCGCTGGAGAAGTTCAAGGAGTTTCGGGCGATGGCTGAGAAGGAGAGTAGTCAACCGCTGAAGGTGCTCAGAACGGATAAGGGTGGGGAGTACACCTCTAGGCTGTTTGACGAGTACTGTAAGCAATGGGGGATCTCTCATCAGCTGACGGCGGCATACTCGCCTCAGCAGAATGGCGTGGCAGAAAGGAAGAACCTCACAATCATGAACATGGCACGGAGTATGGTGAAGGGTAAGGGACTACCGAAGAAGTTCTGGGCGGAAGCAGTACAGGTGGCTATGTACGTGCTGAATCGGTGCCCTACCAAGAGTGTGAAGTTCAAGACACCGTTTGAGGCTTGGAGTGGTTGGAAGCCAAGTGTGAAGCACCTGAGGGTCTTCGGGTGTGTGGCCTACGCCCACGTCGCGGACCAAAGGAGGAAGAAGCTGGACGACCGAAGTGAAAAGTGTATTTTTGTGGGCTACGCTCCTGAGAGCAAGGCTTACAAGTTGTATAATCCGGTGACGGAGAAGGCCATCATCTCAAGGGATGTGGTGTTTGAAGAAGGAAGCTGCTGGAGCTGGGATGAGGCGGTGAAGAACATCAAGGGGATGTTTTTCGAGGATGATGAAGAAGAAGGTGGAGGAGAGGCTGAAGCGGAGATGGGTGGAGCGGAGCCACCATCACCACCAAGCGGAGGTCCCGGGGGAGCTCTCACCCCTTACTCTAGTGGTGCAAGCACGAGTGGAAGCGGCCCTGGAGGAGCAAGCACCAGTGGGAGCAAGGACTACCGTCCTCAGCCCAGGATGCGGAGGCTGGATGAGTTATATGAGGAGACGACACCGGCACTTAACAATTTTTCTTTGTATTGTCTATTAGCAGATGTCGAGCCGTGCTCCTACGATGAAGCTGCCAAGGAGAAGAGTTGGAGGAAGGCAATGGATGCGGAGATCGCCTCCATAAAGAAGAACGAGACCTGGAAGTTGGTCGACCCTCCTGCAGGCCAAAAACCCCTCAGGGTAAAGTGGGTGTACAAAGTGAAGAAGAACAAGGATGGCGGAGTGGAGAAGCACAAGGCCAGGCTAGTGGTGAAGGGCTATCGACAAGTGCAAGGCGTGAACTATGATGAAGTGTTTGCCCCCGTAGCACGTGTTGACACCATCCGGTTGATCATAGCGCTAGCAGCTCACCATGGTTGGAGAATCATGCAGATGGACGTGGTCTCAGCATATTTAAACGGGTACCTGGAAGAAGATATGTACATCGAGCAGCCTCCAGGGTACGTTGTGAAGGGGCAGGAGAGGAAAGTCTGCAAGCTAGACAAAGCACTCTACGGGCTGAAGCAAGGGGCAAGAGCGTGGAACGGAAGGATAGATGCTTACTTGCAAAAGCATGGCTATCAGAAGAGCCCGCATGAGCACGCCCTCTACACCAAGGTGGACCAGGAGGGCAACATGATGATTGTGTGCCTCTACGTGGACGACATGATTTTCACAGGGAACAATACTGCTATGTATGAGGAGTTCCGGGGCATGATGAAGAAGGAATTTGAGATGACAGACTTGGGAGAGCTGAGCTACTTCTTGGGAGTGGAAGTGAAGCAGGGAGAAGATGGGATCTTCATATCCCAGAAGAAGTACGCAGATGAGATCTTGAAGAAGTTCAAGATGGAGGATAGCAAGCCTATCTCCACTCCTACTGACCCAGGGTTGAAGCTGAGGAAAGATTCTAAGGAAGGAGCGGTGGATTCTACCCTATTCAAAAGTTTGGTGGGCAGTCTACGCTACCTTACCTTCACCCGACTGGACATCATGTATGCGGTCGGAGTGGTGAGCAGGCATATGGAGGAGCCAAAGGAAGACCACTTCACGGCAGCGAAGAGGATCCTGAGGTACATCAACGGGACCAGAGGCCATGGGCTGAAATATGCTACTGGAGAGGAGCTGAAGTTAGTTGGGTACTCTGATAGTGACTATGGAGGCGATGTGAACGATCGGAAGAGCACTTCCGGATATGCTTTCAATATGGGAACGTGGGTGTTCTCTTGGAGCTCGAAGAAGCAGGCAACGATAGCTCTATCGTCCTGCGACGCTGAGTATATTGCAGTAGCAGCTGGCACCTGCCAAGCCATCTGGCTAAGGAATCTGTTGGAGAGTTTGCAGCATGGAGTGGATGGGCCAACGACTATGTTGGTGGACAACATGTCGGCCATCCAGCTCGCGAAGAATCCCGTGCTACATGGTCGTAGCAAACACATTGAGACGAGGTATCATTTCCTCAGGGAGCAAGTGGAGTTGAAGACGGTGGAAGTCTTGTATTGCCCGACCGGAGAGCAAGTCGCGGATATCTTCACTAAGGCGTTGAAGTTAGACACGTTCCTGAAGCTCAAAGGCAAACTTGACATGTGCTGCCAAGTTTGAGGGGGAGTTTGTTGGTGATTGACTTGTTGACCGGGTCAACAAGTCAAAAGGTTGTTTTAGTATTATTTTATGTGAGCATTTATTATGAGAGAGTGTGTATATTTATGATGAGAGAGGTTTCTAGTTTTTTTTCTTTGCCTATATAAAGGCCCCCCCCTTGTACATTTTGATGCTAATGAATAGAGAGATAAACTCTCAAACCTTTTGTTCCGTTTTTGAGAGAGAGAGAGAGAGAAGCGCCGTAGCGCAAGTGTGGTTTTCTGTCCGGGCGGTTAGGAGTTGAAGCCGGGCGACTTAGAGAGCTCGCAGCGAGAGAGAACTCGCGGCTTGCGCGACCCGCGGTTGGTGATCTCGGTAGGAGGAGCTCGTGCTGGTGTAGCTCTCGCAGGTGGAGCTCGCGCAGGAGCAGGTCGCGAATAGACCGATCTCGCCACGCGAGTTGGCGGTCAAGCAGCAAGCGGGGTGCGGTCTCGCCTGGTTGTTTAGGCGAGAGGTGGTGAAGGCGACCTCGCTGGGTTGTGGTCGCGCGTGGAGGAAGGAGCCCGCTCGCGCGGGGTGGTACTCGCATATAGTGGGAGGTCGCGCGGTCTGAGGCAGCGGTCTAGATTTTTGGTGTTGAGTCGTGGTGCCTAGTGAATTTGTTCGTGAAGTTGGGATCGAAGCGGGAGCCCATACACGCTTCCAACAAACCTGCCAAACCCCTATTTGATACATGAGTCATACACTCCTTTGTATTGTGAGACTTTATCTCTTCCACGGGCAGAACTACAGTCGGGCACGGTCGGGCACGTGCCCGACCGATATTTCCGCCTACATCCCTTCATCCGCCATCCATTCCCGTCATCCCAGGTCTTCTTCTCCCTTGTCCGCCTACCCGCCTAGGTCTTCTTCTCCCTCGGCTGCTCCGTCCCGATCCCGGCTCCGACTACCTGCCTAGGTCTTCTTCTCCCTCGCCTACCCGTGACTTCTTCTTCTTCTAATTGTGAAATTCATTTAATTGTGAAATCTGGATTGAACAGTCCATATTTCACAACTGAAATCTGGACTGTTCAGTGCAGATTTCGCAACTGAAATCTGGACTGAAACAATCCAGATTTGTTGTGAAATCTGGACTGTTCAGTCCAGATTTCACAACTGAAATCTGGACTTAAACAGTCCAGATTTCACAACTGAAATCTGGACTGAAACAGTCCAGCTTTCATAGATTTCAGAACTGAAATCTGGACTGAAACAGTCCAGATTTCATGTGACTGTATGAGTTTTCTGAACAGTACAGATTTCACAACTGAAATCTGGACTAAAACAGTCCAGATTTCATAGATTTCATAACTGAAATCTGGACTGAAACAGTCCAGAACAGTCCAGATTTCAGTTGTGAAATCTGAACTGTTCAGTCCAGATTTCACAACTGAAATCAACTGAAATCTGGACTGTTCAGTCCAGATTTCAGTTGTGAAATCTGGACTGAACAGTCCAGATTTCATGTGACTGTATGAGTTTTATGTAGGCTGTAGTGTTTGGCACGTTTTGGCTAATTGGCTTACTACTTAATTTACAGAGTTTGAGCAAAATTTACAGAGTTTGAGCTTTTTCGGTGGGATCCTCCTCCTTACAGAGTGACTGGGGGTGGAGAGGTGGTTGTGGAAAGCGCAATAGCGGAGATAAAAACGCACCAAGGGTAACGATCTCTTCCTATCAGTGTTTGTAATTTTTTTGTGCAATGAGAGTCCCCTCACGACAATTCGGTTGAGGATGGGGACTCCGTTAGGGCGTGGGATTGCGACCCCGATGTATTTTGATGTGTGAGCTGCACGAACAGTACCTCTCCCACTACGCGGTGGAGAGCGGGGACTCCGCCAGGGCGTGGGATTGCGACCCCGATGTAGTTTTCTGGTTTTACTTTGCTTAGGAGGGACACCCGCCTTCAATTGGACGCGGTGTGTGTTTCCCTCGGTTCATTGCGAACCTCCAGGTCGATTGTGTCCGTCCCCGGCATATTTTTATGCATTAATGATCCGACGCGCGAGTCTGGATTTAGGCATGCTGTGTGAAGCATACCAATGGCGGTAAGCCCAGATCGGTGATGTTTGTGATGTGCATAACGATTAGCCCTAGTTGCGCTAACGGGAATGTCCCGTTGATTTTATGCAGTGTGTTTAGTTAGTGCAATGGAGAATTTTTTTTCTAAAAAAGGAGCATGTCAAAGTTCAATAGATTCTCAGGAGTTAGTTTTAACTGCCAAAAGAAGTCGCGTAGAAGAGTTTAAAATAGAAGATTTACCTTCAGATCCAGGCTTAAGACATCCTATAAATTCCTATGATGCAAATGTTCAAGAGTCAGTACGAAGATATTATTTGCAGAAAGGTCCTTGTCAACCTCAGTTAGAAATATTTCCCCAAACAGAAATCGGAAAAAAAGCTCAGTGCTTTAATATGAATTGGTTTAATGAGTTTAAAGGCTGGTTAGAATATAGTAACCAAAAGGATGCAGCATTTTGTCTTTACTGTTATATTTTCCCCCAAAGAGGTTGTGAGCCTACTTTTACTACTAGAGGATTCAGAAATTGGAAAGATAAAATAGTATTGGAAAAACATGTTGGAACTCACACTACTCCACATAATGCTTCTAGAAAACTTTGCGAGGCTTTGATGAATCAAAAACAGGGTATTGAGATTGTTTTTGCGAGACAAGAATAACAACAAAGTATAGATTATCGTGCTCGTTTATGTGCTTCAATTGATTGCGTTAGATTTCTTTTATGACAAGGATTGTCTTTTCGTGGTCACGATGAGAGTAAAGAGTCTATCAATCGAGGCATTATCTTTAAAAGCTTGTGGAGCGTCTTTTTGGTTTTGTTCATGTAGCCGACACTACTACATTATCTTTAAAAGCTGGCATTGAGTCGTTATTTATGCAATATGGTTTTAGTATATCTAAATTACGTAGGCAAGGATATGATGACGCTAGCAATATGAAAGGCGAGTTCAGAGGGCTAAAAGCTTTGATTTTGAATGAAAACATGTGTGCTTTTTATGTTAATTGTTTTGCACATCAACTACAGTTGGCGCTAGTAGCGATTGCAGAAGGAAATTCTGATATTGTCGAGCTTTGTACACTTATTAGTACTGTTTTGAATGTTGTTGGCGGTTCTTGTAAACGACGTGATTCTCTTCGAGCATTGGACGTTGATCGGGTTGCTAGAGAGCTGGGTTGCGGGGAGTTGGAAAATGGTCAAGGGTTGAATCAAGCTTTAGAGCTCAAACGTGCCGGAGACACGAGATGGGGTTCACATTATGTGACAGTTTTAAATTTCATTCGTATGTTTTCATCGATTGTTGATGTACTGGAGATTGTTGTAATTGATGGGGCAGATGGAAATCAAAGAGGTATGGCAAACACAATGTTACAAGTTATCTTGACTTTTAAATTTGCATTTGTGATTCATTTGATGAAACGTATTTTGTCAAAAACTAACGAGTTATCACAAGCGTTGCAAAAAAAGGATCAAGATATTGTCAACGCAATGCATTTTGTAAAGTTGTCAAAATTGTTATTATTACAGATCAAAAATAATGAAGTTGAGTGGGAATCCTTTATTGTTGAAGTCTCTATGTTTTGTTGTAAACATGACATAGAAGTTCCAATTATGAATGCGAAGTTCGTTCAATCAGGTAGATCAAGACGTAACAGACGTGAAATTACAAATTTACATTTTTTTCAGAATTGAAATATATAATGCAGTGCTTGACTGGATGTTAAATGAGCTAAATGACCGTTTCGATGAAGTAAACACTGAATTGTTGTTATGTGTCGCTTGTCTTGACCCAAAGGATCAATTTGCTGCTTATGATAAACAAAAACTAATTCATCTTGCTGAATTATATCCATATGATTTTACTCCGATAGAGTTGTAGTTACTTGAAGGACAACTTGACATATACATTTGTGACATGCAAACTGCATCACCGAATATATTTTCAGAAGTTAAGGGAATCAGTGGACTGCTTCAAAAAATAGTGGAATTAAAAAAAAAGAGATTTATCAACTAGTTTTCAGATTGTTAAAGTTGGCTTGTCTCTTACCAGTTGCAACAGCTAGTGCTGAAAAAATATTTTCGGCAATGAAGATAATAAAAAATCGTCTGGAAACAGGATGAGAGATGAATGGATGAATGATTGTTTGATGGCTTACATTGAAAAGGACGTTGCAGATACAATTACAACTGAAGAAATTATTTCACGTTTTCTGAGCATGTGTCAACGTAAAGTCACTTGTTGATAAGTAAGTTTTTTTAATGTTCTGCTATCTTCTTCTACTTTCAATAAAATGTATGTTAAAATTTATTGTGCTCAGGCGGTTTTCAAATCCTAGTTCCACCACTGAATTCTCTTCAAAGACCAATATCATTCGATCAACCGGAATGTCAATATGAATATGACTTCTGGATTGATCAAATATGGCCTCCACGGAGAAATGCTCATTCGTAGCCCTTCTTGGAAATCGAGAATTCGAGGTTTATGCGAGTGTATTAGCTATAGCTTGATTCGACAACATCCTGCGAATGGACTGGTTGGTCGAGCATAAGACACAAATAAATTGCTCAACCAGGGAAATCTATCTCCAAACCCAGAGGGATAATTCATCATGTTGAAAGTATATCCTCTGTTTCTTGCATCATACTATCTTCTGCACTGATCGCAAAAACAGTCGTTCCAGTAAAGAGAGAAGGTATTCTTGATATACTTCGAGATGGAGGACGAATTTAAGATCCTCGTTAGTACACCAATTGTTCGTGATTTCCCCGACGTTTCTCAAGAACCCCTTCTAGCATTTCCCCCTCCACAAGAAGTTGAATTTCAAATCGAGCTCATACCTGGAGCCCGACCAGTGTCCCGAACACCCTATCGAATGGCCCCAAAGTAACTGGCAACGTTCAGGATTCAGTTCCAAGAGTTGATCGATGCAGTATTTGTCCGCTTGAGTTCTCCCGGGGAGCCCCGATGTTGTTCGTAAAAAGGAAAATACGAATCCCTACACTTGTGGATCGATTATAGGGAGTTAATTCGGCTAACAGTATGGAACATTATCCTCTGCCAAGGATCAACAAACTATTTGATCAATCTTAAGGCACTATCGTATTCTCTAAGATGGATTTGTGACCAGTTTATTACAAACTCAGAATTTGTGAGGACATGCCCATGATTACATTTAGCTCCCGCTACAGAAATGACATTCACGGTGATGCCTTTCAAACTAACAAATGCACTATCTACCTTTATGACATTTATGAACAAGAGGTTCGAGCCCTACTTGGACCACTTCGTGATCGTCTTCATATACAATATCTTTATCTACAGCAAAAGAGAGAAAGCTTAGCATCTCCAAATGATCCTTTTAAAACTTCGTGAGCATACCCTTTATTCCAAATTCAGCAGATGTGAATTTTGGTTAAAAGAAGTTGGATTTTTGGGGCACACCATTAATGGAGCAGGAGTAGAAGTGGACTAGACCAAAGTGCTAGCAGTACAGAATTGGCCGCCACTCAAGTCAACAGAGAATATTTGAAGCTATATCAGATTAGCTGGATATTACCAAAAATTTGTTAGGGGATTTTCTATGACCATAGTTGATGCAACCTTAGTCGCATATGGTGACAAATCATAGTAATTTCGTATTTTTGCTAATTATTGTCTGCATTTTGTTACGTTGTTTTTGTACGCGTGCATTTTTACTATCTGAAAATGGCTTATTGGGATGACCGTCCGGTAAGAACATGAATAAAAAGGTCTGAAAATTTAGGATGATTAGGGAGAGAAAGACAAGCTCTCATTATTTAAGAAATAAAGATGAATCTATGGGAAAAACAAAATTGGAAGTAGATTACAAAAAAAGATTTGCCAAGATTTTCAATGTTCCTGAATGCTATTAAAACCATAAAAATTGGAAGCTAAAGGAGGCAAATATACAGAGGAAATGAGAGAAACTCCCGTTCCCCTTTTTCGGCCAACTGTTGATCATCCTCCTCATCCATGAAGCCCTTCATTGATTTGATATGTTCTTATTTTATATTAAGGGTATTTATTTAATTACTCATAGCTATGACTCTTTTAAATAGTAGGGCTTAGTTTAGGGTTTGATTATGTTGAATATATTGTGTTCTTATGGTGTGTCTTTGTGGCTGCACGGGAGAGTCTCCCCTCATCATAAGATCGAGCTGTTTAGGGCTGGTGCCCTTAGGTGTGATCAGTTATCTTGTAATCCTTCCTATCAATGTTATGATCCATTTTATGATCCATTTCATTCTCTCGCTTGTGCAACAAGGCGTCCACCCTCGACCACATCTGCAACAGTCTGCTCCTCATCTGTCCTTCGGACGCACCTCAAACCCACCACAAGCCCTTCACCCACCATCAAAATACATTTCCGAGCCTCCCTCACTGTTCGACGACGTTCCCCGCCTCTTAGGCATCGAGCCCTACCTTCGTCCCACCCGCTGTCCGATTTCCCAGTCCTCGAGCCCAGCAATCATCCGCCTGCATCCCGTTCAGCCACCGGCTCCTCTGCTTCCAACCCCGACCATTTCCAATCCTTATACACCTCCCGACAACTCGACACCGAGCCTTCCGCCTGTTGCCTCTTCCTTTCTCAAGCTGGGTCATCGAGCCTCTCCCATTTTCTCAGTTGAAATTCTAAATCACAAAAAAAATCTTTTCTATTCTTTTGTTTTTTCTTCCCGACAAGATCACCCACCCACGCCAACTTTTAATTGGATTGGAGCAACCTGCTATTCTCGAGCTCCCCACCACTCTCTTTTATTACATATTTTAGACTAAATCACTAAATCAGTCCCTCAAATTATCTTCTATTTTGAATTCAGTCCCTCGGCTTAAACTCTCTTGATTTGAGTCCCTACAATTTACAAATGGGCTTATTTAAGTCCTAGTTAACTTTTTTGTTCCTATTTAAAGGGTAAAAAAATAAATGTGTTATTATTTTAAAACTAACCTAAACCTAATTATTTACTTTTCTTCCCCTTTTTGACTCAGAATGTGACAGGCCTCCTCCAGGCAGAACAGGGCGATGAGCCTCCTACTTCCCGACCTTCAGGTTTCCCTCTCTGATTAGCCTCCAACTCCCCGATCTCCAGATTTCCCTATCTGACCAGCATCCTCCAGGCGGAACAAGGTCCAGATTCTTTTGCCATTGTTGGTGTTGTTGTTCCTGCCCCTTTCTCAGACGAGGAACCTCCAAGCGGAACAAGGTCCAGTTTTATCTTACCTCTGCCATTGTTGGTGTGGTTGTTCCTGTCCCTTTCAAAAAAAATCGATATTGTTCTTGGGCATCACATTCCCCGAACTCCACATTTTTCGTTATTTTTTTCTCCAGATTTCCCTCTCTGACTAGCATCCTCCAGACATCACATTCTTAAAAAATTGTGTTATAGTCAAATCTCCACATACAAGTAAATTTTTTTTTTGAATTTTTTTTTCAGAAATGTTTCTCCTATATTTATTTACTTAATGCTAAATTTTCAAAATCAATATGTTGTAGTTACTATGGAAATAAATGATGAAGTTTTCAAAAATTTTGATAATGATAGCAAAGATAGTGCCTTTGACATCCAGTTTGAAAATGAGGAAGAATTGTTTGATGATGGTGATGTTAATATTGATACTTTATGCCATTGTCAAAGTCATTGTTTCAATGTTGATTGTAATGTTTATACTTGAGATGCACTAAAGGATAATAGTGATGAAGAATATCCCAGTGATTCAATTGAATCACTTAGTAGCGATGGTGAAGGTGGTCCTATTAGCATAAAATATTGACAACCTATTTTTACATTGCTAAAGGATATGAAGGGAATGAAATGAGAACAGAGTCTAGTTTTTAAATCAAAGGAGCATTTCAAGGATGTTGCAACAACCTACTCAATTCATATGGGTGTAGGTTTAAAATTGATGAAGAATGATAATAGTAGAGTCAGGTACAACTGTAAGCCCGGATGCAATTGCAATTATATGTTGCACCATTGAAGAACCAGGATACTTGTGAAGTAAGAACTGTAAAAGATAAACACACTTATAGTAGGGAATTCAAAAATAAACTATATAGTGCGAAATGATTTGGTAAGAATATAAAGTCAAAAGTAAGAGAAAACCCAAACATTGAAGTAAAGTAAATTTTGGAAAGGTAAAAGAGAAATGGTTGGTAGGGATAACTAAAGATAAAGCAGCAAGAGCAAAGGCAAAAGAAACTTCAACTCTTGAAGGCCGTGTTGGGGACCAATATAATTTTACAGATCAATATTGTGCTGAACTCTTGAGATAAAATCAAGGAAGTTCAGTGTTTCTCAAATTTAATTGGCCTCCCGAATTTTATGATGAATTTTTTATACCTTCGTCAAGCTAGATCTATTATACCACGGTTTGAGAGGGTGTATGTTTGTCTTGCCGGATGTCGAGAATCATTCATTGTATTCTGACCTATTGTAGGGTTGGATGGATGTTTTTTATTATGGTGGTCAACTACTAACAGCAATTGGGAGCGATCCAAATGATCAAATGTTACCAGTAGCGTATGCAATTGTTGAGGTGGAGAATGAAGATTCTTGGAGTTGGTTTCTTGGCAATCTTATTAGACATATTAGATCAAATCACATCACACATATATCAGTTCAACAAAAGGTTGGTCTATTCATGCTTATGGTTTGTCTTATTATGCTTACCGATTTGTCTTATTTAATTTTTTTTTCTAATCATTTTGTTTTGTCTTACATGTAGGGTTTAGTGGAGGCTTTCAAGGAATTATTGTCCGGTGTCGACCACCGCTTCTGCGTTTGACATCTGTATAATAATTTCTGAAAGAAATTTTCTAGTAAAAACTTAAAGTGCTTATTATGGAAGGCCTCCAATGCGACATATGAAGAGGATTGGGTTAGGACAATGAATGAGATTAAAGGTATATCGAATCAGGCATATGAGCATCTTATTGCAATAGATAAACATTTGTGGTCGAAACACTCATTTAGTGAACATCATATATGTGATGTTGTCATAAACAATATGTCAGAAGTATTTAATCAAGTAAGTTTAGATATGAGGGACATTCCCATACTTACAATGCTTGAGGACATTCATGTGTATTTAATGTGTTGATGGCCTAACACTAGACAAAAATTTGAGAAACAAGCCGGTGAGCTGAACCCTAAAATTGCAAAAAAGATAGAGGAGGAGGCAAAGCAAAGTGGGATGTGGATGCCAATATGGTCAAACGACATAATATTTGAGGTAGAACATGTGTCGGCGAAATTTGTGGTTTCATTGGGTAATTATTTTTGTTCTTGCGAAAAGTGGAGACTTTGTGGCCTACCTTGTCGTCATGCTATAAGTTGCATAAATTATTTAAACCTAGATATAAATAAATGTGTCGGATTGCTTTATAAAAGTCACATATATATCATGTTATCGTCAGAGTATATCTCCTACCAATGAGTCAAATCTATGGCCAACTGTACCAACGACACAAATTCTTCCACCAATTCGACGAAGGGCAGCGGGTAGGCCAAAAAAGAAACAAATTATGGATGCCAACGAAGAGAGAAATCCCATAAAGATGAGTCTAACATGTTCAAAATGTGGAGTCAAAGGACACCACACGAAATTGCAAGCCAACTTGAGTAATTGAAAAATGATATAACTATTATTCTTATTATTTTTTCCATAAACATTGAAATCTAATTTTTGGTGTTTATTCTCAGATTAAATATCTTGATAGTCTGAGCCATTGGAGTTGGAGGAAAGAAATGCTGAGATGTATTTTTTGTTGGAGCGCTGTTGAGAAATTTCTGAACTGCATATTTTGTGTCGGAGCACCGTTGAGAAATCTAATCTTGTGTTTGTGCTGAGATGAAAAATGTTGGAATGCAAAAACTGATGGGGCGTCAAATTTTGGTCTGATGGGGACAAAATTTTATTATATTTGAAGTATCTCTCTCTTTGTTCAGAATTAATTAATCTCCCATTAATTAATTCTTAATCCTTTCTTTGATCTGATATTCTCCCTGTTCGCCAATATTAATTGATAAGTTAAAACTGCAGCTTTGTCATGCTTGTGATAGTTTAAATTGAAAAACAAGTTGAATGAGTAAATTACATGTTTGTGTGTTCTATCTCTTTTACTTATATACTGCGATTAAGGCAAGCGTACCTATCAAGTAGTAGTATAGTATTTTTAAAATATCAATATCATATTCTTTTCACGGGTCTGTGTCGAGTACTCTACTTAAAAAAATGAAACTATTATTTTACAGAAAAGAGTTGAGGGTTTTTTTTTTAAAGTTAAAATAAAACTAATACGTAGGGTTTTGAAAATAAATGAGGGAGAGAGCTCTCAATTTTTGATTTATTTTGGAAGATAATTAAGAAACATTCTACTTTTCTGTTAATTAAAATGCTTGACCGTGGAGGTTCCATAAATATGAACTCACCTTCATCAAGGATACACCCTCCTGAGATTAAGATAAATTGATCGAACTTTGGTCAGCCAAAAATACATTAATACACGCTTTATGTTGTGAACCCCGTTATTGACCTTTTACTGCTATTCGAAGGTTCAACTCGGGAGGCTTACGTTCATCTCTATTGAGTGGGAAGCGTAGTTTCTCTTTACCTGAGAGTGATCAATTTGTGGACACGAACCTTTCAGCTACTAACTATGAACTACGGAAATGAAAAACATATATCGATTTGTATGGTTCCACTCAACTTAATTCTTAGGTAATTCTTAAGTGTTTAATTTGTTATTTAGAAAAATAGGTTTTTAAATAATATCCTTTCCAAAGCTTATCTCAATCGAGCGCTAAAACGTTCTTAGCCGGTCATCAAAAATGAAGGAAAACTATTTTTTTAAAAAAATAAAGTTTTGAATTGCAAAAAAATATATATCCTTCCCAACGTATCTCGGTTGAATGCTAAAAAGTTCTTAGACTCTCAATCGGGATAGGGGCGGTAGTAGGAAAATTAAAAGACATATAAAAGTGAAAAAATAACATCCGTCTCAACCATCTTAATCAAACGCTAAAAATTTCTTAGCCTCTCATCCGGGATAAGGGTGGTAGTAGAAAAAATGAAATAAGAAAAACTTTATAACTCACACCTCGATATAAAATAAAAGCTAAGTTATAAGAAAAAATGACAATAAGAAACTTAAAAAGTGAAAAATTTCTCCGCTCACCCACTCAAATGTGTAACTCAAAGAAGAAGATTAGATAGAAAAATTCCCTCATTTTATTTATAAAAGCTGAAACTGTTATAGAAAATAAAATAGCTCAAACCAGAGCTTGAAAAAGAGTACACGTACAAGAACTAAAGGGCTATTCCTAAGGAACTTTACTAGCTCCGGAACTCTACCAGTTCTCCTAAAATATCAACTGGAGCCATCTATTTATAGACAAATTTTTTGAGGTACACGCCCCCGTTAAACGCCCTACTAGGGCGTGTCACCTGGGCGTGTCAGTAGGCGTGGAGGCTAGACTTTGAGACGACGTGATAGAAAGCTCCTAGCTTGGTCACGAGTGAGGTCATGGGCGTGCCAGCTAGAGCACGGACATATAGACGGGTGTGTCTGCAGCTTGCTGGTGGATAAACTTTGGCATGGCATGCCAACGAGCTCCTGGCTTGGTCATGGGTGATGTCACAGGCGTGACAACTGGAACATGGGCCTGTACAATAGGCGTGACTGAGCTTGCTGGCCAAAATCTGCCAAGTTGCTACAATTACTTGTTTTAAAGTTACACGTCATAGGTCACGGACCTGACTTGGGGGCGTGGCTTCACAAAATTTTGCCAAATTGCCCAAAATTTGTAGAAATACCTATAGAGCATAAAATAAGGTCAATTTAGAACTAAAAATCGAAATGAAAGGATTTATTTAGGTATGTACATAATATTATTATTATTTTTCCTTAAAACCAAACTAAAATATAAACTAAAAATGTGTATATTTTGCTACTCATCAAATACTCTCATATTTATACTTTGCTATTCCAGAGCAAAAATACCAGTCGAAGATACGAACAGTTATAAAATTTCTAATTTATTATCAGTTTATTAAATCAAGGGAAGATAGACTTAAAGGTTCGGAGTATGAAGAGTTAAGTCTTGCATTATGTAAATGATTTAGCCAAAGATAAATGTTCGTAGCCAAAAGACTTCTTGAGAAAAACAAATAACAAGTAAGATTGCAATCATTAGTAACAAATTAGATTGAAATTATAAAAACCATACTTTGAAAGAGATATGATGGAAAACAAAAAACCTATTAATTATACTATCTCAAAATTTTAAGCAAAATTAAATCATTTGTAGTGGTTTTATGGGATACAAACTTGGTTTTTGCCTATAAAGTAGGATTTGATGTAGGAGGTGATGAATTTTATCCTCTCACCTTATTTCATATTCTTGCTTTGTTACAACTTCTTAGGAAAATATTTTTCAAAATAGAAAAAAAACTTTGCAGAACTGAACTTTACTTTAACCCAATGTATATGTATATGAACACATGCTCCATTTCATATAGTCTTTTAAGAATTATTGGGTGTTTATATTTACAGAACGAAATTTTACTCACATTGACATATGATCTTTTCTTTTCTAGGAGAATATACTCCTAGATGCTTGCATGCGTAAGTAAACATGCCAAGCAAATAATAGATAGGGAGTTTCAAAGATAATTTTGATAAAAGATTTTGAGAGCAACTGTAATAGCTTGGAAATTCCTATATTTTGATAAGAGTGAAGTAAAGATAATTACAGTCTATATATGTTTGGCTAACATAATACACATGCCTCTATTTATCATAAACCACAAGTAGTGTTCAAAACAAATCCTCTAACTTTAAATAAGATGCACAAGATATTCTCTAAAACTTAACCCCTAATATTTAGATCCATCTATTTATGATAAATAAATGATTAGCAAATTGAAAAATTAGATAACTGCTTATATATAAACTCAAAATTTTTTTGGAAAAGAGACAAACGAAGTAGGGATTTGAATTTTACTTTTGGATGATTGACTAAGCAAAAAATATATACTCATGTGGATGTTTTTTTTGTTTTTTCTAAGAAAATATATACATGAATATTAAAAAAACATTGAAAATAAAATCAAAACAAAGATTTTGAAAATACTTATACGTATAAATGCAGTTTTTAGAAAGGAAATATACCCTCATACTTTTGTTGTGCATGAGTATGAAGAAAAAGATGATATATACAAAACTTAAAGTACAATGGAGTAAAGAGGCTTTCCTGATTGGAGGTCAGAGACGCCGTAAGAAAAACCTATAAAATTATTAAAAGGACAAGTAAACAAAAACAAATAACTATGAGGTGCCTCCCACAAATGCTTTGTTTACTGTCGTGTAGCTTGACTTATTTAGTAAAATGATTTATATGTTAGGGAGGATGTATGATTCCATTTGTTTATTAGAAGAGTCCCCCTCAAGGTAAAGTTTTAAGTGTTGTCCCTTTACTTTAAAAGAGCCTAGTTCGGGGTGAGAAATGAGAACAGTTCCATATGGTCAAACCTTTTTAACAATAAAGGGGCCGGAACATCAAGATTTTAATTTCTCTGGAAAAAGTTTAAGGCGTGAGTCATAAAGAAGGACGAGATCGTCCGGCGAAAAAGATTTTGGAAATTTTATTTTCCTATAATGATAAAACTTAGAACGCTTCTTATAAAATTTAATGCTTTCGTAGGTGTTGGCACGCCATTTACCAAGTTCATTTAGTTGAAATTTTCTTTATTCGGAGGCTAAGTTCATATCTAAGTTTAAAAATTTTAGCGCCCAGTAGGCGCGATGTTCTAATTTTACCGGATGCTGACATGCTTTTTTGTAGATTAATCGATAAAGCGTACAACTGATTATGATTTTGTATGACGTTCGTGTACAACCCCGTGTCCGGCGAGCAAGGTCACCAGGGGCCAGGCAAATCGGGCTGAGGACAATAGGCGAGCTCGGCAGTAAAGGGGGCGAGACCGAGCTCGGCATCCGTCGACCAGAGATCGACGATAGGCGACCCCGAGCTCGGCATTCGCCGAGCGACGCACAACTCGCGTCCTCGCAGTGGAGCTCGGCAACAGTAGGCGAGCAGTACATGCCGAGGTGGCCAGAACTCCCAGCTCGCCCGGATATGTGAGGTATTTTTTACTGGTTTGCCCCTGCTGGTCTGCCCATAGCCCTTCAAAACAGCGGAGTTTGGCTATTGGCAGACCCAACCAAGGGTTTTCTGGTAATTTCAGGTCAGTTCTTTTGGTTATTGGCAGTCCAGATTTCAAAAGCTATAAATAGGACCCAAGGGGTACCCCAGAAAGCAGGTTCTTCCCTGTGCTCTCCTGCCCCAATTTTTGAGTGCTTTCTGAGGGTACCTTAGCTCGACTTCTGGCTAAGGAGGGGAAGCGCTCTGAGATCTTCCGGGTTTGTGGTGGGACCTCCCTGCCGAGCCCTTGGGTCTGTTTCTCCTTGTCCCCTTTGTTGTTTTTCTTGCAGGAGCAAAGTAGGCGCGAGATCACCCCTTCCCCAAGGGTCGAACTCCATAGGAGACCGGATTCCGGTTTCAACATTTTGGTGCGGTGAGCGTGGACAGTGGTCAGCGCAGAAAGGCTTCGGCGAGCTCAGTGACGGGAGGACAAGGATCCGACAGGCCGGACTCGCCCCCCCCTCCGCTCGCAACGGTGGGGATGTTTGAAGACTTCAGGAACGAGGTGCTGGCCCTCGTCAAGTTCGCACTCGGCGCGCGGGCCGAGTGCTCGACTCCGGCAGCCCAGATCGCGGCCGCCCCCTCTTTGGGCGAGGACGCCCCCGGCCAGCGAGCTGGGAAAGAAGTGGCCGAGGAGGGCCGAGGGTGCGAGCTCCCAGGGTGCGAGCTCTTCCCATGCTCGGCGGGCCAAGGCCGGTTCGGCGAGCTGGGCTCGCGAGACTCGCCAGCTCGCCCAGTGGGGGGAGGAAGTCCTTTTAGCGAGCTGGTCTCTTCAGCTCCAGTTCCAGATGGGTTCAGGGAACCCGAGATGTCCTATTACACCGGAAAGGGGGATCCGATCCAGCATGTCCAATGGTTTGAGGACGTGGTCTCCATCCGTCAGATGTCGGACGGATTCAAGTGCCGACTCTTCGCCATCACCCTCCGGGAGAAGGCAAGGGAGTGGTTCCACCAGCTACCGACCAGCTCCATCTACTGCTTCGAGGACCTGCGCCGAGGGTTCATACTGAGGTTCACTACCTCCAAGAAGAGGAAGAAGGAGTCCGAGTCTTTGTTCCACATAAAGCAGGGGGTGAACGAGACGTTGGGGAGCTATGTGGACCGTTTCCAGGAGGAAGTTACTCAAGTCCAGGAAATGCCGGGCCATAGTCTGATGATGGCTTTTACCCTGGGCCTGCAACAGGGTTTCTTCCGGATGGAGCTGAAGAGAGTTCCTCCCCTCTCCTACGAAGAGTTGATGGAGAGGGCGGCGAGAGAGGTCGACGGAGAGGCGTCAAACCCGGAATTTGCAAGGAAGCAGGAAAGGTGGGCCACAGAGGAAGAGAAAGAGTCGAGAGGAGGAAAGACATAGGAGGAGAGAAGAGGGGAGCCCAGGCAGAGGGAGCAGAGGCAGCTCCAAGGGCAGCATCAGCCGAGGTGGGGGCGTCAGGAGCCCGACCGGCGGCTGGGATGGAGGCCTGAGTGGCAAGGCCAGGGGCCGCAGAGGGGGTACCACGGAAGGGACCACTACTAGGGGAGGCAAGACCAGTTCCACCCCCCGGGCTGGAGGCAGGGCTAGAGGCCCCGACTCCCCGATCAAGAAGAGGCCATGGCCATAGCCATGGGAGCAAGGAGGGGAGCATGGAGGAGGAGAAGAAGAGAGGTCAGGGTGGAGCTGCCCTATTGCGACTTCCACCAGGAAGAGGGGCACGCTACGGCCACCTGTCCGGAGTTCCTCGAGATGAGAGGGAATAGGGAGCAACATCAACAGCAGCAGGGGCGGCAGGAAGTAAGAATTGAGGAGGTCCTGCCTCGGGCGGAGGAAGATCGGTGCGAAGACCGGGTGGATGTGGGGACCCGAGGAGGGATCGGAGTGATCCACGGGGGGGGGGGGGGGGGGGATCGAGGCTTCCCGCAAGGCAAGACTCCACACCATGTATCGGCGGAGTGTCCCCTCCACGTCCCAAACCCCACCCCCGGAAGAGAGGATCACTTTCTCCAGGAGCGATATGCCAGACCACGAGGATCCATTCTGTGATGCGCTAGTCATCAAGGCGGCCATCGAGAACTTCACCGTCTCTCGGATCCTCGTGGACAACGGGAGCTCCGTCAACGTCTTCTTCAAAAAGGCGTTCGACGCGATGAGAGTGGAGGCAAAGAGGGTGCTGGCCTCAGATGGCCCCTTGTTCGGGTTTTCAGGAGAAAGGAAGGAAGTAGAGGGAGGAGTTGGCCTCCATGTCACCTTGGGGGGGGGGGGGGGCAATCCCGAAACTGCAAGTTCGTCATTGTGGACGCCCCCAGCAGCTACAGCGCCATCTTCGGGAGGCCCCTGATCAGCGCCTTCCGCTGCGTCCCCTCATCTTTCCATCAGTGCTTGAAGTTCAACGCTGAGGGGGTGCAGGTCAGGGTTAGGGGGGACCCAAAGGTGGCGCGGGAATGTTATGTCACCGCGGTGAACACCATCTCCTGGCAGGAGGGAGCCGAGGAGATGGGGAGAAGGATGGAGGAGGTCGAGCAGGAAGCAGGAGGGGAGGAGCTGGGAGTGAAGGACTGCGCAGAGAAGGCGGCAGGAGGGGATCTGGAGGAGGTGACCAAAGTAAGGGCCGTGGGAGGAGAGATGGAGGTAGAGGTCCTCGTTTCGGAGGAAGGGGATGCCGAGGGATGGGGGGAGCAATCCAGGCTGGAGGCAGCAGAGGAGGTGGTGGAGCTGGAGGTGATCACCCGAGGAGGAAGGATGGAGAAGATCCGCGTCAGCGGGGGGCTGACCCCGGAGGACCAGGGCAGGATGCTGGAGTGCATCCAGAAGAATGTGGACATCTTCGCCTGGAACGCCGCAGAGATGCCGGGGGTTGACGCGGATGTGGCTTGCCACCGCCTCAACCTGGACCCGGGAACACGCCCCGTTCAGCAGAAGAAGAGGTCCACTGCGGACAAGCTGGCGGAGCCCATCAGGGAGGAGGTGGCGAAACTCCTCAAGGCCGGCTTCGTGTCTGAGATTCAGTACCCCGGCTGGGTCTCCAACGTGGTTATGGTTAAAAAAGGGGATGGCCGATGGAGGATGTATATCGACTTTTCCTTGCTTAATAAAGCTTGTCCTAAGGACTGTTATCCTTTGCCTCGGATCGACGCGCTGGTTGACTCAGCCGTCGATTTTTCTGTAATGAGTTTTTTGGATGCTTTTTCAGGTTACCATCAGATCAGGATGCACCCCCCAGACATCAAGGATGTCTCGTTCATCACAGGGGATGGATGATACTGCTACAGGATGATGCCGTTCGGGCTGAAGAATGCCGGGGCAACCTACCAGAAAATGATGGATAGGGTCTTTAAGGAGCAAAGGGGAAGGAATTTGGAGGTTTATGTAGATGACCTCATGATCAAAAGCCGGGATGTGGACTCACACCTCCGGGACTTGGAGGAGACCTTCGCCACCCTACGCAAGTACAAGATGCGATTGAATCCCCTAAAATGTGTCTTTGGGGCCAGCAGGGGAAAGTTCTTGGGGCACCTCCTTACCCCCGCGGGGGTCGAGCCGAATCCGGATAAGGTCAAGGCCATCTTGGAGCTGGGATCCCCGCGGAATGCAAAGAAGGTCCAACGGTTGACGGGGAAACTAGCATGGCTGAGTCGCTTCCTTTCACGTGTAGGGGAGAAGTGCTCCCCCTTCTTCAAAATGCTAAGGGGTGGTCAGAGGTTTGATTGGACCAAGGAGTGCGAGGAGGCGTTCCAGGCCCTCAAAGTGCAGTTGACACGGGCACCGCTGCTCCAAGGGCCGAAGGAGGGGGAGGACCTGTTTTTGTATTTCGGAGTCGGGGTGGAGGCCTTGAGCTCCGTCTTGGTTCGTGAAGAAGGGAAGAGACAACTCCCAATTTATTACGTGAGCCGGGTCCTGAGGAAGGCCGAGCTCAGGTATCCGATTCTGGAAAAGCTAGCCTTCGCACTGATCATCTCGGCTCGGAGGCTACGACCTTACTTCCAAGCACACTCAATCCGAGTGGTGACCGACCACACCCTCTGCAACATCTTCGAGGGGGTGGAGCATTCAGGCAGGTTGGCTAAGTGGTCGGTGGAGCTGAGCGAGTTCGACGTCTCCTTCATCCCGCGGCTCTCAATCAAAGCTCAGGCGATGGCCGACTTCCTGGCCGACTACGTGGTTGAAGTGGCGGAGGAAGAGCTCACCCGCGCGACCCCTTGGAAGGTGAGGGTGGATGGTGCCTCGGGAAGGCATTCCCTAGGAGTAGGGGTGATCCTAGAAAGCCCTCAAGGGACCCGAATCGAGCAGACGGTGGTGGTGCACTTTCCCATTACCAACAACCAGGCCGAGTACGAGGCCGTGATAGCGGGGCTGCGCCTGGCCAGGGAGCTGGGGGTATCAGATGTGGAGGTCCTTACTGACTCCATGGTAGTGGCTTCTCAGATTAACGGGGAGTTTGAGGCGAAGGAACCCACCCTGCGATCGCACTTGGCCAAGGTGAAGGGGGTCATTGACACTTTTCAAACCTTCTCCATCCGACACGTACCAAGGGAAGAGAATGAACAAGCAGATCAGCTGGCAAAGCATGGTCCCCAGGTGGAGGGTACCATCACTGACCCGTTCCACCCCTCCATCGAGGAAGGAGAGCTCATGGAAATCGATCAACAAGCTTCGTGGATGGACCCAGTGGTGGTTTTCCTCTCCACAGGAGAGTATCCGGAGGGGGTAGATAAGAAGAAACTGAGGCACAAGTCAGCCTATTACCTCCTCCAGGACGGGCAACTATACCAGAAGACCCTCTCAGGGATGCTAGCCCGCTGCGTGACCGAGGGGGAAGCACGAAGGATCTTGGAGGAATTCCACTCCGGGGAATGTGGAAGTCACTCCGGGAGTCGGACCCTGGAGGGGAGGATAGTCAGGCAAGGGTATTTCTGGCCCACCCTGGGCCGAGACGCCGCTGAGTTCGCAAAAAGATGTCATAAGTGCCAGCTATTTGCCCCTCTCCAGCTGCAACCAGCCCAGCGACTCAGAAGCATCACGGCCCCATGGCCCTTCGCAATTTGGGGAATGGATTTGGTTGGGCCGTTCCCCCAAGCCAGCGGCCAGAGAAGGTTCCTCCTAGTGATGATTGACTACTTCTCAAAGTGGATGGAGGTGAAGGCGTTGGCCAAGGTGACCTCCCAGGTGATCAGGAATTTTGTTTGGGGGGAGATCATCTGTCGCCATGTGCTGCCCCAGGCCATAGTCACGGACAACAGGCCCCAGTTCGCCAGTGCCGAGTTCACCAGCTTCTGCGAGCAGCTTGGAATCGATCTCAGGTTCGCCTCGGTCCATCACCCCAGGAGTAACAGGCAGGTGGAGGCCGCAAACAAGGTCATCGTCAACCTCCTCAAGAAGAAGGTGGAGAATTTGAAGGGGAGCTGGGTGGAGCAGCTTCCTGCGGTTCTTTGGGCCCTAAGGACCACCCCCAACACAGCTACGGGAGAGACCCCCTTCAAACTCTCCCACGGGTGCGAGACAGTGCTCCCTATAGAATTCGAAGTCCAAACACCGCAAGTCGTGGCAGCAAAAGAAGGCCGTGAGGAATGGCAAGCAGAGAATGAGGAGGGACTGAGGCTCTCCCTCGACATGGTGGAAGAGGTGAGAGACCTTTCCGCTATCCGGCAGGAGGAGGTGAAAAGAAGAATGACCAAGTACTTTGACAAGCATGTCAGGGTCAAGCAGTTCGTGGAAGGGGACTTGGTGCTGAAGAAAGTAGATGCAGCAGGGAGGTCGGCATCCGTAGGGAAGCTCAATCCCAGCTGGGAGGGACCATTCATTGTAAAGGTAGCCTTGGGGTCAGGGGGCTATCGACTCCAAAATGTAGAGGGCGAGACCCTGAGTCTCACCTGGAGTGGTGACGACCTAAAATGATTTTTCCCCTGAAGCATGTAAGCAACACTTTGATTATAATAAATTCCTTCAACTCTCTGATATTATCGTAACTAGCCTGCATAATGGAATGTAATGTATTTTGGACCCCGAGCAGATCCCGTTGCCAGGCTCTCACCTAGCTTGGCAGGGATGGAAGTCACTCGGTGTCATCCTTGGTCTCGAGCAGATCCCGCTGTCAGGCTCTCACCTAGCTGACAGGGCTGGAAGTCACTCGATGGTGTTAGTAGTGGACCCCGAGCAGATCCCGCTGCCAGGCTCTCACCTAGCTGGCAGGGCTGGAAGTCACTCGGTGTCATCCTTGGCCTCGAGCAGATCCCGCTGTCAGGCTCTCACCTCGCTAACAGGGTTGGAAGTCACTCGATGGTGTTAGTAGTGGACCCCGAGCAGATCCCGTTGCCAGGCTCTCACCTAGCTGGCAGGGCTGGAAGTCACTCAGTGTCATCCTTGGCCTCGAGCAGATCCCGCTGTCAGGATCTCACCTCGGTGACAGGGCTGGAAGTCACTCGATGGTGTTAGTAGTGGACCCCGAGCAGATCCCGCTGCCAGGCTCTCACCTAGCTGGCAGGGCTGGAAGTCACTCGGTGTCATCCTTAGCCTCGAGCAGATCCCGCTGTCAGGCTCTCACCTAGCTGACAGGGCTGGAAGTCACTCGATGGTGTTAGTAGTGGACCCCGAGCAGATCCCGCTGCCAGGCTCTCACCTAGCTAGCAGGGCTGGAAGTCACTCGGTGTCATCCTTGGCCTCGAGCAGATCCCGCTGTCAGGCTCTAACCTAGCTGACAGGGCTGGAAGTCACTCGATGGTGTTAGTAGTGGACCCCGAGCAGATCCCGCTGCCAGGCTATCACCTAGCTGGCAGGGCTGGAAGTCACTCGGTGTCATCCTTGGCCTCGAGCAGATCCTGCTGTCAGGCTCTCACCTCGCTGACAGGGCTGGAAGTCACTCGATGGTGTTAGTAGTGGACCCCGAGCAGATACCGCTACCAGGCTCTCACCTAGCTGGCAGGGCTGGAAGTCACTCGGTGTCATCCTTAGCCTCGAGCAGATCCCGCTATCAGGCTCTCACCTAGCTGACAGGGCTGGAAGTCACTCGATGGTGTTAGTAGTGGGCCACGAGCAGATCCCGCTGTCAGGCTCTCACCTAGCTGGCAGGGCTGGAAGTCACTCGGTGTCATCCTTAGCCTCGAGCAGATCCCGCTGTCAGGCTCTCACCTAACTGACAGGGCTGGAAGTCACTTGGTGGCGTTAGTAGTGGACCCCGAGCAGATCCTGCTGCCAGGCTCTCACTTAAGCTGGCAGGGCTGGAAGTCACTCGGTGTCCTCCTTAGCCTCGAGCAGATCCCACTGTCAGGCTCTCACCTAGCTGACGGGGCCAGAGGTCACTCGATGGTGTCGGCCTCGAAGTCATCAGGTATGGGTCAAGGCCTCAGTGCTAGGGAGCAAAGGGAGAGAAAGGTTCTGCTAGGGGCAAGCTCGGGCTCGGCAAGCCCAGCTCGACAGGATCTAGCAGGCGAGCCAGGCTGGGGGACTCGGCATGAGCGAGTGTGCACCCGCCAACCCCGGCTCGGCATCAGCGGCCGGGATGCGAGCCAGGGGCTCGCCAAAGGAGAGCAAACAGAACCGGGGCACCTCGCCCCCTTTAGCCATTGGACTTGGAGAAATTTCCTCCTGTTTTCGGGCTCAACCAGGATGGCTCGCGTGCGAGTTGTGGTAGCGTGACAAGGGCGGGGAGCAACTCGCCCCCGAATCATTTGGGGCTCGGCGAACACTCAAAACGCGTCCACTCGCAGGCGCACTCTCATAACCGCTCTACTCGCGAAACCTGTCTCGGCGAAGTCACGGGGAGAAGCACTCGCATAAATTCAGATCACAACAAGCATAGTAAAGAAAGGAAAGGAAAT
Source organism: Platanthera guangdongensis (assembly GCA_039583875.1). Taxonomy (NCBI): domain Eukaryota; kingdom Viridiplantae; phylum Streptophyta; class Magnoliopsida; order Asparagales; family Orchidaceae; genus Platanthera; species Platanthera guangdongensis. The sequence continues at coordinate 58,097,418 of CM077158.1, forward strand.
GAAACCGGTATGATCAAAAAACTTTCATTATATGCAAAAAGTAGTTACACGGGGGGCTCGCCTCGGCGAGCGAACAAAGAAAAAGGAAAGAAGAAAACAAAAGTGCCAGCTGCCCTCAGGCCTCGCCCCCTCCGCCGGACTGATCCCCGCCGTCACCCAAAGGATCCTGGAAGCTCTTCCCGAACATAGCATCCAGGCTGTCCTCCTTCTCGCTGGGCGGCGTCGCCAGAAACAAGCTCGGCATCAGGTCCCGAGCCGAGATCCCCTCGCACCCCTCCACCAACACCGCGGAATCTTTCATCATCTGGAGGGTGCACTCAACGGCTTGGATGGAGTTGATCCGCAGTCTCTCGGCAAGTTCGGCCTCGCCAAAGATCCGCGGGCTTTTGTAGGGGAGGGTAGGATCGATGTCGTGAGGCGGGAAGAAGATCTCGGCCTGGCGGCGCACCTCGCCAAGGAGGTGCTGGTTCTCCCCCTTCAGCTTTGTGTTCGCGCCCTCCAGCTCGGCAAGGCGTGCACGCAGCCGGCCGATCTCCTCCCCCTGCTCAGCGTTGCGAGCCTGGAGCTCCCCTGCAGCGTCGGCATCCGCGGCCAGTAGTGCGCGCAGCTGACTGACCTCCTCCCCCAGCTCAGTGTTGCGAGCCTGAAGCTCGCCCGCCGCCTTGGCATCCTGGAAAAGAGTCCATTTAGCAGTAGCACAAAAATTTTTCTAAGTAAAAGAGAGGAGCAGCGCTTGGCGCTTACCAACTCGCCGGCGGCTTGGGCGAGTAGACCCTCCGCTATGCCGAGGCGCCTCGCCTGGTCGGTGACCTTGTCCTTGGCGAGGTCGCGAGCCTGCTCAGCCCTTTCGAGTTGGTGGCTGAGGGCGAAGCTGAGGCGCGCCAGCATGTGGTGCAGCTCCAGGGTCCGCAGGTGGGACTGCAGACCCTCATGGCCGAGCTGCCGGAGGGTCGTCTTCTTGTAGGCCTCGGCATCCTCCCGGCCATATAGGCCAAAGCCGAGGGCGTAGGCGTGACCAGTGGCAGGCTCGCGGTCGTGCCAGGAGGGATGAAGAGTGGAGACGGAGACTCGATGAGCAAGCTCGTCCCACTGCAGCATGGGCTCGCCCGCCGAATCCTTCCAGCGCGCGCCGAAGTTGAAGAGGGGATGTTGCATCGGCGGTGCGCGCTCGCAGGCAGTCCGCTTCACCGCTGGAGGAGGAGAGACCGCCGCCGTGGAAGAGGGGCCCTCGCCACTTTTCCGCCCTTTGCTGGTTATATCCTTCAGCGGGCTCTCCGGCGACGCGTCAGGATGGGTCGCCGACGAACTGATGTACTTGGGGCTGGGCTGTTGTTGTTGCCCCCGCGGAGCCAGAAGGGCCCTCCGCATCTTCTTTATCTGACGGTGGCCGGATGGCGGGTTCGATCCCGCGCCCTCGGGACGCCTCTTGCTAGAAGAGGGCTGCGAGAGGGCCACCTCATCTCGGCAGGCCAGCGCCGCCACCCTCTCGCGAGCAAGAGGGTCGGTGTGGAGCCCCGGATCCGCGAACGGCGGGTTCACGGGGATTATTCGCTCACCTGCAGGAAAACACTTAAAAAAGTTAGGAATTCAGAGATGATGTGCCGAGTTCGACGGGCAGGCGAGCTCGGCAAGATGAGGAGGGTAGCATACCTTCGTCGGGCAGAATGGGGGGAAGCGCGTCGAGGCCCCTCCGCAGGAAGGCGACCTCGAAATCTTTATGGAGGAAGTATTTGTGGAGCTCGGCGTCATTGCCGGACACGGCCGGCGGGCGGTACACCTCCTCGCCTTTTTGTTGCGGCGAGTAAGGGATGTTGTCGAGATCGCCCTTGATAAAGGCGATCTTGGTCATCCAGGTATGGTGCTTGTTCGCGATCTCGCGAACTTTGATCAAGGAGTTGCCAAAGTAGGCGACCCCGTCCGGCGTCGCCTTGTAGGAGAAGAGCTTCCTAAACACCGTCAGGTTGAACTCGATCTTCTCCCGCCAGAGGTAGCTCGCGAATGCCATCATCGCGATGGCGTTGGAGTTCAGCTGCGCGGGGACGGCCCCGTAGTACTTCAAGATCTGCCGGATCTCCGACCACAGGGGAAGGCGCAGCCCCACCTCGAAGTGCGAGATGGGGAAGGCGAGCTCGTCTTCGTAAAAGGTGTTGATGGCCTCGCCTGTCCTCGGCCTGCGCGCCTCGAAGCCCGGCGGCACATACTTGGCCTTGAATTCGGCGAACTCCTCCTTGCTGGTATGACCTTCGAAGAAGCAGTACTCCGTAAAATGCAGCGCGCACTTGGAGCGGCCATCGGCATCTGGGTTGGTCTTGCCCATATTCGCGAGAAGAAAGCACTACGCGAGCAGGGAAAAAGGAGAGCACAGAGAAAGGGAAGCAAAGCAATAAAGGCAGTACGGGGGGTAGGTGAGGGTGGGGGGCTATTTATAGGAAAAGGAATCTGGGGCGGACCGTCAAATCAACTCAGCTCGCCGCCCCAGCTCGCCACCCCAACTCGCCACCCCAGCTCGCCGACTTCCGGCACATCCCAACCGAGACTAAGTCGAACATCGCGGCATTTTATTCAGTAATATGATTGAGAATATTCTAAGATTTATTCATTACAGAAATAAAGTTCGGGATTCAAAGAAGCAGGGCACGCAAGTAGGGAGGGCATCGGGATGCGAGTGCCGGTCGGCTCGGCAAAGGAGCCCGCTGACTTACCTACCCCGGCCTCGCGAACCCCGCCCCCCAGGCTGCCGCACGCGGAGCAGCTCGCGTATCCTTCCGGAATTCCTTTGCGCCACCGAGAGACCGTCGTCTATCTCGTCCAGGAGCCGGGAGGGGGACATCAGCTCGCCAGCTTGGCCGCGGCGCACCTTGTCGGCGAGACGCGCGTAGTCTTGCTGAAGCGTCTCGTTGACCCCCTGCACCTCGCGCAGCCCGCACACCAGCTTCTTGAGGAGCTTGACCTCCCTCCTCGTCAGCTCGCCTTGATCCACCTCAGGACCCAGGTAAGAGTCCAGCGAGCTCGGGGAGGGGAGGGGAGAGTAGTGGGCTGCCCGCGAGGATTCCTCGGCAGCCGATTGACTGGGAAGAGCTGTAAAGACAGGTATTAGCAAAAAGAGCAAAAACTTATGGAGCAAAGTGTCAAGCGAGGTTGACCTGAAGAGCTCGGCGGTTCAAAAGAGATGCGGGGAGGGATGAACCTCAGATCCTTCCCGCGACCAGGGCCGCGAGCCCCCGGTGAGATGAGCTCGAACCCCGGGTGGGAATGTTCCCCAGACCCTCCCCCGCGGCCGCGTCAATTTGGCGAGGAGGGGGGGGGGGGGAACCCGCAGGCGAATTCGGCCTCTGCGAGCTCACAGGCAGGATCCCGAAGAGAAGCGGCGGATCCCGGGGATGGCTGTCTGGTGCCGATAATCGCGAGGAGGCGAGCGTGACCTCGCCTCGCGGCGCGGGGCCCCGCGGCACGTCTCCCTCGCCATCTGGTTGGCCGTCCAGGTCGTCGCCGACCACGACGATCTCCCTATCCTGCTCCAGAATGGTTCGGGTGGAAGAGCCGGTCTCGCAAGCCAGGGTGGCCCTCAGGTCGTGGAAAATGGGCTCGGCCGCGTCAGGGAACGGCTTTGACTTCTTGGAACTGGGCTCGGCAGGATCGGTTTGGGGAGCTTTTGCGGGTACCGCTGTCAGAGCGGCAACGCGAGCCACGGAGGCCTGGCGAGCTCGGTCTATGCGCTCTTGGATCTCCTTAGGAAGAGGCATCTTGGCAAAGCAGCAGGAATGGCAAGAGCCAGGCAGCTGGGCAGGTGCACATATATATAGCCGCAGGTGGCCCCCACCAGAAGATTCCCTCCAACCCGCCAACCAGTGCTCGCCGCACACTCGGGGTTGGATGTTTCTTTCCGAGCTTTCGCAAGCCCGAAAAGAGCGGGGATTGTGTACAACCCCGTGTCCGGCGAGCAAGGTCACCAAGGGCCAGGCAAATCGGGCTGAGGACAATAGGCAAGCTCGGCAGTAAAGGGGGCGAGACCGAGCTCGGCATCCGTCGACCAGAGATCGACGATGGGCGACCCCGAGCTCGGCATTCGCCGAGCGACGCACAACTCGCGTCCTCGCAGTGGAGCTCGGCAACGATAGGCGAGCAGTACATGCCGAGGTGGCCAGAACTCCCCAGCTCGCCCGGATATGTGAGGTATTTTTTACTGTTTTGCCCCTGCTGGTCTGCCCATAGCCCTTCAAAACAGCGGAGTTTGGCTGTTGGCAGACCCAACCAAGGGTTTTCTGGTAATTTCAGGTCAGTTCTTTTGGTTATTGGCAGTCCAGATTTCAAAAGCTATAAATAGGACCCAAGGGGTACCCCAGAAAGCAGGTTCTTCCCTGTGCTCTCCTGCCCCAATTTTTGAGTGCTTTCTGAGGGTACCTTAGCTCGGCTTCTGGCTAAGGAGGGGAAGCGCTCTGAGATCTTCCGGGTTTGTGGTGGGACCTCCCTGCCGAGCCCTTGGGTCTGTTTCTCCTTGTCCCCTTTGTTGTTTTTCTTGCAGGAGCAAAGCAGGCGCGAGATCACCCCTTCCCTAAGGGTCAAACTCCACAGGAGACCTGATTCCGGTTTCAACAGTTCGATTAACCCAAAGTGCGTCGTCAAGCTTAAGCGACCAATCTTTTCAATTGATGACTACAGTTTTCTCAAGAGTACGCTTCAGTTCTCTATTGACTACCTTCAATTGGCCGCTTGTGTGTGGGTGATAAGCGGTGACGAGTTTGTGAGTAACTTCATATTTAACTAAAACTTTAGCCAACTGGACGTTACAGAAATGTGTACCGCGATCACTAACAATTACACGAGGCGTGCTAAAATGAGAAAAATAAGTTTTTAAAAATTTTACGACAACTCTCGCATCATTGGTGGGGAGAGCTTGCGCTTCTGACCACCTTGACATGTAATCAACCGCTAATATAATATAACGATTTATAAAAGATGAAGGTAGAGGGCCTATAAAATCGATACCCCACATATCAATTATTTCACATTCGATAATTAAGTTTTTGGTCATTTCGACCCGACGAGAAATATTACCTGACCATTGACAGCTATTACAAGTGCGTACTAATTTTGAGCATCTTTGAATAAAATGGGCCAAAAGAAGCCCGCTACAAGCACTTTCTGCACAGTTTGGTATGCTTGATAATGTCCACCTGTTTGTCCTTCATGGCAGTGTCACAAGATTTTTACACCTTGCTTGCCCGAAATACATCTCCTAATCACTCGGTCCGCACAGACTTGAAATAAAAATCAGTCTTCCCAAAAATAGTTTTTAGGTCAGAAAAGAATTTCTTCTTTTGAAGAGTTGAAAATTTTTTTGGAAGGACTCTAGCCACTAAATAATTGGCCAAGTCTGCAAACCAAGGAATGGAGGAAGTCGTTACCGTTTCGATGGCGAGAAGGCTTTCTTCGGGGAATTTGTCCTCAATCTCGGCCTCCACTAGCGTATCTGTAGCAGCATTCTCAGTCGAGAAAGATGATTGGCCGCCAAGTTATCTGCGCCTTTTTTATCTCGGATCTCCAAGTCAAAATCTTGTAGGAGAATCCAGCGTAGTAAATGGGACTTGACATCTGCTTTACTTAATAAATATTTTAAAGTAGAATTATCAGAAAAAACTATAACTTTAAATAGTGTTATATATGATAGAAACTCATCAAAATCGAATACAAGTGTCAGCAGTTCCTTTTCCGTAGTGGTGTAGTTTGCTTTTGTAGATGTGAGCGTTTTACTTGTGTAATCAATAAGATGAAAAAACTCGTTTACACGCTGTCCTAATACAGTTCATACTGCAAAATTGCTTGCATCACACATTATTTAAAAAGAAAAAAGGACCAGTCTGGTGCTACTAGAATAAGAGAATTGATCAGTTTTTCTTTTATAAAATTGATGCTGATAAGCATTCATTATCAAATATAATGAGAGGTTCTTTTTCGAGGAGATGAGTCAGCGGTTTTGAAATTTTGGAAAAATTTTGTATAAACTGTCTGTAAAAACCTGTATAACCTAAAAAACTTTGTAAGATTTTTACGTTAGTAGGTGGGGGAAGTTTTTCAATAATTTATATTTTGGCCTTATCGATCTCGATTTCCTGGATATAAATTTTATGACCGAGAACTAAACTTTCTCGGACCATAAAGTGATATTTCTCCCAGTTTAAAACTAAATTTGTGTTTTCACAGCGTTGAAGAACACGAGCGAGGTTATCTAAACATTTATGGAACGAGTCTACAAATACAGAAAAATCGTACATAAACACCTCCATAACATCTTCTACTAACTTGCCAAAAATTGACAGCATACATCTTTGAAACGCAGTCGGTGCATTACAAAGGCCAAACAACATTCTTTTATATGCGAAAGTGCCGAAGGGGCGAGTAAATATTGTTTTTTCCTGATCTTCGAGGGCGATAGGTATTTGTAAATACCTGACAAACCATCAAGAAAACAATAGTGCGAGTGGCCAGAGTGCTGCTCCAAAATTTGATCGATAAACGGTAGTGGAAAGTGATCTTTTCGGGTGACATCATTTAATTTTCTATAGTCGATGAGCATCCTTCAACCCATAATAGTATGAGTTGGAATTAATTCATTATTAGCATTTGACACTACCATTATGCCGCCCATTTTTGGGATGAATTGTACGGGACTGGGCCCTACATCCAGAAGTTTCATCACCACAGTCTTAATGACATCCTTCATATTCGGATTAAGCCGCCGTTGAGACTGGACTAATCTGTGATGATTATCTTCGAGAAAAATTTTGTGTACATAATGAGGGTTTATCCCCTGATTATTAGAAATCTGTCATGCAATTGCATGATGATGTTGTTTTAACACTTCCACTAAATCGGAACTCTCGGAATCATTTAACTTTGAAGAAATAATAAAAGGGAATTTTGTGTTTTCTTTTAGAAAAACATATTTTAGATGGTCGGTAAGTGGTTTAAGCTCGAGAATTGGTTGTTCTTCATATGATGTGTTTAGTTTGAAAATTTTAGAAGTAATGTGTTCAAAAGACAAATTTTCAGGCATTTCTTTTGAATAAGGTAAATTTGCCAAGTAAGATTCTTCTAAAGTTGCAGAAAATAAATCAGAAAAAGAAAAATCATTTTCCTCAAAAGAGGCTTCCACGTGAAAGCAGGAATCATCATTTGAAAGTGAATTCTGCATAGAGGGATTGATATTAATTGTAACCTCGTCATCTCCAACCCGAAGGAGGAGTTTACCGTTACTTACATCAATTAAAGCACGGGAGGTGGCAAGAAAGGGATGACCGAGTATAATGGGTACATCGACGTCTTCGTTGATGTCGAGGATAACGAAGTGAAAGGGGAAACTAGATCAGATATACTCTAGAGGGGGGTGAATAGAGTATATGGTGCTTTTAAAACACAAGGAAAAACTTTTGCAAAGCTTTACAACAATTGTTGTAATGAGTGTAAGCAGGGAAGCAGAAATAAAACTAATCACAAAACCAAGCTATGCAGAAACTAAGCACAAGAAAATCTAGGCCAGAAACAAAAAGAAAACATGCAAAACCAGATGACACAAGGAATTATAGTGGTTCCCCAAACTTGGGTACATCCACTCTTCTACCACCCTAGGTAGGAATCCACTGCAGGATGAGTTGATCAGGTGTCCTGGGCACCAATGAGCTTTTGATAAGGTGCTCAAAAACCAAATCAGATTTTTTGATCAGGTGTCTTGCCACCAATGAGCTTTTGACAAGGTGCTCAAAAACCAGATTCAAACTTTTGAAGGGAGTTTGAGAAACCCTTTACAGAGTGGGGGTGAGAGAGTGATGGCAGTCTTCTCTTTCTCAATCAACTGAGAAGACTAAGTGGATTGATTTCAAAGCTCCCCCTGAGTCCTTGATCTTCAGGAAGATGAGCTTTGCTGAGGGTAATAGGCCTTCAAAGATAGATCTCCAGCAAAAGATGATTTCAGCAAGCTGAAATGTTGAGTGTCTGGAGTCTTGAAATGATGTTGGCCTTGAACACTTTGAGAGCTGAAGAGATCTGAAGATTGTTTGAAAGCTTGATCTCTTTTTGATGAGTGTTCTACAGAATTCTTGTTGACAGAATATTTTCAAAGAGTCTCTGTATATTGAGTTGTGTCATGTTCTTGTCAATCTCTTATTTGATTCAAAAACATTCTCTCTTTTATTCTCTGTGTCTGAATAGAATATCACTCTGTCAAAGATAGCCGTTGGTCTACATTGATTACAGCCTTAATTGCATAATTTGTTCTGAAGGAAAGTCCACTGAATTGTTCCTTGAAAAATCTCTTGAAACTTGCTCCAGAAGTAAATGAAAACGACTGGCAGATCTTCTGAATTAAATGCAGAATAACTTCTATCTGATTTAAATTTGAATTCTGAAAGATAACTGAAATCGTCGAACTGAGCTCTGCTATCGTCGAGCTGAGCTCAGCGACCTGGAAAATGCAAGCAGCAACATAATCGTCGATCTGAGCTCAAAGATCGTCGAACTGAGCTCAGAGATAAGGATTCAGTGCAGAGTCAAAATCGTCGACCTGAGCTCAGCGATCGTCGAATGGAGTTCGACGATATTGAGAAGTTGAGCTCAGCGATCGTCGAGTGGAGCTCGACGATATTATGAGGTTGAGCTCAGCGATCGTCGAAAGGAGCTCGACGATCTATCGAAGTTGAGCTAGACGATCGTCGACCGGAGTTCGACGAAACGTCGTGCTGAGTTCGATGATTTGGACTTAGTCTCCAAAAAAAACTTTGGTCTTCAGGGCAGCTTCCAATCCTAGACTTCTAACCCTTAGACTCAATTCTAATTGACCTATTAAGCTATACAGAAGGTCAAAACACAGATTCCTAGAGACATAGTGATCCTGACCCAAATTAGTAATAGGGTGTTCCAACAATCTCCCCCTATTTGGGTTAGGAAAACTATTTACATACTTAGGAAAATCAAACAACATCATACAGTCAGAAAAACATAAAAACAACAGTACCTAGACATTACAAAACCAACACAGAGATATATAAATATGATATCCAGAAAGCAGTCAGAAAAACCAAGAATTGTCACCTTACAGAGTTACTCTTTCTCTTTTCCTTTTACCATTTTGATTTCTCTGTTAGGATTTAAAGCTTCTTTGTTGGATCTAGTATCATCTGCTGCACCCAAATATGTTTGCTTAGAGGTCCTGGGAACCACTGCAGCAGGATGCAACTCCATGTACCTGTCTGCATCAAAAAATTTACTAGAGGCATATCTTTCTAGTTCTTTCTGTCTTTGTTCTGACATTGTAGATATATTAGAGGTGTCTAGGCCTTGCTCTCTGGCTTTCTTTATTTGATCTAATGCAGCCAACTCTTTCATTCTAGCAGTCCACGCAACATGATTCTTCTCAGGGTCCTCAAAAGGAACATGTGGCTCATACCTGTTGGAAGAAGTATCTTGAGGAGTCCTGGCAGTCACAGTTTCTTTGAGCTTATAGGGGAATGGACCAGAAGAAGTATCAGATGAAGCATGTCCTCCCCTGGAGTAAGGATGCTGCCTGGAATGCCCTTTGGAGTAAACCTGAGTCTCTCTTTGATTTCCCCTATATCCTCCCCTTCTAGAGTAAGAGCCCCTAGACTGGCTTTCCCTTTGATATGTTCTAGCATGGGGTTGGTAGGGAGCCTGGCTTCTAGCTGGGCCTGAACTTGCAGAGCTGCCACCTGCACCTGCATCAGGTGGAGGTGGTGGAGGAGGATGAGGGTGCTTGGACTGGGTGGAACCTTTCTCATACTTCCTTTTCTTCTTCATAGCCTTTAGCTGATTCTTAGAGAACTGCATCCAATGCTCAGTAATTGGGCAGTTGTGCAGAATATAGTAAGGAACATCATTATCATCTCTAACTTTGGCAGGTGGAACCCTCTTCATTGCCTTACTTCTTGCCTTCCTTTTCCTTGTAATGGTGGCAGAAGAATCATCAGAAGCAGTGTTGTAGTCATCAGATTCAGAGCTTTGAGCATCATATAAAGCATCAATCCTTTTCATCAGATCTTCTTTTAGTTGAACAGCAGCAGATGGGGCAGAAGCAGAAGCAGAAGGAGCAACAGAGACAGATACAGCAGCAGATGTAACAACAGATACAGGAGCAGCAGTAGAAGCAACACTGGTTATTTCAGGAATTATGGCAGCAGCAGGTTCAGAAACAACAACAACATCTACAGCAGGCTCAAAAACAACAGCCTCTGTCATCAGAGAATCCTGGGAAATGGGCTCATCAGAAACAATTTGATTTTCAGCAGCAGTTGGAACATTTTCTTCAGCAGCAGCAAGAACAATTTCAGAAGCAGATTCAGCCTTTTCTTTATCAGCAGCAGCAGCAGTCATCACTGAGAGTACAAAGGATGAAAGAATGTTGGGGTCACAGCCAGAGAAGGGCACCATTTTCTTAGACAGATCTTCTGAGGGCTGGACAACAATAGCTTCTGGAAGGTAGCTGTAATATGCAGTATCAAATGCAGATAGCAAAGACCTTAGGTCTATTGCTAAGACTGGAGTAGCAGCAGCAACTGGTGCAGAAGAGGCAGCAGACACAGGAGCAGCAGCAGCAGCAGCAGCATGAAGGCTGGCTTCATAGGGCATCTCCCCTGCCTGGATGCAGATACCTCTGTATCAAGGCAAACTGCTGGTGGGGATGCTTGAGGAAGGAGAGAAGAAAGCCTGGCAGAGAGGGCTGCCACTGACAAGTGTAGAGGAGCCAAAGAGGTCTCCAAGAGAAGGGAGAGCCTGGGGGCAATGAGCTCATACAACTTGTCAGCAAGGGCTGAAAGATCTACTTGCTCAAGAAGAGGAGCAGAGGTAGAGGGTACAGGGATGGCTGAAGAAGCTGGAGGTGGAGGGCTGAATGGTGGAATGAATGGCTCAGGAGAGGGGATTGTGGAGATGGAGGACAAAGGGAGGGATATGGAGGGAGTGAAAGTGGGTTGGTCAATGATGTGGTGGAGAAGGTCTTGGAAAGATGTTGAAGAGGATGGTAATTCTGGAGGAGAGGAGGGAGAATCATCCATGTATGATTCATCCAGAAGTGTGAAGGATGGTATGGATGGGGATGAGGTGACATCTGGTGGTGGATATGAGAATAATGGGTGGAAGTGGTCTACTGGTGGAGATGAAATGGTTGCTGGAGATGGAATAGAGGTTGGAGATGGGCTGGAGATTGTAATTGTGGATGGAGCTGGAGTGGTGGATGGAATAGGTAGGGTTGGACTTGGAGGAGGAGGAGAAGCAGCACTAGCAGCAGACAGGTCTTCTACAGGAGTAGAGACCTGGGGGGGAGTGACTCTGTGAGTCCTGGTGCCTGAAGGGGCAGTTGAAGAGGGCCTGCTGGGCTTGCTAATTTGCCTGTCCCATTTCCCAAATAGGGCACATGTGAGTCTCTTGGAGGCATTGATGTGCACTCCATAGGAGACCAACAGAGCAGGGCACCTTGCCTGAAGGAAAACTCCCAGAATTCTTCCAAAGTTCACAAAGGTTTTGTTAATCTTTTTCTTTATCAGGTCAAAGAAGACCTCTCCCCAGTTCAAGCTTTTCCTATCTACCAGAGCTCCCATGAGGCAGAGCTGATGTCTGGAGATGGTGTCATGTGCAGAATGTTTTGCCAACAGCACCTTGCCTACAACATCAGCTAGAAACCTGTATTCAACTGACATGTTCCTCTTAAACAACTTGCTAGGGTTTCCCTCAGGATGACCCATCCTGGCAAGTATATCAGAAAATTCTTCTCCAGAAAGTTCAGCAGAGTCTTCACCATTTCTTAAACCAAAAACTTCTGTTAAGACTGTTGGGGTCAGAGGTACCTGGGTGCCAGCAATAGATCCAACAATGGTGTTGTTGTCAAGGTTGTGTGCAGTATATACCCATTCCTTTATTTCATCTGAGGCAAGTTTGATTCTTGTGGTCATGAGGGCAGATAAATGCTGATCTTTGAATAAACTCAGGATGTCCTGGAAGACTTGATCAGTGGTGTTGAAGGAGTCCAGATCAATGTCAAATCCTGCATCAAATTTCATTGCGGCGAGGACAGCGACTGAGACGGCCATGGTACCTGCAAAAACTTAACAAACAAACCGAACAAGCGTAGAACTGTTTGGAGGGAATTCAATTTTTGCAGAGAAATTGAAGGCGCAAGAGAGAACGACGGCGAAAAATGAGTTTTATATTAGGGTTCAACGCAGAAATGGAAAGATCGTTGAACTCAGTTCGACGATCGAGGCTTCTAAAGGAATCTGAAGATACTCCAACATCGTCGATCTCCGTTCGACGATCTGGAAAGGCATCGAGCTCCGTTCGACGATCGTTCAGTGAACAAAATCGTCGAGCGCCGTTCGACTATCGTTGACCGAAGGAGATAGTTCATACTATCTAAGAGGCGCTGAACTCAGTTCGACGATCCTGGAAATCGTCGAACTCCGTTCGACGATCTCTGGGGAAATCGTCGAGCGCAGTTCAGAGATCAGAAAATTCTAGACACTAAGGAAAATCAGAATTTTTGCCTAGTCTTGGTCAATTTTTAGCTTTCAAAATCTTGGATATTATTTAAGACTTCCTCCATCTAACATTCCTAACTGATTTAGGAAGAAAGTGTGTTTCTTTTCATCCAAGGGCTTGGTGAAAATATCTCCCCTTTGTAAATCAGTTGGGATATAATGCAGTTCAATTTTATTCTTTTCAACATTGTCCCTTAAGAAGTGATGCCTAATCTCTATGTGTTTTGTCCTACTATGGAGGACTGAATTTTGAGCTATGGAAATAGCACTTGTATTGTCACAAAATATTTTTGACTTCTCTAAGTTGTAACCATAGTCTAGGAGTTGATTTTGAATCCACAATATTTGTGAACAACAACTACCTGCAGCCATATATTCAGCTTCAGCAGTTGAAGTTGACACAGATGTTTGTTTCTTACAAAACCAAGAGACAAGTCTATCACCAAGGAACTGACAAGTTCCACTGGTGCTTTTCCTGTCAATTCTGCATCCAGCATAATCAGCATCAGAGAATCCAGTTAACTCAAATGCTGAATCTTTTGGATACCAGAGACCTAGATTTGGACAACTTTTAACATACCTAAGAATCCTCTTTACTAATGTTAGGTGTGACTCTCTAGGGCTAACCTGGAACCTAGCACATATACATGTAGCAAACATTATATCTGGTCTACTAGCTGTAAGATACAACAGAGAGCCAATCATTGCTCTATATGTTGTCTGATCAACTGGTTTCCCATGTTCATCAGCATCTAATACAGCATTGGTAGGCATGGGTGTTTTCATACAAGATGCCTCAGACATGCCAAATTTCTTAACCAGCTCATTAGCATATTTGGTTTGAGAAATAAAGATGCCTTTAGCATGTTGTTTGACTTGCAATCCTAGGAAGAAGGATAGCTCACCCATGCTACTCATCTCAAATTTAGAATGCATTAGGTTAGAAAACCTTCTGCACAATTTTGAGTCAGTAGAACCAAAAATGATATCGTCTACATAAATTTGTACTAGTAGGGTATGAGACTTATGGGTTCTAATAAAAAGAGTTTGGTCTACTCTACCCCTTATAAAACCATTTTCCAAGAGAAAGCATGCTAGGGTCTCATACCATGCTCTAGGAGCTTGCTTGAGACCATATAATGCTTTATGTAGTTTAAAAACATAATCAGGGTAAGTTGGAGAGATAAAACCTGGAGGTTGTCTGACATAGACTTGCTCTTTGATGTCTCCATTCAAGAAGGCACTCTTGACATCCATCTGATAAACCTTGAAGCCTTTGTGAGCTGCATAAGCTAGAAAAATTCTGATGGCTTCCAATCTTGCAACAGGTGCAAAAGTCTGGTCGTAGTCAATTCCTTCTTCTTGAGAATATCCCTGGGCAACTAGCCTTGCCTTGTTCCTTATTATTACTCCTTGATCATCCAGTTTATTTCTGAATACCCATTTTGTTCCAACAATGGAATGATTCTTTGGCTTTGGCACTAGTTCCCATACTTTGTTCCTCTCAAATTGATGCAACTCCTCTTGCATGGCAATGATCCAGTGTGGATCTTGCTCTGCATCTTGAATGGACTGAGGTTCAATTTGAGAAAGGAAGCAGGTGTGCAACAGGTTTTGGTTGACCTGATTTCTGGTTTGCACCCCAGCTGAGAGTTCTCCAATTATTTGGGAAATTGGATGGTCTCTTGATGTTACTAAATCAACAGGGGGTGTTGATTGTTCACCAACCTGTGTCGTTGTTTCCTCTTGTGGTACAACAACTGGCTCTTCATGTTGAGCTTCAATGTGTTGAGCATTCCCTTCATCTTCACTACTTTCATTCTCTTGAGCGACCTGCAACTTGTTCATATCTTCAACTAGAGAGTGTTCCTGCAAGGGTTCTATGGTAGAAGAAATCTTCTCCTTGAAAGACATGTTAGTTTCATCAAAAGAAACATGAACAGATTCCTCAATTTTCAAAGATGACTTATTATAGACCCTATAGGCTTTGCTGATCATGGAGTATCCCAAAAACACTCCTTCATCAGCTTTGGCTTGAAATTTTGCTAAGTATTTCTTGTCATTATTGTGAATATAGCAAATGCAACCAAAAACTCTAAGATAGTCAACTTTAGGTTTCTTCCCTTTGAGTAATTCATAGGGAGTCTTTCCCTTCAGTTTATGTATCAGACTTCTGTTCAGCACATAGTTGGAGGTGTTCACTGCCTCTGCCCAGAAGGATAGAGGTAGATGAGCATCTGACAACAATGTAGTGGCAGATTCAATATGGGTTCTATTTTTCCTTTCAGCTACCCCATTTTGTTGAGGAGTTCTCGGAGCTGAGAAAGTATGCCCGATCCCTTCACTCTGACAGAACTCTTGCATAAGAAGAGAATCAAACTCTGTCCCATGATCACTTCTGATCAGGGCAATGTGAGTATTGAACTCAATCTGTATACATTTGAGAAACTCTGTCAGACACTTAAAGTTATCAGACTTCTTTCTTAGAAAGAACACCCAAGTGAATCTAGAGAAGTCATCTACAATTACTAAAGTGTAGGATTTCCCTCCTAGGCTTTGTACTGTGATGGGTCCAAATAGATCCATGTGTAACAGATACAATATCCTAGGTGAATCACTCTTATTAAGTGACTTGAAACTGTTTTTAGTTTGCTTGCCTAATTGACAAGCCTTGCAGAGTCCTTCCTTCTTGTAGGGGCCAGAAGGGAGTCCTCTAACAAGGTTGTCCTTGGATAGCCTAGCAATGGTTCTAAGGTTTAGGTGTCCTAATCTCTTATGCCATAAAACATTTGGTCTACAAACTGAATTGAATAAACAGATATCTATAGTAGTTGAAAGAAAATCTACTAGGTAGATGTTACCTTTCCTTTTACCTGTCAACACAGTTGTGTTGTCCTCTGACTTGATTTTGCATAAGGTTTTGCTGAAGGTCACCTGGTAGCCTTCATCACATAGCTGACTGATGCTGATTAGGTTGTGCTTCAGTCCTTCCACATATGCTACTTTCTTGAAGGTTACAGAACCAATCTGGACTGCTCCATAACCTTTAGTTTGTCCAAAGTTGGAGTCACCAAAGATAACCTTGGGTCCAAGCTTGGCTCTAAAGGAATTGAGGTTGTCCTTGTTCCCTGTCATGTGCTTAGAGCACCCACTATCCAAATACCATTGCTGGTTAGATGTTGGATAGGTCTTCACCTGCACATAAAACAATTCACTTGTTTTTGACCCAGTTTACCTTGGGCCTAGGTTGATAACCTTTAAATTCAGAAATGAAGGATATCCCTGGCTGACTCTTATATCCTTCAGGATGATATCTCCTTGGAGGTATAATCCATTCAGTATAAGGGTTGAAGGTTTGGGATGAAAAACCCTTAGGATTTAATTTTGACTTGCCTTTGAAAGAATTTCCAGAGCTCTGACCTCTGTTCGACGATCTTGGAGCTGCTTTCGACGATCGTGGGTCAGATCGTCGAGCTCCGTTCGACGGTCGACTATGGCTGAGGTCAGGTATATGGGATCGTCGACCTGCGTTCGACGATCGTGGCTGAGATCGTCGATCAGCGTTCGACGATTTGTCCTGAGATCGTCGAGCTGCGTTCGGCGATCGTCGATCTCCGTTCGACGATTTGTGCTGGACTTTAGTTTTCTGAGGCAGATCAGAATTTTTCCTGGCAACCTCTACAACTCCCTTTCCCTTGTCAGAAATGAACTTGATAGGGGTTTTTAGAACAATAGGTTGGCTGGATGAGGAACCCAAGCCCAGTGTACTGTTGAATCTTGAGTTCACTGTGCTTGTGATGTCCATCAGCTTGATGCTTCTCCCATTGAGAGATTCTTCAAGCTTCTTGGCCTCAGAGAGCTCACTCTTCAGTGAAGCTATCTGTTCCCTATAGTTCTCCAACTCCTGAGAGAGTTTGAGGTTTTCTGATTTTAAAACATTTTGTTCAGATAATTGATTTCTGAGAGAGATGATCTCTTTCTCAAACTTTAGCAGGTCTAAACATAGTGCTTTAAATTCAAATTTAAAATCTTCTGAAGTAAAATCAAAAGAGCTGATTACCTGATCTTCTTCAGGTTGAGTCTCTGAGTCTGACTCTGACTCCTCTTCCTCTGAGTTGTGTTATGAGGCATTGATTGCCATCTGGCAGAACTCCTTTTCCTCTGCATCATCCTCATCATCACTGGAGCTGGAAGAGGCTTCTGACTCCTCTTCAGTCTCATTCTAGGATTCAGCAACAAATTCTTTCCTTGTGTGCTTATTTTTGCTGGAGGAAGGTTTGCTATTTCCATTCCTTTTGGAGTCCTTCTCCTTTCTTCTTTCTTTTCTGTCCCTTCTGTCCTTGTTCTTGTTCTCTGGACAGTCAGGAACTATGTGCCCTGGTTTCCTGCAACCAAAGCAAATAATGTCTTTGTTATTGCCAATGGACTTGTCATACCTTGGCTTGTCCTGCTCCTTGTATGATCTTCTTCTGAAGTCCTTTTTGGACATCTTATAGAATCTTTTGGCCAACAAGCTGAGAAGTTCATCATTGGCTGTTCCTTTTTCTTCAGGCAGATCCTCAGTTGCCTTTAATGCTATAGTCTTCTCCTTTCTTGTGGCTGGTGAAGCAGCCTTCTGTTCTTCCTCTCTGTTCTTGATGAGTAGCTCATAAGATTTGAGCTTACCCAACAAGGCTTCAGTGGTGATCTCATTCAGACTTCTGGCATCTTTAATTGGCCAGATTCTTGAATCCCAAGTGCTGGGGAAGCACATTAGGATCTTGTCATTAAGTTCTATCAGTGAGATCTCTTTGTCTAATGTCCTCAGTTCACTGACAATTAGACTCAGTCTGTTATACATGTCTCCCACTGACTCAGTTTCTCCCTTCTTGAAGTTCTCATATTGGGAGATGAGATGGGATCTTCTGTCCTTTCTCTCATCAGATGAGCCTAAAACTATTTCTGAGAGCTTGTCCCAAATCTCCTTGGCTGAATTACATTCAGCTACCTTTTGAAAAATGTCATCTGACATTGTCTGAGCTAGAATGTTCATTGCCTTGGCATCAGCTACTTTCCACTTTTTGATGTCAGCATCTGTTCCTGATGGAGGTGGAACAGCATTTGTGCTTGTGCTCTCTGGAGGTCTTGGACACACTGTCAACACAGAATTAAAAATATCTTCGTCAATAGAATTCATGTAGAGTCTAATCCTTGCTTTCCAAAGTGCAAACTTTGACAGATTGCATACTGGAGGTCTGGTGCTAGCATAATCTTTATTTTGGGCCATGACTTGTGCAAGCTAAATCTAATAATGAAATATAAAAGAAGGATCTAGATTGGGATCTTGGGGTTCAGGTGTTAGCCTGTACAACCAAACAGATATGATATGTTTAACCAACCTCCCTCTGATACCAATTGAAAGGGGAAACTAGATCAGATATACTCTAGAGGGGGGGGGGGGGTGAATAGAGTATATGGTGCTTTTAAAACACAAGGAAAAACTTTTGCAAAGCTTTACAACAATTGTTGTAATGAGTGTAAGCAGGGAAGCAGAAATAAAACTAATCACAAAACCAAGCTATGCAGAAACTAAGCACAAGAAAATCTAGGCCAGAAACAAAAAGAAAACATGCAAAACCAGATGACACAAGGAATTATAGTGGTTCCCCAAACTTGGGTACATCCACTCTTCTACCACCCTAGGTAGGAATCCACTGCAGGATGAGTTGATCAGGTGTCCTGGGCACCAATGAGCTTTTGATAAGGTGCTCAAAAACCAAATCAGATTTTTTGATCAGGTGTCTTGCCACCAATGAGCTTTTGACAAGGTGCTCAAAAACCAGATTCAAACTTTTGAAGGGAGTTTGAGAAACCCTTTACAGAGTGGGGGTGAGAGAGTGATGGCAGTCTTCTCTTTCTCAATCAACTAAGAAGACTAAGTGGATTGATTTCAAAGCTCCCCCTGAGTCCTTGATCTTCAGGAAGATGAGCTTTGCTGAGGGTGATAGGCCTTCAAAGATAGATCTCCAGCAAAAGATGATTTCAGCAAGCTGAAATGTTGAGTGTCTGGAGTCTTGAAATGATGTTGGCCTTGAACACTTTGAGAGCTGAAGAGATCTGAAGATTGTTTGAAAGCTTGATCTCTTTTTGATGAGTGTTCTACAGAATTCTTGTTGACAGAATATTTTCAAAGAGTCTCTGTATATTGAGTTGTGTCCTGTTCTTGTCAATCTCTTATTTGATTCAAAAACATTCTCTCTTTTATTCTCTGTGTCTGAATAGAATATCACTCTGTCAAAGATAGCCGTTGGTCTACATTGATTACAGCCTTAATTGCATAATTTGTTCTGAAGGAAAGTCCACTGAATTGTTCCTAGAAAAATCCCTTGAAACTTGCTCCAGAAGTAAATGAAAACGGCTGGCAGATCTTCTGAATTAAATGCAGAATAACTTCTATCTGATTTAAATTTGAATTCTGAAAGATAACTGAAATCGTCGAACTGAGCTCTGCTATCGTCGAGCTGAGCTCAGTGACCTGGAAAATGCAAGCAGCAACATAATCGTCGATCTGAGCTCAAAGATCGTCGAACTGAGCTCAGAGATAAGGATCCAATGCAGAGTCAAAATCGTCGACCTGAGCTCAGCGATCGTCGAATGGAGTTCGACGATATTGAGAAGTTGAGCTCAGCGATCGTCGAGTGGAGCTCGACGATATTATGAGGTTGAGCTCAGCGATCGTTGAAAGGAGCTCGACGATCTGTCGAAGTTGAGCTAGACGATCGTCGACCGGAGTTCGACGAAACGTCGTGCTGAGTTCGACGATTTGGACTTAGTCTCCAAAAAAAACTTTGGTCTTCAGGGCAGCTTCCAATCCTAGACTTCTAACCCTTAGACTCAATTCTAATTGACCTATTAAGCTATACAGAAGGTCAAAACACAGATTCCTAGAGACATAGTGATCCTGACCCAAATTAGTAATAGGGTGTTCCAACACGAAGTCTGCCGGGAAGATAAACTTGTCAACCTTGACTAGAACATCCTCCACTATCCCTATTTGATATTTTATGGAATAATCTGTTAATTGGATGCTCAGTTTGGTTGGGCTTGGACAACCCAATCCTAATTTTTGAAAAAGCGAGTATGACATTAAACGGATACTTGCGCCCAAATCTGCTAAGACGTCTTTTATTAATAAATTACCAAAAATGTACGGGATTAAAAATCGTCCCGGATCGTTTAGTTTTGGGAGTATTTTGTTTAATAAAACCGCTGAGAATTCAGCGTTAAGGGAAACTCGCGATATATCCTCGAGTTTTTTTATTAAAAAGTAACACTTTAAGATATTTTGTTGATTTTGGCATATGTGTGATTGTCTCGTAGAATGGGACATTAATTTGTATTTGTTTTAAAATTTATAAAAAAAAATTATAATGCTCGTCTTGTCATTCATTATTTTATTTAGAAGGATAAAGTAAAGATGATGGAGAAATATGCGTAGCAGTGTTAAAAGAATAAGAAATAGGAGGTGGGGTATAAACTCTGACCTCAAATTTGGATTCTACCATGATAGGTGAATTTACCTCCTTTCCACTTTGAAGTGTGATGGTGTGGGCATTCTCCCGCGGATTTGGCTCCGTACTCCTTGGTAAAGCTCTTGGTTGGCGCCCCGACAACATCTTTGAAATCTGTTCTATTTGAGTTTCCAAATTTTTAATTGATCCAGTTAGGTTCCAGATATTGAACTCATTTGTAACGACATATTTAGTAAAAATGTCTTCTATCAGAGCGGGTCGTAGTGGTTGTGATTGTGGTGGTGGTTGTGGTGCAAGTCCAATTGGATTTGCATTAGGCGGACGATGAGCATTATTGGAGTTACTCAATGATAAATTTGGATGAGTCCTAAACCCTTGATTATATGTATTATTATACGAATTAATATTTGGGTCATATGAAGGAGGTTGATATGGATTCCCTATATAATCGACTTATTCTTCTATTATATTATTATTTGGATTCCAAGTAGGGTTGGCGGAAGAAGCAAACATCCTGCTATTTGCCTAGTTAGATACTCTACTTGGAGTGCTAAATTAGAAGAACCGTCGAGCTCATAAAGCCCAGCTGGTCTATTAGGGTGTGACCTAGGCACGTTCCACTGGTAGACATTTATGGTCATTTTCTCAAACAAGATTTGAGCGGTCTTCAGAGTTTTATTATTTAATGTTCCCATGACAGCATCATCAATCATTTGTCTGATTTGAAAATTCAAACCATTATAAAATTGTCTGCACTTGGAGTCAAGCTGGCAGTACGTGATGTGGACACCTACGTAAAAAATTTTTAAAGCATTCGCAAGTCTCATAGAGAGAGTCAGACTCGCCTTGAACAAAAAAAGAAATATTCACACGTAATTTAGCAGTTTTAGCAGTTTTAGCAGGCGAAAAATATTTTGTTAAATTTTTTTTGTCATATCAGCACAGGTAGTGATGGATCCTCTAGGTAGAGAACCCAACCACCACTTGGCTTTCATCCGTAATTAAAGTGAAAATAAACGCAAATGAATGACATCATCAGTGACGCCATTTATTTTAAATGTGTCACAAATTTCTAAGAAATTTGACAGATGGGTGTTGGGATCTTCATTTGGCAATCCATCAAATTGTACCGAGTTTTGAATTATTTAGATTATGCTAGATTTGATTTCAAAATTATTATTAGCAATCGCAGGACAAACGATACATGACCCGGTGTTGTCTAAGTTTAGTAGCGCATAATAAGACAGTCCTTTGCGGGGCCGTGACTGGAATTTATTCTTTCACAGCTTCAACGTGCGTGATTCCAATGGACTCTTCCAGATTTAATGTTAAATCTTGATCACGAGATTGAAGACGCATATGGTAGGTGCGGTCGATTTCAGGATCAAAATTAAGATTATGATCAACTGGATGGTCTCTTTGGGTCATGCATTAAAAAATATTAAATAAAAAAGTTTGAAGCAACAAATAAAAAGTAAAAAAATAATTAAAGTTTTGTTATTATTAGAAAAAATAGTTTTTTATAAAAACAAAGGATTTGTAATCAACTATGAATTTGCGGTTTGTTTTTTTTATAAAAATAGTGGTTTTTAATAATAAAAAAGATAAAAGCAATAATGATTCCTTTTTTACTTCAAATATCAATACAAGATGCTCCCCGACAACGGCGCCAAAAAACTTGATAAGTAAGAATTGCAGCTTTGTGATGCTTGAGGTAGTTTACATTGAAAATCAAGTTGAATGAGTAAATTACGCGTTTATGTGTTCTATCTCTTTTACTTATATACTGTGATTAAGAAGTGTACCTATCAAGTAATAGTATAGTATTTTTAAAATATCAAGGTCGTATTTTTTCACGGATCTCTGTCGAGTACTCTACTTTAAGGAATAGAACTATTATTTTACCAAAAAAAGTTGAGGGTTTTTTTAAAAAGTTAAAATAAAAGTAATACGTAGAATTTTGAAATTAAAAGAGGGAGAGAACCCTCGATTTTTGATTTAATTTGAAAGAAAATAAAGAAACATTCTACTTTTTTATTAATTAAAATACTTGACCGTGGAGATTTCCTAAATATGAATGTACATCTATCGAGGATACACCCACCTAAGATTAAGATAAATTGACTGAACTTTTGTCCTCCAAAAATACCTTAATACACGATTTACGTTGTGAACCCCGTTATTGACCTCTTACTGTTATTTGAAGGCTAAACTTGGGAGGCTTACGTTCATCTCTATCGAGTGTAAAGCGTAGTTTCTCTTTATTTGAGAGTGATCAATTCGTGGACACGAACCTTTCGGCTACTAACTACAAACTACGGAAATGAAAACCATATATCAATTTATATGGTTCCCCTCAACTTAATTCTTAGGTAATTCTTAAGTGTTTAATTTGTTATTTATAAAATTAGGGCTATAAATATGTAACGACTCCTTCCGTTAATATGGTATATAATAGAAGGTCCGGCCGGGGCCCCACACCATATATCACAAAACAGGCGGCGAAGTCACGGAGTGATACCAGAGTTGCGCATCCTAACTTATATCATTCTAGTGGGAGCTTATAACACGAAACTGAACTCCAAACATGAATGTCCACTTTGATATATATAAATAGAAATGTTCACCAAATACAAAGTCAGTTGGCCTTATGGCCTTAGAGTTGTTCTTTACAATAGTGGCTTCCAAATATCGGCGTGCAGGTCGGCCGCACATGAACAAAACATAAGAGTTTCATTTAGCCTTCAAGGCTAGCAGAAGAAGCAGCAGCAACAGCAGGGACTTCATCCTTTAAATGTCCCGCTCGGTTCTCCAGCACCTGTACAAGGACAACCCACCCAACGGCGGTAAACAAGACAACGGTCAGCATTCAGCTGACCAATTTATAACGACCCTACCCCTTTCCCGGGGCAGTGACATTCCTTCCCTGCAGGCATAACAATTCATATGCATATATATACATCACATATTGTGCACTCACACACAAACATTCCATCACAACCGTCAGCCACCCGGCCCGACGATCCGTGCACTCAGGGCACATTCTTGGTGTACCGGCGAACCAGGGTCCCACCACCGTATCAGGGCCGAAACCCAACGTTAAAAGTTGAGCATTTACTCCATGGCGTGCACGCAGATATTTTAGTATTAATGACCCGGGATTGGCCCGTAGCCCCCCATGGTGTCGTGGCGCGCAGGCCTAAGACTCTCGCTATGCGCTCCAACATACTGCACTTTCAGGTCTCACGTCGGACGAACATAACGTAGGTCGAATCAGCCACCCCCCGTTGCTCAAGTCGCCTTGCCATCGCCGAGTACATCATACTTGCGGCTAAGAAAAGGCGCGTGTCGGTTTCACCTTACCTGTTTGGCATAAAGCCTGGGTGTTTTCTTGGGCACACCAGTACTTGCTGTGACTACCCTTCACATACACCACCCATTCAGTATCACAAGCATCAGAGGGTCTTTCCTAGACTTCTGTGTCAGTACTTCCTGCTACTACCCTTCAAAGGAACAACCTAGTAAACATCACAACTATCAAGGTATTTCCCTGCATCTCAAATCCAATACTTCCTGCTACTACCCTTCACATACACAATCCATGAACAACAAACATTACAAGGGTATTTCCTGAACTTCCAATCCAGTACTTCATGCTACTACCCTTCACAGGTACAACCCATCGACTGCCAAAACTACACGTTTAATCACGGAGTCTTCTCCGGTGCATATATGCAACATCACCAATCCAGACCAACCTGTCCAGATGGGTTTCACACAACATGCCTATTCCATACTCCATTTCCAGATATATATGTCAAATCATTGGGGATTCCATGAATCAACCCAAGGGACTCCCGTAACAAGCCACCCTCTGGTGGGGGAATCCTATATACATGCCAAAAAGGAAGCCTGCATATGGCTAAGAAGAAAGATCGTTACCCTTGAAGATCGCTTCAGAACCATGGACTTTTAGCCGGCTGGAAAGGACCGCAGCGGCTTTGCCTCCACAATGCTAGCCTCGGATCTCGAAACAGAACTCCGCAGCTCCACCGGTGGCCGGCTTTCCTCCTCCTTCTCCTTTCTCTCTAGGTTTGTAGAAAGATGATGGCCAAACTCGAATGAGTATTTCCATCTCATTTTCGGCCTTACGGAAGGAGGGAGAGACCTGAGCCATCAGATCCCAGCTGAGAAAATGGACGGCTACGATTTTGCCATAAAAGGCTAACTTTTTCCTGACACGGCCTGTGTAACACCCCCATCTGTCGCATGACATATAACAGAAGGTCCAGCTGGAACCCGACGCCATATACCACAGACAGTCGGAAGGATTACCAAATGAATAATCAAACCATCCAATTAATACTACTCGTCCTACACAGAGCATTCTAGCGGAAGTTTTTAAAGTTGAAAGAACCCAAACTTAAATCCATCAAATATGAATGTCCACAGCTACAACAATAGGAATGAAACCCCAAATACACTGAAACAGGTACATGGCTTTATGGCATTACAAATGTTCACTTAATATAACATGTCTTACATACATCGGCTCGCAGGCCGGCCACACATGACAAATGTAAAAACAACTATTCTACGACCTTCTAGGGCCAGCACAGCAACATGAGCTCCAGCCCGCTATTTGGCGCTCGGCTCCGCAGCACCTGCAAGCACATACCACCGCACGATGACAAACAAGGCAACGGTCAGCTAAAAGCCGAGCAAATTATAACGACCCCGCCCCTTACTCGGGACGGCGGTGCTCTTTCCCTGCATAGCATTAGTCCAATAAAATAATATAGCGTAATTATATTTCGCCACAGGTGTAGGCTCGCACGGCCCAACACCTCGTGCACTCAGGGCACATTCATGGTGAACCCTGACAAATCAGTGCATTCACCACCACCCCCAGGATGGCAACAACATGTGAGCATTTAGCCTATATGACCACCGTCTAAGGCTCCGACTATGCCTACGACCAGTGCCCGTCTTCGGATTTCTCGCACCGTACCACATAGCCTAGGTCCAATTCCACTTGCCCGTTGCTCACGCCGCATATACAATTTAAGTCCTACGCGCGGGCCAAGCTTCTCTCGGATCCCAAATTTTCCAAAACAATCTCATAACCCAGTTATGATCAAGGCCGGTTCCCAGACCGCCAAGTTAGTAAAACACGTTTCCGCTCAATTTTCCGGGTGCGCCTTGAAGCTAACCTCCAAGGATCCCTGCTGCAATCTACCGCGTAGAAACCCGAAAAACCCAAAGCACGGAGTCTTCTCCGGCAAATCATATCAAATGCAACATCACTGATCCAGACAAAACACGTTCGGGTAGGCTTCACACACAATGCCTATGCCCGTACTTACGATTCCGGGCTCTATATGCAACACAAGGGGGACTATTCACATCAACCCCAAGGAACACCACGCACTCACCGCACACTCGCGGAAGCGGGGTTCCCTATGCAAAAGAAAGAGCTTCACATGCTCAAGTTGAGAATCGTTACCCTTGTAGTCCGTTTTGGCGCCATAGAAAAACTACGCGGACAGAACTCTTCGCAATGACCTTCCCTCCATGGATCCGCTCTCCGATTTCGAAACGGTGCTCTGACGCTCTGCCGGCGGCCGGAAACCTCCTTCTTCTTCCTCTTCTCTCTCACTTTGGAAGGAGAAAGCTTTGGAGAGAAAATGAGGAATTAACCCCCTATTCCCGGCCTTAACAGAGCAGGATCTCATCTGGGCTGTCGGATCCTAATTAAAGAAAACGAACGGCTCAGATCTGCACAAAATTCTCCAGACCTGGGCCGAACACGGCTTGGCATACGACCGTGTCCCAGGCTGTGTGCCTCGATCCAGGCACGATCGTCGAACTGAGAAACGACACACGGGCCACGACACGCCCGTGTCTCACCTAACACGCCCGTGTCGGGTTACTCGACACGCCCGTGTTCGGGGGCGTGCCACGCATAACCGCCACGGCAACGGACACGACCCTACTGCACACGGGTAGGGACACAGGTTGGCACACGCCCGTGTCGGATGACACGCCCGTGTCATCCGGCCGTGTTCCTGGCCGTGTCCTTCTCGGGTTGAAAACGGCCAAAAATCACCAGCCAGACACGGCCTTGGACACGCCCGTGTCCTAGACCGTGTACCCCTATACAGTCACCAAAAATCCTTTTTTTTCGCGACCGACTCGCACACAATTTTCAGGGTGTTACAAATCTCCCCCACTTAAGGAATTTCGTCCCGAAATTAAGCAAAGGTACACAAAATATAAATGATACCTGAGTGGAATAACTCGGGGTATTCCTCCAACATAGCCCGCTCTCGCTCCCAAGAAAGCTCCTCACGTCTGCAATTATCCCAACGGACTTTTACCATTCAGACCTCCTTGTTGCGGAGTCGTTTGACTGCAACATCTTCAGTTCGTACTGGCCTGACCCTTATTGTTAACTCATAATCAACCGATACCTGATTGTCTGTAACGATCTGCGAGGGCTCTTGCACTGCCTTACGCAACACCGATACGTGGAACACGTCATGCAGCCAACTCAACTCCGTCGATAGCTTCAACCTATACGCCGCCTCACCAACACGCTCCAGGATTTCAAATGGTCCAAGGTATCTCAGACTCAGCTTCTTCAAGCGTCGAACCCGCGATACACCCTTGAACGGCTTGATTTTTAGATATACCATGTCGCCAACGTTGAACTCCACATTTCTATGTTTGGCATTATAATACTTTGACTGTCTATCCTGAGCAATCTTCAGCCTTTCCTGAATTGTACGTATCATTGAAGTGGCGTCTTCCACCGCTTGACGTTTATACAACTTCGATTCGCCTGCCTCCAACCAAGACAATGGCGTACGACACTTCCTCCCGTACAATGCTTCGAAAGGCGCCATTCCAATACTTGCCTGAAAGCTGTTGTTGTACGCAAACTCCACCATATACAAGTGATCCTCCCAATTCTTCCTGAAATCTAGGACGCACATGCGAAGCATGTCCTCCATAGTCATGTTGACTCTCTCGGTTTGGCCATCTGTCTGCGGGTGAAAGGTTGTACTGAACTTTAGCTTAGTACCCAACAGACCATGCACCAACCTCCAGTCATTTGACGTGAAGCGTCCATCACGATCACTAACAATACTACGAGGCACACCATGCGATCGTACAATATTATCCACGTAGAGTTCGACTAACTTTTCCACCGGATCTTCCTTCCTGACCGGGATAAAGTGTGACACCTTTGTCAACTTATCTACGACGACCCAAATGATGTCGTTTCTCTTCTGCGACTTCGGCAAACCATGCACAAAATCCATAGATATGTCATCAAATTTCCATTCTGGGATATGAAGGGATTTCAAGAAACCTCCGGGTTTCTGGCATTCCGCCTTCACCAATGCACATGTACGACACTTGGCCACATAATGTGCTACGTCTTTCTTCAAACCCGATCACCAAAATAATTTCTTCATGTCTCTATACATCTTCTTGCTTCCCGGGTGGATTGAGTACTTGGTATGATGAGCCTCATACATCAACTCCTCCCGAATATTATCCGCACTAGGAACGCATAGACGGCCGTCCTTCCTTAGCAACCCATCTTCAACCACAAACTGGGAATTTGACCCATCCAAAGATTCATCCAAGATTTGCTTCATGCTGTTATCCTGAACCAAAGCCCGCCGAACTCTATCCGCTAGGTCACACTGCACCTCTGTCCAAAACAGTTTCGCCTCGGCACTAGACTGCTTATCGACACAAGATATCTCCAATGCCTCCAACTCTTGGACAAATCTCTCATCATGTACCGATAACCAGTTGGCTTGTGCGGGAATCTTACGACTCAACGCATCCGCCACTGCATTTCCCTTCCCAGGCACATAATGTATCTTGAAGGTGTAGTCCCCTAAGAACTCCATCCACCTTCGCTGCCTCATGTTCAGATCCTTTTGGTCCAACAGGTACTTCAAACTCTTATGATCGGTGTAAATATCGACCTTCACACCGTACAGATAGTGCCTCCAAAGCTTTAGAGCAAATATCACGACCGCTAATTCTAAGTCGTGGACCAGATAATTCCTCTCATGAACCTTCAGTTGTCGTGAATCATAAGCTATCACTCTCCCATGCTGTAGCAAAACACAGCCCAAACCACTGCCCGAAGCATCACTATAGATCTCGAACCCTTCGGTTCCACTTGGCGAACATAAAATAGG
Organism: Platanthera guangdongensis; assembly: GCA_039583875.1. Classification (NCBI taxonomy): domain Eukaryota; kingdom Viridiplantae; phylum Streptophyta; class Magnoliopsida; order Asparagales; family Orchidaceae; genus Platanthera; species Platanthera guangdongensis. The sequence continues at coordinate 58,125,696 of CM077158.1, forward strand.
CGCCGTGGTCAACCGCCTCTTTAACTCTTCAAAAGACTGTTCGTACTCCGGAGACCACACAAACTTCTGATCCTTTCTTGTCAATGTCGTGAGTGGTAGTGCTATTCGCGAGAAGTTCTCTACGAAGCGCCTGTAGTAGCCAGCAAGCCCCAGAAAACTCCGGACCTCTGCCACCGTAGTCAAAGTAGGCCACTCCCGTATCGCCACTATCTTCGCCGGATCCACCGCTATTCCTTCTCCACTGACAACATGACCAAGGAACGCTATCGAGGATAACCAGAATTCACACTTGGAGAACTTTGCATACAACTGACTTTTCCTCAATGTCTCCAACACCATGTGTAAATGCTTGTAGTGATCCTCCTCGCACCGCGAATACACCAGGATATCATCGATAAATACTATCACAAACTGATCCAGATATTCTCTGAACGTCCTATTCATCAGATCCATAAACACGGATGGCGCATTCGTCAACCCAAATGGCATGACCGTGAACTCGTAATGCCCAAACCGCGTACTGAATGCTGTCTTTGAGATGTCGCTCTCCCTTATCCTCAACTGATAGTAACCGGACTTCAAATCTAACTTCGAATATACTGTTGACCCAACCAGCTGATCAAACAGATCGTCAATCCTGGGAATAGGATACTTATTCTTCTCCGTAAGCTTGTTCAATTCCCGGTAGTCGATACAAAGCCGCAAGCTCCCATCTTTCTTCTTAACAAACAGAACTGGTGCGCTCCAAGGCGACGAACTCGGACGCACATAACCTTGCTCTAGCAACTCTTGCAGTTGCACCTTCAACTCCGCCATCTATTTTGAATCTATACGATACGGAGAGCGTGACACCGGTTTGGCACTACACCAAACCACGTTAACCACATGATGGGCAGACATCAATGTCTTACACGACCCCTTTCACGCCCGCAAATGTCGTCTCATGACTAGCTCTCAACTGAGCCCCTAGCAACTTCGATCAACGTATTTCTGCTGCTCTGAGAGCCTGACCATACTAAAGATCACGCTGAATTCTCCTAGCGGTATCAACAACGCTTGCAAATCAAACTATTGACTCACAATCCAGACCTAAACGCAACAGATTCTATTTGCGCGCATTGAGTACCATAAGACAACAACATCTCTGAAACGTCTTTTGCCATCGAAAGAAGTATTACGACGTGCAAAACAATTCCTTTGGGCAAGCGGAGACGCGAAGCCCCCTTTAACGAACGGTGCTCTCGCCGAACAAACGAATGTCAGGACAAATCTCAACACAAACAGTTCTAAACTAGTATGAACAAGGACGACATGTGGTTATAGTTAACTGTTATAACTTTAAATCATACCTGTCACCACGACAGCGTGCTTTCTGGCCTCTTGCTGACCCAGCCTGTACACTTCAGAATTCCTCTCGGACATAAGGTGTCCGTTCCAACAGCTACGGGCAAAATGCCCCACCTTTCTGCAGATATAGCATGCTCCTGGGACTCGACTTGTAGTTGCCCCCAACGCACCAGACGAAGGGGCTGAGTTCGAAGTCTTCAGCTTCTTGTTCCAACTACGGACATCGGACTTTGAACTTGGCCCTTTGAATTGTGGTTTCTTAGTACTAGAGTCCTCACATGCTCCTGACATAGCTTCCTTAATCTTCTGAGCACCATCCCAACATTCTCGGGCAATGTGCCCTTTCTTGCTGTAACGCCCCGAAACTCAAAGGAGCAAAGGGGGACGTTTTGGGCCAGTTTGGGTTCTGGCAGCAGGAACACGTCCTGGGACACGGGCGTGTCCCAGGGCGTGTCGAGCCTGTGTCGACACTGAGACGGGAAGTCGACACTTTGGTCTCGACATTGTGTCGAGACTGGGCACACGGCCTGCGACACGGGCGTGTCGCAGGGCGTGTCGACCCGTGTCGACACTTAGCCGCGAAGTCGACACTCTGCGTACGACGAAGTGTCGAGACTGGGCACACGGCCTGCGACACGGGCGTGTCGTAGGGCGTGTGGACCCGTGTCGACACTTAGCCGGGAAGTCGACACTTCGGTATCAACAATGTGTCGAGACAAGGCACACGGCCTAGGACACGGGCGTGTCCAAGGCCATGTCATCAGGTCGACGATCTTCGCTCGACGAAGTGTCGAGTGTCGAGACCGTGTACATGGCCTGGGGTCCAGGCGTGTTGAGGTGACACGGGTAAGGACACGGGCGTGTCCTAGAACCCGTGCAGTGCTCGGGTTGATTTTGGGGAAAGATGATGGGGTACACGGCCGGCCACACGACCGTGTCAGGTGGAACACGGGCGTGTCAGCTCGAACACGGGCGTGTTCGATACCCGTGTGAGGTTCCAGGCGAGCCGATTTTGATGGAGAATGAGGCACACGGCCCTGGACATGGGCGTGTGCCAGGCCGTGTTCGGTCCAGATTGGGCATTTCAGTCCCGAATCAAAGCCGTTCGTTTCCTTATTTTGAGATCCAACGACTGGGGGTTGTTCCTGAAAGATATGGTACCTAAACACCTAGAGGGGGGGGGGGGTGAATAGGTGACCTAATCCTTTTCTAATTTTGTTGGCAGCCAAACAGTTATATCACAGATTTCAAACTACTTTTGCACAGCAAACAACAATAACAAAATATACACAGCTAATCCACAACACAATCACAGCACAGCACACAGTGTTTTATAGTGGTTCCCCAAGATATGGGTACATCCACTTTCCCCCTTCGCCTATCTAGCAGTGTACTAGATTCGGCCAAACTTCTCCACTGTCTCAGAACCCAAATTGGTTCCTACCTCAGGCCCAAAGCCTTACAACTCAGCTTTCTCCCAAAGCCTACACTCAGCCAATCAAGGCCTACACTCAGCCAACCAAGGCCTACACTCAGAGATCTCTATCTCCTACACTCAGGCTAACAAGCTCTACCCTCAGCCTTTATAAATATAGACTTACAAATCACTCAGATCCAATGGATCCTACAAGATAAAAATGTTTTACAAATAATAACTCTACAACTCAGAATTAAAGGAGGGGAGTTGAGAGATTCTTGATGAGTTCTTGGAAGAACTCAGCTGGATTCACCCTGACTTAGCTTTCTTCAAAGCTTCTTGAGTAGAACTGAATAAGGCTGAATCCTCTGTAGTTGTTCCTTGACCTCTGCCACTTAAGATCCAGACTGAATCTGAATCCTTCTTCTCAGCTTAGTTCCAAAGGCTGATTTCTTGGATGGAGCCCTCTCTCTCCAACTTCTTAGATCTGCACTTGAACTGCTAGATCTTCTTGTGTCGATACTCTTTGTATTACTTCAATAATTACTTCAACAACTCTTAACCACTTTCAACAACAGTTTCTATAAACTGTAGGTGCCTATTTATAGGCCTTCTTCATGGTAACCGGCTGATCCGGTCCATAACTGACTTCTGATATCTCTGACAGGTGCTGTAGACCGGCTGGAACGGCATCTGTCAAATCATCCAGTCATTTCTTGAAAATCTCTAACTATCTGATAGTGTCGAGACTTTCTGTCTTTAAGTGTCGACACTTATAGTCCAAGTGTCGACACATGCTGTGTAAGTGTCGACACAAGTCTACAAGGTGTCGACACAACTTCTTGTATGTCTTGACACAGATTCTTCTTCATGTGTCGATACTGAAATTGAGTGTCGACACAAGTACTTGTTCTTCTAGCTTTTGCTGAATTCTTCTAAGTGTCGACACATCTCCTTTGTGTCGACACATCTTCTTGTGTTGAATCTGTTAAGTGTCGACACTACTTCTTGGTGTCGACACATAGTCTTCTATGTTGATTCTTGCTGAGTGTCGACACAGCTCCTTGTGTCGACACACCTTCTTCTTGTTGAGACTTCAGCTGAGTGTCGACACATTCCTTTAGTGTCGACACTTGTACTTAGAATAATTTGTTGTTCTTTCTGTTCTTTGCTAAGTGTCGACACAGCTCCTTGTGTCGACACTTTCTTCAAGTGTTGAGTCTTCAGCTGTGTGTCGACACATTGTTCTGGGTGTCGACACATACTTCAAATGCTGACTCTTCTATTGAGTGTCGACACATTGTGCTGGGTGTCGACCCTTACTTCAAATGCTGACTCTTCTATTGAGTGTCGACACATTGTGTTGAGTGTCGACACTTACTTCAAATGCTGACTCTTCTATTGAGTGTCGACACATTGTGTTGAGTGTCGACACTTACTTCAAATGCTGACTCTTCTGTTGAGTGTCGACACATTGTGTTGAGTGTCGACACATGTACTTGGTCTCTGCAGACTTTTGCTGAGTGTCGACACAGCTCCAAGTGTCGACACTTTCTGGTGTAGACACAGCTTCACTGGGTGTCGACACAGCTCCTTGTGTCGACACATTCTGTCTGCACTTTACTTCACTGAGTGTCGACACAGCTCCAAGTGTCGACACTATCTGTCTGGTGTCGACTCTGCATCCCAAGTGTCGACACAATGACTCCAAGTGTCGACACTGCTTGTCTGGATGTCGACACAAGTCTTCTTAAGTGTCGACACTTTCCCTCTGGGTGTCGACACATGGACTTAGAAACTTTTTGCTTCAGTCCAGTACTTTCTTAACCTGCACAAGTAACTCAAACATACATCAAATACATTATGATGTATATCATTGAGTTGGGTGAGGCTTCTTCAAATCAGGTACATTTGACCAATGTACCCAACAATCTCCCCCTATTTGGAGAAGTCATAACCCTTAGTCAATGATATACACCATCCATAATTAAAATTACAAAATGATGTACAACAGATTATATTCAACAGGGTAAACATAAACATGTAGAAATTCACACATGTATACACATTCATCATTGCAGAACAATCAAGAAATAGACACATTTACAGAACAATCATGAAATATATTTATCATATATTGTTCTAACATTGTTCCTTATACATTTCCAGCAGTTTACAAAAATGTTTTTCATTCAAAAGATTACAACAATCTTCAAGTCAATTCCTAATCTATTTCTGGTCTGGTTCTTTGATAACAATGCCTTTGCTAGGTTGGACTTGAGCTTTGACAGTGGCTTCAGCAGTTGCAGCATCAGCAGGCTTCTTGCCTTTTAAGTCCTTCTTCTTCAGCTCTTCTTCTTTGATTTTCTGCCTCTCAAAATAGTGGTATGGCTTGGGGAAGTACTTGCTAGGCTCCACTGCAGTAGAAGGTAGCTTTCCCATCTTTGCCTTTCTTCTATATTGAACAATAGCCTCCTGTCTTATTTCATGTTTCCTCCATTCTGCTTCAGAGAACCACTTGTTCCTTTCATGAGCATTGTCCTTGGCATCTTTCCAGGCAGTTAAAATTATATTCCTAGAGGTAGGGCTCCACTGTTCAAAATCTGGCCTTTGTTCTGCTTGTTCCCTAAACCTCTTCTTTGACAACCTTGCCTCTTCTTCTTTCTCTAATGCCTCTTGCATAGCTACAGAAATAGGTTGAACAACCTTCTCAATATGAACTGTGGCCTTGCCCTCAGGTGGGCTATACATTGTGCTTACAGCTGCTTGAACCATGTCAAAATCTGGAGGTGGATAAATCACTTGAGCTACCTCTGGTTGCTCACCGCCAAGATATGCAGTTTGAATCCCTGATTCAGCAACATTGTCATCATCACAGAGTGGAGGATAGCCCAGTGTAGCTCTGATGGAGTTAGATATCCATTTGGCATGGTCAGAGCTAGCTTTGACTAATACTCTCTCCCCCTTTATGACTTCTTGGGCAACATGATCTCTTACATCATCCTTCTGGAATCTGATTTGACTATCCAAATACCTGATTCCCTCTTTAAAGTAAGGTTTGAGCTTAGTGAGATGTTCAGAGATGGCCTTCTGGGAATCTTGAATTGCAGTCTGGACAGCAGTAATTTCAGCTTGAAATACTTTATCAAAGTCAGCCTTAACTGCAGCAGCAAATGTAGAAGGTTCAGCAGTCTTATTCTTCAATTCAGTGACTATAGCATTATGAGATTGTGTGAGATTGTCATTCATTCTGAGTTGGTTTTCCAGCACATATCCTTGCTTCAATGCTATATCATCTACTTGTACTTTTATCTTCTCTTGGTGTGTTGCCAGATACACCACTGCATTGCCACCCTTGTGGAAGCAGTCTGTCATCTCTTTCTTGTTAAGGTTCATTTCAAACATTATAGACTTTATTTCTTATGCAAGATCAAACTGTAGGTCTTGTGCCCTTCATCCACATATGTCTCAATTACCTTTCTTTGCTCATCCAATTTGATCTGTAGTGCAACCATTAAAGCACTATAATCAGCAGTTGGAGCTTGCTGAACTATAGGCTGTGGGGCAATGGATTGCAAGGCTTTCTTATAACTCTGGCTTCTCCTCTTGAAGACATAGAGTTTCTTCTTCTTAGCCTTTGCAGCCTCATCTTATTCAGATTCTGAAGTGCTGGCTATTTCAATCCTTTCCTTAGGGCTTGGAGGTTTGTCAGCTTGCACATCAGGTGCTTTATCACTTTCTGGCCTTAAAGGCTCTTCCAGAACTGTCAGTTGATCCCCCTCAGCAGCAACACTCTTATCTTCAGCAGCATCAATTTCTTTATCAAAATCTGCTTGATCCAGATTTAGGAACAAGTCTTCCATTGTGAATTCTTGTGATGAAGGAGCTGGAGACAGCCTTTGCTCTTCAACCACTGGATCAGGAATTACTTCTACAGCAGATGTGTCTTCTATAACAACATCTAGAGCTTGACTAGGCAGCTGAGTTTGCTGAGGAACATCAGACAAATCAGCATCTGCCATAAGATATTCTAAAGAATTTAGGTCAGTGAGTACCTCTTGGATGATGATGGTGGCTTGCTCACTGTCCAGTGTAGATGGTTCCTCTACAACTGGATGCTCCCCCTGGCTTTGATCCCTGTGGATGGGGCTAGCTGGAGGCAGCTCCCCCTGGATCTCTGCATCAAATGGAGGAGCAGGAATCTTGTCAGCAGGCTCTCCCTCATGATCATCTGGAGTGAAGACAACCTGTTCTTCACTATCAGAATCACTAGTGGACTCTTGTACCACTTGTACAGTCTTTCTCTTCTTCTTTGGAGGAATTTATTTTTCAGATACTGGCTTCTCATGGGTTGACAGTTCCTTGGACAACACCCTGTCCCATCTAGAAAAGATCCTTAGATCCATCTTCCTCATGTGGTTGATCTTACTTCCTGCAGCTGTATTCATTACCTCTGGTATGGTACCAGCTAGGTAGAGACTAAGTATTCTGCCCAGGTTGGACTTCTTCAGACTTTCCTTGATCTTCTCAAACACTATCATTGACCAATCAGTTTTAATAGTGAAGATGATTCTTGTCATGATTTCAAACATGTAGGCAGACACTCTGTCATGCCCTCCAGTCTTGCTGAGTAAGACTTTTCCTACAATTTCAGACATGAACTTCCCTTGGTTATTCATTCCTTTTCTGTTGAATACAGATCCTATCTTCATCTTAGGATCAAGACCACACCAGGTTAAAGCTTCCCTGGTCTTTGAAGCAGTAACTTTTTCTTCATCTTGAATTTTGGGTAGCTGGAGCACCTTCCTCAGATTCTTTGGTGAAACCTTGACCTTAGTCCCATGAACTCTGGATTTGATTCTGAATCCAGATTCATCGACTGCAGCTCCATTAAGGAATTCGAGAACTTCTTTCTTCCAAATCTTTGTAGGTTCAGACAAGAGAAATTCTAGACCAGAATCGGCGACTAGGGTTACTACCGCCTGAATTTCTGCATCTGCATCGTCGAATGCGCCACGCACTAGCTCATAGCCCTCGTTAACGTTCTCCTCAAGCTTAGGAGCCATTAGGGTTTGGAGAATTTGTCTTTAGAAAAGAGAGGTGTCGACACAGTAGTTTTGGTCTCGAAACTTTGAAAGCGTGTCGACAAACAAAGACAGAACCCTATTTATACCTGTCTAATTTTGAAGATGAACAGGCGGGACAGTTATCTTAGGATGTGTCGACACTGGCAATAAGTGTCGACACTGACTTATAATGTCTCGACACACATGTGTCGACACAAGTTTAGTCAACAGATTTTATGTGTCGACACTTGGTTATGTGTCGACACAACATATCTCGACACATAGTCGAGACTTTACTTAGAAAATTCTGAGTAGAACTTAAGTGTCGACACCACATTGGATGTGTCGACACCTACAGGACATGTGTCGACACTAACATTCTGAAGTGTCGACACCACATTCCTAGATGTGTCGACACCTTTTTCCTGAAGTGTCGACACCACTATTCTGTGTCGACATAGACTTGTCTATGTGTCGACACCTTTTAACTTAGTCATTTTCAAATCTGTAAACTTACTCTAAGTTTATCATTCCTAGTTCAATTTTGAATCTATTGAACTTAGCTTCTTCTAGTGGCTTAGTAAACATATCAGCTACTTGTTCATCTGTTTTAACATATTCTAATAAAATATCTTCTCTTTCTACATGCTCTCTAAGAAAGTGATATTTAATTTCAATATGTTTTGTCCTACTATGGGATACAGGGTTATTAGCTATTGAAATAGCACTTGTAGAATCACAGAATAGTGGAGTTCTACTTACCTGAAATCCATAGTCCTCTAGCTGATGTTGAATCCATAGAAGTTGAGCACAGCAACTTCCTGCAGCCACATACTCTGACTCAGCTGTGGAGATAGCCACACTGGTTTGCTTCTTGCTACTCCATGAAATTAGTCTTCCACCTAGGAATTGACAGGTTCAAGTAGTGCTCTTTCTATCCTCTTTGCATCCTGCAAAGTCTGCATCTGAATAACCTGTTAGATCAAAATCTCCATTCCTAGGGTACCAGAGGCCTAGATAGGGAGTGCCCTTTAGATATCTCAATATTCTTTTGACTGCAGTCAAATGAGACTCTTTAGGGCAGGCTTGATACCTTGCACAAACACATGTAGCATACATGATGTCTGGTCTACTAGCAGTCAAGTATAATAGGGAGCCAACTATCCCTCTATACAAGGTTTCATCTACAGGTTTCCCTGCATCATCCTTGCTAAGAGACATACTTGACCCCATAGGAGTCTTCATGGTACTGGATGAATCCATACCATACTTCCTTATGAGTTCTAGGGTGAACTTTGACTGACAAATGGACAAACCACTCTCAGTCTGTTTAACTTGGAGTCCCAAGAAAAACTTCAGCTCTCCCATACTACTCATCTCAAACTGACCTTGCATAAGTTTTGCAAACTTTTTGCAAAGGCTGCTTTCAGTAGACCCAAATATAATGTCATCTACATATATTTGGACTAGTATGACTTTGCCTCTAGATTTCCTAAGGAATAGAGTCTTATATATTTCCCCCTTGAGAATTTGTTCTCAATGAGGAAACTAGATAGGGTTTCATACCAAGCCCTAGGGGCTTGCTTTAACCCATATAAAGCTTTCCTAAGTCTATAGATATAATGAGGTAGAGTTGGATCAACAAAACCTGAAGGCTGCTCCACATAGACTTCTTCTTTCAGATTACCATTTAAGAATGCTGACTTGACATCCATCTGGTAAACCTTGAATCCTTGATAGGTTGCATAGGCCAAGAACATCCTTATGGCTTCCAGTCTGGCTACTGGAGCAAAGGTTTGATCAAAGTCAATACCTTCTTCTTGCCTATATCCTTTAGCAACCAGTCTAGCTTTATTCTTAATGATGACCCCTTGTTCATCCATCTTATTCCTGTAGATCCACTTAACTCCTATTACATTATGGTCTTTAGGTTTAGGAACAAGTTCCCAAACCTTGCACCTCTTGAACTGATTAAGCTCTTCTTACATTGCTTCAGTCCATTGTGGATCTTGTATTGCTTCTTCAAATCTTTTAGGTTCAACTTGAGACAAAAAGCTGGAGTAGATTGCTGCATTCATGTTTCTACTCCTGGTTTGTACTCCTTGTCTTGGATCTCCAATAATCAGCTCTACTGGATGATCTCTTAGATGCCTGTTGGCTGGAGGCAATCTTACTTCTGGTTGAACCACTTCAGCATCTGCATCATGCTGTATACCTTGGATTTCTTCAGCAACTGGCACATGTAGTTCTCCCCCTGGACAGCAGCTACTCTCCTCTCCTTGCTGTCTTGCAGCAGGCACTTCTTCTATAGTAAGCTTGTCCATTTTCTTTGTCAAACCTGTGGGGCTGCATACATTGCTAGACAACTCATTATTAATAAGTTTAGTCTCATCAAAAACTACATGTACAGTCTCCTCTACAACTTGTGTAGTCAAGTTGTAGACTCTATAAGCCTTACTATTATTGTTGTACCCAACAAAAATTCCCTCTTGGGACTTGGCAGCAAACTTAGTTAAGTAAGACTTCCCATTGTTAAGTATGTAGCATTTACAACCAAAGATCCTAAAATAGGATATGTTTGGTTTCCTGCCTTTCACTACTTCATAGGGGGTCTTGTTAAGCCTTTTAGTGATGGTAGCCCTATTTATAACATGACATGTAGTGTTAACTGCTTCAGCCCAGAAATACTCTGGCAGTGATGTATCACTCAATAGGGTTCTATCAGCCTCTATCAAGGTTCTATTTTTCCTCTCAGCAATGCCATTTTGCTGAGGTGTTCTAGGTGAAGAGAATTCTTGAAATATCCCAAAGTCTTCACACAGTTTTGTCATGCTTTCAGACTGAAACTCAGTACCATGGTCACTTCTAATCTTAACCACAGTATTATTTAGTTCATTCTGAATTTGCTTGACAAAGCTGTAGAAGACACTAGGTATTTCAGATTTCTGTCTTAAGAAGAACACCCAGGAAAACCTTGAGTAGTCATCTACAACTACAAGGGTATAGACCTTCCTACCTAAGCTGTGAACTGGCATTGGACCAAAGAGATCCAAATGCAAGAGGTACAAACACCTCACAGCATCTTTGTTTTCTATGCTTTTAAAGGTGGATTTAGTCTGCTTGCCCTTTTGACAAGCTGAGCAAATACCATCTTTGACACACTTAACTTGAGGACCATTCCTCACTAACTCTTTGCTAAAGAGTTTGCTAATAGTCTTGTAGTTAAGATGGACAAGCCTCTTGTGCCATTTGACACAATGAGAGACTGTCTCATCAGCTACAAGACAAACTGGAGAACCATTGTTCTCAACCATAATGTCTAGACAGTAGACATTCCTCTTCCTATATCCTGTCAAAATGATCTCTTGATCACTTGACCTCTTGATATGACAACCATTTTTAGCAAATGAGATGTCATACCCTACATCACTTAATTGACTTATACTTATTAGGTTGTGTTTCAACCCTTTAACATAAGCCACTTGAGTAATGGTAACTAAGTTTGAAGAAATGTTACCAAACCCTTTGATGATTCCTTTTTCAGAACCACCAAAGGTCACTTTAGGACCATTTTTGATTGGAATGTAGTCCTTCAGTAGTCCCCTAGTTCCAGTCATATGTCTGGAACATCCACTGTCCAAGTACCATGTAGGGGTATGGCCACTTGGACTCACCTGCAAAACAAATTAATGAACCTTAGAACCCAAAGTATTCTTTGGTCCTTGGTGATTGTTAGTTTGCAATTTGACAAACCTACCTACTGGCTTTCCAACAGGTAGTTTGGAACTCACTTTGGCACTCACATTGTGCCAACAGTCTACTGCAAAATGGCCAACTTGGCCACAGCACCAACATTCAAATTGATTGTACCTTTGCTTAGGTACTGCCTTGGCTGTCTTGACTACAGCAGGCTTATTGAATGTTGGGGCTTTGCCCTTGGACTTATACTTGGACTGCTCAGTCCCTGCAGGTCTAACAAAACCCAGTCCAGCCTTGCCTTTATGATGAACAAATTCATCAATTAAAGGTAGCACTGATTTAGGTTTTGAAAACCTAGCAACAAGCTCTTTCTCTTTCTGAAGATTGATCTCCAGTCTCTTAATTTGATCATTCTTATAGGTGATAGTTCCCATCTGAATCACAGTAATGTGTTTCAGCCTGGCTACCTCATTCAGTTTTTGATCAAATTGCTTCTCAAAATCTGTTGCAGCAGCTTTAAGATCAGCAATTTCCTTTGCCTGACTTTTGGCTAGGGTCTTGCTTTTCTTGTAGGCTTGCAACAGTACCTTATATTCATCTATAAGCTGATGAATATCTTCCTCAGACTCAGATATATTCTCATCACTTGATGAAGAAGAATCTGATTCTGAACTAGAACAAGAACCTGAATTTAAACTTGAACTTAGTACCTGACTGGGTCCTGGCTGCTCCAGGATTTTGGCACTGTCTGTCAAAGCCATTAGTCCTTGGCAATGACTGTCTTCTTGTTCATAAATTGACTCCAAGATTTGCATGAATTCTTCCTCTCCTTCTTCAGCAAACAACCCTATGTAGGCTTCAGCCTCAGACTCAGTTTCTGAAGAAGAGATATCTGATAGAGTCTTCTCCTTCTTAGCAACAAAAGACTTTTCTTTCTTCCCTTTGAAGTGAGTCTTTTTCCTGTCACCAGATTCCTTTCTCTTCTCTGGACAATCTGCAATAACATGGCCCTGTCTATTGCAGCAATAGCAAACAATCTTTGAACTAGTTGCCTTGCTTGATTTTGTCCTTTTCTTGTCATTCTTTGAAGACCTCTTTTTCTGATAAGAGTCTTCCTTTCCTTGTGATGTAGAAGGCCTTGACCTCCACTGTTTCTTTTTCAAAAACTTCTGAAAGTGTCTAGTGAAAGCAGCAAAGTCTTCATCACTTTCACTGCTCTTAGACTATGTGCTGACAGACTCATCAGATTCTGATTCAACTACCTCTGGAGGTGGAGTTAAAGACTTATTCCTGCACTTTCTGGGAACTTCTGTCTTGAAAGCAATAGTTCTTTCTTTGTGCTCAGTCCTTGTTGATTTCTCCTCCTCTTTTCTCACTGTTAACTGCATTTCATAAGACAATAGCTTGCCAAACAGTGTGGGAGGAGGAATTTCCCCCAACTTAGCCATTTCTCTTATGTCATAGATCTTGGTGTCCCAATCTTTGGTTAGGGACCTTAAGAACTTGTCATTTAGTTCATAGTTACTGAACTCTCTTCCATAAGACATGAGTTCATTAACTATTCTGTAAAATTTCTTATAGCACTCAGTGATGCTATCACCCTTTCCTTGCCTAAAGCTTTCATACTCCTGATTTAGCAAGGACTTCCTATCTTGCCTAACTTCTTCAGAACCTTCCATATAAACAATGAGAGTATCCCACATCTCTTTTGCTGTTTTACAGTGAATTAAGTTATGAAAAGTTGCATCATCAATGACACTCACTATTATGTTCTGTGCCCTCTTGTCCATGGTGGACAGAACAATTTCATCCTTAGTCATCTCAGAGAAATCCTTTGGAGTTCTCTGATTTGCATCTAGAACTGAAATCTTCATGGGCACATAAGGCCCTTCCTTTACTGTGATGTAGATTCTAGGGTCAGAGGCTTCCATAAATAGCCTTACCCTTTCTTTCCAGATCCCAAAGATCTCCTTTCTGCATATGGGTAATTTCATGGAACCCAATTCCTTGTGATTCTCATAGGAACCCATGTTTCTTGATTTTCTTGAATTTCTTGAATCTGTGTTTTCCCTTACACTGAATCTGCCAAACAGGATCTCCTCAGACTGTTAGTCCCAGGATCGTAACCTGGCTCTGATACCACTTGAAAGATATAGTACCTAAACACCTAGAGGGGGGGGGGGGGGGGGGGGTGAATAGGTGACCTAATCCTTTTCTAACTTTGTTGGCAGCCAAACAGTTATATCACAGATTTCAAACTACTTTTGCACACCAAACAGCAATAACAAAATATACACAGCTAATCCACAGCACAATCACAGCACAGCACACAGTGTTTTATAGTGGTTCCCCAAGATATGGGTACATCCACTTTCCCCCTTCGCCTATCTAGCAGTGTACTAGATTCGGCCAAACTTCTCCACTGTCTCAGAACCCAAATTGGTTCCTACCTCAGGCCCAAAGCCTTACAACTCAGCTTTCTCCCAAAGCCTACACTCAGCCAATCAAGGCCTACACTCAGCCAACCAAGGCCTACACTCAGAGATCTCTATCTCCTACACTCAGGCTAACAAGCCCTACCCTCAGCCTTTATAAATATAGGCTTACAAATCACTCAGATCCAATGGATCCTACAAGATAAAAATGTTTTACAAATAATAACTCTACAACTCAGAATTAAAGGAGGGGAGTTGAGAGATTCTTGATGAGTTCTTGGAAGAACTCAGCTGGATTCACCCTGACTTAGCTTTTTTCAAAGCTTCTTGAGTAGAACTGAATAAGGCTGAATCCTCTGCAGTTGTTCCTTGACCTCTGCCACTTAAGATCCAGACTGAATCTGAATCCTTCTTCTCAGCTTAGTTCCAAAGGCTGATTTCTTGGATGGAGCCCTCTCTCTCCAACTTCTTAGATCTGCACTTGAACTGCTAGATCTTCTTGTGTCGATACTCTTTGTATTACTTCAATAATTACTTCAACAACTCTTAACCACTTTCAACAACAGTTTCTATAAACTATAGGTGCCTATTTATAGGCCTTCTTCATGGTAACCGGCTGGTCCGGTCCATAACTGACTTCTGATATCTCTGACAGGTGCTGTAGACCGGCTGGAACGGCATCTGTCAAATCATCCAGTCATTTCTTGAAAATCTCTAACTGTCTGATAGTGTCGAGACTTTCTGTCTTTAAGTGTCGACACTTATAGTCCAAGTGTCGACACATGCTGTGTAAGTGTCGACACAAGTCTACAAGGTGTCGACACAACTTCTTGTATGTCTTGACACAGATTCTTCTTCATGTGTCGACACTGAAATTGAGTGTCGACACAAGTACTTGTTCTTCTAGCTTTTGCTGAATTCTTCTAAGTGTCGACACATCTCCTTTGTGTCGACACATCTTCTTGTGTTGAATCTGTTAAGTGTCGACACTGCTTCTTGGTGTCGACACATAGTCTTCTATGTTGATTCTTGCTGAGTGTCGACACAGCTCCTTGTGTCGATACACCTTCTTCTTGTTGAGACTTCAGCTGAGTGTCGACACATTCCTTTAGTGTCGACACTTGTACTTAGAATAATTTGTTGTTCTTTCTGTTCTTTACTAAGTGTCGACACAGCTCCTTGTGTCGACACTTTCTTCAAGTGTTGAGTCTTCAGCTGTGTGTCGACACATTGTTCTGTGTGTCGACACATACTTCAAATGCTGACTCTTCTATTGAGTGTCGACAAATTATGCTGGGTGTCGACCCTTACTTCAAATGCTGACTCTTCTATTGAGTGTCGACACATTGTGTTGAGTGTCGACACTTACTTCAAATGCTGACTCTTCTATTGAGTGTCGACACATTGTGTTGAGTGTCGACACTTACTTCAAATGCTGACTCTTCTGTTGAGTGTCGACACATTGTGTTGAGTGTCGACACTTGTACTTGGTCTCTGCAGACTTTTGCTGAGTGTCGACACAGCTCCAAGTGTCGACACTTTCTGGTGTAGACACAGCTTCACTGGGTGTCGAAACAGCTCCTTGTGTCGACACATTCTGTCTGCACTTTACTTCACTGAGTGTCGACACAGCTCCAAGTGTCGACACTATCTGTCTGGTGTCGACTCTGTATCCCAGGTGTCGACACAATGACTCCAAGTGTCGACACTGCTTGTCTGGATGTCGATACAAGTCTTCTTAAGTGTCGACACTTTCCCTCTGGGTGTCGACACATGGACTTAGAAACTTTTTGCTTCAGTCCAGTACTTTCTTAACCTGCACAAGTAACTCAAACATACATCAAATACATTATGATGTATATCATTGAGTTGGGTGAGGCTTCTTCAAATCAGGTACATTTGACCAATGTACCCAACAGTTCCTGAAGGGATATACCCGGGATTGGACTTAGAAACCCTCACTTTTTCTTAAGTGTTATCTTTCTAAAGCCTTAGAGAGAGAGGAGAGCCAAGGAGGAAGAAGGAGCTAGATCTCGCATTGGAGGAGCTTCGAAGCTCCGAATCGCAAGCCGACTCCGGATCCACGGAGGCAAAGCTAGTGCGGTGCTTTTCATCCGATTACTTTTCAATTGCGCCAAAGAGGAACGCTAGGGTAACGATCCTCATCTTGAGTATGAGTAGCTCTCTTTCTTTGCATAGGAAGCCCGCTCTCGCGAGTTTGCGGAGAGTTGGAGGCGTTCCTTCGGGTAGATATGTGAAGTCCCGTTGTTTAGAGTCCGTAAGCAAGAACGGACATAGGCATGATGTGTGAAGCCTACCGGGACATGTTGGTCTGGATCGGTGATGTTGCATTGCATAAATGCCGGAGAAGACTCCGTGCTATGGTTTGTTTTTCGGGTTTTCTACGTGGTAGATCGCAGCAGGGAGCCTTGGGGACTAACCCAAGTGCACCCGGAGGAAACTGGGGGCGGATACGAGATCTTGCCAACATGGAGGCCTGAGAGCCAACTTGAAACATAACCGAGTTATGTGAAATTGTTGTGACGAAAATGGGACTCGGGAGAAGTTTGACCTGCGCAAATGGCTTAAATTGTCGTTGCGACTGTGAGCACGGGTTAGATGGAACCGTACCCATATCTATGTCGTTCGGGTAAAGAGACCTAAGGTTACGTGGCACTTGCCGTTGGCATAGATGAGAGTCTTCGGCGGTCAATGGCTTAAATTGACGTGAGACCATGCCGGGAAGACAAATTGCTCATAGGTTTGGCCGTCCAAGTGGCGGTGGTGAGTCCAGAATGTCTATGGCTTTAATTGACGTGACATCGACCGGTTCACCGAGAATGTGCCCTGAAGAGACGGGGCGTGTGGCCGTGCGAGCAACATGTGATGAAATGGCTATATATACATTGCTCTCTTATGCTAATGAAATGCAGGGAAGGAGCATCGCCGCCCCGAGTTGGGGGCGGGATCGTTATAATTTGGTCAGCATAGCTGACCGCTGCCTTGTTTTGCCACCGTGCGATGGTTTGTTGCTTGCAGTGCAGCTGGACCAAGTGGTCAATAGCGGGCTAAAGCCGAATGCGAAGCCGGCCCTTGAAGGCCTATTTGGTAGCGTTACATGCTTTGTTCATGTGTGACGGCCTGCGTGCCGTGGTTTGTAAAACATGTAATGGAAGTGAAACATTTTGTAAGGCTTAAGACTTATTTTGAGTATTTTGTATAACATTCCTATTTTATACTAGTGGACATTTAGGCTCTAATGCTGGGTTCTTTATGCAACTTTATAAACTGCTTCGCTAGAATGCTCTGGGTAGGACGTTGAGATTGGTTGGATGGTTTCCATAAGTAACCAACCTATCTGTCTGTGGCATACGACATCGGGCCCCGGCCGGACCTACTGCTATATGCTATGTGACGGATAGGGGGTGTTACACTTGCCACAAGTATGACAGTTGTAAGTATCCTTGCTAGTCGATGATCTAACCTTTTTCTTCAGCGTTCTGTGAGATGCACCCTCATAGGACTGTAGAGTTCGATACCCAACTCACTGGTATCTGGTGAAGTTTTCCCATTTCCACTTCCAAAGATCTGGCCGACTCTACCAAAGGCTCGGAATCCCATTAGTTTGGTCCTAGAAGTAGAATTCGCAGTTCGTCACGTAGACCACTATAAAATCTATCACTATAGACCTCTCGTTCTCCAACTCAAAGCATGGGTAGCGCTTATCAAAAAGAACGCCTCCAAATACTCATCAACTGAGTGCGTACCCTATACCATGCACATATTCAACGACTGACCTGATGGCCTCCTAAATGTCATTTGATCCAACACACACACCCGACATTGAAGTCATCTCGGGGACAAAAGGTTGCACATTGCTTCCCTGCTGTGCACTAGTCATAGCGAGCACCACTTCAACGATCCTCTTATGGTTTCAAACGAAAGAGGGGCTCAAGCGTGCCCCACTGGGTGCACTATAATCCTCAGAAACAGATGTTCTGTCGGCTCTGCGCCACTCCCGGTCACCTATAGTCGTACAAAACACCAATAAGTGACCAAACAAAATTGCAAAAAACAATTATAGGAACACGCAGGTTCTCAACCGAGTATTTTTCATTCCTAAGTGGACATTCATGGGTTCTTTTTAATGTTATAACGATGACGCACACATGTGCTCACCACCCCTTAAAAGAATTCGCCCACGAATTCATTTAAGCCTGACCATAACCGGAAGTCTGATACCAAATTGTAACACCCCCCATTTGTCGCATGGCATATAACAGAAGGTCCAGCTGGAACCGATGTCATATACCACAGACAGTCGGAAGGATTACCAAATGAATAATCAAACCATCCAATTATACTACTCGCCTACACAGAGCATTCTAGCGGAAGTTTTTAAAGTTGAAAGAACCCAAACTTAAATCCATCAAATATGAATGTCCACAGCTACAACAATAGGAATGAAACCCAAATACACTGAAACAGGTACATGGCATTATGGCCTTACAAATGTTCACTTAATATAACATGTCTTACATACATCGGCTCGCAGGCCGGCCACACATGACAAATGTAAAAACTATTCTACGGCCTTCTAGGGCCGCACAGCACATGGGCTCCAACCCGCTATTTGGCGCTCGGCTCCGCAGCACCTGCAAGCACATACCACCGCACGGTGGCAAACAAGGCAACGGTCAGCAAAAGCCGACCAAATTATAACGACCCCGCCCCTTACTCGGGACGGCGGTGCTCTTTCCTGCATAGCATTAGTCCAATAAAATAATTAGCGTAATTATATTTCGCCACAGGTGTAGGCTCGCACGCCCAACACCCCGTGCACTCAGGGCACATTCATGGTGAACCCTAACAAATCAGTGCATCACCACCACCCCCGGATGGCACACACATGTGAGCATTTAGCCTATCTGACCACCGTCTAAGGCTCCGACTATGCCTACGGCCAGTGCCCGTCTTCGGATTTCTCGCACCATACCAAATAGCCTAGGTCCAATTACTTACTCCCGTTGCTCACGCCGCATATACAATTTAAGTCCTACGTGCGGGCCAAGCTTCTCTCGGATCCCAAATTTTCCAAAACAATCTCATAACCCAGTTATGATCAAGGCCGGTTCCCAGACCGCCAAGTTAGCAGAACACGTTTCCGCTCAATTTTTTCGGGTGCGCCTTGAAGCTAACCTCCAAGGATCCCTACTACAATCTACCGCGTAGAAACCCAAAAACCCAAAGCACGGAGTCTTCTCTGGCAAATCATATCAAATGCAACATCACCGATCCAGACAAAACACGTCCGGGTAGGCTTCACACACAATGCCTATGCCCGTACTTACGATTCCGGGCTCTATATGCAACACAAGGGGGACTATTCACATCAACCCAAAGGAACACCACGCACTCACCGCACACTCGCGGGAGCGGGTTCCTATGCAAAAGAAAGAGCTTCACATGCTCAAGTTGAGAATCGTTACCCTTGTAGTCCTTTTTGGCGCCATGGAAAAACTACGCGGACAGAACTCTTCGCAACGACCTTCCCTCCACGTATCCGCTCTCCGATTTGAAAACGGTGCTCCGACGCTCCGCCGGCAGCCGGAAACCTCCTTCTTCTTCCTCTTCTCTCTCCTTTGGAAGGAGAAAGCTTTGGAGAGAAAATGAGGAATTAACCCCCTATTCCCGGCCTTAACAGAGCAGGATCTCATCTGGGCCGTCGGATCCTAATTAAAAAACGAACGGCTCAGATCTGCACAAAATTCTCCAGACCTGGCCGAACACGGCTTGGCACACGGCGTGTCCCGGCCGTGTGCCTCGATCCAGGCACGACGTCGAACTGAGAACGACACACGGGCCATGACACGCCCGTGTCTCACCTGACACGCCCGTGTCGGGTTCCTCACACGCCCGTGTTCGGGGGGTGTCACGCATAACTGGCCACCAACGGACACGGACCCTACTGCCACAGTGTAGGGACCGGGTTTGCCCGACCCTTGTCGGGACACGCACGTGTCATCCGGCCGTTCCTAGCAGTGTCCTTTGTTATTTTCTCAACGTGGTCAGCAAGATAGCCCAAACGCCAAATTAATATCTTCGGAACTACCCAGTTCTCACGTTGAACCAGCGGAAACCAAGGAACAAAGGTTAATCCCCAAACAATGGAAGCACAAGCAAGTCTTTTATTCATTCACTTCTTTACAACACGAGGCATACATAGCGAGACATGATTTCGCTAGTATAATAGCTGTAAACAGAAAGCACCAAAAAACAAGCCGGGCGGACATCACCGGAGTCCGCCGAGACCGCGAGGTCGCCGAGGTCGCCGAGTCCGCTGAGATCGCCCGAACTAAGCTGCAATCCGCCGAATAGCCACGGAGTCCGCCGAAGCCGCGAGGCCGCGCGGACACACCGTTATTCGTCTCCTGCTGAACCTGAACTGAGGAACCCCCCTACCCGCCTGAAGCCGGCGGACAAGTTATTGAAGCTGGCAAAGATGAAACAGAACTGACAAGCCGCAGAGCGACCTCCTGCTGTGTCCGCAGAGACCGCACACTTCCAAGTACTTGACCGAAGTCACAGCCAAACTCCTGGCTCCTTGAAGCTAACCACGCGACCTGCAAACAGCAAATGTCAGCACTGAAACAATCCGCGCGGACAGACAAACTGAGATCGTAGCCCTTCGCTCAACTCAACTTACTGTTCACTCAAGTTACTTAGGTTACTGTAGATATGCCAGGGGGGTCCTCTTTATAGGCAAGGTGAGGAGTGTGGTCACCGCCCAAGAGATAGCGACACCGCCCCAACCCGCGCGATAGCAAAACTCCGTCCACCGAGTCCGCAAGGACTTAGCCGGATACCAAGGAAAACCGCCAGCAGCAAGGCAACCAATGACGAACCCTCTCTAGTCCGCCCGAGCTATGCGGACAAGGCATCAGCCCGCAAAGCTCCAACCACTGCAGGACAGCAACCCCCTTCAATGGCAGTCCGCACCAACCCGAGGCAGTCCGCAAGACTCACACCTCAATCCGCCACAAGTCCACGACCAAAGGTAGATAGCAACAGTCCGCCCGGTCACAGCTGACTTGGTGGATACCGCGGACACCATGGTATTGGCACAAAGTGTGACCAAGTCCAAAACCATCAAAGGCCAATGCGAGCATGGCGGACACAAACTCCCGTCCGCCAAACACCCTAGCACGGACCGCCATCAGTCCGCGAGCTCCTCGCACTGCTGTCCAACACAGCAGCCATCCCCGGACTCCAAAACCAGTCCGCCAATCGACCTCCACAGCAAAGCACCTGCTGTGCCACCAGAGCTCGACAAGGCCTCAGCCAAGCTCTAAGCTCAGTCCGCAACAGCCCAAACCGCGGACACGCCAGTCCGCAAGCTTCCCGCGAACATGAGCCAACCCGCCTATCAGCACAAGCTTGTACCCGTGGCCACTGAGCAATGTACCAGTCCGCAAGCCTCCATCCTCTTAGGCCGCTCCTTGGCAAAGCCAAGCAGCAAACACCCTATCTGCAGAAACCAGGCCGCATAGTCCGCGGACTCCATGCAACAAGCCGCTCAGAAGACAGCCGGCTTTCCACTAGACCTTCCACCAGGCCGCACATCACAGTCCGCCCAGTCCGCCTAGTCCGCCAAAGCTGTCTGCCCCAGGCCGCCCGGCCTGTCCCGTCACCCACTTCCACTTCACAAATTTCAACACTCCCCCTTGAAGCGGGAAGTGGTGACCAAGCCCAGCAAGCTGCGCAAGCGTTCAAAGGGCCCCTTCGACAGTGGCTTCGTGAAGATGTCAGCAAGATTATCTTCACTCCGAACATGCCCGACCAACAGAGATCCTTCCAACACCTTCTCCCTGATGAAATGGTGATCAATCTCTATATTCTTGGTCCTGGCGTGACACACTGGATTGTTAACCAGTTTGAGAGCACTCTCATTGTCACCCCGGAGTAAAGTAGGCCCTTGCACTTCTTCATGAACATCCTCTATAAGCCTCCTCAACCAAACGACTTCTCGAGCAGCCAAGGCTGAAGCCTTATACTCCGCCTCCGTGGTTGAAACCGACACCGAGTCCTGCTTCTTGCTACACCACGAGATGCTAGCTGAACCGCAAGTGAACACATAACCTGAAGTAGACCTTCGATCATCCGAATCACCGCCATAGTCAGCATCCGTGTACCCGAGCAACGCAAACTCCGCGTCCCTTCTATAGAGGAGTCCCATGTCAGAAGAAGCCTTGACATACTTCAGAATTCCCTTCGCCGCCACTAGATGAGATTGCCTTGGTTCAGCCATATACCGACTTACTCGGCCAACAACATAAGCAATATCCGGCCTTGTAATCGTCAGGTAAATCAAGCTCCCAACAAGAGCCCTGAACACCAAGGGATCAAGAAGAACCCTTCCCTCATCTCGTCGAAGCTTCAGCCCAGATTCCAGTGGAGTAGAGCACTTCTTCCCTTCGCCCATGCCGAACCGCTTCACAATGCGATCAGCATACCCTTTTTGGCTAATGAGAACCCCGCACTCCTTCCTCTCCACTTCCAGACCGAGAAAGTGATGCAACTCTCCCAAGTCTTTCATCTCGAAGCGTATAGAAAGCTCAGCCCTGAGCCTTGCTACTTCCCCTCCGAATTCCCTGTGATGATCATGTCATCCACATACAGCAGACCAAGACTCGTAGCTCTCCCTTCTTCTTGACGAACAAGCTTGAATCCGAGTTGAAGCAAGGTATCCACAGAATTGCAAGTACTCTGCAATCTTCCCATACCAAGCTCTAGGAGCTTGCTTCAACCCATAGAGAGCCTTCCTGAGTTTGCAACATAGTCCGGATGATTTTTCAGAGACAAAACCAAGCGGCTGATCCATGAAGATGTCCTTGTCAATCTCTCCGTAAAGAAAGGCATTCTTCACATTGAGTTGCCACAACCTCCATCCCTTGCTAGCAGCCAAGGCGATCACCACTCTTACAGAAGTCATCTTTGCAACTGGACTGAATGTCTCCTCATAGTCTTCTCCATACTGCTGTGAGAATCCTCTAGCGACCAGGCGAGCCTTGAAACGATCAATGCTCCCATCAGCCTTCTTCTTTAACTTATACACCCACTTGCAAGTAACCGGAGTAATGCCATCAACCTTGGGCACAAGGTCCTAGGTTTCATTCTTCTTCAGAGCATCAATCTCTTCTTTCATGGCACCTTCCCACTCCTTCACTCCAGTGGCCTCGTTGAAGTTTGCAGGCTCTCGCTCATCCAGAGGACCTGCAAAGAAGCAGGAGACAAAGCTCACTGCATTCCCATCACAGTACCGAGCCGGTGGCTTAACCACCCTCTTCGATCTCCGAAGACACGGCTCCTTGCTCACGGCTTCTATTGCTTCTTCAGGCTCCACTCCTACCTGGGGCAAGCATTGAGCAGTGCTCCCCCTGCTTCCTGAGCCAGAAGGCTCAGCCTCGGAGTTCGAAGCAACAGGAGCTGCTGGGGAAACAACAAGCTCCTCTTCCAAGCCTTCAGTAGCCACCACTGGTGCTTCATCAACCTTGCTACTTCCGGTTAGCTCCACCGAGCCACCTCCATATGACGTCAGCTCGTCAAAGACAACATATCTTGATACCACAAACTTCTTTGTCACAGGGTCCATGCATTTCCATCCCTTCTTCCGCTCATCGTAGCCAACAAAGACAAGTTTCCTTGCCTTCGCATCCAGCTTTGTCCGTGAAGCATCCGGGACATGCACGTAGCAAGTTGAACCGAACACCCTAAGGTGTCCAACACTTGGCTTCTCCTTCAGCAACAGCTCAATAGGAGTCTTCATGTTGATAGGGCTGAGTGGCATCCGGTTGATAACATAAGCAGCGCAAGACATTCCCTCCGCCCAAAAGGACCTTGGGATATCTTTCGCATGAAGCCAGCATTTGCAGGTCTCCGTCAGATGATGGATCTTCCGCTCTGCTACCTCATTTTGTTGTGGAGTGTGAGCACAAGTAAGCTCACGTTGGATCCCGTGCTTCCTGCAGAAGTTAGAAAACTCGGAGGAGACAAACTCACCCCCGTTATCAGTTCAAAGCTTCTTAATCCGCAAGCCAAGCCGGCCTTCTACCAACTCCTTAAACTCCACAAACAAACGGAAGGCTTCCGACTTCTCCTTTAAGAAGTACACCCAAGTATACCTTGAGTAGACATCAACCAAGACAAGCATGTATCTGCTTCCACCAAGGCTGGCAGTAACCGTCGGTCCCATCAGGTCGCCATGAATACACTCCAATGGTTTCTTGCTCCTTGTTTGTGATTTATCAAACGGAAGGCGATGTGCCTTACCGTATTGACAGCCCGCACAAACATGCCCATCACCAAAGGAGGACAACTTTGGCAACCCCCTCACCAAACTTCTACTCGCCATCGCCTTCAGCTTGTCCATGCCAACATGCCCTAGCCTCTCATGCCAAATAGCAGCACTATCATTGGCTTTCATTCTATCAACATACGCATTGGTGGAAAGAACAAACAAGTTCTTCACCCTCCTCCCAACATGAGCAACATCAGCCTTTACCGCTGATACGTTGCGAAGGAACCTCACGTCTGTTGGCCCAAACAGAACGTGATACCCAGCATCCACCGCATTGGTCACCGAGAAGAGGTTCTTCTTCATGCCCGACACGTGATACACAATCCTCAACGTGAGTGGCCCCTGATCACTATCCAAAGACACGACCCCCTCTTTCTCTACTGCATAAACAGTATTATTAGCAGTGATAATAGCTTCATTACCTGAGTAAGCCTGCATGGAGGTGAACTTCGACTTGTCTCCAGTGAGGTGATGACCACACTCGGAGTCCACGATCCACTCGCTGTTGAAGTCCTCAGCAGACAAGGCCCGGACACAAGTGCCTGTCATAAAAGATCCGCCCCATCCTGCTTCTTCACTTCTCGAGCAAGCTTCCTCCTTTCCCGCAGCATGCCCAGACTGCAGTTTGACCTTGCAGTCCCGCTTGAAGTGCCCTCGCTGATGACACCGGTAGCACTTCAGATTCTTCTTCCAGTCCTTAGGAGCATTGCTCCTCTCCGGCGGATATGAAGTTGAAGTCTCCTTCTCACCAACGGCCTGCACCTTCTTCTTCTTCCCTTCCCATCCTTTCTTCTTGCCTGAGAAGAGAGCTTCGCTGCCTTCCTGATTCAGGTTCACTCCAGCCATCTGCCTTGCTAAGCTCTCCTGCGAGGCAAGCAGATTCTCCAGCTCCAGCAGAGACGGCTGAGTAGCCCACCCTTGAACAGATGTCACAAAGGCCACATACTCCTTCCGCAAGCCGCGGATAATGTGCCTTTTCATCTTAGCCTCAGAGATAGGCTCATCAGGATCCAGTGCCGACAGCTCAGCACATAAGCTCTTCATCTTTAAGAAGTACTTGGAGATGGAAAGGTCTCCCTGAGTTGCCCTGGCCAACTCATTCTCCAGGAACGGAAGCCGCGCCACATTCTTCCTATTGAACAACTCATCAATGGTTATCCAAATATCAGCAGCTGACTCACACCCAACGATGTGATCAAACAGTTCCGTAGACACGGCTCTCTTCAGAATGAACTCCGCCTTAGCATTTGTTCTTCTCCAGAGCCTAACCTGCTCAGCAGTACTGAAAGCAGCAGTGACTTCATGCCTGTCGTCACCACCGACGACTTCCCACAGCTCCTCGCCAAAAAGATAACTCTTCATGCACGACTTCCACTTCTTGAAGTTAGTCGGCGTTAAGAGTTCAATGCCAAGACCCCTTGCAAAACTTCCTTCCATTGCAACACCTGTTGGCAACCTTTCAGCAGCTCCGAGCAACAACACAGGTTGATCACCACTCAATCACTGAGTAACAACACTGGCTGACTTCCGCTCACGCAACTGAACCTCAGAAACCTCCGTCTGATACCATGTTAAATTTTCTCAACGTGGTCAGCAAGATAGCCCAAACGCCAAATTAATATCTTCGGAACTACCCAGTTCTCACGTTGAACCAGCGGAAACCAAGGAACAAAGGTTAATCCCAACAAAAAATGGAAGCACAAGCAAGTCTTTTATTCATTCACTTCTTTACACCTCGAGGCATACATAGCGAGACATGATTTCGCTAGTATAACAGCTGTAAACAGAAAGCACCAAAAAATAAGCCGGGCGGACAGCACTGGAGTTCGCCGAGACCGCGAGGTCGCCGAGGTCGCCGTGTCCGCTGAGATCGCCCGAACTAAGCTGCAATCCGCCGAATAGCCACGGAGTCCGCCGAAGCCGCGAGGCCGCGCGGACACACCGTTATTCGTCTCCTGCTGAACCTGAACTGAGGAACCCCCCTACCCGCCTGAAGCCGGCGGACATGTTATTGAAGCTGGCAAAGATGAAACAGAACTGACAAGCCGCAGAGCGACCTCCTGCTGAGTTCGTAGAGACCGCACACTTCCAAGTACTAGACCGAAGTCACAGCCAAACTCCTGGCTCCTTGAAGCTAACCGCGCGACCTGCAAACAGCAAACGTCAGCACTGAAACAATCCGCGCGGACAGACAAACTGAGACCGCAGCCCTTCGCTCAACCCAACTTACTGTTCACTCAAGTTACTTAGGTTACTGTAGATGTGCCAGGGGGGTCCTATTTATAGGCAAGGTGAGAAGTGTGGTCACCGCCCAAGAGATAGCGACACCGCCCCAGCCCGCGCGATAGCAAAACTCCGTCCGCCGAGTCCGCAAGGACTTAGCCGGATACCAAGGAAAACCGCCAGGAGCAAGGCAAACAATGACGAACCCTCTCCAGTCCGCCCAAGCTATGCGGACAAGGCATCAGCCCGCAAAGCTCCAACCACTACAGGACATCAACCCCCTTCAATGGCAGTCCGCACCAACCCGAGGCAGTCCGCAAGACTCACACCTCAATCCGCCACAAGTCCACGACCAAAGGCAGATAGCAACAGTCCGTCCGGTCACAGCGGACTTGGCGGATACCGCAGACACCATGGTCTTGGCACAAAGTGTGACCAAGTCCAAAACCATCAAAGGCCAATGCGAGCATGACGGACACAAACTCCCGTCCGCCAAACACCATAGCACAGACCGCCATCAGTTTGCGAGCTCCTCGCACTGCTGTCCAACGCAGCAGCCATCCCCGGACTCTAAAACCAGTCCGTCAATCGACCTCCACAGCAAAGCACTTGCTGTGCCACCAGAGCTCGACAAGGCCTCAACCAAGCTATAAGCGCAGTCCGCAACAGCCCAAACCGCGGACACGCCAGTCCGCAAGCTTCCCGCGAACATGAGCCAACCCGCCTATCAGCACAAGCTTGCACCCGTGGCCACTGAGCAATGCACCAGTCCACAAGTGTTGAAGCCAAAATTTGACTTCAACGAATGTTCACAAAATAGGGGCGTAGCCGACTCCTACTTGGCCCAAGCTCCGACCTCCGACCGGTCGTGAAGGATTAGAAAACTGGCCCAAACGCCGCAGCAGGGAGGTCCCACCGCTTACCCGGAAGGTCACAGAGAGCTTCCCCTCCAAAGCCAAAAGCTGGGCTTGGAGTTCCTCAGAAGACCGTGCCAATGAGTCCTCTCCAGAGTCTAAAAAAAAGGTCCCTTCTGAAGAACCCCTATGGGCTTATTTATAGATTTCAGAATCTGAACTGCAAATAACAAAACTGCTCCGGCCTGAAATTACTGGGATGCCCTTGGCTGGGTCTGCCAACAGCCAAACCCCGCTGTTCTGAGGAGCTATATGCAGTCCACCAAGGGTAAAAGGGTAAAAATATCTGGGTAGAAGAGTAAAAACCCCCTGCTTTGATAGGAAAGGTTAAAAAACCTTCTTGCCCCCTGGCGAGAGGAAAGGCGCCTGCCGGCGAGAAGGACCCACCGCCCGTCTCGCCGGAGCCTCTCGCCCCTGGAGGTCCTCTTGCTTCTGGGGGCCCCGCTCGCCTCTGGAGGGGCCCTCTCGCCCTTTAGAGAGCCCATCATCTCGCCGCAGGCGAGTGGGCCTTCTTGGTACCCTTTGCCTGTCTCGTCCTTTTTACTTCTTGAGGGCTCTTTGCGAGCCCGAGGTTGTACACAATCCCCGCTCTTTTTGAGATTACTCTAAGCTCAAAAGAATGTTCAACCGAGGCTCGTTATTCGAGGTGCATTAAAAAACGTATTTATGAGGAATCTTCTGAGGCCCCCACCGGGGTCTATAAATATGTGACTCCTGCCCCGTGCTCCCTGTCCTTGAGTCCCTGCAGAATGACTCACAGTCAAAGTTTTCGCGAGCGTCTCGCCCTGGTGCGAGAGCAGCATAAGGCCAACGTGGCTGCTTTCACCTCTTCTCTGGTTCGCCCTCTCGCCCCATCGTCTCGCCTGAAAAAGGCGAAGGCTGGGGGTCCATCACCTGCCGCAGGAGATTTGTCTTGCGTTGCTTTGGAAAACCATCCCTGCACCCCACGCGCCTTCCACGGGAAAAGAGGTGGGTACTCGTTTTTATCACTGTTATCTCCGCGACCGGGTGTTCTTTTGCTTACTAACGCTTTTTTCAGAGGGCTCTCGCGGTTCCGCCGTCCCCGAAGAGTCCGCGAGATGGTTCTTCTGTCCATGGCGAAGAGCTTGATTCGCTACCCTCATCTACTCCTCCAGCTACTCCCAGCGAGAGGGGGGACGACCCTTCCCCGGCTGCCGATACCTCTCGCCATCCTGGTAAGGGACCCTCCCTCGCCCTTTTGAATCCCCTTCGCTACTCTCACTCTCTCCTGCGAGTGCCTCTTCCACCCTGCCCCTGCACTCCTTGCGCAGATTCTCGAGCCAACTCCCCCATTGAGGAGCAGCCAAAGAAACTCTTCGTCTCGCCTCCTCTTGCGGACGGGATTGAAGATTATCTGGGCGATCCCTCGGATCCAGTGGAGATGAAGCGGAAGACGGCTGAGCTCTTCCGGAAGCACGCGCGCCTCATTCACTCCTTGACTTTAGATAAACAGGCTGCGGAGAAGCGCATCGAGTCGCTGGAGGGCGAGTGCGCCCGTCTATCCTCTGGAGCCAATGCCGAGCTGGATGCCGACGGCGCCGACCCCGAGGCCCTCATAAATGAGACCGATATGCAGCTCCGCCTCGCGCGACGTGGTCTTAAAGCCATCCGCTCCTTCCACTTGCCGAGTAGACCTCCTCGCGGGGGAGCTCGCGGCGGTCGCTGGGAATGGCGCCCATACTGAAGAATGCCCGTCTTGCTATTCATCTTTTTCTTTTGCTTCTTCTCGCAAGATTTGTAATAATGGTGGTCTCGTAGGGAGCTTGGTCTCCTGCGGGATGATGTCTGGACATATATTTATTATTTTTCTAAGGCTAGATTTTTTTTCTTCTTTAATCTCCTTTTAGTTTATGCTAAAAATTTCTTTATAGTTTTTCATGATTGTGACGGGTCGCGCCGATCGAGGCTTTAGGAGAGAGAAAGTCATCGACTCTTCCTCTCCCCTCCTATTTTCCCGCCCTTCTAATCATTGGCTGATCCTCGGCTTATAAATATGCCTAGCTCGGGATTAGATGTCGCTCTTTCAGCTTCTTCAGTTACCCAAGTTCTTGGCTTTTGACCTCTTCGTCTCGCCGGACTCTTCTCGCCTATTTCTTCCTTCGTCTCGCCGAGGACCAATTCGCCAGAGGAGATGGGTAAGAAGAAGGTGGAGGAGGGTGAGGGGCGCAGCCGCTGCGGGAAGAGGTTTACCGACCATGACTTCCCGCTCGGCAGGCTCCCTCGGGAAGACCATGACAAGTTCGCCCGCGAGTATCTGGGAGAAGGGATCGAGTCGCGTCCCCCTAAGGTCGGCGAGTGCATCAACACGTACTACCCGGGGGAACTCGCCTTCCCTGTCTCGCACTTCGAGGCGGGGTTGCGACTGCCCCTCTGGCCTGAGGTGAAGCAGGCCTTCAAGTACTTTGGTGTCGTCCCGGCACAGTTCAACCCCAATGCGATTTCGGTGTTGATCGCGTTCGCCTGCTACATGCGCCGGGAGCGCATTGAGTTCAGCTTGACGGCGTTCCGCAAGCTTTTCATTTACCACGCCAACGCTGATGGCGTCTCGTATTTCACTGGGCAAGGGCTCAAGGTATGCGAGACGCCTAACAAGAACCATCACTGGCTCACCCGATTCGTCTTCATCCGGGGAGACCGGGCTGACTTTGGTGGCATTCCTCTCGCGCCGGTCTCTCCGCCAGAGAGCTTCTACGCCACCCCTCAAGTCAGTGGGCCAGAGAAGCTGTTATGCGAGTACCTAGTGGGCAAGAACTTCGAGGTCAATTTCTTGCGGCGAGGCCTCGACTCGCTTCTCCCAGTGCTCCCGGGCGAGGGTATTCTTCTGTTCCTCTCGCTTTGCTACTTGTCACCTCGCTTTTTCCTAATCCCCGCTTGCTTTTAGGTGAGCGAGTTGTTCCAGCATCCCCTCCTTACAAGAGTAACATTCACCCTGCCAAGGGTCTTGATCTCGCCAATGCGGCGGCAGAGGCGGCGAGAGAGTCCCTGGCGGTCATCCCGCCCAAGCGTCCCGGAGATGTCACGGTCCCTTCTCGCTCCAGCCCTCCAAAAAGAAGATGAAGAAAGCTGTCGCCATCTCCAAGGAAAAGGGGAAGGCTCCTCAAGGAAGCCCTATATCTTTAGGGGAAACTCCACCGCCTCCCTCGCCTAATCATCAGGCCGTCTCGCCTATTCGCGAGATGGTGCCTTCTGCTCAACCTGCTGCCGCCTCCAACCTGCCCGCTGCGTCTCCCAACCCGCGAGCTGTTCCTCCTGAACCGGCGGCTGCCACCTCTTCTCGCGAGGGCGATTCTTCTGGCCGTCCCGCTCCCTCCTCTCACATGAATTACAACCTGGGTCCCGTGGTTCATGATGCCGTCGGCGACCCGGTTCTGCTGTGGGGGCGGGATACCAACCGCGTGTCCATCTCCACTCTCCTTCCATCATGGAAGGAGCAAGAGGTCCCTTCCAGCCACGCCTTCGCCATCGGGTACGGCCTTTATGGTGGCCTAGATGCCTCTTCGCCTGAAAGCGAGTCCACCAAGGACCTTGTGCTGAAAACCTGCCACCACCAGATGCGGGCCTTCGAGTTCTCGCACCGCTCCTCTCGCCGCCTCATTTACATAAATTCAAAGTGGAAGGCCAGCGAGGAAAGCCTGGAGGCGGAGCGGGAGAAATCTACTGGTCTAGCGAGAAGGTTGTCAGATGCCGAGTCACTTCTCGCGAAGGCCCAAGGCGGCGTGGTAAGCCATAACTCTCTTTTCCCTTGGATTTTTCTTTTCCCATGATTCTCGGCTAATTGCTAGGTCATCTCGCAGGATGCCGAAACGGCGGGACAGCTTCGCTCGCGCGTGGCGGCTTTGGAAGAGGAGGTCCGGGTCCTGACAGCGGAGAACGCGCGCCTTCAGGCTAGTGCTGCGTCGTCATCTCGCCGCGAGCCCTTCCGGACACCTCCGCCTCACTACTCTTACGAGGAAGTTGAGGAGCAATGCCGAGACGCTGGTGTCCGTGGGGCTGAGCTGGTGCTGCAAATGATGAAAGACCTGGGCATCGTGAAGGACGACTCCGAGACAGTAACCACGCGAGACCTGGTCCCCGAGCTTTATAGCGAGGAGAGTGATGATTCTTCATCCGGCGAGGAGGACTGATGCGCCACCTCCAAGATTTAGAATCACTCTCTCCTCCTCCTGATGTAAAGATTTTAAACTATAACTATATTTTTGTGGCATTTGCCAAGTGACGAGCGAGTGCTCGATTTTGTTGCCTTCTATTTTGTTTCTTATTTTGTGGAGTTGATTTTTGGTCTACCTCTCCTTCTTTTCTTTTTGTCTGCGGGACGGTGCTACTACTTCGTCTCGCCGCGTAACCTTTCTGCACATATATTTTTCTTTTTTATGTTGTACGCGAGACGGGTTCTCGACGCGCTTAACGACCATGAGTTGGCGCAATGGCTTGTCTCGCGAGTGCTCTTTCGCTCGGCGAGACGATCCTCAAAAGCCATCCGCTGCGAGTGCTGTCACCCGCCTTACTCCACACCCTTTTCCCTTTGTTTATTTTTGTAGCTTAGGACTAAGTAGGGACTCTAAGGTGTAGTGCCGCTTAAGGGACTTTTCACCCTATTCTGCCAAAATGAATTTTGCCTTGTCAGTTTGATGCTGATGGAGATTGCCTGTCCCAACCCTATCCCCCACAGGTGAGCCTTTGGACCTGCCAGCTAGATGGGAGCCTGCGCAGCGGGTCTATCTGGGGCCGAGCCGAGCTCGGGGTGCCGATGAAGAACTTAACTCAAAACCTATCCCCCACAGGCGAGCCTTCGGACCTGCCAGCTAGATGGGAGCCTGCGCAGCGGGTCTACCTGGGGCCGAGCCGAGCTCGGGGTGCCGATGAAGAACTTAACTCAAAACCTATCCCCCACAGGCGAGCCTTCGGACCTGCCAGCTAGATGGGAGCCTGCGCAGCGGGTCTACCTGGGGCCGAGCCGAGCTCGGGGTGCCGATGAAGAACTTAACTCAAAACCTATCCCCCACAGGCGAGCCTTCGGACCTGCCAGCTAGATGGGAGCCTGCGCAGCGGGTCTACCTGGGGCCGAGCCGAGCTCGGGGTGCCGATGAAGAACTTAACTCAAAACCTATCCCCCACAGGCGAGCCTTCGGACCTGCCAGCTAGATGGGAGCCTGCGCAGCGGGTCTACCTGGGGCCGAGCCGAGCTCGGGGTGCCGATGAAGAACTTAACTCAAAACCTATCCCCCACAGGCGAGCCTTCGGACCTGCCAGCTAGATGGGAGCCTGCGCAGCGGGTCTACCTGGGGCCGAGCCGAGCTCGGGGTGCCGATGAAGAACTTAACTCAAAACCTATCCCCCACAGGCGAGCCTTCGGACCTGCCAGCTAGATGGGAGCCTGCGCAGCGGGTCTACCTGGGGCCGAGCCGAGCTCGGGGTGCCGATGAAGAACTTAACTCAAAACCTATCCCCCACAGGCGAGCCTTCGGACCTGCCAGCTAGATGGGAGCCTGCGCAGCGGGTCTACCTGGGGCCGAGCCGAGCTCGGGGTGCCGATGAAGAACTTAACTCAAAACCTATCCCCCACAGGCGAGCCTTCGGACCTGCCAGCTAGATGGGAGCCTGCGCAGCGGGTCTACCTGGGGCCGAGCCGAGCTCGGGGTGCCGATGAAGAACTTAACTCAAAACCTATCCCCCACAGGCGAGCCTTCGGACCTGCCAGCTAGATGGGAGCCTGCGCAGCGGGTCTACCTGGGGCCGAGCCGAGCTCGGGGTGCCGATGAAGAACTTAACTCAAAACCTATCCCCCACAGGCGAGCCTTCGGACCTGCCAGCTAGATGGGAGCCTGCGCAGCGGGTCTACCTGGGGCCGAGCCGAGCTCGGGGTGCCGATGAAGAACTTAACTCAAAACCTATCCCCACAGCCTTCGGACCTAGGATGGGAGCTGCGCAGCGGGTCATGGGGCCGAGCCGAGCTCGGGTGCCGAAACAAAAACCTGCCTTTAACTTCATGATAAACAAAACAAGATGTTTCAAGAAGCATATTATATTGATCATGCTTTAAATACACATCTACCGCTCTCCCTTTTTATGGGCAGAAGCGTTTTAAATCATCCCCGCTCCAGGAGTGGTTCAAGGCCCTACCCTCCACATCTTGGAGGTAGTATCCCCCCGCTTTCAACACTCCCTCTACAATATAAGGCCCTTCCCAATTTGGATTGAGCTTTCCCACCGGGGCGGACCTTCCTGCCGCATCAACCTTCTTTAGTACTAGATCTCCTTCCGCGAACTGCTTTATCCTGATGTGCTTATCGAAGTGCTTCGCCATTCGTCGCTTGATTTCCTCCTGTCTGATGACCGCCACGTCTCGCAACTCCTCTGCCAGGTCTAGCGAGAGGCGCAGGCCTTCCTCATTTTCCATTCTCCATGCCTCGTCTCCATCACCCGCGGCCGCAACTCGTGGGGATCGGACCTCGAATTCCACTGGTAGTACCGCCTCACAACCATGGGAAAGTTTGAAAGGGGTCTCTCCAGTGGCCGTGTTTGGGGTTGTTCTTAGAGCCCACAGGACCGAGGGGAGCTGCTCTACCCAGTTCCCTCTCAGATTCTCTACCTTCTTCTTTAGCAAGTTAACGATAACCTTGTTCGCCGCCTCCACCTGACCGTTGCTCCTGGGGTGGTGGACAGAGGCAAACCTGAGGTCAATGCCCTGCTGAGTGCAGAAGCTGATGAACTCTTCACTAGCGAACTGGGGGCCATTATCCGTGACGATGGCCTGAGGCAGCCCGTGCCTGCAGATGATCTCCCCCCAGACGAAGTTCCTGATGACCTGGGAGGTCACCTTTGCTAGTGCCTTAACCTCCAGCCACTTGGAGAAGTAATCTATCATAACCAGGAGGAATCTTCTTTGCCCACTAGCTGGAGGAAAAGGCCCCACTAGATCCATTCCCCAAATGGCGAAAGGCCACGGTGCTGTGATGCTTCGGAGCCTTTGAGCCGGCAAGAGCTGGAGTGGGGCGTAGAGCTGGCACTTCCGGCATTTCCTTGCAAACTCTGTCGCGTCCTTCCTCAGGGTGGGCCAGAAGTACCCCTGCCTGACCACCCTTGCTTCCAATGTCCTCCCTCCGGAATGACTACCACATTCCCCGGAGTGCACCTCCTCCAGAATGTGTCTGGTCTCCTCCTCCGTTATGCATCGAGCTAGGAGACCCGAGAGCATCCTCCGGTGCAGTCCTCCTTCATGCATGAGATAATGAGCCGCCTTATGGCGGAAGCTTCTTGCCTCCTTGACCCCCTCAGGGAGGGTTCCTGTCAGAAAGAAAGTAACGAAAGGGTCTACCCATGAGGGCCGCCGATCCACCTCCATCAGCTCCCCCTCCTCAATCGCTGGATGGAATAAATCAGTCAGGGCACCTCCTTCCCAAGGTCCGAACTTGGCCAATTGATCGGCAGCAGTGTTCTCTTCTCTGGGGACGTGCTGGATGGAGAACGTCCGGAACCCCCGATGATCGTTCTTACCTTGGATAAATATTTCACAAGGGTGGGCTCCCGCGCCTCGAACTCTCCACGTATCTGCGACGTCACTACCAATGAGTCTGTGAAAACCTCAACGTCCTTGATCTCGAGCTCCTTGGCCAGGCAAAGGCCGGCTATCACTGCCTCGTACTCTGCTTGGTTGTTGGTTGTGGGGAAATGCAAGGCGACTGCTTGTCTTATGGTCACTCCCTGAGGACTTGTCAGTACCACCCCCGCTCCGAGGGAGTGCTTTCCCGAGGCCCCGTCGACCATTATCTTCCATGCTTCTGGTTGCTGCGGCTCCTCGGCCCCGTTCTCCGCGACGTAGTCTGCCAAGAAGTCGGCCACCACCTGTGCCTTAATGGAGAGCCTTGGTACGAACGAAATGTTGAACTCACTCAACTCGATAGACCACTTGGCCAGCCTACCCGAGTGCTCCACCCCTTCAAAAATTTTTCGGAGAGGATGGTCCGTGACCACCCTAATCGAATGGGCCTGGAAATACGGTCGGAGCTTCCTGGCCGAAATGACCAAGGCGTATGCCAGTTTTTCTAGGATGGGGTAGCGAAGCTCCGCCTTCCTTAGGATCCTGCTAACATAATAAATGGGCAGCTGCTTCTTTCCCTCTTCTCTGACTAGGACGGAGCTCACCGCCTCTGCTCCCACCCCTAGGTACAAGGTTAGATCCTCCCCCTCCTTCGGGCTTTGAAGCAGAGGAGCCAGGGAGAGTTGCTCCTTCAGATTTTGAAAAGCTTCTTCACACTCCGCGGTCCACTCGAACCTCTGGTTCCCTCGTAGTACTTTAAAGAAAGGTGAGCATTTCTCCCCTGATTTGGAGAGGAATCTGCTAAGGCCGGCTAGCTTCCCTGTCAAGCGTTGCACCTCTTTAGCGTTTCGCGGTGATTCTAGTTCTAGAATGGCCTTTACTTTATCAGGATTAGGTTCTACCCCTGCCGGGGTCAGGAGGTGCCCAAGGAATTTCCCGCGACTTGCCCCGAAAACACACTTTAAGGGGTTCAACCTCATTTTGAACTTCCTCAAGGTGGCGAACGTTTCTTCCAAATCTTGGAGATGCAGGCTCACTCCTTTGCTCTTTACCATGAGATCATCAACGTAGACTTCTAGGTTCCGACCCCTCTGGCCCTGGAAAACTCGATCCATCATCCGTTGGTATGTTGCCCCCGCGTTTTTTAACCCGAAGGGCATCATGTTATAACTAAAGCACCCTTCCCTGGTGATGAAGGAGACGTCCTTGACGTCAGGAGGGTGCATCCGGATTTGATGGTAACCTGAAAAAGCATCCAGGAAACTCATAACAGAAAAACCAACGGCTGAATCAACCAGCGCGTCGATTCGAGGCAGGGGTAGCAATCCTTGGGGCACGATTTATTTAATAATGAAAAGTCAATACACATCCTCCATTTTCCTCCCCCCTTCTTTACCATTACAACATTTGAGACCCAGCCTGGGTACTGGATCTCCGAGATGAAGCCCGCCTCCAGGAGCTTCTTGACCTCCTCGCGAATGGGTTCCTCCAGCTTGACGGCGATGCCCCTCATCTTCTGGCGTATGGGGCGCGTCCGAGGGTCCAGATTTAGGCGGTGGCAGGCTACGTCTGCATCAATACCTGGCATGTCCGCCGCGCTCCAAGCGAAGACGTCGACGTTGCCCTGAATGCAGGCCCTCATTTGCTCCTGTTCCTCGGGACTCAAGCCCCCGCTGACTTGTACCCTTCATACCTCCCCTGGCTGGTGCGAACCTCCACCTCTACCACTTCCTCGGCCACCTTCAGCCGCGACTCCTCCCAGCCGTCCCTTGCTTCTTCTTCCTGCTCCAGCTCTCTCTCTTCTCCTGTTTCTTCGACTTCCATCGCCTCGTCCTGCTGCTGCTCAACTTCCATGCCCCTTCGGGCTTCTCCCTCAACCTCTTCTTTTCCCCCCTTCTCCTGTTCTCCTTCCCGTGGCTCTAACTCCCCGCTCCTCTGGACTTCCTGCACGTCTCCTCCTCCCTGCTCCTCCTCAAACTCCATCGCCTCCTCCGGGCTCTCCTGTTGTTGCTCGATCTCTACACCCTCCTGAGCTTCTTGCTCACCTCTTCTTTCCGGCTTCTCAGTCTCCTCTCCCCTGACTTCCCTTTGGTTCCTTCTTTTGCTTCTCCTGGGCTTTCCCCCTTTTCCCCGACAGCCTCTTCACGTGCTGCTATCTCTCCTTCCAACCTTTCTGCTTCTGCCATCCAGGATACGGTGTTGACCGCTGTGACGTAGCACTGTCTCGCCACTTTTGGGTCCCCCCTGACCCTAACCTGCACCCCTCCATTGTTAAACTTGAGGCATTGATGGAAAGAGGAGGGGACACAGCGAAAGGCGCTGATGAGGGGACGCCCAAAGATGGCGCTATAGCTGCTCGGGGCGTCCACAATCACGAACCGGCAGTTCCGTGACACCCCCCCCAACCTGACGTGCAGCCCTACTCCTCCTTCCACTTCTTTTCTTTCCCCGGAGAATCCGAACAACGGTCCGTCCGAGGCCAAAATCCTCTTGGCTTCCACCTGCATTTCATCGAATGCCTTCTTGAAAATCACATTTACGGAGCTCCCATTATCCACTAGGATCTTGGAGACCGTAAAGTTTTCCACCGCTGTCTGGATCACTAAGGCGTCGCAGAATGGGTCCTCGTACTCTGGCATATCCTCTGAAGAGAAGGTAATTTTTTCTAGC
Source organism: Platanthera guangdongensis (assembly GCA_039583875.1). NCBI lineage: Eukaryota > Viridiplantae > Streptophyta > Magnoliopsida > Asparagales > Orchidaceae > Platanthera > Platanthera guangdongensis. The sequence goes on from CM077158.1 coordinate 58,163,382, forward strand.
GGGGGTGGGGTCTGGGAGGTTGAGGCTACCCCCCTTCGGAACATGGTCTGGAAGCTCCCCTTCCGGGTGGCCTCGATCCCAATTCCCCCATGGATGGCCCCAATTCCCCCCCGGGTTCCTACATCCACCCGGTCCTCACATCTGTCTTCAGCCTCCCCTTGCTGCACTTCCACAATCCTCACCGGCAGATCTTGCCTTCTTAAACCTCTGGCCTCTCTCATCTCCAAGAATTCTGGGCACGTGGCTGTGGCGTGCCCTCCCTCCTGATGGAAGTCGCAGAAGGGCAACGCCACCCCACCCCTTCTTCCTTCTCCTCTCCCTCTCCTTCCTCCCCGGGCTCCTCTTCCTCGACCGATCCCCATTGCTTCTTGCTGATGCTGAAAACGATCTCTCGCTCCCTGCCTCCATGCTGGTTGATCGAACCTCCTTGGCTCTCGGAAATTATCTCTTCCTTGGAAACCTCCTCCTAACTCCTGGGGGCGACCCTCATGAGGCCTCCAACCTATCCGGTTGTTCGGCTCTCGGGTCCCCCGGTGATTCTGCCCTTGGTGCCCCTGGCCTCGGGCTCCTCCCTCCTTCTCTCTTCTCTCTTCTCTCTCTGCTCTTTCTGCTCCTTTTTCTTCCCCTCTCCTTGCTCCTTTTCATCGTCTTCTGCCAACCTGGCTAACTTTCTTGCGAACGCCGGATTGGCTCTCTCAAAATCTGTTTCCTTCGCCGCCCTCTCCATAAGTTCCTCGAAAGAGAGGGGGGGGCACCCTTTTTAACTCCATGCTGAAGAAGCCTGGTCTCAGTCCCAAGGTGAACGCAAGCATCAGCGTATACCCGGGGACCTCCTGGACCTGGAGGATCTCTTCCTGAAACCAATCCACGTAGTGTCCCAATGTCTCATCCTGCCTCTGCCTCACCGAGAACAAGCACTCCGCCTCCTTCTTACGCTTCTTCGAAGTCGAAAACCTCAATAAGAAGCCCCTCCGCAGATCCTCAAAACAATAAATCGATCTTGCCGGCAACTGATGGAACCAATCTCGCGCCTTCTCCTTCAAAGTGATGGCAAACAGCCGACATTTGAACGCATCCGTCATTTGCCTTATCGAAACTACATCTTCGAACCACTGTACATGCTGTACCGGATCATCCTTTCCTGAGTAGTAGGACATATCGGGCTCCCGGAACCCTTCTGGCACCGGTGCAGAGATGACTAGTTCACTGAATGGGCTCTCGCCGACAGTCTGCCGAGAGGGCACGTCTCGCGGCCTCGGCTGGCTGGCCCGATCTGCGAGACCGTGACCAGGGAAAAGCTCTCACACAGCTGCCTCCTTCTCGCCGTCTTCTGCTGGGATCTCCTTCCCGGGGCGCTGGCCAGGGAAGAGCTCTCGCGCCGCTACGTCCCTCTCGCCAGCCTCTGTGGGGACCTCCTTTCCCGGGCGCTGTCCAGGGGCGTTCTCGCCCAAAAGCGGGACCACCTCGATTGGGACCTGAGGTGTCGCCCACTCGCTTCTTGCCGAGAAGGCCAAGCTTATGGTTTGCATGACCTCTCGCCTAAAGTCCTCCAGCATTTTCCTCGTCGCCTCTTCTACCTGGGTGGGGGAACCTCCAGAACCAGACCCCTCTCCTTCACCTCCTGTCATAGGACCAAACTCAAACTTTTCTTGAACCGGCCACTTCCACGCTCACCGCACCAGAACTGTTGAAGCCAAAATTTGACTTCAACGAATGTTCACAAAATAGGGGCGTAGCCGACTCCTACTTGGCCCAAGCTCCGACCTCCGACCGGTCGTGAAGGATTAGAAAACTGGCCCAAACGCCGCAGCAGGGAGGTCCCACCGCTTACCCGGAAGGTCACAGAGAGCTTCCCCTCCAAAGCCAAAAGCTGGGCTTGGAGTTCCTCAGAAGACCGTGCCAATGAGTCCTCTCCAGAGTCTAAAAAAAAGGTCCCTTCTGAAGAACCCCTATGGGCTTATTTATAGATTTCAGAATCTGAACTGCAAATAACAAAACTGCTCCGGCCTGAAATTACTGGGATGCCCTTGGCTGGGTCTGCCAACAGCCAAACCCCGCTGTTCTGAGGAGCTATATGCAGTCCACCAAGGGTAAAAGGGTAAAAATATCTGGGGTAGAAGAGTAAAAACCCCCTGCTTTGATAGGAAAGGTTAAAAAACCTTCTTGCCCCCTGGCGAGAGGGAAGGCGCCTGCCGGCGAGAAGGACCCACCGCCCGTCTCGCCGGAGCCTCTCGCCCCTGGAGGTCCTCTTGCTTCTGGGGGCCCGCTCGCCTCTGGAGGGGGCCCTCTCGCCCTTTAGAGAGCCCATCATCTCGCCGCAGGCGAGTGGGCCTTCTTGGTACCCTTTGCCTGTCTCGTCCTTTTTACTTCTTGAGGGCTCTTTGCGAGCCCGAGGTTGTACAACAAGCCTCCATCCGCTTAGGCCGCTCCTTGGCAAAGCCAAGCAGCAAACACCCTATCCGCAGAAACCAGGCCGCATAGTCCGCGGACTCCATGCAACAAGCCGCTCAGAAGACAGCCGGCTTTCCACTAGACCTTCCACCAGGCCACACATCACAGTCCACCCAGTCCGCCTAGTCCTCCAAAGCTGTCCGCCCCAGGCCGCCCGGCCTGTCCCGTCACCCACTTCCACTTCACAAATTTCAACATCCTTCTCGGGTTGAAAACAGCCAAAAATCACCAGCCAGACACGACCTTGGACACGCCCGTGTCCTAGGCCGTGTACCCCTATACAATCACCAAAAACCCTTTTTTTTGCGACCGACTCGCACACAATTTTCGGGGCGTTACAGCCTGTGACACGCACGTATCACAGGCCATGTGCCTTAAGCGGCACACAACCGACTCATCTAGACCAGTACACGGCCATGTGAGATGCCCGTGTCACCTGACACGCCTTCAGACACACCCATGTCTGTGGCCGTGTACTTCAAGCTACACTAAACCAAATCAACCCGATCGAGACACGGCCAGTGACACGCCGGTGTCACAGGCCGTGTACCCCAAGACACGACCGTGTCCTACCCGTGTTCACCCGGCCTCAAATGCCCTGGGCACATCCAGCAAAGGACAAGGCCTGTGACATGCCAGTATCATAGGTCGTGTGCCCATACACGGCAGCAGACACACCTGCAGCTTAACTTCATCGAACAAAGTTCGTCGAGCAGAGGAGGACACGTCCTCTGACACGCCCGTGTTAGAGGGCATGTTCCCTCATATTTCACAAAACGGATTTTTCGTCGAACACTCGCCTGCTGCTCACCCGAGCAGGATACACCCTGGGACACGCCCGTGTCCCAGGCCGTGTCACCCAACATTTCCCCAATCCTGGAATTTGGGGTGTTATAACCCTCCCCTCCTTATAAAAATTTCGTCCCCGAAATTTGCACACAGGAAGAAAATCAAACACAAGATGTTCTATTCCATAAACATTTCATACAACTTGACACGCACTGCATAACAGTTACACAAAGAGCTCAGGAAATTCAGCTCGCATGGTCTGCTCTCGCTCCCATGTTAGATCTTCACTACCGCAATTGTCCCACCGGACTCTGACCATCCCGATTATCTTATTCCGCAACTATTTCTCGGCGCGATCCTCGATCCGAATGGGCCTAACTTTCGTCGTTAGCTCATACTCCACCGACACACGATCAGTCGCGATCACTTGAGCTGGATCTTTAACGTCTTTCTGAAGCACCGAGATGTAAAACACATCATGTAATCCACCAAAGTCTGCCGAAAGAGCTAGCCGATATGCAGCTTCCCCAATTCGTTCCACCACTTCAAACAGACAAAGATATCTCAGACTCAACTTTTTCAGTCGCCGAATCCTGGATACGCCTTTGAAGGGTTTGATCTTCAAATATACCCAATCACCCACCGCGAACTCCACATTCCGGTGCTTGGCGTTGTAGTATTTTGCTTGTCGATCCTGGGCTATCAGTAGCCTCTCTCGGATAGTGCGTATTGTCGAGTTCGCTTCACCGACTTCGTTATGCCTATACACTTTGGATTCGCCTGCTTCTGCCAAAGCTAACAGCATACGACACTTCCGACCATACAGAGCTTCAAACAGTGCTATACCAATGCTCGCTTGGTAGCTATTGTTGTAGGCAAACACCACCAGATAGAGATGATCTTCCCATCTCCTACCAAAGTCCAGGGCGCACATGCGGAGCATATCTTCCATAGTTCTATTGGTCCTCTCAGTCTGGCCATCCGTTTGGGGATGAAAGGTCGTACTGAACGTCAATTTTGTGCCCAACAACTGATGGATTAGCCTCCAATCATTCGATATAAAGCGCCCATCCCGATCGCTCACAATGCTACGAGGAACACCATGTAGCTGTGCGATCTGCTCCACATAGAGCTTTGTCAAACTCTCCACTGAATTGTCTCGTTTGTTCGGAAGGAAGTGCGCCACTTTTGTCAACCGGTCTACAATCACCCAGATTGAATCATTCTCGTGTTGAGATCTCGGCAACCCGTGCACGTAATCCATTGAAATATCATCGAAATTCCATTCCGAAATCGTCAACGACTTCAAGAAACCGCCCGGCTTCTGGCATTCCGCCTTTACCAAAGCACAAGTCTGGCATTTGGCTACATAATGAGCGATATCATTCTTCATTCCTGGCCACCAAAACAGCTTATTCATGTCCCTGAACATCTTTGTGCTCCCAGGATGAATTGAGTACTTCGTAAAGTGAGCTTCGTACATCAACTCTTCACGCAACTTACCCATACTTGGGACGCACAACCGGCCCTCTTTCCGCAAAAGGCCTTCATCCCAGGAGAATTTGCCCTCTGGCCCGTCCTTTGCATAGCGTTGGAGACTTTCGTCCAGCTCTGTTGCTTGTCAAATCCTGTCCACAAGGTCATATTGCACCCCCGTCCAGTTCAAACATGCATTGGCTGAGGAATTCTTGTCAATACAAGAAATATCCAACGCTTCCAGCTCCTGAATTAGACGTTCATCGTGCCTCTGCAATCAATTTGCCCTTGCCGGAGCCCTCCGACTCAAGGCATCAGTGACCACATTTCCCTTCCTGGGAGTATAATGAATCACAAAGGTGTAGTCCCCAAGGAACTCCAGCCACCTTCGTTGTCGCATATTCAGGTCCTTCTGCTCCAACAAGTACTTTAGGCTCTTGTGGTCCGTATAAATATCCACTTTCACGCCATAAAGATAATGTCGCCATAATTTTAGTGCAAAGATCACCGCCGCCAACTCTAAGTTGTGGACGGGATAATTTCGCTCGTGCACCTTCAACTAGCATGAGCCATAAGCAATCACTTTCCCATTTTGCAGAAGAATGCAGCCTAAGCCGCTTCCTGAAGCATCACTATAGATCTCGAATCCGTCGGTACCACATGGTGATGTCAACACAGGTATCACGGTCAACCGACTCCTCAGCTTTTCAAAAGGTCGCGCTCACTCCAGCGTCCAAATGAACTTCTGATCTTTTCTCGTCAGTGTGGTCAGAGGCAAAGCAATCCGCGAGAAGTTTTCAACAAACCGTCTGTTGTAGCCCGCCAGTCCAAGGAAGATCCGGACCTCGGCCACCGAAGACAACACCGGCCACTCCTGTATGACCCTTATCTTTGACGGATCCACTACGATGCCCTCTCCACTTACCACATGGCCTAGAAAGGCCACCGACGATAGCCAAAACTCGCACATCGAGAACTTGGCATAGAGCTTATTCCTTCGCAAGGTATGCAGCACCAACCGCAAGTGGTTTGCGTGATCAGCTTCAGATTTCGAGTACACCAGGATATCATCAATGAACACAATCACGAACAAGTCCAGGTACTCTAGGAACATATGGTGCATCAGATTCATGAATAACGATGGCGCATTGCATAGCCCAAACGACATTACCATGAACTCATAATGACGTAACGTGTTCCAAATGCGGACTTTTGAATGTCTCCTTCCCATATCCTCAACTGGTAATACCCAGACTTCAAATCCAATTTTGAGTAGACGGTTGATCCCACCAGCTGATTGAACAAATCATCAATTCGTGGAATCAGATACTTATTCTTCTCGATCAGCTTATTCAGTTCGAGGTAGTCAATACATAACCGCAATCTGCTGTCTTTCTTTTTCACAAACAGAACAGGTGCGCTCCAAGGTGACATACTTGGGCATATATATCCCTGCTCCAACAACTCTTGCAATTGGATTTTCAACTCAGCCATTTCCTTTGGTGCGATGCGATATGGCGAGCGGGCCACAGGTTTAGCACCTGGAACCAACTCGATTGTGAAGTCGATCTATCGCTGGGATGGTAGCCCGGGAAGATCCTTAGGGAACACATCTACAAACTCCGAGACAACCAGAACATCACTCATACTGGCCTTTGGCTCAACAGCTTGAATTAGCGTGAAGAACACCTCCGCGCCCTTCCAAATAGCCTTGACGACTTGGACTGCAGACATCAAGGTCGCGCCCACTCCTCGCATCCCTGCGAACTTAGTCTCCTGCTCGGTATTCTAGCCCAATGTGATCTCTTTGGCATTACAATCAATAAAGGCATGCTGCTCCGTGAGCCAGTCCATACCAAAGATCACGTCGAATTCCGATATCGGCAGTACAGATGTAGTCAAAAAGAACTCCTGACTTCCAATTTGAACCGCCACATCGCAAGCCCGATCCGCGAGCATCAAACAAACATTCGGTGTAACATCCCTTAAACAATTAGACCCCTAGGATTTTATTTTGTCATGACTAGGTCATGACAAAACCACCAGAAGCTCAAAGGACCAAGTGAACAAGGCCAAGGTGAAAATCACCTTGGTCTGCCTATAGCTCAGCCTCAACATTTAGACCTAAGGTCTGACCTTAGGGCTATACCTTGATCCCAGGACCCCACCACAACACCCCAAACACCTTGGGAAGTCCATAGGGCCACTAAGGACACACTGTGGGCAGTCAAAGTGGTTAAGTTGACCTAAGTCAACTTTAACCCTAAATGGGTCAAACTAGCCTACTTAGGGTCAATTGACCTTCCCCTAGCCAAGTAGACCCCACCCATGCCCTCCTCGCCCTAACGTGAGGCCAATGGGTCACCAAGGACCCATTGGGGTCAACCCAAGAGTCTATGTTGACCAAAGTCAACTCTAGCCCTAATTTGGTCAAAGTACCCTTCCTAAGGGTAGGTGACCTCCAAAGTGCCAAGACAACCCTACCCAACCCTTCCTAGATCTTAGGGGAGGTCAAAGGGTCACCAAGGACCCATTGGGGCAACCAAAGAGGCTAAGTTGACCCAAGTCAACCCTAGCTTCAAAAAGGGGTCAAAGTGCCCTAACTAAGGGTCAAGTGACCCCCAAGATGCCCAACCAACTCTATTCAAGTCTTCCTAGACCTTACGGGAGTCCAATGGGTCACCAAGGATCCATTGGGGTCAACCCAAATGGTCATGTTGACCAAGGTCAACTCTATTCTAGTGTGAGGTCAAATTAGCCTAAATGGGCTAACCCAAGCTCAAACCCATTTCCCCCACTTGGGCTAAGCTCATTCTTATTATTAATATGAGTTAGTGGGCTGCCAATAGGCTGGAGGAGACATTAAAATTCGACCATGGTGAGTAGGAGAGAGAAAGCTCCATTTTTCCCTTTAATGGAGGAGAGAAAGTGAGAAAAGGAGGTCATTCATGGCCAAGGGAGACCAAGGGCCTCTCCAATTGATTCCAAAGGCTGAATGGATTCCCCCTCATCAGTTTTGTGGGGTTGAATGGCCGTGGCCAGCCACCCAAGGTGGCCGAAATTAATTTCTCCCATAAGGAAGAGAGAGAAAGAGGGGAGAGAAAACCATTAATGGCCATAGGAGATCAAGAGCCCATCCCCTCACCTCCATTTGCTGGATTCATCTTCCCTGGATAATTAAGAGGAGACTAACAACCATAATCAGCCATTAATGGCCGAGTTCAGTGAACCCAAAGGTGGCCAAATTTTTCACCTTCATGGCCAATAATGGCCATTGGTGTTACACCCTTCCTCTCCCCCATTTAGACCTTTTAAAAGCATCCATGTACTCAGAGGAGGAGTTTCCACAATCCCACTAAAGGAGTCGAGCCATTTGGTAGTGCTATTGCAGAACACCCGAAGCTCCAAAATCCGGCCATGGCGCACCACCACCAAACCCGTCGGCAAGCACGGTTGAAGGTCCTCCTCTACTCCTTCTTCAATAGATAGATCTTAGGAATCTTTTAGGACGAGAATCAGACTCCAATGAGCCAGATCGGGTGAGCATTTTTCCTGGTTTTCCATGAAAAAAATTTGGGCCGGGTTAGTCGGAAAACACCCCTCCGGCGGTCGTGCCGCCGCCCGACGATAGCCCCCACCTCAACGAAGGTGGTGGCGGTGGTGGCCGGCCAGGGAGGTGGTCGGGTGGCCGGGAAAATGGCTTGGAAGAAGCTCCAGGTCGGGCTGATCATAGCCCTTGGCTGGAGGAGGAAGATGACCAGGATGCATCATTTCTTTTATTTAGTTTTGATTTCTGAATATTCTATCCTGTTTACTGGGCTGTTTGAAATTAAATATTACAAATACGTAGGGGCTGTTTCAGAACAAATGACCAACATAAAAATTGTAGCCCTTGAAGTATATTTTAATTTAAAATAGGTTTGAACCAATTTGGGTAAGTGGTTTGACCACATCACCCGTTTTGGTGAGGACTATATCTAAGCTTGACCAGAGACTATTTTGAGTGCCCCCATCAATACTGCCATCTAAATGACTTGAAATTTTGAATGGGGGTCACTCTTACCTATGCCTAGAATATATCAAAAATTGGGAATTTTTGGAAAAACGTTCCTAAAGTGTTTGTAGAAATTTAATAAATAATGTAGGAATTATTTAAAAGGTCCAATGACCTCAAAACCCTTTCAAATTTCGGTGAGTGGTCCTTGGGGTCTTCAGAAGGCTCTGGTTAAAATTTCATATCATTTGGAGATTGTTTGAGTTGCAATCATGCAAACCCTAGCCTTGCCCTAATAAGGCTATTTAGGTCAAATAGTGCACTTTGGGTTTTGAGTGGCCAAATCACCTCAAAAGAGGTTGAAATTGGGGTCACTAACTTGGCATGGCTTGTAACACCTTACCATGGAAGATGGGGTGGATTGGGGTGAGTTTGCCCTAGAACCCAAGACCAAACCCTAAGGATGGTCTTTGGTGCCTTGTGAAGGGCATGTGATCAAAAACCTTGTGTGGACTTGAGACTTGGTAGAGTGAGAACTAGAGTAGCTAAAACCACCTGGTAAAATTCTTAAGGGATTTTTAGAGAAAGAATAAATTACTAAAACTCATTGAACAGTGATGAAACTTGGGTAGAGTAGTCCTAAGGTTAGTAGGAGCCTCTAGAAATTATTGTAGGGTGTTTGGAAGATATTAACTTTTACTTGTATTTAAAGTCTTTAAGTTGCCACTAAGGATGATTGTGATAAAATCATGGTTAAACTAGCCTAAAATGTTATGAAACTTGGTCAGTGAGGATTTATGATCATGCGATAGCCATGATAAATTTTGTGTAATTTTTGGATAATATTTTAAGGTACTTCTCTATTTAATTCCATTTATTGTCTTTATATTTAATTAATTAATTAGGGGCTTAAATCTTGCTGACGAGTTGCAAAACTTTGGATTTTATGTTCAATTGTCATATTATGTTTATCATAAATTTTGTGGAGCATTTACTCGTCTGGTGTTGGTACATCGTGTTCAAACTTGGGGTTTTGGATTACTAGAATAATTAAATAAATTACCAGATAAATTAGGAAAATTATGAAATTCTGGATTTAAGCTAAAAAGGTCATGTCAGCCCTCCATTAATTATTATAGGGTTACTGGATGAATAATTTAGGTACCTCTCATCTTACACGTCATATAGCTTGGGTTGGCCTGCATTTAGTAAAACTGCAGAATTTAATTTGGAATATGAATTTGGGCACATGAGTTGGGGTTAGATGTTTGCTGGTTGGATAACTAAAAATGAGTTCACCATTGGAAGATAGTTGTAGGGTGTTGGTTTGGCTAGTGTTAGGTGGTGTTAAGGATCGACGAAAGATCGTCTTTCCCGTGGGGAAGAAGTGTCAAATACTCTAGGGTTAGATCTAATACAAGTAAGGGTTTGGTAAATCTGATAGTAACCAATAATAGTAAGTGCCTTACGAAAGGGAGCTTTGGGCGTAATCCCATCGTAGTTCCTAGTGCCTTCGAGAGCCCTTCACGGGGAATACCTTGGGTAGTCTTGGGCTAACCTAAATAGTAAGAATAAAACATTTCAAGAGCAGCTATGTTGGATACCTAGTAAGATTTGGGCTAGGTTCACTAAGTTAGGATCATATGACCCACAATGTATAGCCAGGGTCATAGTTGTGTCCTAGAGTCTAGGCCAAGTCCTTAGAATCAACATCACATGTACCAGCTATCAACAAGACTGTCAGAGACTCAAGACTTACAGTTTTTCCAGAGACTAAGTAAAATGAGTTCGACGTTCGTCGAACTTAGATCGACGATAGTCATGCTCAGCTCGACGATCACAGAGAAAAATTCTCTGAGCTGAGCTCGACGAACTTCATTCTCAGGTCGACGATCTTTGGACTCAACCTTCAACATTCCAAGTTTAGTTGTTCTCTAGACTCAGGTCGACGAACTTAGTTCTCTGATCGATGATTTCTGGATTCTTTACTTCAATTAGAAGCTTCTCAATTTTTCTAAGTCCAGAATCATCTCCATTCGACGAACTCAGGATTCTCAGCTCGACGAACTTTGATAATAATAGCTAGAGTTATCCAGCAGTAGTTAGTGGTCCTCAGCTCGACGAAACAAATTCTTAGATCGATGAATTCTGGATACTTCACTTCAACACTTTCATCCAGAAGCATCTGAAATTATTCCAAGTTCAGAATCATCTCCAGTCGACGAAGTTACAATCTCAGCTCGACGAACTTGAGACACAAAATAAGCAAGTCTGGATAATGCAGTTTTCTGCTTTAGCTCGACGATCTTGGAACTCAGCGCGACGAACAGAAGTCATCTGGTCGACGAACTCAGCACCTCAGCTCGACGAACTGTGGACTCAGGTCGACGATTTCTGCTACCAGTTCGACGAATCCAGACTTAGTCATTTTTCCATCCTTCTATACCCTTCTTACTGTAATAATTCCTGAGTAATTAATGCTCAAATATTCTCTAGAATATAACCGTTAGACAAAGCATTGATTATGGTCTTCACCAGGATTATTGCCTGCCATTTTTCCATGGGACAGTTGGGGAAATAATTCAATGTTGTTTATTCTGTAGGCCGTCAGCATTGATTACAGAAGATTCAAATTTCGAAAGACCAATTTCCACAAAAAAATATACAAGAGATCTTCTCTTTTTTAGATCTACACACAGACACTTACTAAGAGTTACAGATATACAGAAGTAAGAAGGACCTGTGACACAGAGACAACAACACAATCAGTCTGCTCTCATTTTCTTACACAAGATTTCTGATATAGAAGAAACCCTAGACCAGAACATCAGTCACTTTTGAAGAAGAGGAACAATCTATCAAATATCAAGAGTCTTCCTTCTTCAACTCTCCAGGACACTTCAAAGGACAACAACTAATCCATCTATCAAAGAAGTTCCTGAAGATCATTTCTGGTCAAGGCTGAAAGTTAGAAGGCCTATCACCCTGCAGCTAGGCTTCATCTACCTGAACCATTCCACATCTCAGGGGGAGCATGTGCTAAAATCAAATATCCACAAGTCTTCTCAATTGTATATTGAGAAAGAGAAGACACCATCATCTCTCACCCCCCACTGTATAAAGGGTTATAACTCCCTTCAAAAGTTATTCCTGGGTGCAAGTCACCTGATCAAAAGACTTGAGGATTGGTTTTTGAGCACCTGATCAAAAGCTCATTGGTGTCAGACACCTGATCAAAAATCTGAGTGGATTCCTACCAGGGTGGTAGAAGAGTGGTGTACCCAAGTTCTGGGGAACCACTATAAATTCTTGTGTTATCTAGATTGCTCTTTTCTTTTGTTTTTGTGTTGTGGCTGTTTGTTAGGATTGCTGTTTTAATTTTGTTTCTGCACTAGATTAAATTAGAAGAAAATTTTAAAAATCCTGAATACTCTGTTCACCCCCCCTCTAGAGTATTCCTGATCTAACAGCTCACTTTCAATTCGCATCAGAGCTTGGATTCCTTGGTGTACACAAGCTAACCCTTGAACCAAAGATCCTGTGTTAGATCAGATTTCATCTTTTATCTTTATTTTTATTTAGACTATATACACAGCAATGGCATAGAACAAAGACTATGCAAACACCAGACCTCTAGTTTGCAACCTAAATAGGTTTGCCATCTGGAAGGCAAGAATCAAATTGTATATGAACTCTATTGATGAAGATATCTACAATTTCATCTTGATAGGTCCTCCTCAAGCCACTACTTCTACATCTACAGCAGCCTCAAGCACAAATGCAGTTCCACCACTTGAGTGGACTGAGGCTCAGAAGAAGGCCAAGGTTGTTGATGCCAAGGCGATAAACATACTGGCACAGACTATGTCAGATGATATCTTCCAAAAGGTTACTGAATGCACTTCAGCCAAAGCCATCTGGGATTCCCTAAACCAAATGGTGGCTGGATCAGCAGATGAAAGAAAAGATAGGAGATCCAACCTCATATCCTTATATAAGAATTTCAAGAAAGAGGAAGCTGAGTCAATAGCTGACATGTATAACAGGTTAAGCTCAATCATCAATGAGCTAAAAACCTTGGACAAGGACATCACCCTCACTGAGGTGAATGATAAAATCCTAATGTGCTTCCCAAGCTCATGGGATTCAAGGATTTGGCCTATCAAGTAAGCCAGAAGCCTGAATGAGATCTCCACTGAATCTCTTTTAGGCAAGTTAAAGTCCTATGAACAGCTGATCAAGTCCAGGGAGGCAGCTGAGCAAAGAACACCTCCTCCAGCTAGAAAAGAAAAACACATAACATTCAAAGCTGCTGATGAGACAGAGACCCCCTCAACAAATGAAGAACAAATGAGTTTATTTGCCAAACGATTCTACAAAATGGCAAGAAAAGATTTCAGGATGAAGTCATCAAGGTAGGAGGACAAGCCTAGATATGATAAGACACCAACCAAAGAAGTTGTGTGTTTTGGATGCAGGAAGCCTGGGCACTTCATCTCTGAGTGTCCAGAGAATTAGAAGAAAGAAAAGAGAAGAGAGAAAGATACCAGGAGACAGCACAACAACAGACCTTCTTCTAGCAAATATAAGAAGAAGGAAAAGGCTTTTGTGGCTGAAACCTGGAGTGAGACTGAAGAAGAATCAACATTTTATAGCTCTAGTGAAGATGAGGAAGAGGAAAGGGCCAAGGAGGTTTGCCTCATGGCAATTGATGCTTCCAGGAGCCATTCAGAAGAAGATGATTCAGACAATGAAGCAACCTCAGATTCTGAAGCTGACAAGGTATTGTCTTCTTTTGATTACAGTGAAAGGCAACTAGATCTGATATACTCTAGAGGGGGGTGAATAGAGTGTACAACCCCATATTCGCTGAGCCAGACAAGGAGGCACAATGGTCACAGGAGGGTTAGCCGAAGTGGTCCCGCCCTAAGGAGGATCTCGCCCACAGAAGACGGAAACGCTCTCGCCGGATGCTATAAAAGAGAAACCGTAGGCCGAGAGCGCCAAGCGCGGACTGCGCGGAAGCGCTCTCGTCCAAACCAAGCCTCAGTCCCGAAGAGTTCTCGCTTGCGCTGGGCGAGAACGTTCGCGCCATGCCCTGGGCCGAAAGGTCTCGACACCGGCTCTCGCCGAGTGGGGCCCAGGGTCTTTGGAAGAATGTCCTAATTGCCCTAAGGAGAAATTACTTCAATACCCTCAGAGAGACAGCGGGATTTGGCTATTGGCAGACCAACCAGGGGCTTTTCAGTAAATTCAGGACAGCAAAATGCTATAAATAGACCCATAAGGGCTCCTTAGAAAGCAAGCGATCATTGTCTCCCGAATTCCAGTGCTTTCTGAGGAGCTCCAAGCCCAGCTTTGGCTTTGGAGGGGAAGCTCTCAGAGATCTTCCGGGTGTGAGGTGGGACCTCCCTGCTGGGGCTTTTGGGTCAGTCTTAGGTCCTTAGAATCCAGTCAAGGGGTGAGACTTGAGAGAAGTAGGTTTTGGCTGCACCCCTTTTTCTTCGAACTTCAGTTGGGGTCATATTTGGCTTCAACAGTTCTGGTGCGGTGAGCGTGGACGGCAGCCGATTCAAGAAAGCCTTAAGTTTGGTCCCATGGCTGGGGGTGAAGGTGAAGGGTCAGGTTCTGGAGGATCCCCCACCCGGGGAGAGGAAGCAACAAAGAGGATGCTGGATGAGTTCAGGCGAGAGGTCTTGCAAACAATCAGTTTAGCCTTCTCGGCGAGAGGCGAGTGGGCCACACCTCAGGTCCCCATAGAAGAGGTCCCGCTCTTGGGCGAGAACGCCCCAGGCCAGCGCCCAGGAAAGGAGGTCCCGGGAGAGGCTGGCGAGAGAGATGTGGCGGCGCGGGAGCTCTTCCCTGGCCAGAGCCAGCGCCAGGGCAAGGAGGCGCTGACAGAGCCAGGCGAGAAGGAGGCGGCGGTGCGGGAACTCTTCCCAGGGCTCGGTCTCGCAGATCGGGCAAGCCAGCCGAGGCCGCGAGACGTGCCTTCTCGCCAGGCAGGAGGCGAGAGCCCATTTAGCGAGCTCATTATCTCGGCTCCGGTACCGGAGGGGTTCCGGGAGCCCGATGTTGAAGTTGGAGACCGGGCGGTCTGTCTTGGCGGGTTAGAGACCGCGCGGTCTGGCGGTTTGACTCGGCGACTTGTAAACCGGGCGGTCTAGCAATCTTCACAGGCGACCTCTCTGCATCTCTTACTGTAAGCCGTGCGGTTAGTCCTTCTGTCTAACCGCGCGGCCTGTGCGGTTTACTTTGTACAGTCCGCTTAGCTTGTAAATTTTAGTCTCACATCTCTTATTTGTATTCTCTCTTCTCTCCTCCATTCTATATAAGGGAGGGCATACCTTTGTAATAGATATCTTTTTTGGATAATAAAATTTCGATTATTCAAAAGTTTATTCGGCTTGTTCTCTTCTTTTCGCTTCCTTTCTCTACTTTCTAACATGGTATCAGAGGACACGGTCTTTTCCTCCTAATTCTGTGCGCTCTCTGTTGTTCGCGGCTTGTCTTCCGCGTTCTGCGGCTTGTTCGCGGCTTGCCTTCTCCTCTGTCCGCGCGGCTTGTTTCTATCCGCGCGGCTTGTTTCTGTCCGCTGCCTGTTTGCGCGGCTTGCTCTTCTTGTTTCTCTTCTCCTCCTGCTCTTTGTCGCAGCGACCTGTTTCCGTGTCGCCGCGCTCCTTGCTCTTTCCTGCCGCTCTGACTTCCTAGTCGCTGTGGTCTGTCTCTGTCCGCGTGTGTTGTCTCTGCACTCGCGGTTTGCTGCTGTGATCTGCCTGACCGTGCGGGTTGTTCCTTTCTTACCCGCATCTTGGTCGCGGTCACCTGCTCTTCTCCCCCTGCTCTTCTGTTCGCTCGGCCTTTTCAGTCCGCGCGACCTCTTCCCCGCTGTGCCCTTGACCGCATTCTCGCAACTGCTGTGATCTGCCTGACCGTGCGGGTTGTCCCTTTCTTACCCGCATCTTGGTCGCGGTCACCTGCTCTTCTCCTCTCTTCTGTTCGCTCGGCCCTTTGCAGTCCGCGTGACTTCTTCCCCACTGTGCCTTGATCTGAATCCTAGCCGCTCGTGTTCACGCGGCTTCTTCCCTTTTGTTCCCGCCGCGGTTTCACGCGGATTCTTCCTTGTTTGAGCGGCCTATCCGCCTCTTCGCTCTTAGCCGCTTCTCTTGTTAGTCGCCGCGACCTCCTGGTTTAGTCGCGCGGCTTGTGCTCTGCACCTTGGTCGTGGCCCTTCGTGCCGCTGGTGTGCTGTCACCGAGACCGCTGCAGTTTCTTCTTCCTCCCTTCATGGCTTTCGCCTCGGTTGTCACGTCTTCTGGTCGTGCACACGTTGTTACTCAGGGCAAATGGCTGATCGACACTGGTGCTACGAATCATATGACCGGCCATCTCCCGTGTTTCTCTCTCCTAGAAAAACATGCTCGCTTGCCCCCAGTTACTCTCGCTGACGGCTCTTCATCATCGGTTCATGGCACAGGGATAGTTCATGTCACCCCGTCTCTTCACTTGGCGGATACTCTATATGTGCCCCAGTTCCCGTGCAACTTATTATCTGTTACATCTCTTTGCAAGCAATTACAGTGTTCCGTCACATTTACTTCTACTTCTTGCTCTTTTCAGGATCCGGGCTCCCAACGGACGATTGCTACTGGGACTGAGAGTGGCGGCTTATACTTCCTAGACAACATTTCTGCTTTTTCCACCTTCTCCTCCACCTCCACAGATCTTCTCCAATGGCATCTCCGCCTTGGTCATGCTCCTCCCCGTCTTCTTCGTCAACTTCTGCCCCACCTTCCTCCTCAAAGTCCTCCGCTCAACTGTGAGGCCTGTCAGCTTGGCAAGCATCACCGCTCCTCCTTCCCTCCAAAGCACGTTCGTAGCTCTACCCGTCCGTTTGATCTTATCCACTCCGACATCTGGGGTCCTTCTCCTACTCTTACCATTGGTCGGGGTAGTTCCTATTTTGTCACGTTCATTGATGATTTCTCTCGCTGTACGTGGGTGTATCTGTTAAAAGATCGCTCCGAATTATTCTCTGTATGGACATCCTTCTATCTCATGATCAAAACTCAGTTTGATGTTTCTATCAAAGTTTTTCGGTCTGATAATGCCGCAGAATATCTCAGTCGTGACTTCTCTACATTCTGCATGCAAAATGGGATTCTTCATCAAACTAGTTGTGTCTATTCTTCACAACAAAATGGTGTAGCCGAACGCAAAAACCGACACCTGCTCGATGTCGCTCGCACCTTGATGACCCAGATGCATGTTCCTCGCTCCTATTGGGGCTATGCTGTTCTCCTTGCCTGCTACCTCATCAATCGCATTCCCTCCACGGTTCTCCATGGCCAAACCCCGTTCTCCATTTTGTATCCGGGCAAGGAGCCGTTTCATCTCCCTCTCCAAATCTTTGGATGCACTGCCTTTGTGCATGCCCCTTCTGCCACCTGTGATAAGCTCTCCCCTCGCTCCACCAAATGTGTCTTTCTGGGGTATTCCACCACTCAGAAAGGCTACTGTTGCTTTGATCCCGTCCTTCGTAAGCAGTTCGTCTCTGCTGACGTCACCTTCTTCGAGAATACCTCCTACTTCTCGGATGCCTCTTCTCCTCCTCTCCCAGCTTCTGATTCTCCTGCCGTTCCCTTCGTTCCCTCGTCTCCTCCTACACTCTCCACCACTACACCGTCTCCACCCCCTCCTCTTCCTCCACCTCTCTCTCTCCCTTCCCCACCACCCTCTCCCTCCTCTCCGCTGCCGTCGCTCTCTTCTCCCGGGCCAGCTTTCTCTACCACGGATGCTCCGGATGCCGCGGGCCCGGCTGACCTGGATCTTCCTATAGCTCTTCGCAAAGGGGTGCGGACGTGCACCTTACACCCCCTTGCTGCTGTTGTTTCCTATGATCGTCTTACTCCTTCTCGCAGGGCCTTTGCACTGGCTATCTCTGCCACTGCCACACCCCGCTCCTATCAGGAGGCCCTTGCTATTCCTCACTGGAAGATGGCCATGGATGAGGAAATGGCGACCCTCACTGAGCGGGGTACCTGGACTCTTGTTCCTCCTCCCTTTGACACTGATGTTGTTGGCTGTCGCTGGGTCTTTGTGGTCAAATTTAGCCCATACGGCACTGTGGATCGGTATAAGGCTCGCCTTGTGGCTAAGGGCTTTACTCAGACCTATGGGGTTGATTACTTTGACACCTTCTCCCCTGTGGCTCGTCTCAGCACAATCCGGGTTCTTCTCTCTGTGGCCGTCAATCGGGATTGGCCAATTTCTCAGCTGGACGTCAAGAATGCCTTCCTTTATGGTGATCTTCACGAGGCCGTTTACATGGAGCAACCTCCTGGGTATGTTGCTCAGGGGGAGACACGAGTATGCCGGCTGCAGAAGGCAATTTATGGCCTCAAGCAGAGTCCTCGAGCTTGGTTTGACAAGTTCAGCGGTATTGTGGCGGCTGTTGGTTTTATGCGAAGCTCTGCTGATCACTCTCTCTTTATTCGCAAAACTCCTTCTGGGCTGGTTGTTCTTGCTGTATACGTCGATGATATTCTTCTCACTGGCGATGACCAGGAAGGGGTAGCCCTGACAAAGCTACATCTTCGCCAACATCTGATCACTAAAGATATGGGCTCTCCAAAGTACTTTCTGGGGATCGAACTCTCTCGGAAGCCCGACTCCTTAGTTCTCTCTCAGCGTAAGTATGCCCTTGATCTTTTAAAAGAGGCAAGATTGACTGGAGCTAAACCTGCCCGATGTCCCATGGCTATTGGGGAGGACAAAACCTGGACAGATGATTCGCCTCTTCTTTCAGATAGTTCGTGGTACAGGCGTCTGGTTGGTAAGCTCATATATCTCACAGTGACCAGACCCGACATTTCTTATGCTGTGGGCAAGGTGAGTCAATTCATGCAAGCGCCCAGGGATTGTCATCTTCAGTCCGCCTTGCGGATCTTGGAATATGTCAAAGCAGCGCCTGGGAAAGGATTACTGTTTCAGAAGAATGATCATCTGAGGATTGAAGCCTACTCAGATGCAAGTTATGCTGATGACAAAGGGGATCGCAAGTCTACCTCAGGTTTTTGCACCTTTGTTGGGGGAAATCTGGTGAGCTGGAACAGTAAAAAGCAGTCTGTTGTCTCCAGGTCCAGTGCCGAAGCTGAGTATCGCAGTATGGCGTCAACCACTTGTGAGTTGAAATGGTTGCGGGCTCTCATGCTAGATTTAGGAGAGGTGTACAACCATCCTCTACATATGTTCTGTGATAACAAGGCCGCCATATACATCTCCAAAAATCCGGTATTCCATGAAAGAACAAAGCACATTGAGGTTGACTGCCATTTCATTCGTGAAGAGATTTTAAAAGAACAGATTTGCACTCTGTTTGTCACATCTGATAAAGAGCTAGCTGACATCTTCACCAAGCCAGTCTCCGCCTCGTTTCTGCATGTTTGCGACAAGCTGGGCATGAGTGATATATATGCTCCAGCTTGAGGGGGAGTGTTGAAGTTGGAGACCGGGCGGTCTGTCTTGGCGGGTTAGAGACCGCGCGGTCTGGCGGTTTGACTCGGCGACTTGTAAACCGGGCGGTCTAGCAATCTTCACAGGCGACCTCTCTGCATCTCTTACTGTAAGCCGTGCGGTTAGTCCTTCTGTCTAACCGCGCGGCCTGTGCGGTTTACTTTGTACAGTCCGCTTAGCTTGTAAATTTTAGTCCCACATCTCTTATTTGTATTCTCTCTTCTCTCCTCCATTCTATATAAGGGAGGGCATACCTTTGTAATAGATATCTTTTTTGGATAATAAAATTTCGATTATTCAAAAGTTTATTCGGCTTGTTCTCTTCTTTTCGCTTCCTTTCTCTACTTTCTAACACCCGACATGTCCTATTACTCAGGGAAGGATGACCCGATGCAACACGTACAGTGGTTTGAAGACGTTGTGTCAATAAGGCAGATGACAGATGCCTTCAAGTGCCGGCTGTTCGCCATCACGTTGAAGGAGAAGGCTCGGGACTGGTTCCACCAGTTGCCAGCGAGATCGATCTACAGTTTTGAGGATCTGCGGAGAAGTTTCCTGTTGAGGTTCTCTACCTCGAAGAAGCGGAAGAAGGAAGCGGAGTGTCTGTTTGCGGTGAGGCAGAGGCCAGATGAAACGCTGGGTCACTATGTTGACCGGTTCCAGGAGGAGATCCTTTTGGTCCAGGAGGTCCCAGGGTACGCTCTGATGCTGGCCTTCACCCTGGGGCTGAGACCGGGATTCTTTAGCATGGAGTTGAAGAGGGTGCCCCCCCTCTCCTTTGAGGAGCTTATGGAGAGGGCGGCAAAGGAGATTGATTTCGAGAGAGCAAACCCAGCATTCGCCAGGAAGTTGGCCAAGCTAGCAGAGGATGACGGGAAGGAACCAGCAGCGGGAAGACAGAAGGAGTCGAGAGAGCAGAGGGAGCTGAGGGAAGAAAGGAGAAGGGAGGAGCCCCGAAGGTTTGGGCAGCAGCAGGGTTGGGGGGCCCGGGAGCCAGTCAACCGGTTGGGTTGGAGGCCCCAGGAGGGTCGCCCCCAAGGCCCAGGAGAAGGCTTTCGGTGGAGAGATAACCTGCGGGAGCCCCGGAGGTTCGATCGACCGGCATGGAGGCAGGAGCCGAGGGATCGTCCCCCACCACCGCAGGAGGCCATGGAAGTAGGAAGGGGGAGAGGAGCAGCTAGGGGAGCTCGAGGAGGAAGAAGAGGAAGGGGAGACGGGAGAAGGGGCGGGGAGGCGTTGCTCTTTTGTGACTTCCACCAGGAGGAGGGTCACGCAACGGCCACCTGCCCAGAGTTCTTAGAGCTGAGGGAGGCCAGAGGAGCAGGGAGGCAGGATCCACCGATGAGGATAGTGGAGGTGCAGCAGGGCGAAGCGGAGGACAGGTGCGAAGACCGGGTGGATGTAGGGACCCGGGGAGGAATCGGGGTGATTCATGGAGGAGTGGGGATTGAGGCAACCCGTAAGGGGAGCCTTCAAACCATGTACCGGAGAGGGGTGGCCTCAACCTCCCAGGTTCCTCCACCAGAAGAAAAGATTACTTTCTCATCAGCGAACATGCCAGACTATGAAGATCCATTCTGCGATGCCCTGGTGATCCAGACGGCGGTGGAGAACTATACCGTTTCAAGGATACTGGTAGATAACGGGAGCTCGGTTAATGTCATCTTCAAGAAAGCTTTTGATGAGATGAGGGTTGAAGGGAAGAGGGTCTTGGCATCGGATAGACCTCTGTTCGGGTTCTCCGGGGAGAGGAAGGAGGTAGAAGGAGGAGTAGGGTTGCACGTAAGGTTGGGGGGCGTGTCGCGGAACTGCAGGTTCATGATCGTGGACGCCCCGAGCAGCTATAACGCCATCTTTGGGAGTCCCCTCATCAGCGCCTTTCGCTGCGTCCCCTCCTCGTTCCATCAGTGCCTCAAGTTCAACAATGGGGGGGGTGCAGGTCAGGGTCAGAGGAGACCCGAAGGTGGCAAGGTAATGTTACGTTACAGCAGTCAACACCATTTCGTGGATGGCGGAGGCGGAAGAGTTGGAAATAGAGATGGCGGCCCTAGAGGAGGTTGTGGAGGAAGAGGAGATGGTCCTCAAGGAGGTAAGAAAGGAAGCTGGAGAGGAAGTCGGAGAGGAAGAGACAGAGAAGATGCGAGGGGATGTGCAGGTGGTACGGAGGAGCGATGGGCAGGAAAGCCCGGAAGGGGCAATGGAAGTAGAAGAGCAAGTGGCAGGAGAAGTCGAGGGAGAGGTCCCGGGGGGCATAGAGGCCGAGCAGCAGCAGCAGAGGGGGATAGAAGCGATGGAGATTGAGGAGGAGGAAAAAGGAGAGCTGGAGCTGGAGGAAGAGGCAAGGACCGGTTGGGAGCAGTCGCGGCTGGAGCCGGATGAAGAAGTGGTGGAGGTGGAGGTCTTCACCAGAGCAGGAAAAGAACAAAGGGTACGGGTCAGCGGGGGGTTGAGTCTCGAGGCCCGGGAGCAGGTGCGAGCTTGCATTCAAAGCAACGTTGACATCTTCGCTTGGAGCGCGGCGGACATGCCGGGCATCGACGCCGACGTAGCATGCCACCGCCTGAACCTGGATCCCCGCGCCCGCCCCATCCGTCAGAAGATGAGAACCATCGCTACAAAGCTCGAGGAGCCCATTCGCGAGGAGGTCAAGAAGCTCCTAGAGGCGGGCTTCATCTCAAAGATCCAATATCCAGGCTGGATCTCCAATGTGGTAATGGTGAAGAAAGGATGTGGTAAATGGAGGATGTGTGTTGACTTTTCTTTGTTGAATAAATCATGCCCCAAGGATTGCTATCCCCTGCCTCGGATCAACGTGCTGGTTGATTCAGCCGTCGGTTTTTCTGTCATGAGTTTTTTAGATGCTTTTTCAGGTTATCACCAGATCCGGATGCACCCTCCGGACACCAAGGATGTTTCCTTCATCACGAGGGATGGATGCTTCAGTTACAAGATGATGCCCTTTGGGTTAAAGAACGCAGGGGCTACCTATCAGCGCATGATGGATCGGGTCTTCCGGGATCAGAGGGCGAGGAACTTGGAGGTCTACATCGACGACCTAATGATCAAAAGCAAGAGCATAGTTTCACACCTGCAAGACCTCGAGGAAACTTTCGCCACCCTGAGAAGTTTTAAAATGAGGCTGAATCCCTTAAAGTGTGTCTTCGGGGCCAGCCGCGGGAAGTTCCTCGGGCATCTTCTGACTCCGGCAGGGGTGGAGTCTAACCCGGACAAGGTCAAGGCCATCCTGGATCTGGAGTCACCACGTGACACCAAGGAGGTCCAGCGCTTGACAGGCAAGCTGGCTGGGCTAAGCAGGTTCCTCTCCAGGGCAGGAGACAAGTGTTCTTAATTCTTTAAGGTGTTGCGGGGGAATCAAAGGTTCGAATGGACGGCCGAGTGCGAAGAGGCCTTCCAAGGGCTGAAAAGACAACTCTCTCAGGCTCCCCTCCTTCAGAGCCCAAAAGATGGGGAGGACCTGACCTTGTACCTCGGAGTAGGGGCGGAGGCGGTGAGCTCCGTCCTAGTAAGGGAAGAAGGAAAGAAGCAGCTTCCCATCTATTACGTCAGCCGGATATTGAGAAAAGCAGAGCTTCGCTACCCCATCCTGGAAAAGCTCGCTTATGCCTTGGTCATCTCGGCCAGAAAGCTCCGGCCGTACTTTCAAGCGCATTCGATTAGGGTGGTGACCGACCACCCTCTTCGCAAGATCTTCGAAGGAGTGGAGCACTCGGGGAGGCTGGCTAAGTGGTCCATTGAGCTAAGCGAGTTCGACATCTCCTTTGTACCAAGACTCTCCATCAAGGCACAGGCAGTGGCGGACTTTCTAGCAGACTACGTTGTTGAGGTTGAGGGGAAGAGCAACAACTGCGAGAAGCATGGAAGTTGATGGTTGATGGGGCCTCAGGAAGGCACTCCCTAGGAGCGGGGGTGGTGTTGACAAGTCCCCAGGGGGTAACCATAGAGCAGGCAGTTATTTTACATTTCCTAGTGACCAACAACCAAGCGGAGTATGAGGCCGTGATCGCCGGCCTCCGTCTGGCAAAGGAGCTAGAGATTCAGGACGTGGAAGTCTTCACTGATTCAAAGGTAGTAGCATCGCAGATCCGGGGAGAATTTGAAGCTCGGGAGCCTACCATCATCAAGTACCTCTCCAAGGTAAGGGCGCTCATCGGAGGTTTCCGGTCATTCTCAATTCAACATATTCCAAGGGAAGAAAGTGTAGCCGCCGATCGACTAGCCAAGTTCGGACCTCGCGGGGGGGGGGGGGGGGGGAACTTTGGCGGAGCTATTCCGACCAGCTATAGATGAAGGAGAATTGATGCTGGTGGATCGACAACCCTCGTGGGTGGATCCATTTGTGACTTTCCTGTCCACCGGTGAACTGCCTGAGGGTACCAAGGTCGGGAGAAGTTTTAAGCGTAAAGCGGCTCACTACTTGATGATGGAGGGAGGTCTGCATCGTAAGATGTTGTCAGGGATCCTAGCCAGATGTGCGACCGAAGAAGAAATCCCGAAGATTTTAAGGGAGGTGCATTCGGGCGAGTGCGGCAGTCACTCTGGAGGAAGGACACTGGAGGCTAGGGTGGTCAGACAGGGGTACTTCTGGCCCACCCTAAGGAAGGATGCCATGGAGTTTGCAAGGAGGTGTCAAAAATGTCAGCTCTACGCCCCCCTTCAACTCTTGGCAGCTCAAAGACTCCGGAGTATCACGGCACCATGGCCATCTGCTATCTGGGGAATGGACTTAGTTGGGCCCTTTCCTCCGGCTAGTGGGCAGAGGAGGTTCCTTTTGGTCATGATTGATTATTTCTCGAAGTGGCTAGAGGTTAAAGCCTTAGCCAAGGTCACCTCGCAGGTTATAAGGAATTTCATCTGGGGGAGATCATTTGTAGACATGGGTTGCCCCAAGCAATAGTGACCGATAACGGCCCCCAGTTTGCCAGCGAGGAGTTCATCAGCTTCTGCGCTCAACTGGGAATAGATCTCCGGTTTGCCTCCGTCCATCACCCTCGGAGTAACGGCCAAGTGGAAGCAGCAAACAAAATCATTGTGAACCTACTGAAGAAAAAGGTGGAGAACTTAAAAGGGAATTGGGTGGAGCAGCTCCCGTCGGTCTTATGGGCACTACGAACGACCCCGAACACGGCCACCGGTGAGACCCCCTTCAAGCTCTCTCATGGGTGTGAGGCCGTCCTACCAGTGGAGTTTGAAGTCCGGTCACCGCGAGTCATAACCGCGGGCGAAGGTGACGAGACTTGGAGGGTGGAGAATGAAGAGGGGCAGCGCCTCTCGTTAGATATGGTGGAGGAACTGCGAGACGTGGCGGCTATCAGGCAAGAAGAAATCAAGCGACGGATGGCCAAGCATTTTGATAAGCATGTCAGGGTCAAGCGGTTCGCAGAAGGGGATCTGGTGCTGAGAAAGGTCGACGCGGCGGGAAGATCGGCTCCCGTGGGTAAGCTCCACCCGAACTGGGAAGGTCCATACATTGTAAAGGAAGTCCTCGGAACAGGGGGATACTACCTCCAGGACGTGGAGGGAAGAGCCCTAAGCCACACTTGGAGTGGTGATGATCTAAAGCGCTTCTACCCCTGAGGGGGGAAGGATGTAACCATGTATCTCAAAAATAAACTTGTTATATTATACCGATTGATTCTCCTTTAACTAGTGTCGAATTTTTCATGGCATAACATAGTTGAATGTTTGGTGATACCTCGAGCTCGGCTCGGCCCCAGGTAGACCCGCTGCGCAGGCTCTCATCTAGCTGGCAGGTCCGAAGGCTCGCCTGTGGGGGATAGGTTTGGTTGGTTTGAGATCTTCATCGGCACCCCGAGCTCGGCTCGGCCCCAGGTAGACCCGCTGCGCAGGCTCTCATCTAGCTGGCAGGTCCGAAGGCTCGCCTGTGGGGGATAGGTTTGGTTGGTTTGAGATCTTCATCGGCACCCCGAGCTCGGCTCGGCCCCAGGTAGACCCGCTGCGCAGGCTCTCATCTAGCTGGCAGGTCCGAAGGCTCGCCTGTGGGGGATAGGTTTGGTTGGTTTGAGATCTTCATCGGCACCCCGAGCTCGGCTCGGCCCCAGGTAGACCCGCTGCGCAGGCTCTCATCTAGCTGGCAGGTCCGAAGGCTCGCCTGTGGGGGATAGGTTTGGTTGGTTTGAGATCTTCATCGGCACCCCGAGCTCGGCTCGGCCCCAGGTAGACCCGCTGTGCAGGCTCTCATCTAGCTGGCAGGTCCGAAGGCTCGCCTGTGGGGGACAGGTTTGGTTGGTTTGAGATCTTCATCGGCACCCCGAGCTCGGCTCAGCCCCAGGTAGACCCACTGCGCTGGCTCTCATCTAGCTGGCAGGTCCGAAGGCTCGCCTGTGGGGGATAGGTTTGGTTGGTTTGAGACCTTCATCGGCACCCCGAGCTCGGCTCGGCCCCAGGTAGACCCGCTGCGCAGGCTCTCATCTAGATGGCAGGTCCGGAGGCTCGCCTGTGGGAGATAGGTTTGGTCTGGTTGGCTTGGTTAATGCAAGACAGGAAGCACGTTGGGAATACCAAATGAAAAGTGAAAAAGAGGAGATAGATCTCGGCAGAGATAGATCTCGGCAGAGATAGATCTCGGCAGGGATAGATCTCGACAGGAGAGTCCCCGTCAAAGGGATCTTGAGGTGGGGAGGCTTTCGCCAAAAAGGTTCCTCTCAGGGTTCTCGAGCAATCAGGCGAGATCGTTATGCGATGGGCCAGTGGGGACTCGCGCAGTCTAGAGGGGACGGTCCCGTCCTAAGGATTCGAGAGTCGCGCTTCTGGCTGGCCGGTTACCGCGGGTTCTTGCTGATTCATCGCTAAGGATTTCCTAAGAAGGCCAAGGGCCTTGGCGGAAGCATACGCCGAAAGCGTTCAACCACGACAATTACATCAAACACATTCGCAAATAACAAGATGAAATGTTCACAAGAAAAACATTTGCATTAATAATACTGTATGGGTACAAAATGATAGCGTCTCGCGCTTTACAGAGAGGTGAAGAACAAAAGCGAGAAGGGGACCCTCAAGGGGACAAACTGTACCCCTCGGAAGTCTCGCTGGAGCTCCCGCTGGAGCTTCCGCCGGAGCTCCCCCCTGAGGTCTCGCCACCCGCGGCGGGGGACTTTGAGACATCCGAGGGAGGGGTATCGGGGGCGCCCAGGGGCTTTGGAATGGGCTCGAAGAGCCATGGGACAAGTTGTTGAGCGGTGATGTCTTTGCCCCTCCCGTCCCAGCAGTTGATGTCGCGTAGCGTCTCCAGCGTCAACTTTACGGTGGCTTGCGCGTTCCCCTGGAGCAGCTTGTCGATGTCATAAGCCGAGTAGTACTGGCTCTTCAATCTCTCGTCCAGCGGAGGGGCTGCACTCGCCTCGAGGCGCGCGATCTGCTCCCGTAGGAGAACGTTGTCATATCGGGCCTGAGACAGCTCCTCGCGAAGTGCGGCTTGAGCGGAATCCTGAACAGCGGAAGGTTAGCAAAAGAGAAGGGTTAGGAAGGCGAGAACAAGTGATTGTGGAAGGTCTCGCTTACCCCTTCCGCTTGGCGCGAGGATGACAGTTGCTGGGTCTCGGCCAGCTCCTTGGCCAGAGAGGCCGCCTGGGCCACCGCATCGTCCCTCGCCTTGAACATGTCTTGGAAGTTGCGGTCTATCGTAATACTCCGCCGGGCGCACATGTGCGCAAGCTCCAGCCCACGCATTAAAGCGCGAGTGGAGTCGTATGCCAACAGCCGGGTCGACATCCTGTCGTAGACGCTAGCGTCCTCCCGGCTGTAGAGGCCATAGCCTAAGGCGAAAGCTTCGCCGGTGACCTCGTCTCGCTCCGCCCAGCTCGGCAAAAGGGACGAGATCGTGACCTTGTTGGCGTCAGGGTCCCATTGCAGCAGTGGCTTGTTCTCCGCTTCCAGACACCTCACGCCGAGACCAAAGTTACGATGACCCCGCGGCACCTCGTCAGACAGGGGTTGGTCGGAGGTCCCGCGGCGGCACCCTCGCTCTCGGCGGCGCCAGGGGTCCGAGGGTTCTCGGCAGGAGTCCCGGGGCCGCCCCTGGTGGCCGCAATCCTGCTTACTGCCTCCAGGACCTCCTCGAAGGAGCAGCCGGCGGGGAGTGGTTGGACGGGCGGTACAACAACAACCTTGCCCTTCTCGGTATCCGTGGTCTTGGGCCTCTTGATTGGCTGAGGTGCGGAAGTACCCGGCTTTCGCTTCATAACACCGCTTGAGGGGGGGAGGCCCGGCTCTTTTCGGCAGGCCTGCGCGGCGACTTTCGCAAGAGCCAGCGGGTCCTTAGGAGGTTGGCTCTCTCTAGCGCGAGCATCGTCGAAAGGCTGGCGGAGAGGGATCTCGCGCTCTCCTGCGAAAACAATAGCGATAAATTCCAACCTTGGAAAAAGCAAGAAGAAGGCAAATACAGGCGAGATCTTACCTTCTCCCGGATGTACAGGAGGAAGAGAATCGACGTCTCGCCGGAGGTAGAGGACGTCGAAATCCTTGGTTCCGAAGAACTCAAGGAGGGCGCTCTTGCGGGAGCCCAAGGACGGAGGCTTGTAGGCGGCATCCTCGTATTGGATGGGGGCGAGGGGTACGTTCCCGAAGTCGCCGGAAACGTAGATGAACCTCTCGCCCCAGTGGTGGTGCTTGTTGGCGAGACCGATCGTTTTCAGCAGTTGCCCAGAGAAGAACACCACGCCTCCCTTCGCGCGGAAAGTAAATAACTTGCGGAAAATCGGCAAGCTAAACTCAATCCTCTCCGACCGCATATAGCATATGAAGGCCATGAGGATCGCCACGGAGTTAGGGTTCAGCTGCGCGGGAACCACCCCGTAGTACCGGAGAGCCTGCTGCATCTCAGGCCACAGCGGAAGGCGGAAGCCCACCTCGAAGTGTTCGATAGGGATGGCGAGCTCCCCCTCCCCTGCGGTGTTGACTTTGTCATGACTGCCCGGGGGCCGCGCGATGAAGCCGGCGGGAACGTGCTGAGTCTTGATCAGATTAAACTCGTCCAGAGTGAGAGTGCAGGAAGGGAAGAGATGCTTTTGGAAGGCTTCCGCGCAATTGGATCGTCCTTCACCACCGCCCGACATCGCAATAGGGTTTGAAGGCGAGATCCACGAAGAGAAGGCGAGAGCAAGAGCGGGGCGAGAACGGAAGTGGAAGACGGAGACGGGCGAGAGCTCTGCGAAGGCCGCGAGAACAACAACAAAGGAGAGAGAGACTGGAATCAGAGAAATGAATGTGGTAGGTGAGCCTCCTATTTATAGAAAATCGTGGTAATGATGGCTGTTTTCAGAAAGGCGGCAGGGGTACAACCGGCGCATCCTAGGTCAGCGGCGCTTCGTTTTTCCCGCCCGAATCTGACAGCGACCGATTCACTAAGCAACTGGCGCAAACGTGGCGAAAAGTCAGGCGGCCGGTAAGGTAGGAGGAAGCAAGGTGGCTCTCGCCACCCCAAAGTCCTGGGAAGATAACTCATACACATACAAAAATATTAAAGACAGAGCTATTGCTCTCGCCGAGCGGGAACGCGATAAAATAATAAGCGAATAAAGTGCGGGAACATTAATTACAACTCCAAACGAGTAAGTAATGGTACATAAGAGAAGGGAAGGCCTGGGGAAGAGGAGGGGAGGTCTCGCGCTTCAGTACGGCTCCCAGCGCCATTTCCCTTGCTCCCAACGCCATTTGCCTCGGTCCCGCAGCTTGGTCCGGGGGGGCGCCTGTGGGTTGAAGTAGGATGACAGAACGCTGCATCCCAGGTCAACCCGGCAAGATAGATCCCGGATTCTCTCGATGCATCTCTCAGGTGAGGACCCGGCGGTACCTCCCCCGGGCCGATCCATCTCACCTATAAGGTAGTCTCGCTCCAGGGACTCCAGCCTCTTCTCCACTGACTGGCGGAACTCTCGGGCCGCAAGGTCGCGGACCCGTTCTCGCCGGATGAGTTTCGACAGAATGGCGGCGACCTTCTTCCCTCGTCTTTTCGCGCTCCCGGCACCGGTCAGGATCTCCTCCATCTCGTCAGACGAAGGGAAGGGAGAGCTCTCGCCATCTTCTCCCTCTCTTTCTTCTTCTTCTTCTTCTTCTTCTTCCTCTACCTCAGCACCCGGCCGCGAGTCCATGTCCCCTGTCGAAAGAATCCCCATTTTAGCGGAAGCTGAAGGATAGCAGCAATAAAATTGCCGTATACCTTCAGAGTGACGAGGCCCCCCGGTTGACGGCAGGCGAGAAGGCCCAGCCCCCCCCCCCTCAGCTCCAAAGAGGAGGTGGATTGGCTTTCCTTTGCCGGGGGGGGGGGGGGGTAAACTTTGCGGATGGTGATCCTGGCCTGATCGAGAGCGGGGGAGCGGGTCTCCTCAGCCGCTGGAGGGCTAGCGTCTAGCGGTGGCACAGGGATCTCAGCATTTTTTCCTCTCGCCGGTAGGAAGGAATCAACCGCATGGGCAGACTGATTCGCAGTTCTCGCCCCACCATCCCGGGTGGCGAGATATGGAGGTGCGGAAACTGACGCTGCGAGGAATCAGGTCAGCATTTAAAAATACCAGGCGAAGACAAGAAGGGAACCTTTACCAGCGGTGTTCGGGTCTGGTGGAGGAGGCGCCTCGGGAACCTGTGGTTGATCATCGTGATGGCTAGAGGGTGGATCCAAAAGTTCTCGCAGGGACGCGGTAGCGTCAGGAACCGTCTCCTGCAAGAGGTATCAAGTTAAACAATTGAGCAGCTGGTTGTTAATTGGTATATCAAGCTTACCTTCCGCGGAGAGGTGCCGTCCGCGAAACTAGGGGTCGAGGTGGGCGGGCTCCTGTTCTCGCGGGATAGGTCCCGCTGAACCACCTTCGCCTTCTTCTTCTTCTTCTTAGGCAGAGAAGGCTCAGCAACTGACGACTGTCTCGCTAGCCATGGGGCGACCAGGGCACAGTTAGCCCTAGCTCGCGCCTGCACCGCGTTAATGCGGTCCTGAAGATCCTGCGGAAGTGGTTTGTCGGCACGCTTGGAAGGCATAGCGGGGGAGGGCGAGAGCTCAGGGGGAGAATGACGACTCAAGGGAAGTGTTATGACCGTCTATCGGCACTCATATTTATAGGCGCCGTACGGCCCACCGAAAGATTCCCTGACGTTGACACGTGCTCAGCGAATATTTTGGGTTGAACATGTCTTTTCGAGCGCGGCGCTAGCTCAAAAAGAGCGAGGATTGTGTACAACACCATATTCATTGAGCCAGACAAGGAGGCACAATGGTCACAGGAGGGTTAGCCGAAGTGGTCCCGCCCTAAGGAGGATCTCGCCCACAGAAGGCGGAAACGCTCTCGCCGGATGCTATAAAAGAGAAACCGTAGGCCGAGAGCGCCAAGCGCGGACTGCGCGGAAGCGCTCTCGTCCAAACCAAGCCTCAGTCCCGAAGATTTCTCGCTTGCGCTGGGTGAGAACGTTCGCGCCACGCCCTGGGCCGAAAGGTCTCGACACCGGCTCTCGCCGAGTGGGGCCCAGGGTCTTTGGAAGAATGTCCTAATTGCCCTCAAGAGAAATTACTTCAATACCCTCAGAGAGACAGCGGGATTTGGCTATTGGCAGACCAACCAGGGGCTTTTCAGTAAATTCAGGACAGCAAAATGCTATAAATAGACCCATAAGGGCTCCTTAGAAAGCAAGCGATCATTGTCTCCCGAATTCCAGTGCTTTCTGAGGAGCTCCAAGCCCAGCTTTGGCTTTGGAGGGGAAGCGCTCAGAGATCTTCCGGGTATGAGGTGGGACCTCCCTGCTGGGGCTTTTGGGTCAGTCTTAGGTCCTTAGAATCCAGTCAAGGGGTGAGACTTGAGAGAAGTAGGTTTTGGCTGCACCCCTTTTTCTTCGAACTTCAGTTGGGGTCATATTTGGCTTGAACATAGAGTATATGGTGTTTTATTACTTTTAAAAACTTTTACAATAATTGTTGTAATAAGTGTGAACATGGAAGCAAATATAAATCTAATCACAGAACTAAACTATGCAAAAACTAAGCACAGACAAATCAAGGCCAGAAATAAAAAGTAAACAAGCAGAACCAGATGACACAAGGAAATATAGTGGTTCCCCAAACTTGGGTACATCCACTCTTCTACCACCCTAGGTAGGAATCCACTGCAGGATGAGTTGATCAGGTGTCCTGGGCACCAATGAGCTTTTGATAAGGTGCTCAAAAACCAAAGCAGATTTTTTGATCAGGTGTCTTGCCACCAATGAGCTTTTGACAAGGTGCTCAAAAACCAGATTCA
Source organism: Platanthera guangdongensis (assembly GCA_039583875.1). Lineage (NCBI taxonomy): Eukaryota > Viridiplantae > Streptophyta > Magnoliopsida > Asparagales > Orchidaceae > Platanthera > Platanthera guangdongensis. Next base: position 58,194,864 of record CM077158.1, read on the forward strand.
AACTTTTGAAGGGAGTTTGAGAAACCCTTTACAGAGTGGGGGTGAGAGAGTGATGACAGTCTTCTCTTTATCAATCAACTGAGAAGACTAAGTGGATTGATGTCAAAGCTCCCCCTGAGTCCTTGAAATCTTCAGGAAGAAAAGCTTTGCTGAGGGTGATAGGCCTTCAAAGTTAGAACTCCAGCAAAAGATGATTTCAGTAATGGATGAAATGTTGAGTGTCTGGAGTCTTGAAATGATGTTGGCCTTGAACACTTTGAGAGCTGAAGAGATCTGAAGATCTGAAGATTTTTGAAAGCTTGATCTCTTTGATAAGTGTTCTTCAGGATTCTTTTTGACAGAAGATTTTGAAGGAGACTCAGTAATCTGTGTTGTGTGTCCACTTCTTGTTAATCTCTGTATATCATCTATATTGATTCAAAAAAAACATTCTGTCTTTTTATTCTCTGTGCCAGAATAGAATATCACTCTGTCAAAGATAGCCGTTGGTCTGCATTGATTGCATCCTTAATTGCAAAAACTCTTCTGGAGGAAAGTCCACAGAGTTATTCCTTGAAAGATCCCTTGAAACTTGGTCCAGAAATAAATGAAAACGGCTAGCAAATCTCTGAATTAATTGCATAATAACTCATGTCTGATTTGAATTTGAATTCTGGAAGTTATCTGAAATCGTCGAACTGAGCTCTGCTATCGTCGAGCTGAGCTCAGCGAACTGAAAAACTTAAGCAGCAAAATAATCGTCGATCTGAGCTCAAAGATCGTCGAACTGAGCTCAGAGATAAAGATCCAAAGCAGAGTCAAAATCGTCGAACTGAGCTCACCGATCGTCGAATGGAGTTCGACGATATTCTTAAGTTGAGCTCAGCGATCGTCGAACTGAGTTCGACGAACTGTCGAAGTTGAGCTAGACGATCGTCGACCGGAGTTCGACGAATCGTCGTGCTGAGCTCGACGATCAGACTTAGTCTCCAGACAGAAAAACTTGGTCTTCAGGGCAGCTTCCAATCCTAGACTTCTAACCCTTAGACTCAATTCTAATTGACCTATTAAGCTATACAGAAGGTCAAACACAGATTCCTAGAGACATAGTGATCCTGACCCAAATTAGTAATAGGGTGTTCCAACAATCTCCCCCTATTTGGGTTAGGATTACTATTTACAGACTTTGGAAATTCAAATAACAACATATAATCAGAAAAGCATAAAAACAACAGCAGCTAGACATTGCAGAAACATCACAGAGATATATATATATATATATATGTGGCATCCAGATAGCAGTCAAAAAAACCAAAGATTGTCACCTTACAGAGTTACTTCTTCTCTTTGCCTTTAACCATTTTGATTTCTCTGTTTGGATTTAAGGCTTCCTTGTTGGACCTGGTGTCATCAGCTGCACCCAAGTATGTTTGCTTTGAAGTCCTGGGAACCACAGCAGCAGGATGCAACTCCATATATCTATCTGCATCAAAGAATTTGCTGGAGGCATATCTTTCTAGCTCTTTTTGTCTTTGCTATGACATAGTAGAAATATTGGAAGTGTCTAGCCCTTGTTCTTTGGCCTTCTTTATCTGATCTAATGCAGCCAACTCCTTCATCCTAGCAGTCCAAGCAATAGGATTCTTCTCAGGGTCCTCAAATGGTACAGGTGGCTCATACCTGTTGGAAGAATTATCTTGAAGAGGCCTAGCAGACACTGTCTCTCTTAGCTTGTAGGGGAATGGACCAGAAGTAGTGTCAGCTGAAACATGTCCTCCCCTGGAGTATGGGTGCTGCCTGGAATGCCCTTTAGAATAAACTTGAATATCTCTTTGACTTCCCCTGTATCCTCCTCTCCTGGAATAAGAACCCCTACGCTGGCTTTCCCTTTGGTATGATCTGGCATGGGGTTGGTAGAGAGCCTGGCTTCTAGATGGGGCTTGACTTGCAGAGCTGCCACCTGCACCTGCATCAGGAGGAGGTGGTGGAGGAGGATAAGGGTGCTGGAACTGGGAGGAGCCCTTCTCATACTTTCTCTTCTTTTTCATTGCTTTCAGCTGATTTTTGGAATACTGCATCCAATGTTCAGTAATTTGGCAGTTATGCAGAATATAATAGGGAATATCATTATCATCCTTTACTTTTGCAGGAGGAACCCTTTTCATAGCCTTGCTTCTAGCCTTCCTCTTCCTGGCAATAGTGGCAGCAGAGTCATCAGAGTCTGTCTTGAACTCATCAGAGTCAGAACTCTGGGCATCATATACAGCATCTATTTTCTTCATCAATTCTTTCTTCAACTGAGCAGCAGCAGATGAGGCAGAAGTAGAAGGAGCAGCAGCAGGAACAGCAGCAAAGACAGTAACAGATTCAACAGCAGATACAGAAGGAGAAGCAGAAACAACAACAGTAACTTCAGGAGTGATGGCAGCAGCAACTTCAGTAACATCAACAGAATCTGCAGCAGGCTCAAACTCAGTGGCCTCTGTCATCAGAAAATCCTTGGATGTTGGCTCATCAGGAACAATTGGGATTTCAGCAGCAGCAAAAACAGTTTCAGAAGCAGATTCAGTCTTTTCTTCAACAGCAGCAGTAGCAGCAATTTCTGAGAACACAAAAGAAGATATAATGCTGGGGTCACAGCCAGAGAAAGGCACCAGAGCCTTGGACAAATCTTCTGGGGGCTGGACAGCATTAGGCTCTGGGATATAGCTGAAGTATGCAGTATCAAAGGCAGAAAGCAAAGACCTTAGGTCTATTGCCAAGACTGCAGTAGGAGCCATAGGAACAGCAGATACAAAAACAACAGCAGCAGCAGCAGTATCATGAACAACAGGAGCAGAAGCAGCAGCAACAGCAGCATGAAGGCTTGCTTCATATGGCATCTCCCCCTGCCTGGATGCAGATGCATCTATATCAAGGCACACTGCTGGAGGTGCTGCCTGAGGAATGAGGGAGGAAAGCCGGGCAGAGAGAGCTGCCACTGACTGTTGTAGAGGAGCTAAGGAGGCCTCCATGAGAAGAGAGAGCCTGGGGGCAAGTAGCTCATACAACTTGTCAGCTAAGGCTGGGAGATCTACATGCTCAAGAGCAGGAGCAGAGGTAGATGGAATAGGGATGACTGAGGATGCTGGAAGTGGAGGGCTGGAGAGTGGAATGGATGGCTCAGGAGTGGGGATGGTGGATATGGAGGATAAGGGGATGGATATGGAGGGGGTTAAAGTTGGTTGGTCAATGATATGGTGGAGGAGATCTTGGAATGAGGTTGAGGAGGAGGGTAATTCTGGAGGAGAAGAGGGGGAATCATCCATGTAGGAGTCATACAGAAGGGTGAATGATGGTATGGATGGTGAAGAAGTGACATCTGGTGGTGGATATGAGAACAATGGGTGGAATTGGTCTACTGGAGGTGATGAAATGGTTGCTGGATATGGAATTGATGTTGGGGAAGGGCTAGAGATGGTAATGGTGGATGGAGCTGGAGTGGTGGATGGTAGAGGTAAGGTTGGACTTGGAGGAGGAGGAGAGGCAGCAACAGCAGCAGCCAGGTCTTCTGCAGGAGCAGAGACCTGTGGGAGAGTGACTCTGTGAGTCCTGGTGCCTGAAGGAGCACTAGATGAGGGCCTGCTTGGCTTGCTGATTTGCCTGTCCCACTTGCCAAAGAGGGCACAGGTGAGTCTCTTGGAGGCATTTATGTGCACTCCAGAGGAGACCAGCAAGGTAGGGCACTTGTTCTGCAGGAAGACTCCAATAATCCTTCCAAAATTTACAAAGCTTTTATTTATTTTCTTCTTTATTAGGTCAAAGAAGACCTCTCCCCAGTTCAAGCTTTTCTTATCTACCAGAGCTCCCATGAGGCAGAGCTGATGTCTGGAGATAGTGTCATGTGCAGAGTGCTTTGCCAACAGCACTTTTCCTACAACATCTGCTAGGAACCTGTACTCAACAGACAAGTTCCTTTTGAATAACTTGCTAGGTTTCCCTCAGGATGACCCATCCTGGCAAGTATGTCAGAAAACTCTTCTCCAGATAATTCAGCAGTTTCTTCTCCATTTCTCAAACCAAAAACCTCTGTTAAAACTGTGAGGGTCAGAGGTACCTGAGTTCCAGCAATAGAGCCAACTATAGTGTTGTTGTCTAGATTGTGAGCAGTATAGACCCATTCCTTTATTTCATCTGAAGCAAGCTTGATTCTAGTGGTCATGAGGGCAGACAAGTTCTGATCCTTGAATAAATTCAGAATGTCTTGGAAAACTTGATCAGTAGTGTTGAACGATTCCAGATCAATGTCGAAGCCTGCATCAAACTTCATGGCGGCTAGAACAGCAACTGATACGGCCATTGTACCTGCAAAAACTTAACAAACAAAACGACCAAGTGTAGAGCTGTTTGGAGGGAAGAAGATTCTTGCAGAGAAATTGAAAGCGAAAGAGAGAACGACGGCGAAAAAAGAGTTTTATATTAGGGTTCGACGCAGAATTGGAAAGATCGTTGAACTCAGTTCGACGATCTAGGCTTCTAAAGGAATCTGAAGAGACTCCAACATCGTCAATCTCCGTTCGACGATCTTGGAAGGTGTCGAGCTCCGTTCGACGATCGTTCAGTGAACATAATCGTCGAGCACCGTTCGACGATCGTTGACCGAAGGAGATAGTTCATACTATCTGAGAGGCGCTGAACTCAGTTCGACGATTCTGGAAATCGTCGATCTCCGTTCGACGATCTTTGGGGAAATCGTCGAGCGCAGTTCAGAGATCAGAAAATTCTAGACACTAAGAAAAATCAGAATTTTGCCTAGTCTTGGTCAATTTTTAGCTTTCAAAATCTTGGATATTATTTAAGACTTCCTCCATCTAACATTCTTAACTGATTTAGGAAGAAGGTGTGTTTCTTTTCATCCAAAGGCTTGGTGAAAATATCTCCCCTTTGTAAATCAGTTGGGATATATTGTAATTCAATTTTATTCTTTTCAACATTGTCCCTTAAGAAGTGATGCCTAATCTCTATGTGTTTTGTCCTACTATGGAGGACTGGATTTTGAGCTATGGAAATAGCACTTGTATTGTCACAAAAGATTTTAGACTTCTCTAAGTTGTAGCCATAGTCTAGGAGTTGGTTTTGAATCCACAGTATTTGTGAACAACAACTGTCTGCAGCCATATATTCAGCTTCAGCAGTTGAAGTTGACACAGATGTTTGTTTCTTGCAAAACTAAGAGACAAGTCTATCACCAAGGAACTGACAAGTTCCACTGGTGCTCTTCCTGTCAATTCTGCATCCAGCATAATCAGCATCAGAGAATCCAGTTAACTCAAATGCTGAATCTTTTGGATATCAGAGACCTAGATTTGGACAACTTTTAACATACCTGAGAATCCTCTTTACTAATGTTAGGTGTGACTCTCTAGGGCTTACTTGGAACCTAGCACATATACATGTAGCACACATTATATCTGGTCTACTAGCTGTAAGATACAGTAAAGAGCCAATCATTGCTCTATATGTTGTCTGATCAACAGGTTTCCCATGTTCATCAGCATCCAATACAGCATTGGTAGGCATGGGTGTTTTCATACAAGATGCCTCAGACATACCAAATTTCTTAACCAGTTTATTAGTATATTTGGTTTGAGAAATAAAGATGCCTTCAGCATGTTGCTTGACTTGTAATCCTAGAAAAAAGGATAGCTCACCCATGCTACTCATCTCAAATTTAGAATGCATCAGGTTAGAAAACCTTCTGCACATCTTTGAGTCAGTAGAACCAAAAATGATATCGTCTACATAAATTTATACTAGTAGGGTATGGGACTTATGGGTTCTAATAAAAAGAGTTTGGTCTACTCTACCCCTTATAAAACTATTTTCCAAGAGAAAGCATGCTAAGGTCTCATACCATGCTCTAGGAGCTTGTTTGAGACCATATAATGCTTTATTTAGTCTAAAAACATAATCAGGATAAGTTGGAGAGATAAAACCTAGAGGTTGTCTGACATAGACTTCCTCTTTGTTGTCTCCATTTAAGAAGGCACTCTTGACATCCATCTGATAAACCTTGAAGCCTTTGTGAGCTGCATAAGCTAGAAATATTCTGATGGCTTCTAATCTTGCAACAGGTGCAAAAGTCTAGTCGTAGTCAATTCCTTTTTCTTGAGAATATCCCTGGGCAACTAGCCTTGCCTTGTTCCTTATTATTACTCCTTGATCATCCAGTTTATTTCTGAATACCCATTTTGTTCCAACAATGGAATGATCCTTTGGCTTTGGCACTAGTTCCCATACTTTGTTCCTCTCAAATTGATGCAACTCCTCTTGCATTGCAATGATCCAGTGTGGATCTTGCTCTGCATCTTGAATGGACTGAGGTTCAATTTGAGAAAGGAAGCAGGTGTGCAACAGGTTTTGGTTGACCTGATTTCTGGTTTGCACACCAGCTGAGAGTTCTCCAATTATTTGGGTAATTGGATGGTCTCTTGATGTTACTAGATCAACAGGGGGTGTTGATTGTTCATCATCCTGTGTTGTTGTTTCCTCTTGTGGTACAACAACTGGCTCTTCAAGTGGTGGTTCAATATGTTGAGCATTGCTTTCATCTTCACTGCTTTCTTCTTCTTGAGCAACCTGTAGCTTGTTCATATCTTCAACTAGAGAGTGTTCCTGCAAAGGTTCTATGGTAGAAGAAATCTTCTCCTTGAAAGACATGTTAGTTTCATCAAAAGAAATATGAACAGATTCCTCAATTTTCAAGGATGATTTATTATAGACCCTATAGGTCTTGCTGATCATGGAGTATCCCAGAAACACTCCTTCATCAGCTTTGGCTTGAAATTTTGCTAAGTATTTCTTGTCATTATTGTGAATATAGCAAATGCAACCAAAAATTCTGAAATAGTCAACTTTAGGTTTCTTCCCTTTGAGTAATTCATAGGGAGTCTTTCCCTTCAGTTTATGTATCAGACTTCTGTTCAGCACATAGTTGGAGGTGTTCACTGCCTCTGCCCAAAAGGATAGAGGTAGATGAGCATCTGACAACAATGTAGTGGCAGATTCAATAAGGGTTCTATTTTTCCTTTCAGCTACCCCATTTTGTTGAGGAGTTCTAGGAGCGGAGAAAGTATGCCTGATCCCTTCACTCTGACAGAACTCTTGCATAAGAAGAGAATCAAACTCTGTCCCATGATCACTTCTGATCAGGGCAATGTGAGTATTGAACTCAATCTGTATACATTTGAGAAACTCTGTCAGACACTTAAAGTTATCAGACTTCTTCCTTAGAAAGAACACCCAAGTGAATCTAGAGAAGTCATCTACAATTACTAAAGTGTAGGATTTCCCTCCTAGGCTTTGTACTGTGATGGGTCCAAATAGATCCATGTGTAACAGATACAATATCCTAGGTGAATCACTCTTATTAAGTGACTTAAAACTGTTTTTAGTTTGCTTGCCTAATTGACAAGCCTTGCAAAGTCCTTCCTTCTTGTAGGGACCAGAAGGTAGTCCTCTAACAAGGTTGTCCTTGGATAGCCTAGCAATAGTTCTAAGGTTTAGGTGTCCTAATCTCTTATGCCATAACACATTTGGTCTACAGACTGAGTTAAACAGGCAAATATCTATATCAGTTGAAAGAAAATCTACTAAGTAGATGTTACCTTTCCTTATACCTGTCAACACAGTTGTGTTGTCCTCTGACTTGATTTTGCATAAGGTTTTGCTGAAGGTCACCTGGTAGCCTTCATCACATAGCTGACTGATGCTGATTAGGTTGTGCTTCAGTCCTTCCACATATGCTACCTTCTTGAAGGTTACTGAACCAATCTGGACTGTACCATATCCTTTAGTTTGTCCAAAGTTGGAATCACCAAAGATAACTTTGGGTCCAAGCTTGGCTCTAAAGGAATTGAGGTTGTCCTTATTCCCTGTCATGTGCTTAGAGCACCCACTATCCAAATACCATTACTGGTTAGATGTTGGATAGGTCTTCACCTGCACATAAAACAATTCACTTGTTTTTGACCCAGTTTACCTTGGGCCTAGGTTGATAACCTCTAAATTCAGAAATGAAAGACATCCCTGGCTGACTCTTATATCCTTCAGGATGATATCTCCTTGGAGGTAAAATCCATTCAGTATAAGGGTTGAAGGTTTGGGATGAAGAACCCTTAGGATTCAATTTTGATTTGCCTTTGAAAAAATTTCCAGAGTTCTGACCTCTGTTCGACGATTTTGGAGCTACATTCGACGATCTTGGGTCAGATCGTCGAGCTCCGTTCGACGGTCGACTATGGCTGAGGTCAGGTATATAAGATCGTCGAGCTGCGTTTGACGACTTTGGCTGAGATCGTCGACCTGCGTTCGACGATTTGTCCTGAGATCATCGAGCTGCGTTCGGCGATCGTCGAACTTCATTCGGCGATCGTCGATCTCCGTTCGACGATTTTTGCTGGGACTTAGTTTTCTGAGGCAGATCAGAATTTTTCCTAGCAACCTCTACAACTCCCTTTCCCTTACTAGAGATAAACTTGATGGGAGTTGTTAGAACTATAGGTTGGCTGGATGAAGCACCCAAGCCCAGTGTACTGTTGAATCTAGAGTTCACTGTGCTTGTGATGTCCATCAGCTTGATGCTTCTCCCATTAAGGGATTCTTCAAGCTTCTTGGCCTCAGAGAGCTCACTTTTCAGTGTAGCTATCTATTCCCTACAATTCTCCAACTCCTGAGAGAGTTTGAGGTTTTCTGACTTTAAACCATTGTGTTCAGATAATTGATTTCTGAGAGAGATAATCTCTTTCTCAGACTTTAGCAGGTCTAAACACAATGTTTTAAATTCAGATTTAAAATCTTCTGAAGTAAAATCAAAGGAACTAATTACCTGATCTTCTTCAGGTTGAGTCTCTGAGTCTGACTCTGACTCCTCTTCCTCTGAGTTGAGTTGTGAGGCATTGATTGCCATCATGCAGAACTCTTTTTCCTCTGCATCATCCTCATCATCACTGGAGCTGGAAGAGGCTTCTGACTCCTCTTCAGTCTCACTCCAGGATTCAGCAACAAACCCTTTCCTTGTATGCTTATTTTTGCTGGAAGAAGGTTTGCTATTGCCATTCCTTTTGGGGTCCTTCTCCTTTCTTCTTTCTTTTCTGTCCCTTCTGTCCTTGTTCTTGTTCTCTGGACAGTCAGGGACTATGTGCCCTGGTTTCCTGCAACCAAAGAAGATAATGTCTTTGTTATTACCAATGGACTTGTCATACCTTGGCTTATCCTGCTCCTTGTATGATCTTCTTCTGAAGTCCTTTCTGGCCATCTTATAGAATCTTTTGGCCAATAAGCTGAGAAGTTCATCATTGCCCGTAGCTTTTTCTTCAGGCAGATCCTCAGTTGCCTTGAATGCTATGGTCTTCTCTTTTCTTGTGGCTGGTGAAGCAGCCTTCTGTTCTTCCTCTCTATTCTTGATGAGCAGCTCATAAGACTTGAGCTTACCCAACAAGGCTTCAGTGGTGATCTCATTTAGACTTCTGACATCTTTGATTGGCCAGATTCTTGAATCCCAAGTGCTGGGGAAGCACATTAGGATCTTGTCATTGAGTTCTGTCAAAGAAATCTCTTTGTCCAATGTCCTTAGTTCACTGACAATTAGACTTAGTCTGTTGTACATGTCTCCCACTGACTCAGTTTCTCCCTTCTTGAAGTTCTCATATTGGGAGATGAGATGGGATCTTCTGTCCTTTCTCTCGTCAGCTGAGCCTGAGACTATTTCTGAGAGTCTATCCCAGATTTCTTTGGCTGAATTACATTCAGCTACCTTTTGGAATATGTCATCTGACATTGTCTGGGCTAGGATGTTCATAGCCTTGGCATCAGCTACTTTCCACTTTTTGATGTCAGCATCTGTTCCTGATGTAGGTGGAACAGCATTTGTACTTATGCTCTCTGGGGGTCTTGGACACACTGTCAAAACAGAATTAAAAATATCTTCATCAATGGAGTTCATGTAAAGTCTAATCCTTGTCTTCCAAAGTGCAAACTTGGAAAGATTGCACACTGGAGGTCTGGTGCTAGCATAATCTTTGTTTTGGGCCATGATTTGTGCACACAAGATCTAATAATAAAATACAAAAGAAAAACAGATCTAGTTTAGGATCTTGGGGTTCAGGTGTTAGCCTGTACAACCAATCAGGTATGGTATGTTTAACTAACCTGGCTCTGATACCAATTGAAAGTGCAACTAGATCTGATATACTCTAGAGGGGGGTGAATAGAGTATATGGTGTTTTAGTACTTTTAAAAACTTTTACAACAATTGTTGTAATAAGTGTGAACAGGGAAGCAAATATAAATCTAATCACAGAACTAAACTATGCAAAAACTAAGCACAGACAAATCAAGGCCAGAAACAAAAAGTAAACAAGCAGAACCAGATGACACAAGGAAATATAGTGGTTCCCCAAACTTGGGTACATCCACTCTTCTACCACCCTAGGTAGGAATCCACTGCAGGATGAGTTGATCAGGTGTCCTGGGCACCAATGAGCTTTTGATAAGGTGCTCAAAAACCAAAGCAGATTTTTTTGATCAGGTGTCTTGCCACCAATGAGCTTTTGACAAGGTGCTCAAAAACCAGATTCAAACTTTTGAAGGGAGTTTGAGAAACCCTTTACAGAGTGGGGGTGAGAGAGTGATGGCAGTCTTCTCTTTCTCAATCAACTGAGAAGACTAAGTGGATTGATGTCAAAGCTCCCCCTGAGTCCTTGAAATCTTCAGGAAGAAAAGCTTTGCTGAGGGTGATAGGCCTTCAAAGTTAGAACTCCAGCAAAAGATGATTTCAGCAATGGCTGAAATGTTGAGTGTCTGGAGTCTTGAAATGATGTTGGCCTTGAACACTTTGAGAGCTGAAGAGATCTGAAGATCTGAAGATTTTTGAAAGCTTGATCTCTTTGATAAGTGTTCTTCAGGATTCTTTTTGACAGAAGATTTTGAAGGAGACTCAGTAATCTGTGTTGTGTGTCCTCTTCTTGTTAATCTCTGTATATCATCTATATTGATTCAAAAAAACATTCTGTCTTTTTATTCTCTGTGCCAGAATAGAATATCACTCTGTCAAAGATAGCCGTTGGTCTGCATTGATTGCATCCTTAATTGCAAAAACTCTTCTGGAGGAAAGTCCACAGAGTTATTCCTTGAAAGATCCCTTGAAACTTGGTCCAGAAATAAATGAAAACGGCTAGCAAATCTCTGAATTAATTGCATAATAACTCCTGTCTGATTTGAATTTGAATTCTGGAAGTTATCTGAAATCGTCGAACTGAGCTCTGCTATCGTCGAGCTGAGCTCAGCGAACTGAAAAACTTAAGCAGCAAAATAATCGTCGATCTGAGCTCAAAGATCGTCGAACTGAGCTCAGAGATAAAGATCCAAAGCAGAGTCAAAATCGTCGAACTGAGCTCACCGATCGTCGAATGGAGTTCGACGATATTCTGAAGTTGAGCTCAGTGATCGTCGAACTGAGTTCGACGATCTGTCGAAGTTGAGCTAGACGATCGTCGACCGGAGTTCGACGAATCGTCGTGCTGAGCTCGACGATCAGACTTAGTCTCCAGACAGAAAAACTTGGTCTTCAGGGCAGCTTCCAATCCTAGACTTCTAACCCTTAGACTCAATTCTAATTGACCTATTAAGCTATACAGAAGGTCAAACACAGATTCCTAGAGACATAGTGATCCTGACCCAAATTAGTAATAGGGTGTTCCAACATACAGTTCTGATTCCTTTAAATTTGAATTTAAAATAATGTGTATAGATTTGATTAATTCAGAAAAGGAGATTAAAACTCTTAGGGAGAAACTAGGAATTTTAGAAAATGTAAACTCTGAAAATAATAGATTAAAAAATGAACTGTGTTTAGCTAATGAACAAATAATAATGTCAAAGACTGAGCTTTATGAGGCTAAACAACTTGAGGAAACTCTTAATGGAAGAAGCCTCAAACTGATGGACATCATAAGCACTGTAAATGTCGGACTCAATGGTAAGCTATGCTTGGGTGCTTCATCAAGTTTGCCCCCCATCCTCAAGAAAAACATACTGACAACCCCTATTAAATTTGTTTCTGAAAAAGGGAAAGATAAAATAAACAATAAACAAACACTAGATCAATAGGTCTGAAAACCAAAAATCAGAAAACCTAAAGTAAAAAACAAGGTTCAGCAGAATTCGTCGAATTCAGATCGACGAAATGCAGCCAGTTCGTCGAACCCAGATCGACGAACTCTGAAAGAAAACTATAGTTATAATTATTCGTCTAACTACGATCGACGAACTCTGTATGGTTCGTCGAGCAGAGGTCGACGAATGTGGGGCATAGAAAATGAATACATTCATTCTCTGGGCAGAGATCGACGATCTCAACCCAATTCACCGAACTCTAGTCGATGAACTCACAGAAATTCGTCGAATCCAGAAAGACTTAACCAAAACTTTAATTATAACAGAAACTTAAATAATTCCAGGATAGCTTTTAATCCACTAACTGATTGGGTCATACCACCTAGGAGATATCACCCTCTAGGATATAAATCCCAACCTGAAATTTCTGTAATTTCTAGCTTTTCATTTCAGCAAAACAAAGGACCCAAGGTAACCTGGGTCAAGAACAATTAATTGTTTTTACTACAGGTGAAGAGCTGTCCAGGAGTAAATCAACCATGGTACCTGGACAGTGGGTGCTCCAAACATATGACAGGCAGCAAAGACAGTCTAACTAACTATAAGTCCAAGCCAGGACCAAAGGTTATCTTTGGGGATTCCAAATGTGGCCAGTTAGAAGGCTATTGAGCAATGAAGATTGGAGCAGTTACTTTCAAGAAAGTGACATATGTCAAAGGACTCAAACATAACCTCATCTCCATAAGTCAGTTATGTGATGAAGGTTATTAGGTACACTTTAACTCATCCTCTTGCATTATTTCTAATAAGGAAAATCAAATAGTTTTAATTAGAAATAGACAAGACAACATATATTTAGTTGATTTTCAATCTACCACTTCTGATATCTGCTTACTTAATATAACTAGTAATCAGAATGATTTATGAAATAAAAGGCTAGGTCATGTAAACTTAAAAAACATTGCTAGACTATCTAAAGACAACCTTATTAGAGGTCTACCTTCTGGTCCCTACAAGAAGGAAGGTCTCTACAGGGCTTATCAACTAGGCAAGCAAACTAAATCTAATTTTAAATCTGTAAATAAAAGTGATTCACCTAGAATTTTGTATCTGCTACATATGGATCTCTTTGGACCCATTATTGTACAAAGCATAGGAGGGAAATCCTATACCTTAGTTATTTTGGATGACTTCTCAAGGTTCACTCGGGTATCCTTTCTGAGATCTAAGTCAGATACCTTTAAGGTTCTTACAGATTTTCTCAGTACCATACAGATTGAGTTCTCTACTCATGTTGAATTGATTAGACGTGATCATGACACAGAGTTTGAGTCTCTTCTTATGCATGAGTTCTGTGAGAAGGAAGGTATCAGACATTGCTTCTCAGCCCCTAGAACTCCTCAACAAAATGGGGTAGCTGAAAGGAAAAATAGGACACTCATTGAAGCTACAGGTACATTGCTTGCAGATGCTTACATGCCCCTAACCTTTTTGGCAGAGGCTGTGAGCACAACAAATTATGTCCTGAACAGGAGTTTAATTCACAAACTAAAAAATAGGACTTACTATGAATTACTTAAAGGGAAGAAACCTAAAATCAATTATTTTAAAGTATTTGGATGTATATGTTATATTCACAATAATAACAAAAGATACATTAGAAAGTTTGAGGCGAAGACTAAAGAGGGAATTTTTCTAGGATATTCCCAAGTAAGCAAAGCCTATAGGGTTTTTAATAAATCATCATTAAAAATTGAACAGTCCATTCATGTTTCTTTTGATGAAACTAACATGTCTTGCAAGGAGAAAGAGATTTCTACCAATATCCCTTTGCAGGTACCTCACTTGTGTGAGAGATTGGATGAACTAAACCTTACCCAAAAGGTTCCAACACATCCTTCTCCACAAGTCAATGAAGAGAGTGAAGATGAAAGCATTGAAGGAATTGAACTTCCTCCAACAGCAAACACAATTCCACAAGAGGAATTAATCCAAGATGCTGTTGCACAACCAACTCCACCCACTGATTTAGTCACACTTAGTGATCACCCCAGATCTCAAGTGATTGGAGACATATCAGTAGGTGTACATACAAGACATCAACTCAATCAAGATGTGATGCATGCCTGTTTTCTCTCTCAGGTTGAACCTCTATCCATCCATGATGCTGAGCAAGATCCCCACTGGATCATTACAATGCAGGAGGAATTAAATTAATTTGATAGATGTAGAGTTTGGGATTTGGTTCGAAGACCCCAAGACTATCCAGTCATTGTAACCAAATGGGTATACATAAACAAACTGGATGCCCAAGGAGTGATTGTGAGGAACAAGGCTAGGCTTGTTGCTCAAGGTTATAGGCAAGAGGAAGGGATTGACTATGACCAAACATTTGCACCAGTTGCAAGGTTGGAGGCCATCAAAATTTTTCTAGCCTATGCAGCATACAAAAAATTCAAGGTGTATCAGATAGATGTGAAAAGTGCATTCCTGAATGGAGTACTTAAAGAAGAGGTTTATGTTGAACAACCTCCAGGTTTTGTCTCTCCAACTCACCCTTATCATGTTTTCAAATTGCATAAAGCTCTTTATGGTCTCAAACAAGCTCCAAGAGCTTGGTATGAGACCCTAGCTAGCTTTTTGATAGAGCATAAATTCATTAGAGACATAGTAGATAGAACACTTTTCACTAGACATCATAAGGATCAAATATTATTAGTGCAAATATATGTGGATGACATCATATTTGGGTCTACTGATTCCAAATTATGCAAGAGGTTCTCTGACCTCATGCATTCAAAATTTGAAATGAGTAGCATGGGTAAGCTTTCCTACTTCCTTGGTCTTCAAGTGAAGCAGTTGCCTGATGACATCTTCATCTCTCAAACTAAGTATGCTAAAGAGCTCATAAAGAAGTTTGAGATGACTGATGTATCAGCAAAGAAAACACCTATGGCTACTAATGCTGTGATTGACTCTGATGCATATGGGAAACCTGTGGATCAAAAATTATATAGGGGCATTGTTGGGTTCCTACTATATCTTACAGCAAGCAGACCTGATATTATGTTTGCCACATGCCTTTGTGCTAGGTTCCAAGTGAACCCTAAAGAATCTCATCTAATTTTCTTAAAAAGAATTTTGAGATATATAAAGGGTTGTCCTAGTCTAGGCCTATGGTATCCAGCTGAGTCCGAATTTGATTTAACTGGATTTTCAGATGCTGACTTTGTTGGATGCAGGGTTGATAGGAAAAGCACCTCAGGGACTTGTCAGTTCCTTGGTATGAGGTTGGTATCCTGATTTTGTAAGAAACAATCATCTGTGTCTACCTCAACTGCTGAGGCTGAGTATATTGCAGCTGGCAGCTATTGTTCCGAGATGTTGTGGACTCAAAATCAATTACTATACTATGGTCTCAACTTAAATAATTCAACTCTATTTTGTGATAACACAAGTGCTATAGCAATATCACAAAATCTAGTCCATCACAGTAGGACTAAGCATATAGACATTAGGCATCACTTAATTAGAGAGTGTGTAGACAAAAACAAAATTAATCTTGTTTATATTTACACTGATTTACAAAGAGCTGATATATTCACCAAACCTCTGGATGAGAGAAATCACATATTCTTTATAAATCAGTTTGGAGTGATCAATGGAGAAGACTTAGTTTAGTTTATGTCTGCACTCGATGAATTTTCCAAAGTTCGTCGAACGGAGCTCGACGAACTAGGGAAAGTTCGGGTGATATTCGTCGAACGGAGGTCGACGAACTCTCTGTGAGTGAAGTTGTTTTCATACGCCTAACCATCTGTGATATCGGCTCCAACCAGTCGCCCCTAGCCCTCTTTAACGCCACTCTTTCCGAGCTATCCGAGAAGGTTAGCGAGGTCCCTGCTATGGTGAAGTGAAAGATCTTTCACTGGCGATAGTGGGGAGAAGACATGTGGGAGCAAGCAGAGCGAGAAGAAACATCCTGACTTAGGCTTAGGGCTAGGCTAGGTCGCTTGGGGCTTATGGTGCTTCCTCTGCGGCTTCTTTTCACATCTCTCTATTCTCTCTTTAGATGACGGGCCCTAATTTATGGCATGATATGATCGCGCCTAGTAGCCACATATCATCTGCGCTCAATATGCGGGATTTCTGTTGGATCAGATCTTTCGCTTTGACGAATTGGACCTAGTGAAAAGGACTCTCAGCCTTCGCGCAAGCAAGCGCGAGAGAAGCAAGCAAAGCTTTGTCAGAAGCAAGACGAGGAAGCAGAGCTATCGTAGAAGCGTTCCCCCGACCTACTACAAGACAAATGTCAAGATGATTGATCATTTCATTATCTACGAGAAATGAGATAAGAAGATTTTCTTTGAGAATCTTTGAACTACTTTGTTGAAGGTTTGGAACACTTTGACTTTGACACATACCATGCGGATACGAGAGCTGAGAAGAGCAAGCTTGACAGTAGAGGAGCCCCAGTCAACAAACAAGAGGGCGACCCCTCAAATGAGATCCACAATCTAACCAGGCTTCAACAACATCATTGGCCCCTAGATCGACAGTAAGTAGCCCAACTTCCCATAACTTGCAGCATGATGGTACAGAACGAGCTGGATCAACTATGAGGCCATTGTAGAGCCCTACCTATTAATTAAGTAAGTAAGAACGAGAATTCATCCTTCAGGTGGATTCTCATCTCAGTCTTGAAAGAGGATTGAAAGCGCAAAATCTTAGTCAAGATCCTCTCACGACGAACTAGCCACAGGAAATGGAGCGGAGCTTAGGGTAGATAAAGTTTCCAAAGTCTCATCCATGCTTGCTCATGCTCTTTGGAACAAACATCAGCACCCAGCATCTCCATATAAGCTGACCTTGAAGGAGATCAACGAATCCACTTCAAAAAACTTTCGTCGAACGGAGCTCAATGAAATCTCTTCAACTCTTCCATCTGAGCTCGATGAATTACTTCACTATCAATTATTTCGTCGATCTCAGGTCGAAGACTTTCTTATTTTTCGTGGAACGGAGCTTGTCGATTCATATTCCAGAAAATCTTATAACTAGGTTTTCTTCGACCTCCGTCCCGCGATTTCTATTCCCTTTGCACTTGATCGCCGTTTCTCTCTCTTTTGCAGGTGATTTCATGGCGATTCAAGCAGGAACCCTAGCCGCTATGAAGTTTGACACAGTATTTGATGCCGACTTCGAATCATTTCAACACTCTGATCTAATTTTTCTGAACATTCTGACTCTACTGGAAGAACAGAATTTGAAAAACCTGATGACAACAAGAATAAAGCTGGCTGGAATAGAAATTAGAGAATGGGTCTATACTTCATCTACATCAGAGGAAAACACCATGACAGGAACAATCACGGGTAATGCCGTTTCTTTGACTCTCGCAGTTTTAACTGAAATTTTTGATTTGATAAATGGAGAAGAAGAACTGGATATAGATTCTGAAGAATATGATATGATATTGAGTCTGATGGGTTATGCTGGAGATAACCCAAATAAGCTGTTGAAGAAGCACCTATCTGTAGAATATAAGTTTCTGGCAGATATAGTGGGAAAAGTCTTGCAGGGCAAGCACAATGCCCATGACTACATCACCAGGCATCAATTACTGGTCATGTGTGCGGTGGTCAATAAGAAAAAAGTGGATTGGGCACAAATCCTCTTTGATCTGATAATGAAAAAGAATAATAAGAAAGAAGTTTGCTTTGGAAGGATCCTGGGGATCTTCCTGAAGGAGAAGGCTGCTGAATCCCTGGTCTCACAGACCATATTCATAAATGTCAGCAATAGGCTCACCTGTGCCATGTTTGGCAGGTGGGAGAGGACCATAACTAAGCCATCCAAAGCTTCTACCTCTTCCACCCCAGTTTCTGAAGGCACCAGGGCTATAAGAGCCACTCCCCTCCCTGTTGAAGAGATCATTCCTCTCTCACCAACAATCCACCAACAATCCAAACCATCATTCACACTCCAACTCCTCCTTCATCCCCTATGCATACCTCTCCAACCACCACTCATCTTCCTACTCCACCACAATCTCCACATGCTTCACCAACTCCTCCATCATCTCCTCTTCCACCTCACCTATCCTTCATTCCAACTTTTGATCTTCTGACTTCCCCCCTCAACTCTCCCTCCCCTCCATATTCATACATGCTAGATGCCATCCCTCCATCCTCACCAACATCTACCATCCCTCTAATTGTTTCCCCTCAACCACCATCTGTAACTCCATCTGCCACTCCAACACTGGACCCCTCCACCATTTCATCTGTCCTTACTCTCATCACACCTCTCCTCAAAACCATCATAGCAGAGGTCATTACACCTCTTGCTACTTCTATCTCTACTCTTTCTGCTCAACTCTCTGCCTTCACTGTTGCCCCCTCTTCATTCAGGGGCCTGGCTCCAGTGTTTACTGAAACCAGGCAGGGAGAGATGCTTGATGAAGAAGCTGCAGCAGCTCCAGCATTTCCAGCAGTTCCAGAAGCAGTAGCTCCAGCTCCAGCAGTAACAGAGGTAGCAACAGCAGCAGTAGTTGATACAGATTATACTGATACAGATTTATTTGCTTTGATTAATTTCATTGATACTGACATGGACTTAGAAGAGTCAGTACCAGAGGATATTATTACTGGTGGTGATTTCATTTTAAATCCCATAGTAGATTTGGTTAATTTGTTAAGCATTTTTGATACTACATATTTGAGATTTCCTCCAGTAGAGTATACTAAGACATCCTTGGCTATTGTCCCCTATACTTCTCCTATTAGTCCAAAAGTTACTAAGCAACTCAGTAACAGCTTTGTTGTTCCAGAACCAATAGTCATTCCATCTTCTCCAGCAATTTCTTCTGCACCTAGTTTTGTCATGGATGACTCTCTAATGTCAAATCTGGATGACTTGATCTTGGCTGAGATTGAAGAAGAGGAAAAGGCAGCTGCTGAAAGCACTGTCAGAATCAGCTCTCCAGCTTCTCCTATGGCTTCTCCTCCAGCTCCTATTGAAGTTCCTGCTCAAGCTCCATCTCTACCTGAAAATCCTATCATTTTTGCTGAGGCTCTAAAAGCTATAAATGATTTATATGATAACCCTCAGAGATCTGATGATGATGATGAGGATGAGGATGATGATTTTGATGATGAGCCCAAGAGGAAGCCAGTTTCCAAGAAAAGAAAAGCTCCTCCTCCTGCTCCAAAGCCAAATCTACTCTCCTCCTCCAGTTCAAAGATTCAGAAAAGATCCACCTCCTCCACCTCCACCAGCCGCTGATGCTTCAGGTTCTAGTTCTCAAAGATCTGCCCCTGTTCAAACATATCAGAGACACCATGGGAGATCATCTTCTGGAAGCAGCCAACATAGGCAGCATCATTCCTCAGGCAAGCAGCAACAACAACAACATCAACCACAACAACAAACATTCTCTGCAGATCAGAAAGCTGAAAGTTCTAAAAGACCATCTTCTCCTCCTGTTCCTTTTGAAGATCCAGAAACAGCTACTACTACTAGAATGGCCAGGTTCCAGGAACTAGTAGGCCTTTCTATGATTAACAAGGCCAAAGCTGAAGGAAAGGATCCTTCTGAGTATTCCACAATGTCTAAGTACATGAAAGAAGAGCTTAAGAGGTTTGATAAAGCAAACAAGTTTTTCAATGTTGATGACTACATGAAGTTGCACCCAGAAGCAGTTGTCCCCAGAGCTACATCTTTGAATATTATAGGGGCTGCTGATATGACCATGACAAAAGTGCAAGCTTTAGATCCATACAGAGAAATTGTCTTTACCAAGCATGGAGATAAAGGTAAAGAAGTAATGCCCAAAGAGAATAAACAAAAGAAGTAATTCTGAACTGCTTTACTTCTGTTATGTTCTTATAACTGCTTTCTATTTTTGAACAAAGCTTATGTACATATATATATCTGCTGCATGTGTTATTGATCTCTGCCAGATATATGTTTTATTGTCTTGTGATTTTCAATTTTGATTTGAGTCTGTAATTAGTGACCTCACCCAAATAGGGGGAGATTGTTGGATCCCTAGTAAGATTTGGGCTAAGCTCACTAAGTTAGGATCATATGACCCACAATGTATAGCCAGGGTTATAGTTGTGTCCTAGAGTCTAGGCCAAGTCCTTAGAATCAAAATCACATGGACCAGCTATCAATAAGACTATCAGAGACTCAAGACTTAGAGTTTTTCCCGAGACCAAGTAAAATGAGTTCGACGTTCGTCGAACTTCGACGATAGTCATGCTCAGCTCGATGATCACAGAGAAAAATTCTCTGAGCTGAGCTCAACGAACTTCATTCTCAGGTCGACGATCTTTGGACTCAACCTTCAGCATTACAAGTTTAGTTGTTTTCTAGACTTAGGTCGACGAACTTAGTTCTCTGATCGATGATTTCTGGATTCTTTACTTCCACCAAAAGCTTCTCAATTTTTTTTAAGTCCAGAATCACCTCCATTCGACGAACTCAGGATTCTCAGCTCGACGAACTTTGATCACAATAGCTAGAGTTATCCAGCAGCAGTTAGTGGTCCTCAGCTCGACGAAACAAATTCTTAGATCGACGAATTCTGGATACTTCACTTCAACACTTTCATCCAAAAGCATCTGAAATTATTCCAAGTCCAGAATCATCTCCAGTCGACGAAGTTACAATCTCAGCTCGACGAACTTGAGACACAAAATAAGTAAGTCTGGATAATGCAGTTTTCTGTTATAGCTTGACGATCTTGGAACTCAGCTCGACGAACAGAAGTCATCTGGTCGACGAACTCAGCAACTCAGCTCGACGAATAGTGGACTCAGCTCGACGTTTTCTGCTACCAGTTCAACAAATCCAGACTTAGTCATTTTTCCATCCTTCTATCCCCTTCTTACTGCAATAATTACTGATTAATTAATGCTCAAATATTCTCTGGAATATAACCGTTAGACAGAGCATTGATTATGGTCTTCTCCAGGATTATTTCCTGCCATTTTTCCATGGGACAGTTGGGGAAATAATTCAATGCTGTTTATTCTCCAGGCCGTCAGCATTGATTACAGAAGATTCAAATTTCGAAAGACCAATTTCCCCAGAAAATATACAAGAGGTCTTCTCTTTTTCAGATCTACACACAGATACTTACTAAGAGTTACAGATATACAAAAGTAAGAAGGACCTGTGACACATAGACAATAACAAAATCAGTCTGCTCTCATTTTCTTACACAAGATTTCTGATACAGAAGAAGCCCTAGACCAGAACATCAGTCACTTTTGAAGAATAAGGACAATCTATCAAATATTAAGAGTCTTCCTTCTTCAACTCTCCAGGATACTTCAAAGGACAACAACTAATCCATCTGTCAAAGAAGTTCCTGAAGATCATTTCTGGTCAAGGATGAAAGTTAGAAGGCCTATCACCCTGCAGCAAGGCTTCATCTACCTGAACCATTCCATATCTCAGGGGGAGCCTGTGCTAAAATCAAATATAAGTCTTCTCAGTTGTATATTGAGAAAGAGAAGGCACCAACATCTCTCACCCCCACTGTATAAAGGGTTATAACTCCCTTCAAAAGTTATTCCTGGTTGCAAGTCACCTGATCAAAAGACTTGAGAATTGGTTTTTGAGCACCTGATCAAATGCTCATTGGTGTCAGGCACCTGATCAAAAATCTGAGTGGATTCCTACCAGGGTGGTAGAAGATTGGATGTACCCAAGTTCACGGGAACCACTATAAATTCTTGTGTTGTCTGGATTACTCTTTTCTTTTGTTTTTGTGCTGTGGCTGTTTGTTAGGATTGTTGTTTTAATTTTGTTTCTGCACTAGATTAAATTAGAAGAAAATTTTAAAAACCCTGAATACTCTATTCACCCCCCCCCCCCTCTAGAGTATTCCTGATCTAGCAACTCACTTTCAAGCTAGTATGACTAGGGTTACACATTCACACACCCTGGTAGCTCGGGAGGTTGATTAGTTTGTTTTGATTGCCATCCAAACGGTTCGTTCGGAAGGTAGATGCACAGACGGATAGTCCGGGGAGCCAGTGGCTCAAAAGGTTTTGGATACAAAATAAGGTAGTGGGTCTTCGATATCGGACGGTCGTTCACACTGACGTCGATACGTTGACTTGGCGGTGTGGGACACTTAGCCAAAGAAAGTCTGGTGGATATGGCCAGCATTCGTGCGCGGATACTCTAGGTTGTGTTCTTCTAGGGGCGTACGGGAGGGCTAGGCCTGGTAATGTGGATACTCGCCTAGGAGTGGGGGGCCCGAACCACTGTCTCTGTTTGCCACTACGGAGGTTCTTGGGAGTGAAGCTAGCTGCCCAAATAATGGGAACTAAAGGTCTGTGCACATAGAGTCGTGTGCGTGGGTTGCACTTGCATGAATCATGGCATAACATATCACTACACTCATACTTGCATACAACCGACACCCCAACGTATAAATTGGTATGTGACTTTTTATAAGATGGGAGCCTTGCTGAAGACCCCTTAACTTATATGTTTGTATGGGCATTCATATAAGTTATGGTTACTTATTTGTTACTTATTTCTTATCTTGTCTTTCCTACATATGTTATTTACTCTACTTGCTTACCTTACTGCATACTTTTATAGAACTGCTAGTTTGTACCTTTCTTTCTTAGCTATTTAGACGATATATATAACTGCTAGACTAGCTCCACTGTCACCTGCCACTTTGTACTCTCCACCTTTGTAGCTTCCCTTTCCTCCTCCCCGCTCGGTGCTCTAGGGGCGATAGGGGGAGGGGTAGGGGATGATAGGGCTTAGTCTTTATGACTAATGGTTTTAAGACCACAACATTACAGGGGCTCCGGATGGGAGACAGGGACCAGCAGCACAGGGACCAGCACCAGTGGAGTACAATGCGCATAGAGGTGGGCCAGTCTAGTACCGGAGCACCATCGACCAGCTCCGTGAGTGATAGTATTTTTATAGCTTCCGCGAGAGATTGTAGCGAGGATCTGATGTACCGGGCTTAAGCCCGTTTATATTTCCATTTTGTTACATTTCAGTACTCTATATTATTTTATGGACTCGATGTGATTTCATTTACATTTAATACATGTGATGTGAACTTAGTTTTATCTGAAAGTATGTTATACTACTCTCTCTTGTTGATTGAAAAGGCCGGCAGAATCAGCATTTTATAGTGGCGTCCTTCCCGAGAGTCGGGGCCACCGCAAAACGGCGGTTCTGGGCATAAGACCTCGGGGTTTAAAAAGAAAAAAAGGGGGTATTACAAGTGGAATCAGAGCAAACCTCGATCGAAAAGAGAAGTAGTCCACAATAACCTTAGGCCACCCCCGCGCGAGCTTAGTTTGCGGACAAACTAGCAGCGGAAGCAGTGGTGGGTCCATAAGGGAAATCGCATGTAGAAGTCCATTTTCACCTCCTTTTATTCCATCGGCATGCTATCTAACGGTTAGAATGTTTTCCTGGTAGCCTACGACGAACCCTACTCCCCAGTAGGGGACACCTCAGGCTCCGAATATAGTTCCACCTCCGCCGGCTCCAGTTCCGTTTCAGCAGACGGATATGGGGCAAACATTGACGGCCATCATGGAGGCCTTCAGAGCTCAGCAGGCCCCGACTCCACAGCCAAATCCCGGGGCCAACTGGATGAGTGCCTTCCGGGAATTTTCCCCTCCATCCTACTAGGGGACGTAGTCGGCAGTTCGCACGGAGGAATGGTTAGATACCATTTACAAGATGCTTGCGGGGATTCGATGCCCCATTGAGGAGGCAGTTGCTTTGGCAGTCTCCTGCTTGGAGTCGCACGGGAAGAGGTGGTGGAAGTCGCAGCTGGACACCACCTTTGCGGATATGGATTGCACAGATATCTCTTGGGGAGAGTTCAGAGCAACACTTATAGGACATTTTGTACCTCAGTCGGTGAGGGACGAGCTGAAGGATAGGTTCCTGCTGTTGAAGCATGGCAACAGGACAGTGCTGGAGTATTACCAGGAGTTTACTCACTTATCCCGTTATGCGGACTCTTACCAGTTGGACGATGCTGGCTACGCCAGGAGGTTCTACAAGGGGCTGCACGATGACATGAGACAGGCCCTCCTCTTCATCTCTGAGGGAAGCTTGGCCAGGATTCTGGAAATGGCTAAGTAAAGGGAGGCAGATCAGCTTACGGTCAAGAGCCAGAAGAGGCCGGCTGACAATGTAGTGATTGGAGGACGTAGAGACCGTCCTCGAGGCCAGGTCATCGGGGAAAGAAGGAACGAGGATCAACCCCGTCAGGAGATTGGACCGGAGTAGAGGAATCAGGGGGTTTTGGCCCCCCAACCCTTACAGATGCTGGAGATACCGAGGATAGCAGAGCAGGCGTCAGTGTGCTTCCATTGCAATCAACCGGGGCATTTCAAGAGAAATTGTCCCATGAGGCGAGCGCCCCCACCAGCACTTCAGGGTGCCCCGCCACCTCGACAGTTTGGGGGCCTATGGCACGACCGAGGACGGGGATATCAGGGCAGGGGCCACGGGCCAGAGACGGAGCAGATGTATGCACTAGATCTGACTCAACCTCAAAACCCGGAGCAGGTTATAGCAGGTATGCCAGTACATTCAATTTTTTTCTTTCATAAGAACTAGTTCTCACAGACGCAAACTAGTTAGAAATTAAGAAAAGAAAAACTACAACTAGAACACTAAGACACTTAATTATCTCAGGCGTGGTTTTCATCAGCGGCAAGCCCGCTCACACACTCTTTGACACCGGGGTTTCACACTCGTTTGTGTCAGAGGATTTCGTGAAAGGGCTGACAGGCGTGGAGCAATTCACAGGAAGGATGATGAGGGTGTGTCTACCCAATGGATCCAAGCTCATGACCTCTTCTCATTGCAAAATGGAGGCAGAGATCGGCGGGAAGGCATTTGAGGCACCAGCGACAATCCTGAGGATGTCGGACTATGATCTCATATTGGGCATGACGTGGTTACACTGGAACCATGCCCAGATTGACTGCTTGGCGAAGAGGATCACCGTGAGGCACGTGGACTCCTCTATTGTTATTGAAGGTATTACACCAGCCAACCTAATATTATTATCGTCTGTACAGGCCGTCAAGGCCCACCTACAGGGAGATGAAGTTTATCAGGTTCTCTTCGATATGTTCGTGGCCAAGGATTCTATATCAGATATTCCAGTGGTGCGGGACTTTGTCGATGTATTTCCGGAGAAGCTACAAGGGCTACCCCCGCACCGGGAGAAGGACTTTCAGATTCAGCTCGTGCCGTGGGCTAAGCCGGTATCCAGGGCTCCATACCGAATGGCCCCAAAGGATTTGGTGGCATTTTGAAGCCAGCTTCAAGAGTTAGTGGAAGCCGGGTTCGTCCGGCCTAGCTCTTCACCATGGGGAGCTCCGGTGCTATTCGTCAAAAAGAAGGACGGGGCCCTTTGGCTGTGTATCGATTACCGGGCCCTGAATAGGCTGACGGTCTGGAATACGTACCCCTTGCCAAGGATAGACAAGTTATTTGACCAGCTGGAGGGAGCTCATTGGTTCTCAAAGCTGGACCTGAGATCGGGGTATTACCAGCTACGCATTCAGGAGGTGGACATCCCGAAGACGGCCTTCAGCAGCAGATATGGACTGTACGAATTTACCGTGATGCCCTTCGGGTTCACGAATGCACCATCCGTGTTTATGGCCTTGATGAATAGGTTGTTTGAAGAGTACCGGGATGTCTTCATCATTGTATTCATTGACGACATCCTTATTTATTCGAGGACCGAAGAGGAGCACACGAGGCATCTGGCCTTGACGTTGGGAAAGCTCCGAGAGCATAAGATGTACGCTAAGTTCAGCAAGTGCCAATTCTGGCTAAAGGAGGTGGCCTTTTCAGGCCACGTTATTAGTGGAGTGGGTTTGGCAGTAGACCCGGCGAAGGTCCAGGCAGTGCGAGATTGGACACCGCTGAAAACGGCCACGGAAGTTCGGAGTTTCTTAGGACTTGCCGGATATTACCGGAAGTTCGTAGAGGGGTTCTCTCAGATTGCCCTTCCTCTTACGTCTCTGACGAAGAAGGAGTCTACTTTTATTTGTACGCCACAGTGCGAGTCTGCCTTTCTAGAGCTGAAGGGTCAACTTACCTCGGCCCCCATTCTCGCTCTTCCATCAGGGAAGGAAGGATTCCAGGTGTACACGGATGCCTCTTATCAGGGGATGGGTGTCGTTCTGATGCAGAATGGGCACATGATAGCCTACGCCTCCCGTCAGCTG
The DNA here is from genome assembly GCA_039583875.1 of Platanthera guangdongensis. Lineage (NCBI taxonomy): Eukaryota > Viridiplantae > Streptophyta > Magnoliopsida > Asparagales > Orchidaceae > Platanthera > Platanthera guangdongensis. The sequence goes on from CM077158.1 coordinate 58,221,263, forward strand.
AAGAAACATGAGCAGAATTACCCGGTGCATGACTTGGAGATGGGGGCAGTTATATTTGCTCTAAAGATCTGGCGACACTACCTCTATGGGGTCCACTATGATATATTCTCAGACCACAAGAACTTGAAGTATGTAGACACACAGAAGGAGCTGAACATCAGGCAGAGATGCTGGGTGGAGTTTCTATCAGACTACCAGTACACCATGCATTACCATCCCGGGAAAGCAAATGTGGTGGCAGACACTCTGAGTCGGAGAGCGAGTACGTCAGGAGTAGGCCCGCAGTTGATGACTTTGGAGTTGGTCGAGTCGTTTAAGAAGATGCAGATATCACTAGTGTCTGAGGATGATCCGGAACTATATACGGAATACCTGGCATCGATGATTGCCACCGATGACATTCGGGACTGCATCAGAGATGGGCAGAGGTTGGATGCGAGGGATGAGACGATATTCAGAGCCTTGGAGGAAGGCACGACAGGGGATTACTCCTTTAGGGATGGGGTCTTATGTTTTAGAGGCAGGGTCTACATACCGGCAGGAGGCCAGATTCGGGAGGACATCATGACGGAGGCACACTATAGTAGATACTCAGTGCACCCGGGGATCACTAAGATGGCAACGGACCTGAAGAAGACGATGTATTGGCTAGGAATGAAGAAGGACATTACGTATTTTGTGACGCATTGCGAGGCTTGCCAACTCGTAAAGGCAGAGTGTAAGAATCCGGCCGGTTTACTACAGCCACTTCCGGTGCCGGAGTGGAAGTTTGAGGATATAGCCATGGATTTCATACATGGCCTACCCCGGTCTCGTGCGGGGAATGACTCGATCTGGGTGATAGTGGACAGGCTAATGAAGGTGGCCAGATTTATTCCAGTGGCGAAGGACTCTCTGGTCAGGGTATTAGTGCAGAGGTTCATCGAGTAGTTTGTGCGCTATCATGGGGTACCCAGGACTATCGTTTCAGATCGGGATGGGCGGTTTACGTCCAAGGAGTGAAGGACAGTTCGGGCCCGTCTGGATTCTCGGTTGACATTTAGCACGTCTTTTCACCCTCAAACCGATGGACAGACGGGGCACACCAACCATACCTTGGAAGATCTTCTGCGCCTATGTATCCTAGACCGCGACGAGCCTTGGGAGAGATTACTGCCGCTGATCGAGTTTTCGTACAACAACTGCCATCAGTCCAGTATAGGCATGTCCCCTTACGAGGCGTTATATGGACGGAGGTGCAGGACACTACTATCATGGATTCAGGATGCGGATCCGCAGGCACTTGTCTCGGAGTTTATGGAGGATACTGATGCTCAGGTTAGACTGATCCGAGACAGGATGCTGGAAGCCCAGAGCAGGCAGGCCAAATATTACAACTCGAGGCATCGTCAGGTGGAGTTCTAGGTAAAAGAATGGGTTTTCTTGAAGATACGGCCGATGCATGGGGTCTCGCGGGTTCGCGGGCGGAAGAAGCTCAGTCCGAGGTATATGGGGCCCTACAGGATCCTGGAGTGGATCGGCCCCTTGGCTTATAGACTGGAGCTACCGCCAGAGTTAGCTGGATTACATGACGACTTCCATGTCTCCTCACTATGGAGGGCTCTACTACGTCCTGAGCACCTGATTTCCACAGCTAACGGTCTGGTGGCCTCAGATCGATCAGTCATCTTGGAGCCGATCAGGATCGATGACACGGCGGTGCGGGTCTTATGACGTAAGAAGGTCCCGCTAGTCAAGGTTCTGTGGAGAAACCATGGGCATGCGGAGCATACATGGGAGCCGCAGGACTTGATGCAACAAAAGTACCTGGAGCTCTTCAAGTCAGGTATACCTTAAACCTTAGGGATGTTACAAGTTTTATTTATTCTATAGAAACCCCCGTAAGCTCAACCTTAATTTCGGGGACGAATTTTTTTTATATATATATTGGGATTTGTAACATCCCTTAAACAACTAGACCCCTAGGATTTTGTTTTGTCATGACTAGGTCATGACAAAACCACCAGAAGCTCAAAGGACCAAGTGAACAAGGCCAATGTGAAAATCACCTTGGTCTGTCTATAGCTCAGCCTCAACTTTTAGACCTAAGGTCTGACCTTAGGGCTACACCTTGATCCAAGGACCCTACCACAACACCCCAAACACCTTGGGAAGTCCATAGGGCCACTAAGGACCCACTGTGGGCAGTCAAAGTGGTTAAGTTGACCTAAGTCAACCCTAACCCTAAATGGGTCAAACTAGTCTACTTAGGGTCAATTGACTTTCCCCTAGCCAAGTGTACCCCACCCATGCCCTCCTAACCCTAAAGTGAAGCCAATGGGTCACCAAAGACCCATTGGGGTCAACCCAAGAGTCTATGTTGACCAAAGTCAACTCTAGCCCTAATTTGGTCAAAGTACCCTTCCTAAGGGTAAGTGACCTCGAAAGTGCCAAGACAACCCTACCCAACCCTTCCTAGGTCTTAGGGGAGGTCAAAGGGGCACCAAGGACCCATTGAGGTCAACCAAAGAGGCTAAGTTGACCAAAGTCAACCCTATCTTCAAAAAGGGGTCAAAGTTCCCTAACTAAGGGTCAAGTGACCCCCAAGATGCCCAACCAACTCTACTCAAGTCTTCCTAGACCTTAAGGGAGTCCAATGGGTCACCAAGGACCCATTGGGGTCAACCCAAATGGTCATGTTGACCAAGGTCAACTCTATTCTAGTGTTAGGTCAAATTAGCCTAAATGGGCTAACCCAAGCTCAAACTCATTTCCCCCACTTGGGATAACCTCATTATTATTATTAATATGAGTTGGTGGGCTGCCAATAGGGTGGAGGAGACATCAAAATTCGGCCATGGTGAGTAGGAGAGAGAAAGCTCCATTTTTCTCTTTAATGGAGGAGAGAGAAAGTGAGAAAAGGAGGTCATTCATGGCCAAGGGAGAGCAAGGGCCTCTCTAATTGATTCAAAAGGCTGAATGCACTCCCCCTCATCAGTGTTGAGGGGTTGAATAGCCATGGACAGACACCCAAGGTGGCTGAAATTAATTTCTCCCATAAGGAAGAGAGAGAAAGAGGGGAGAGAAAGCCATTAATGACCATAGGAGATCAAGAGCCCATCCCCTCACCTCCATTTGCTGGATTCATCTTCCCTGGATAATTAATAGGAGACTAACAACCATAATCAGCCCTTAATGGCCGAGTTCAGTGTACCCAAAGGTGGCCGAATTTTTCACCTTCTTGGTTAATAATGGCCATTGGTGCTACACCCTTCCTCTCCCCCATTTAGCCCTTTTAAAAGCATCCTTGTACTCAGAGGAGGAGTTTCCACAATCCCACTGAAGGAGTCGAGCCATTTGGTAGTGATGTTGCAGAACACCCGAAGCTCCAAAATCCGGCCATGGCGCACCACCACCAAACCCGTCGGCAAGCATGGTTGATGCTCCTCCTCTACTCCTTCTATGGATAGATCTTAGGAATCTTTTAGGATGAGAATCGGGCTCCAATGAGCCAGATCAGGTGAGCATTTTTCCTGGTTTTTCATGAAAAAAATTTGGGTCGGGTTCGCTGGAAACCACCCCTCCGGCGGCCGTGCCGCCGCCCGACGATAGCCCCCACCTCAACGAAGGTGGTGGCGGTGGTGGCCGGCAAGGGAGGTGGCCAGGTGGCCGGGAAAATGGCTTGGAAGAAGCTCCATGTTGGGCTGATCACAGCCCTTGCCTGGAGGAGGAAGATGACCAGGATGCGTTGGATTTGCTTTAAGATCTGTGCTGCATCATTTCTTTTATTTAGTTTTGATTTCTGAATTTTCTGTCCTGTTTACTGGGCTGTGGGGAATTAAATATTACAAATACTTAGGTGTTGTTTCAGAAACAATGACCAACATGAAAATTGTAGCCCTTGAAGTATAGTTTAATTTAAAATTGGTTTGAACCAATTTTGGTAAGTGGTTTGATCACAACACTCATTTTGGTGAGTACTATACCCAGGCTAGACCAGAGACTATTTTTAGTGCCCCCCATCAATCCAGTCATCCAAATGACTTGAAAGTTTGGATGGGGGTCACTCATACCAATTCTTGGAATATATCACAAATTGGGAATTTGTGGAAAAATGTTCCTAAAGTTTTTGTAGAAATTTAATAAATAATATATGAATTATTTAAAAGGTCTAATCACCTCAAAATCCTCCCAAATTTTGGTGAGTGGTCCTTGGGGTCTTCAGAAGGCTCTGGTTAAAATTTCATATCATTTGGAGATGGTTTGAGTTGTAATCTTGCAAACCTTAGCCTTGCCCTAATAAGGCTATTTAGGCCAAATAGTGCACTTTGGGTTTTGAGTGGCCAAATCACCTCAACAGAGGTTGAAATTGGGGTCACTGACTTGGCATGGCTTGTAACACCTTCCCATGGAAGATGTGATGGATTGGGGTGAGTTTGCCCTAGAACCCAAGACCAAACCCTAAGGATGGTCTTTGGTGCCTTGTGAAGGGCATGTGATCAAAAACCTTGTGTGGACTTGAGACTTGGTAGAGTGAGAACTAGAGTATCTAAAACCACCTGCTAAAATTCTTAAGGGATTTGGGAATGAGTAGGCCCCTCTAAACCCTAACCCTAGTTTAGAGTACAAAATTTGTAGAGATAGAATAGATTACTAAAACTCATTGAACAGTGATGAAACTTGGGTAGAGTAGTCTTAAGGTCAGTAGCAGCCTCTGGAAATTATTGTAGGGTGTTTGGAAGATATTAACTTATACTTGTAGTTAAAGTCTTTAAGTTACCCCTAAGGATGATTGTGATAAAATCATGGATAAACTAGCCTAAAATGTTATGAAACTTAGTCAGTGAGGATTTATGATTATGCGATAGCCATGGTAAAATTTGTGTAATTTTTAGATAATATTTTAAGGTATTTCTCTATTTAATTCCATTTATTGTATTTATATTGAATTAATTAATTAGGGGCTTAAATCTTGCTGAAGAGTTGAGAAACTTTGGATTTTATGCTCAATAGTCATATTATGTTTATCATAAATTTTGTGGAGCATTTACTTGTCTGGTGTTGGTACATCGTGTTTAAACTTGGGGTTTTGGATTACTAGTATAATTAAATAACTTATCAGATAAATTAGGAAAATTATGAAATTCTGGATTTAGGCTAAAACGGTCATGTCATCCCTCCATTAATTATTATAGGATTACTGGATGAATATTTTAGGTACCTCTCATTTTACACATCATATAGCTTGGGTTGGCCTGCATTTAGTAAAACTGCAGAATTTAATTTGGAATATGAATTTGGGCACATGAGTTGGGGTTAGATGTTTGCTGGTTGGATAACTAAAAATGAGTTCACCATTGGAAGATAGGAGTAGGGTGTTGGTTTGGCTAGTGTTAGGTGGTGATAGGGATCGACAAAAGATCGTCTTTCCCGTGGGGAGGAAATGTCAAATACTCTAGGGTTAGATCCAGTACAAAAAGTAAGAGTTTGGGAAATCTGATAGCAACCAATAATAGTAAGTGTCTTACGAAAGGGAGCTTTGATCGTAATCCCATCGTAGTTCCTAGTGCCTTCGAGAGCCCTTCACGGGGAATAACTTGAGCAGTCTTGGGCTAACCTAAACAATAAGAATAAAACATTTCAAGAGTAGCTAGTATGACTAGGGTTACACATTCACACACCCTGGTAGCTCAGGAGGTTGATTAGTTTGTTTTGATTGCCATCCGGACGGTTCGTTTGGAAGGTAGATGCACGGACGGATAGTCCGGGGAGCCAGTGGCTCAAAAGGTTTTGGATACAAAATAAGGTGGTGGGTCTTCAGTATCGGATGGTCATTCACCCCGACGTTGATACGTTGACTCGACGGTGTGGGACACTTATCCAAAGAAAGTCTGGTGGATATGTCCAGCATTAGTACGCGGATACTCTAGTTTGTGTTCTTCTAGGGGGCGTACGGGAGGGCTAGGCCTGGTAGTGTGGATACCCACCTAGGAGTGGGGGGCCCGACCCACTGTCTCCGTTTGCCACTACGGGGTTCCTGGGAGTGAAGCTAGCTGCCCAAATAGGGGGAACTAAAGGTCTGTGCGCATAGAGTCGTGTGCGTGGGTTGCACTTGCATGAATCATGGTATATCATATCACTACACTCATACTTGCATACAACCGACACCCCAACGTATAAATTGGTATGAGATTTTTTATACGATGAGAGCCTTACTGAAGACCCCTTAACTTATATGTTTGTATGAGCATTCATATAAGTTAATGTTACTTATTTGTTACTTATTTCTTACCTTGTCTTTCCTACATGTGCTGCTTACTCTACTTGCTTACCTTACTGCATACTTTAATAGAACTGCTAGTTTGTACCTTTCTTTCTTAGCTATTTAGACGATATATATAACTGCTAGAATAGCTCCACTGTCACCTGCCACTTTATACTCTCCACCTTTGTAGCTTCCCTTTCCTCCAGCCCGCTCGGTGCTCTAGGGGCCATAGGGGGAGGGGTAGGGGATGATAGAGCTTGGTCTTTATGACTAATGGTTTTCAGACCCAAGGTTATAGACTCGGGGCTGCGCCTGGGATGTAGAGGACTCAACCACTACCTTTCCCATCTCAGCATATGGCGCGCCCGCCTTCTTTTCTCCCTTCGGCGGAACAACCCGGCAGTCACGGGCTATATGCCCCACTCGTCCACAAGTAAAACACGTACGAGTTTCTTGCCTTGACGTGGTCCCCGATGTTGCACCCGATGCAACCGTAGAATGAGCTTGTCCTGACGACTTAGACCTCTTGCCCCATCTCTCTTGTAATATGATTTCCCAGGTCGGGGCGCTTTGAAATCTGGCTTTATTACAGCCAAGGCCCGCTTCCCTTGCACCCTTTTCATGTCCTTTTCCAGCGCGCACGCAGTGTCAACCAACTCCTGGAATCCTTGGTTCACTGAACTTGAAAGTAGGAATCGCAACTCGCCCCGCAAGCCTTCATAGAACCGATTGGTTTTCCGCTGCTCGTTGGCGAAGATTGAACCCGCATACCGTCCCAACCTCGTGAACTCATGCAGGTAAGTTTCAACACTGTCTTCACCTTGCGTCAGCCTTTGGAACTCATTTTCCATGGCAACGCGTTGTGCTGCGGGTAGGTGGTTTGCCAGAAAGAGTCGCGAGAACTCCTCAATTGACACTTGTGTTAACGGCCTGCCCGCTAAGTCGTGCAGTTCCATCTCGTCCCACCACAAACAAGCCTCTCCTTCCAGTAAGAAGGTCGCTAAGGTGACCTTCTGATCTTCCTCCGTCCTGATCGCCGTCATTATCCACTTGACGCGCGACAACCAGTCCTCTGCCTGCGTAGGGGATCCCACACCCGCAAACGTAGGCGGATTAAAGCTCATAAACTGCTTTAACTGTATTTCAGCTGCTCAAGGATCCACAGCCACAACAGGTTCTGGCATCGCCGCAACCTGTTCTGGCCTCAATGCCGGCTGCGCCTGCCCTTGCGCCTGCCCAGTAGGCTGCTCTTGAATCATCGCAAACAGGGCCTTAGCAACTAATCAAATAGTTTCCAGAGAAGGGGGAGGTGTAGGCACCTCAGCTGGTGTCGTACTCTCATCAGAACACTGAGGCTCCGACTGCCCAACATCACTTCGAGTCACCTATAGGTGAATAAGAAACACACATTAGTGACCTCACACAACCAATAACAACAAAATAGGAACACACAGGTTCCTCAAACACATGAATTTGCATTCCTAAGTGGACATTCAAGAGTTCATTAGTGTTAACGCGGTTCGCACGTACACGTGCTCGCCACCCCATAAAAGAATTCGACCACGAATTCGAAAGGGAAAGACCGAGACAGCTGATACCAAAAATATAACGACTCCATCCATTCATATAGTATATAATAGAAGGTCCGGCCGGGGGCCCACACCATATACCACAAAACAGACGACGAAGTCACGGAGTGATACCAGAGTTGCACATCCTAACTCATGTCATTCTAGCGAAAGCTTATAACACGAAACTGAACTCCAAACATGAATATCAACCATATAAATGTCCACTTTGATATATATATAAACAGGAATGTTCACCAAATACAAAGTCAGTTGGCCTTATGGACTTACAGTTATTCTTTACAATAGTGCCTTCCAAATATCGGCGCGCAGGCCGACCACACATGAACAAAACATAAGAGTTTCATTTAGCCTTCAAGGGCTAGCAGTAGCAGCAGCAGCATGGACTTCAGCCTTTAAATGTCCCGCTCAGTTCTCCAGCACCTGTACAAGGACAACCCACCCAACGGTGGCAAACAAGGCAACAGTCAGCATTTAGCTGACCAATTTATAACGACCCTACCCCTTTCCCGGGGCAGGGGCATTCCTTCCTTGTAGGCATAGCAATTCATATGCATATATATATATATATATATATATATATATATATATATATATATATATATATATATATATATATATATATATATATATATATATATACATCACAAATTATGCACTCACGCACAAACATTCCATCACAACCGTCAGCCACGCGGCCTGATGATCCACGCACTTAGGGCACATTCTTGGTGTACCGGCAAACTAGGGTCCCACCACCATATCAGGGCCGAAACCCAACGGTAAAAGTTGAGCATTTACTCCATGGCGTGCAATGGGAGATTTTAGTCTTAATGACCCAGGATTGGCCCGTAGCCCCCCATGGTGTCGTGGCGCGTTGGCCTAAGACTCTCGCGATGCGCTCTAATAGACCGCAATTTCAGGTGATCTCACGTCGGACGGACATAATGTAGGTCAGATCAGCCACCCCCCGTTGCTCAAGGCGTCTTGCCATCACCGAGTACAACATACTCGCGGCTAAGAAAAGGCACGGGTCGGTTTCACCTTACCTGTTTGGCATAAAGCCTGGGTGTTTTCCTGGGCACACAAGTACTTGCTGTGACTACCCTTCACAGACACCACTCATTCAGTATCACAAGCATCAGAGGGTCTTTCCTGGACATCCGTCCAAGTAATTCCTGCTACTACCCTTCACAGGCCAACCCAGTAAACATCACAAGTATCAAGTGTATTTCCCTGGATCTCAAATCCAGTACTTCCTGCTACTACCCTTCACAGGCACAACCCATGAATATCAAACATTACAAGGGTATTTCCTGGACTTCCAATCCAGTACTTCCTGCTATTACTCTTCACAGGTACAACCCATCGACTGCCAAAACTACACGTTTAATCACGGAGTCTTCTTCGGTGCTTATATGCAACATCACCAATCCAAACCAACCTGTCCAGATGGGCTTCACACAGCATGCCTATTCTGTACTCCATTTCCGGATCTATATGCCAAATCATTGGGGATTCCATGAATCAACCCAAGGGACTCCCGTAACAAGCCACCCTCTGGTGGGGGAATCCTATGCACATGCCAAAAAGGAAGCCTTCACATGGCTACGAAGAAAGATCATTACCCTTGAAAATTGCTTCGGAGCCATGGACTTTTAGCCGGCTGGAAAGGACCGCAGCGGCTTTGCCTCCACAACGCTAGCCTCGGATCTCGAAACGGAACTCCGCTTCTCCACCGGTGGCCGGCTCTCCTCCTCCTCCTTCTCCTTTCTCTCTCTCTAGGTTTGTAGAAAGATGATGGCCAAACTCAAATGAGTATTCCCATCTCATTTTCGGCCTTAAGGAAGGAGGGAGAGACCTGAGCCATCAGATCCCAGCTGAGAAAATGGACGACCACGATTTTGCCACAAAAGACTAACTTTTGCCTGACACTGCCTGTGACACGCCCGTGTCACTGGCCGTGTGCCTTAAGCGGCACACAACCGACTCATCCAGACTAGTATACGGCCATGTGCCACGCCCGTGTCACGGCCGTGTCACCTGACACGCCTTCAAACACTCTCATGTCTGTGGCCGTGTACTTCAGGCTGCACTAAACCAAATCAACCCGATCGGGACACGGCCAGTGACACGCCCGTGTCACATGTCGTGTACCCCAAGAAACGACCGTGTCCGGCCCGTGTTCATCAGGCCTCAAATGCCACAGGCACGTCCAGCAAAGGACACGGCCTGTGACACGCCAGTGTCATAGGCCATGTGCCCATACACGGTAGCAGACACGCCTGCAGCTTAACTTCCTCTAACGAAGTTCATCGAGCAGAGGAGGACATGGCCTCTGACACGCCCATGTCAGAGGGCGTGTTCCCTCATGTTTCGCAAAATGGATTTTTCGTCGAACACTCGTCGACTGCTCACCCGAGCAGGACACGCCCGTGTCCCAGGCCGTGTCACCAAACTTTTCCCCAATCCTGGAATTTGAGGCGTTACAAAATAATATACTTTCCAAAGCTTATCTCAATCGAGCTCTAAAACGTTCTTAGCCGCTCATCAAAAATGAAGAAAAACTATTTTTAAAAAGTAAAGTTTTGAATTGCAAAAATATATATTCTTCCCAACATATCTCGGTTGAATGCTAAAAAGTTCTTAGCCTCTCAATTGAGATATGAGCGATAATAGAAAAATTAAAAGACATATAAAAGTGCATAAATAATATCCATCCCAACCATTTTAATCAAACGCTAAAAAGTTCTTACCCTCTCATCCGGGATGAGGGCAGTAGTAGAAAAAATGAAAAAAGAAAAGAAAAACTACAACTCACACCTCGACAGAAAATAAAAGCTAAGTTATAAGAAAAAATGTCAATAAGAAACTTATAAAATGAAAACTTTCTCCACTCACACACTCAATTTTGTCACACAAAGAAGAAGATTAGCTATAAAAACTCCCTCATTTTATTTATAAAAGTTGAAACTGTTACAAAAAATAAAATAGCTCAAACTAGAGCTTGGAAAAGAGTACACGTACAAGAACTAAAGGGCAATTCCTAAGGAACTTTACTAGTTGTAGAACTCTACCAGTTCTCCTAAAACATCAGCCAGATCCATCTATTTATAGACAAATTTTCTGAGGTACATGCCCCACTAGTGTGTGTCAGTAGGCGTGGCGGCTGGACTTCGGGACGACGTGACAACGAGCTTCTGGCTTGGTCACGGATGAAAGAATTTTTAAGGATAGTTAATGACCTAGAGGGGGGTGAATAGGTTTCTTTTAATAATAAATTATCAGATCTTAATTTTATCCTAAAATAATCACAACCACAACACAGATCAAACAACCAGCACAACAAGTACACCAGATTTTATAGTGGTTCCCTAATCTTGGGTACATCCACTTTCCCCCTTCGCCTATCTAACAGAGTACTAGATTTAGCCAAGCTCCTCTTGTTCTCAGATCAACAGATTTTACACCTCAGATCCTTTCCAGGATCCTACAGCTCAGGGTGACAAAATCACCCCTACAAACTCAGGCAGAAATTATGCCCTACCTCAGAGAAAGTACCTAATCTCCTACTTTGGATCCTTCAAGATCCTACCTCTAGCACTCAGCTTTACCCCCAGCCATTATATTTTAGGCTTACACTCAGAGATTATAAATCTCCTACCACTCAGGTCTTTAATTAGACCTTAGAAGAAAATGAAAATTGAAGGAATTGGAAAGAAATCACCAAGCAGAAAAACTCTTGGTGTCTTCTTTTTTTGATCTGATCTTGAATTCAGATCTAACTCTGCAGCAACCTTTGAATTATGAATCAGCAATGTTTTTGTAGTATATCAGAGTGTTCTTCTTGATCTTCAGCCTTTGAATGTTGAGGAAGATGAGACAATTGATAGGGCTCGAATATCTGATCAAACCCAACTTAGCTTTTTCAAAGCTTCTTTATGAAGACAACTTAGGGTTTTATCAAATGGAGAGATTGAAGATGATCCTCGATCTGATTTCTCTCCTTTATTTGTGTTTTTGATTGTGGAGCTGATAATGGATTGAACGATTGTTTTCATGTCATTGTGTAATGGATCACCATATATATAGGCTTTGAGTAGGATGACCGGCTGTCCCAATCAGAAGAATGACAGTTGTTATAACAGAATTCTGGATGTAGACAGTACACATCATGTTGTTTCTGGACTTAGAAAAATTTTCTTTCTTAAGTGTTAAGTGACTGTGTTACACTCAGCGCTTTACTTCAATACAAGCGTTGAGTGAGTTTAGATGGCTCAGCGCTTGGGACTTGAGAAATCTTCAATCAAACTATTAAGCGTCGAGTGAATATAGTTTACTCAGCGCTTATACCTTTCTTTGATGAAGCGTTGAATGAATTCTTTTAACTCAGCTCTTTTTACTTGATAACTTTCTTGTGCGGAGAAAGCATTGATTCTGTCTTCTTAACTCAGCTCTTAGACTTCTAATGCTGACTTCAGAGGAAGCGTTGAGTGTATCTTCTTAACTCAGCGCTTATACTTCAAGCGTTGAGTGTATCTTGTGAACTCAATGCTTTTGTACATGTATCACTGGCTGCTAAAAAAGCGTTGAGAGAAGGTTGAAAACTCGCCGTTTTTACTTAGAAATATTCTCATGCAGTGAAGGAGTCGAGTGAGCTTCATTCCTTTGACCTGTGAGCTTTCTTTATGAGGAAGTGTTGAGTGTAAGTAGTTTACTCAGCGCTTCTACCTTAGAAAATATTTTCTCTCTCCTGAAGCATTGAGAGATGACTGTATACTCAACGCTTAATATAATGTCCTGTGTGTTCAGGTGGAGCGTTGAGTGAACGTTGTGTACTCGACGTTTTTTCCTTAGAATTTTCCTGGAACTTTGGAAGCGATAAGAGACATTAAATGACTCGACGCTCTATACTTGAACAATCCTCTTTTTGAAATGAGGTTGTTGAGAGACAATGGTTGACTCGACGCGCATTGCAGTAACTCAACGCCTAATTTTGAACTAATTCCAAGAGTTGAGAGAACCATACATACTCGACACTTTTTATTTAGAAAATAAATGTCATCTCCACTGGAGCAGGCATTGAGAGAACTTCCTCCATTCAATGCTTTTAGAGAATAAGTGTTGAGTGACAATTAGATACTCCACGCGTTTTAACATAGCCAAAATTAATTGTCCCTGCATACAATCTTTGCACACCAATCAAATACAAGACAATGTATATTATTGACACATGTGACTTTATCAAATCCAGGACATTGTGGACAATGACCTAACAATTTCCCCATATTTGATGAAGTCATAAACTTAATCAATGATATACACCTCAGCAATGATAAATAATAAACAGTAAATAGAAGATTAACTGCAGGGAACATTACACATAAACACACATCAACGGGAATAAGGAAAGTAAACTGAATTGACAGGATTAGCTCAAAGAAAATATATTGATAAAGGTTCCATAGGTACAACAGTTTTCAAAACAAAACTAAATTTTACATATAACAGAAATCAAAATTGGACTAAGACTCAGGTTCCCTAACAACTATCCCTCCCCCATGTTGAAAATGGTGAAGTGAAAGTGGGTGATTGAGCGACCTGGGCGACCTGTCCGCACGGTCTATGCGAACAGGACTGGCGGTTAGCCAGGTCGGCGAAGCTATTGTAGTCGGCTTGTTCCTTGGCGGACTACAACATGGCGGTGATCCTATCGTCTAGGGCGGTGATCCTAGCTGCTAGGTCGGCGGAGCTGTTGCTCGGCAGGCAGTTTGTTCTCAGAAGGTAATCGGGCGGATAGCTTCTGTATTCGCGGAGTCCAGCAAGACGCTAACTGGACTGGAGATCGGCAGACTGGCATGGAAGATGCCTTGGTCTTGCTCTAGTGGTGTGGCAGGTGGTAGCCGCGAAGTTCGCCGGTTGGTGCGGACTGGACCGGAGCTCGGCAGACCGACATGGCGGATGTCTTGGTCTAGCTCTGGTAGTGCGGCTGGAGGAAGTCGCGGAGTTTGCCGGTTAGAGCGGACAGGTGGAGTTCGCCGGTTAGATCGGACAAGTGATGTAGTTCGCCGGGGCAGAGGGACTGGTGTCTGTGTCCGCCAGTAAGTGCGGACTGCCCCTTGTGGCCGGTGGTGTGGACTTGGTTGGTTCTGAACCAAGCCCATGTTGGCTTAGTCTGGGGAGATCAAGCTGTTAGGAGCGGACTGCTTCTCAGTCCGCCAAGCTCGGCATCAGTTGCCTTGTGGTTTGCGAGCTTGGTGAGTGCGGACTGAGTGGTGTCCGCTTGGGCGTGCGGACTGTATTCCTTGTCCGCCGAGTCTGGTAGATGTTAGCTTGTGCCTTGGCTGCGGGCTCGGAGTGCGCGGACTAGAGTTGTGTCCGGAAGGAGTATGGACTTGAGCAGTGTCTACTGGCATGCAGACAGGAGATGATGTCGCAGAGTTTGCTAGTGGAGGCTTGTCCCTGGCTTGGCCTTTGGTGACAAGGAGGATAGGGTTGCTGTCCGGCCTTGGTGATGTGTTGACGGTTTGGCTATCTCGCACAGGTCGCGACGGACTGAATGTGTATCCGCGGCTTGCAGATACACTTGGTGCTTGTCATAAGATGAGGCGGTGATCCTATCGGCTAGGGAGGTGACCACACTCCTCATTGTGTTTATAAAAGGACCCCACACCACATCAACAGAAAGGACGAATGAACAGTAAGTGAACTCGCGGATAGTTGTTGTGGATTGGATTTCTATATCCGCACGGTTTGAAGAAGTTGACCGGTTTGTGTTGTGCAGGTTGTGCGGATAGTGCTGGAAAGACAGGGACTTGGTTCTGATTTCGTTCAGGGTCAGTGCGGACTCTACAGACAGAAACCAGCGGTTAACAGCAGGTAGTGGGTTGCGGGTAGGCGGTCTCTCTTCTGCAACTAGTTTCCCGGTTAAATAAGCTGTCCACTTCTGGTGGCCTATTCAGTTACTCATTAACAGATCGTGCGGTCTGGCGGGTAGGCGACCTCACGGTTAGACAGCCTGCAAATCGGTGAGTAGAGTTTGCATTGGAATAACGGTTTGTCCGCTCGGCCTGGTTGCGGTCTGGTTACTATGCGGACTCTGTAGTGCAGCAATAGTTTCGACAGTTACTCCTTGAGTCCGCGCGGACTGATATTTGTCTTGTATTTTTTCTACTTCGTTGGATACATCGGCGAATCATGTCTTGCCTTGTATGTCTCGCAGTGTAAAGAAGTTGATTATAGTACAAGATTCTTGCTCTTCTGTTTTGCATCTAGTTTATTTGGGCTCGGATAGGTTGAGTGTTCCTGCGCCTGGTTTCCCGTTTTCCGCTATATCAAATTTTTCAACATGATGTCAGAGGGAACAGAGGTTTGTGCAGTGGATCAACCTACAGTTCGCTTCAGTGCTTCTGTGAGTCTAAGTGAACCAGTATTAAGTGCAATGAAAGCTGATTTGGCAAGTGATCTTGGAATGGAGCTTCTTACATGGACTAACTTTGATAAGTGGAAGTCATGTATGAAAAGCTATCTTCTTTGCGAGGACCTTTGGGAGGTGGTTTGCGGACTAGAAAGGCAAGAGATTACTGCTGGCAATGCTAAAGCAGTGAGAGCTTGGAAGAAAACAAACGCAAAAGCGGAAGATGTTCTCAAGCAGGTGATCTCATCGGAGCTCTTGGACCACATCAGCGGATGTCGGTCAGCTGCGGAGGTTTGGACTTCCCTTGATGGGTTGTTCAACAAGGAGGTGAAGTTGGCTGCTGAGGTTGGTCCTTCTACTTCATATCAGAAAGAGAGGAGTGTTTCTCCTAGGCGTGATGAGAAGAGGAAGGAAGGACCAAGGTGCTTTAGATGCAAGCAGCCTGGTCACCGTAGGAAGGAGTGTAAGGTTGTCTTGCACTCGGGGAACGTTGCTCATGTTGGTAGTAAGGAGAAGAACTTAGTTGAGTCATCAACAAGTTCTGATGCTGATCGAATGAAGGCCAGTGATAGTGCAGCTATCTGGCATGAAAGACTTGGGCATGTGAGGATGGATAAGCTGAAAGCAATGAAGGTAAGGAGCCTCATGAGAGACATGCCTAGATTGTCATCCTACGGTGACAGTCAAGCTTGTGCGGGATGTTCACACGGTGAAGCTTATCGCTTTACGTTTGATAAGGCGTGGTCCCGATGCAAAACACCTTTGGAGATTGTCCATGGTGATCTGGTGGGACCGACCATCACCGCCAGTCTTGGAGGTAGCAGGTACATGCTGATATTGGTTGATGATTATACGAGGTATACTTAGCTATACTTTAGAGTTAGAACCCGCTGTTAAAGTTGGAGACCGGGCGGTCTGTCTTGGCGGGTTGGAGACCGCGCGGTCTGGCGGCTTGACTCTTCGGCTTGTTAACCGGGCGGTCTAGCGATCTTCATCGGCGACCTATCTGCTTCTCTTATGGTAAGCCGTGCGGTTAGCCCTTCTGTCTAACCGCGCGGCTTGTGCGGTTTTACCTTGTACAGTCCGCTTAACTTGTATTTTTTAGTCCCACATCTCTTATTTGTATTCTCTCTTCTCTCCTCCATTCTATATAAGGGAGGGCATACCTTTGTAATAGATATCATTTTTGGATAATAAAATTTCAATTATTCAAAAGTTATTCTGCTTGTTCTCTCTTTTTACTGCTTTCTAACATGGTATCAGAGGACTCGATCTACTCCTCCTGATTCTGTGTCTTGCTGTCTGCCCGGCTTGTTGTGCCGGTTTGCTTTCTATTCGCGCGGCCTATTCTCTAGCCGTTCGCCTCCTTCTGCTCGCCCGGCCTGTTCTCTAGCCGGTCGCCCTCTTCTGTTCGCACGGCCTGTCCTCTAGCCGTTCGCCCTCTTCCCCTCTGCTTGTGTCTGCAGCTAGGTCGTGGCCTTTCTGGCCGCTGGATTTAGTCCCTTGAGACCGCTGCCGCCCTTCTTTCTTTGCGCGGATTGTTACCTACCCGCCGCCTCCTATCGCAGCGACCTGTTTTTTTGTCCCTGCTCCTGTTCGTGCGGCTTGTCCTCTAGCCGCTCGACTTCTTCCCCTCTGCTTGCGTCTGCGGTTTGGTCGTGGCTTTTCTGGCCGCTGGTTTCTACCCTCGAGACCGCTGCAGCTTTTCTTCCTATCCGTGCGGGTTGTATCCTAACCGCCCGGCTTCCCTTGTTTCCCGCTGCTATGGCTTTTTCTGATGCCTCTACTGCCACCACCCCTGTTGCCAATCCGACTCCACCTCTTCCCCCTACTCCTTCCGGGAACCTTGGGACCGTTTCCAAACTTGTTGGCTCCAACTACCCGGATTGGAGCGTCTCTTTCACCTTTCTTCTTCGCTCACAACGCAAACGCCACCACCTCGTTGATGACCCACCTCCTATCACTTCACCTCTCTTTGATGACTGGGATGCCAGTGACGCGCTTGTGCGTACTTGGCTTGCGAACAGTCTTTCTGATGAGTGCCTTCCCGTCATACGTCATGATGAGACGGTCAAGGCCGCTTGGCTTCATCTTGCCGCTTTGTACTCCAAAGGGGTTCAGACTTCCCGCATCTATACGTTGTATGCGGACCTCTTTGCCCGTCCCACCTTGTCTCCTGCTGCTGCCTACCAACAGGTCCAGGCTCTTGGGGCTGAGATTCTTCAGAATCGTCCTTTTTCTGCGGATTTGGCTCAACAACACAAGCACTTCCAGGAGCTTCTGGTCGTGTGTTATCTGCTCCGGCTTCCCGATACTTATGACATGATCCGCCAGCAAATTCTGGGTGAGGCTGAATCTCCCACTTTAGATGCCACCGCTGCCCGCATCGCTGTTGTTACCTCTCTGCTTCAGCGCCCGCTATTGCCCGCTCCTTCTCCCCCACCGGACCACTATTCTCATCAGGCTCAGCGCAGTGGCTCTGGTAGTCGCGGTCATCAGACCGGCGGCCGTGCTTCTTCCCGCTACATCTGTTCTCATTGTGGCCGCACCGGCCATACTTTCGAACGCTGCTGGACAAAGCATCCTCATCTTCGCCCCTCCGGTGACTCTTCCAAGCCATCTGCCTCTGTTGTGACTTCTTCAGGTAGTGCCCACGTGGTGACTCAAGGTAAATGGCTTATCGACTCTGGTGCCACTAATCACATGACGGGCAACCCTCAGTGTTTCTCCTTGCTCGAACATCATGATCGGTTGCCCCCGGTCCTCATTGCGGATGGTTCTCCCTCCCCGGTTCATGGGACGGGTGTGGTTCATGTTACTCCCTCACTAAGCCTAGCGGACACTCTCTATGTGCCCAAGTTTCCGTGCAATCTGTTGTCTGTTACCTCTTTATGTAAACAGCTTCAGTGTTCTGTGACCTTTACACCAACTTCTTGTTCTTTTCAGGATCCGAGCTCCCACCGGACGATTGCTACTGGGACTGAGAGCGGCGGCCTCTACTTCCTCGACAATGTTTCCGCCTTATCTGCCTTCTCCTCTTCCTGTACGGATCTTCTGCAGTGGCATCTCCGTCTCGGTCATCCTCCTCCCCGTATACTACATCAGCTTCTGCCGCACCTCCTTCCATCCAGTGCTCCTCTCCAATGCGACGTCTGTCAACTCGGCAAGCATCACCGTTCCTCCTTCCCGCCGAAGCTCGGACGGGGCTCTACTCATCCTTTTGATCTTGTCCACTCTGATATCTGGGGACCTGCTCCTACCCTCACCATTGGTCGGGGTAGTTCTTATTTTATAACCTTTATAGATGATTTTTCTCGTTGTACTTGGGTGTATCTCCTCCGAGATCGCTCTGAACTTTTAGATGTATGGATATCCTTTTATCAGTTGATTAAAAATCAGTTCAATCTTTGTATTAAAACTCTTCGTTCTGATAATGCTAAGGAATATCTAAGTCATGCTTTTACTTCTTTTTGTGTGCAACATGGCATTATTCATCAGACTAGCTGTGTTTACACCTCCCAACAAAATGGGGTGGCGGAACGCAAAAATCGTCACCTCCTCGATGTGGCACGCACTTTAATGACCCAGATGCATGTCCCTCGCTCGTATTGGGGCTATGCCGTTCTCCTTGCCTGCTACCTCATCAATCGTCTTCCATCCACCCTTCTCCGCGGGAAAACACCCTTCTCCATTCTCTATCCGGACAAGGAGCCCTTTCCTCTCCCTCTCCGCATCTTTGGCTGCACTGCCTTTGTCCATACGCCATCTGCCACCCGTGACAAGCTTTCCCCCCGCTCCACCAAATGTGTCTTTCTGGGGTACTCCACCACTCAGAAAGGCTATTGTTGCTTTAACCCTGTTCTTCGTCAGCAATTCGTCTCTGCTGACGTTACCTTCTTCGAGAATGCCTCCTACTTCTCGGCTCCCTCCTCCTCTCCTTCCCCACCTTCTGACTCTCCTACTATTCCCTTCGTTCCCTTATCTCCTACCGAGATACCCCCTCCTCCTCCCTCTCCGTCTCCTCCTCTCGCTCCTCCTCTCTCCCCCCCTTCTCCACCTCCCTCTCCACCCTCTACACCGCCGTCGCTCTCTTCTCCCGGGCCAGCTCTCTCTGCCACGGATGCTCCGGATCCCGAGGGGGCTGCCGACCTGGATCTCCCTGTGGCGCTTCGAAAAGGGGTGCGAACATGTACCCTTCACCCCCTGGCTGCTGTTGTTTCCTATGATCGTCTTACACCTTCTCGTCGGGCCTTTGCGCTGGCTATCTCTGCTACTGCCACGCCTCGTTCCTATCAGGAAGCCCTTGCGATTCCCCATTGGAAGCTGGCCATGGATGAGGAAATGGCGACCCTCACGGAGCGGGGTACATGGACTCTTGTTCCCCCTCCCTTTGGTACTGATGTTGTTGGATGTCGCTGGGTCTTTGTGGTCAAATTTGGCCCCGACGGCACTGTGGATCGCTATAAGGCTCGCCTGGTTGCTAAGGGCTTTACTCAGACTTATGGGGTTGATTACTTTGACACCTTCTCCCCCGTGGCTCGTCTCAGCACTATCCGGGTTCTTCTCTCTGTGGCCGTCAATCGAGATTGGCCGATCTCTCAGCTGGACGTCAAGAATGCCTTCCTTTATGGTGACCTTCACGAGGCCGTTTACATGGAGCAACCTCCTGGGTATGTTGCTCAGGGGGAGACACGGGTATGCCGGTTGCAGAAGGCAATTTATGGCCTCAAGCAGAGTCCTCGAGCTTGGTTTGACAAGTTCAGCGGCATTGTGGCGGCTGTTGGTTTTGTGCGAAGCTCTGCTGATCACTCTCTCTTTATTCGTAAAACTCCTTCTGGGCTGGTTGTTCTGGCTGTGTATGTCGATGATATTCTTCTCACCGGCGATGACCAGGAAGGGGTAGCCCTGACAAAGCGACATCTTCGCCAACATCTCATCACTAAAGATATGGGCTCTCCAAAGTACTTCCTGGGGATCGAAATCTCTCGGAAGCCCGACTCCTTAGTTCTCTCTCAGCGTAAGTATGCCCTTGATCTTCTAAAAGAGGCAGGATTGACTGGAGCAAAACCTGCCCGATGCCCCATGGCTACTGGGGAGGACAAAACCTGGACAGATGATTCGCCTCCTCTTTCAGATAATTCGCGGTACAGGCGTCTGGTTGGTAAGCTCATATACCTCACAGTGACCAGACCCGACATTTCCTATGCTGTAGGTAAGGTGAGTCAGTTCATGCAAGCGCCTAGGGAGTGTCATCTACAGTCCGCCTTGCGGATCTTGGAGTATGTCAAAGCAGCGCCTGGGAAAGGCCTACTTTTTCAGAAGAATGGTCATCTGAGGATTGAAGCCTACTCAGATGCAAGTTATGCTGATGACAAAGGGGATCGCAAGTCAACCTCAGGATTTTGCACATTTGTTGGGGGAAATCTGGTGAGCTGGAAGAGCAAGAAGCAGTCTGTTGTCTCCAGGTCCAGTGCAGAAGCTGAGTATCGCAGTATGGCGTCAACCACTTGTGAGTTAAAATGGCTGCGGGCTCTCATGCTAGACTTAGGAGAGGTGTACAACCATCCTCTACCTATGTTCTGTGATAACAAGGCCGCCATATACATCTCCAAAAATCCAGTATTCAATGAAAGAACCAAGCACATTGAGGTCGACTGCCATTTCATTCGTGAAGAGATTTTAAAAGAACAGATTTGCACTCCTTTTGTCACGTCTGATAAAGAGCTGGCTGACATCTTCACCAAGCCAGTTTCCGCCTCGTTTCTGCATGTTTGCGACAAGCTGGGCATGGTTGATATATATGCTCCAGCTTGAGGGGGAGTGTTAAAGTTGGAGACCGGGCGGTCTGTCTTGGCGGGTTGGAGACCGCGCGGTCTGGCGGCTTGACTCTTCGGCTTGTTAACCGGGCGGTCTAGCGATCTTCATCGGCGACCTATCTGCTTCTCTTATGGTAAGCCGTGCGGTTAGCCCTTCTGTCTAACCGCGCGGCTTGTGCGGTTTTACCTTGTACAGTCCGCTTAACTTGTATTTTTTAGTCCCACATCTCTTATTTGTATTCTCTCTTCTCTCCTCCATTCTATATAAGGGAGGGCATACCTTTGTAATAGATATCATTTTTGGATAATAAAATTTCAATTATTCAAAAGTTATTCTGCTTGTTCTCTCTTTTTACTGCTTTCTAACACCCGCCAACCCAACAGTTCATCTCAAAACCCAGGTGTTGAGATGAAGGGTGGCGGGGTACATGAACACAAAGGGGAGAAGACTGCAGGCGGTGTGGGATTAACCCCAACCACAGAACCGCAGGGATATTCCGCCACAAGGGGCCCACCGGGGTCAACACCCAGACCAGGAACGTGGTGGGGAAGCCAAACACGCGGTCCGACACACACGGGTGCTGCTGGATAATATAATCTCAACACACCCCCGCAGCAGGACAACCCGCTCTGATACCAAGTTAGAACCCGCCAACCCAACAGTTCATCTCAAAACCCAGGTGTTGAGATGAAGGGTGGCGGGGTAAATGAAAACAAAGGGGAGAAGACTGCAGGCGGTGTGAGATTAACCCCAACCACAGAACCGCGGGGATATTCTGCCACAAGGGGCCCACCGAGGTCAACACCCAGACCAGGAACGCGATGGGGAAGCCAAACACGCGGTCCCACACACACAGGTGCTGCTGGATAATATAATCTCAACATTCATGAAGGAGAAGTCAAACATGTTCCGCTTTTTTGTGGAGTTCAAGAAGCTTTTGGAGGACCTGCTTGGCCTGCGGATCAAGAAGTTGAGGACGGGCAACGGAGGTGAGTTCGGCTCAACCGTGTTCTCGAATTTTTGCAGGAAGCATGGGATCCGAAGGGAGCTCTCTCGTGGACATACTTCACAACTAGGTGGTGTTGCAGATCGGATGATCCGTCTTTTAACGGAGACCTGCAAGTGTTGACTTCTGTGCAAAGGCATTCCTAAGGCCTTTTGGGCGGAAGGGATGGCCTGCGCGGCTCATGTCATCAATCGGATTCCTCTAAGTCCGATCATCATAAAGACTCCGGTTGAGCTTATGTTCGGGGTGAAGCCCAATGTGAAGCACCTACGGGTGTTTGGTTCTACCTGCTACGTACACGCTCCAGATGCTCTTAAGACGAAGCGAGTCTTTGTTGGGTATGATGAGCAGAAAAGGAGATGAAGGTGTATGGATCCCATGACGAAGAGGTTCATCGTGTCGAGAGACGTTGTCTTCGATAAGCTGACGTCGTATTGGGGTAGCTCATGTGTGGAGCTAGAGGAGAGCAGGTCAGACAGTGGGCAGAAGGAGGCTTCTGCTAAGGTTCAGACAGAGCTGCCCCCGTCACTAGAAGCTCCAAGTTGTTCTAGCTCCAGAGCAAAGGCATCTGGTTCAGGAAGCAGGGGGAGCGTTGCTCCAGGTAATTCTGGTTCTAGTACGGAGGCTTCTGGTTTAGGAAGCAAGGGGAACGATGTTCCAGGTTGTTCTAGTTCAAGAGCGGAGGCTTATTGTTGGGTACATTGGTCAAATGTACCTGATTTGAAGAAGCCTCACCTAACTCAATGATATGCATCATAATGTATTTGATGTTTGTTTGAGTTACTTGTGCAGGTTAGGTATTCACTAGACTGAAGCTAAAAGTTTCTAAGTCCATGTGTCGACACCCAGAGGGAAAGTGTCGACACTTGAGAAAGCTTGTGTCGACACCCAGACAAGCAGTGTCGACACTTGGAGTCATTGTGTCGACACCTGGGATGAAGAGTCGACACCAGACAGAAAGTGTCGACACTTGGAGCTGTGTCGACGCTCAGTAAAGAAGTATGCAGAAAAGCTGTGTTGACACTTAGCAGAAGTGTCGACACCTAGAAGAGCTGTGTCTACACCAGAAAGTGTCGACACTTGGAGCTGTGTCGACACTCAGCAAAAGTCTGCAGAGTCTAAGTAAAAGTGTCGACACTCAACACAATGTGTCGACACTATGCTGAAGAGTCAGTATTTGAAGTAAGTGTCGACACTCAACACAATGTGTCGACACTATGCTGAAGAGTCAGTATTTGAAGTAAGTGTCGACACTCAACACAATGTGTCGACACTATGCTGAAGAGTCAGTATTTGAAGAAAGTGTCGACACTCAGCACAATGTGTCGACACACAACCAGGAGAGTCAACACTTGAAGAAAGTGTCGACACTCAGCACAATGTGTCGACACTTAATTGAAAACTCTACACTTGAAGAAAGTGTCGACACAAGGAGCTGTGTCGACACTTAGCAAAGAACAGAAAAGTTACAAAATATTCTAAGTACAAGTGTCGACAGTAAAAGAATGTGTCGACACTCAGCTGAAGAAACAAAAGTGAAGACTTGTGTCGACACCAAGAAGCAGTGTCGACACTTGACAGTTTCAACACATGAAGATGTGTCGATACAAAGAACATGTGTCGACACTTAGAAGAATACAGTTAAAGAATGAAGTACAAGTATTTGTGTCGACACTCAATTTCAGTGTCGACACATGCAGAAGAATCTGTGTCGAGACATACAAGGAATTGTGTCGACACCTTGTAGACTTGTGTCGACACTTACACAACATGTGTCGACACTTGGCCTATAAGTGTCGACACTTAAGAACAGAAAGTCTCGACACTATCTGACAGTTAGGGAAT
Source organism: Platanthera guangdongensis (assembly GCA_039583875.1). Lineage (NCBI taxonomy): Eukaryota > Viridiplantae > Streptophyta > Magnoliopsida > Asparagales > Orchidaceae > Platanthera > Platanthera guangdongensis. Next base: position 58,245,181 of record CM077158.1, read on the forward strand.
TTCAAGAAGTGACTGGGTGACCTGACAGCTGCCGATCCAGCCGGTCTACAGCAACTGTCAGAGAAATCAGAAGTTTGTTATGAACCGGACCAGCCGGTTACCATGAAGGAAGCCTATAAATAGGCATCCATAGTTTACAGAAAAAGGGGTTGTGATTGAGAAACAAGAGTTACAGCTTGAGAGAATATTTAAAGTAGTTGATCAGATTAAATCAAGAAGTGATACACAGAGGATCAACACAAGAAGATCTGTCAGTCCAACTGCAGATCTAAGAAGTTGGAGAGAGAGAGCTCCAATCAAGAATTCAGTCTTTGGAACTAAGGCTGAGAAGAAGGATTCAGAAACATCTGGATCTCAAGAAGCAGAGGTCAAGGAACAACTGCAGAAGATTCAGACTAATTCAGTTCTAACTCAAGAAGCTTTGAAGGAAGCTAAGTCAGTTTGGATCTAACTGAGTTCTTCCAAGAACTCTTCAAGAAACTCTCAACTCCTCTCTTATTTTCTGAGTTGTAGAGTTAGCAATTGTATTTCTATTTTAACTTGTAGGATCCATTGGATCTGAGAGAATTGTAAGCCTATATTATAAAGGCTGAGGGTAGGGCTTGATTGCCTGAGTGTAGGAGTTGAAGAACTCTGAGTGTAGGCCTTAATTGGCTGAGTGTAGGCCTGGGTGGCTGAGTGTAGGCCTTAGTGGCTGAGTGTAAGGCTTTGGGCCTGAGGTGTAGGAACCTTGTTGGGTTCTGAGATAGTGGAGAAGTTTGGCCGAATCTAGTACACTGCTAGATAGGCGAAGGGGGAAAGTGGATGTACCCAAAGATTGGGGAACCACTATAAATTAGTGTGTCTGTTGTGGTGTGCTGAGCTGTGCTGTGGATTGACTGTTTGATTTCTGTAATTGCTGTTAGTTATAGTAATCTGTAAAATAACTGTTGTGCTGCCAACAAAGTTTCAAAAAGGTTTAGGTCACCTATTCACCCCCCCCCCTCTAGGTGTTTAGGTACCATATCTTTCAAGTGGTATCAGAGCCAGGTTCCTCAAAAAGGACTAACTGTCTGAGGAGATCCAGTTTGGCAGATTTAGGATAAGTCAGAACACAGTTTCAAGAAAATCAAGAAACATGGGTTCTTCAGAGAATCACAAGGAATTGGGTTCAATGAAACTGCCCATATGCAGAAAAGAGATTTTTGGAATCTGGAAAGAAAGGGTAAGGCTGTTCATGGAAGCCTCTGACCCTAGGATCTACATCACAGTCAAAGAGGGGCCCTATGTGCCCATGAAGATCTCAGTATTGGATGCAAATCAGAGGACTCCTAAGGATTTCTCTGAGATGACCAAGGATGAAATTGTCCTAGCAACTATGGACAAAAGGGCACAAAACATAATAGTAAGTGCCATAGATGATGCAACTTTTCAGAACCTAATTCATTGTAAAACAGCAAAAGAAATGTGGGATACCCTCATTGTCTATATGGAAGGTTCTGAAGAAGTTAGGCAAGATAGAAAGTTCTTGCTTAATCAAGAGTATGAGAGCTTTAGGCAAGGAAGAGGAGATAGCATCACTGAATGCTACAAAAAGTTTTATAGAATTGTTAATGAACTCATGTCCTATGGAAGAGAGTTCACTAACTATGAATTGAATGATAAGTTCTTAAGGTCCCTAACCAAAGATTGGGACACCAAGATCTGTGCCATCAGGGAAATGGCAAAGTTGGGAGAAATTCCTCCTCCCACACTGTTTGGCAAATTGTTATCTTATGAAATGCAGTTGTCTGTGAGAAAAGAGGAGGAAAAGTCAACAAGGACTGAGCACAGGGAAAGGACTATTGCCTTCAAGACAGAAGTACCTAGAAAGGGAAGGACTAAGTCATCAACTCCTCCTCCAGAGGTAGTTGAATCAGAATCAGATGAGTCTGTTAGCACAAAGTCTACAAGCAGTGAAAGTGATGAAGACTTTGCTGCATTCACCAGACATTTTCAGAAATTCCTGAAGAAGAAACAGTGGAGGTCCAGACCTTCATTTTCCAAAGGGAAAGAAGTTCAGTATCAGGAGAAGAAGCCTTCAAAGAAGGACAAGAAAAAGACAAAGACTAGCAAGGCAACTGGGTCTAAGATAGTATGTTACTGCTGCAATAGACAGGGGCATGTTATTGCAGATTGTCCTGAAAGAAGAAAAGAATCCAGTGACAAAAAGAAGACTCACTTCAAAGGAAAGAAGGAGAAGTCCTTTGTTGCAAAGAATGAGAAGACTCTTTCAGACATTTCTTCTTCAGACACTGAGACAGATGCTGAAGCCTACATAGGGCTATTTGCTGAAGAAGAAGAGGAGTTTATGCAGATCATGGAATCAATATATGAACAAGAAGAGTGTCAGTGCCAAGGACTGATGGCATTGACTGAAAGTACCAAAATCCTGGAGCAGCCAGGACCTAGTCAGGTACAAAGTCCAACTCAAAGTTCAGATTTCAGTTCTTGTTCAGAGTCAGATTCATCTTCATCAAGTGATGGAAGTGTTTCTGAATCTGAGGGAGATATTCATCAGCTCCTAGATGAATATAAAGTTCTGTTGCAAGCCTATAAGAAAAGCAAGTCCCTTGCCAAAAGTCAGGCAAAGGAAATTGCTGATCTAAAGGCAGCTGCAACAGACTTTGAGAAGGAATTTGATCAAAAGCTCAATGAGGTAGCCAGGCTGAAACACATTACTGTGATTCAGATGGGAACTATCACTTATAAAAATGATCAAATTAAGTTACTGGAGATCAATCTCCAGAAGGAAAAAGAGCTAGTTGCTAGGTTTTCAAAACCTAAATCAGTGCTACCCTTGATTGATGCATTTGTTCATCATAAAGGAAAGGCTGGATTGGGTTTTAAACCAGCTAGGACTGTTCAGGATCAGTCCAAGTCCAAGGGCAAAGCCCCAGCAATCAATAAGCCTGCTTGTAGTCAAGACAGCAAAGGTTGTACCTAAGCAAAGGTACAACAAGTTTGAATGCTGGTGCTGTGGCAAGGTTGGCCACTTTGCCTTGGATTGTTGGCACAATGCCAGTGCCAAGTTGAGTAGCAAGTTACCTGGTGGAAAGCCAGCATGTAGCTATGTCAAGTTGCAAACTAACAATCACCAAGGACCCAAGTTTACTTTGGGTTCTAAGGTTCATTAATTTGTTTTGCAGGTGAATCCAAGTGGCCATACCCCTACATGGTACTTGGATAGTGGATGTTCCAGACATATGACTGGAACAAGGGGACTACTGAAGGACTACATTCCAATCAAAAATGGTCCTAAAGTGACCTTTGGTGGTTCTGAAAAAGGAATCATCAAAGGGTTTGGTAACATCTCTTCAAACCTTGTTACCATTACTCAAGTGGCTTATGTTAAAGGGTTGAAACACAACCTCATTAGTATAAGTCAGTTAAGTGATGTAGGGTATGACATCTCATTTGTTAAAAATGGTTGTCATATCAAGAGGTCAAGTGATCAAGAGATCATTTTGACAGGATATAGAAAGAGAAATGTCTATTGTTTAGACATTATGATTGAGAACAATGGTTCTCCTGTCTGTCTTGTAGCTAATGAGACAATCTCTCATTGTGTCAAGTGGCACAAGAGGCTAGCTCATCTTAACTACAAGACTATTAGCAAACTCTTTAGCAAAGAGTTAGTGAGGAATGGTCCTCAAGTTAAGTGTGTCAAAGATGACATTTGCTCAGCTTGTCAAAAGGGCAAGCAGACTAAATCCACCTTTAGAAGCTTAGACAACAAAGATGCTGTGAGGTGTTTATACCTCTTGCATATGGATCTATTTGGTCCAATGCCAGTTCACAGCTTAGGTAGGAAGGTCTATACCTTTGTAGTTGTTGATGACTACTCAAGGTTTTCCTGGGTGTTCTTCTTAAAGCAGAAATCTGAAACACCTAGTGTCTTCTATAGTTTTGTTAAGCAAATTCAGAATGAATTGAACTGTACAGTGGTCAAAATTAGAAGTGACCATGGTACTGAGTTTCAGTCTGAAAGCATGACAAAGTTGTGTGAAGACTATGGGATATTTCAAGAATTCTCTTCACCTAGAACACCTCAGCAAAATGGCATTGCTGAAAGGAAAAATAGGACCTTGATAGAGGCTGGTAGAACCCTATTAAGTGATTCATCACTGCCAGAATATTTCTGGGCTGAAGCAGTTAACACTGCATGCCATGTGATAAATAGGGCTACCATCACTAAAAGGTTAAATAAGACCCCCTATGAAGTTGTGAAAGGCAGGAAACCAAATTTATCCTACTTTAGGATCTTTGGTTGTAAATGCTTCATACTTAACAATGGAAAGTCTTACTAACTAAGTTTGCTGCCAAGTCCCAAGAGGGAGTGTTTGTTGGGTACAGCAATAATAGTAAGGCTTATAGAGTCTACAACTTGACTACACAAGTTGTAGAGGAGTCTGTGCATGTAGTTTTTGATGAAACACAACTAATTAACAATGAGTTGTCTAGTAGTGTGTGCAGCCCCACAGGTCTTACTAAGAAGATGGACAAGCTAACCATAGAAGATGTACCTGCTGCAAGACAGCAAGTAGAAGAAGATGGCTTATGTCCAGGGGGAGAACTACATGTACCAGGAGCTGAAGAAGTACAAGGAACTCAGCATGATGAAGATGCTGTAGAAGTTCAACCAGAAGTAAGGATGCCTCCAGCCAACAGGCATCTAAGAGATCATCCAGTAGAGCTATTATTGGAGATCCAAGACAAGGTGTTCAGACAAGGAGCAGAAATCAGAATGCTGTAGTATATTCAAGTTTTCTGTCTCAAATAGAACCAAAGAAATTTGAAGAAGCTATACAAGATCCACAGTGGACTGAAGCTATGCAAGAAGAACTTAATCAGTTCAAAAGGTGCAAGGTTTGGGAGCTGGTTCCAAAGCCTAAAGACCACAATGTTATAGGAACTAAGTGGATCTACAGAAATAAGTTAGATGAACAAGGGGTCATCATAAAGAATAAAGCAAGACTGGTTGCAAAAGGATATAGGCAAGAAGAAGGTATTGATTTTGATCAAACCTTTGCCCCAGTAGCCAGACTGGAAGCCATAAGGATGTTCTTGGCCTATGCAACCTATCAAGGATTCAAGGTATACCAAATGGATGTCAAGTCAGCATTCCTAAATGGTAATTTGAAAGAAGAAGTCTATGTGGAGCAGCCTGCAGGTTTTGTTGATCCAACTTTACCTCATTATGTCTATAGACTTAGGAAAGCATTATATGGGTTAAAACAAGCACCTAGAGCTTGGTATGAAACCCTATCTAGTTTCCTCATTGAGAACAAGTTCTCAAGGGGGAAAATAGATAAGACTCTATTCCTTAGGGAATCTAGAGGCAAAGTAATACTTGTCCAAATATATGTAGATGACATTATATTTGGGTCTACTGAAAGTAGCCTTTGCAAAAAGTTTGCAAAGCTTATGCAAAGTCAATTTGAGATGAGTAGTATGGGAGAACTGAAGTTTTTCTTGGGTCTCCAAGTTAAACAGACTGGAAGTGGTCTATCCATATGTCAGTCCAAGTTCACCCTAGAACTCATAAGGAAGTATGGTATGGATTCATCCAGTACCATGAAGACTCCTATGGGGTCAAGTATGTCTCTAAGCAAGGATGATGCAGGGAAACCTGTAGATGAAACCTTGTATAGAGGGATAGTTGGCTCCCTACTATACTTGACTGCAAGTAGGCCTGACATTATGTATGCTACATGTGTTTGTGCCAGGTATCAAGCCTGCCCTAAAGAGTCTCACTTGACTGCAGTCAAGAGAATCTTGAGATATCTAAAGGGCACACCTTATCTAGGCCTCTGGTACCCTAGGAATGGAGATTTTGATCTAACAGGCTATTCAGATGCAGACTTTGCAGGATGCAAAGAAGATAGAAAGAGCACTACTGGATCCTGTCAATTCCTAGGTGGAAGACTCATTTCATGGAGCAGTAAAAAGCAGACTAGTGTGGCTATTTCCACAGCTGAGTCAGAATATGTAGCTGCAGGAAGTTGCTGTGCTCAACTTCTGTGGATTCAACATCAGCTAGAAGACTATGGATTTCAGGTAAGTAGAACTCCACTTTACTGTGATTCTACAAGTGCTATTTCAATAGCTAATAATCATGTATCACATAGTAGAACTAAACATATTGAGATTAAATATCACTTTCTTAGGGAGCATGTAGAAAGAAATGATATTGCACTTGAATATGTTAAAACTGATAATCAGATAGCTGATATGTTTACTAAGCCCTTAGAAGAAGCTAAGTTCAATAGGTTCAAAATTGAACTAGGTATGATAAACTTAGACTAAGTTTACAGAACTAAAAATTGGCTAAGTAAAAAGGTGTCGACACATAGACAAGTCTATGTCGACACAGAATAGTAAGTGTCGACACTTCAGGAAAATGGTGTCGACACATCTAGGAAGTTGGTGTCGACACTTCAAAATGTTAGTGTCGACACATGTCGAGTAGGTGTCGACACATTCAATAAGGTGTCGACACTTAAGTTTTACTCAGAATTTTCTAAGTAAAGTCTCGACTACATGTCGAGTAGTGTGGTGTCGACACTTCAACCAAGTGTCGACACATAAAATCTGTTGACTTAAACTTGTGTCGACACATGTGTGTCGAGACATTATAAGTCAGTGTCGACACTTATTGACAGTGTCGACACATCTTTAGAAATTCATCCCGCCTGTTCGTCTTCAAACAAGAAAGGTATAAATAGGGTTCTGTCTTTGTTTGTCGACACGCTTTCAAAAGTTTCGAGACCAAAACTCTTGTGTCGACATTTCTCTTCTCTAAAGACTAATTCTCCAAACCCTAATGGCTCCCAAGCTGGAAGAGAATGTTAACGAAGGCTATGAGCTCGTGCGTGGTGCATTCGACGATGGTGATCAAGAAATCAAATCGGTGATAACCCTAGTCACCGATTCAGGATTGGAGTTCTTGGTTTCAGAACCAACCAAAATTTGGAAGAAGGAAGTTATTGAATTCCTTACTGGAGCGTCTGTAGATGACTCAGGCTACAGAATTAAGTCAAGGGTGCATGGCACCAAGGTCAAGATTTCACCCAAGTCTTTGAGAAAGGTACTTCAGCTACCTAAAGTTCAAGAAGAAGAGGAAGTGACCACATCTAAGACCAGAGAAGCACTTACCTGGTGTGGTCTTGATCCTAAGATGAAAATAGGATCAGTTTTCAACAGGAAGGGAATGAATAATCAAGGAAAATTCCTGTCTGAAGTTGTAGGCAAAGTTATACTAAGCAAACCAGGAGGACATGACAGGGTGTCAGCCTCTATGTTCAGTATTATGACCAGAATCATCTTCAACCTCAAAACAGACTGGTCTATGATTGTATTTGAGAAAGTGAAGGAAAGTCTGAAGAAGCCCAATCTGGGCAGGATACTAAGTCTCTACCTGGCTGGATCAATTCCAGAGGTAATGAGCACTGCTGCTGGAACTAAAATCAATCACATGAGGAGAATGGATTCAAGGATATTCTCTAGATGGGAAAGAGTGCTGTCCAAAGAAGTTCCAACCCCAGAAAAGCAAGTTTCAAAGAAAGACTCTCCTCCCAGGAAGAAGAGGAAGACTGCTGCTGTGACTCAGGAGTCCTCCAGCAGCTCAGGCAGTGAAGAACATGTTGTTTTCACTCCTGATAGTCCAATAGATGTGGCTGCAGAGAAGTCACCTGCTCCTCAAGAGCCAGCTGACATCCAGGGGGAGCCTCCAGCTGTAGAACAACCCTCTACACTGGAGAGTGAGCAAGCTACTCTCATTATCCAAGAGGTACTTTCTGACCTCAATACTTTAGATTTTTCTATAATAGATTCTGATTTGTCTGATATTCATCAGCAAACTCAGCAAGCAAACCAAGCACCAGATGTTGTTCTCCAAGACACATCTGCTGTAGTTAATGTACCCAGTACATCTCCTGCTCAGTCACCCCCAGAATATACAATGGAAGATCTATTTCTGAATTTAGATCAAGAGGACTTTGACATGGACAAGACTGCTGCTGATGAAGAGACGAATGCTGCTACTGAAGAGAAGGGTGCTGCTGTTGAGGGGGAGAATCTGGAAGTTCAGGAAGAGCCTATAAGGCTAGATACTGAGAAGGCACTAGATGTGCAAGCTGACAGACCCTCAAGCCCTAAGGATAGGGTAAATATAGCAAGTACTTCAGAGTCTGAGGATGATGAAGCTGAGCAAGCTAAGAAGAAGAAGTTCTTTGTCTTCAAAAGAAGGAGTCAGAGCTATAAGAAAGCTCTACAAACTGTTGCTCAACACTCACTAGTCCAACAAGCTCCATCAACAGATTACAGTAGCCTAATGGTAGTAATGCAAGTTAAGCTGGATGAGCAAAGGAGGGCCATAGAGACATATATTGATGAAGGCCACAAGTCTTTACAGTTTGATTTAGCTCAAGATATCAAGTCAATCAGGTTTGAGATGAACCTGAATAAGAAGGAAATGAATGATTGTTTCCACAAGGGTGGAAATGCAGTGGTATTCCTGGCTAAACATCAAGAACAGATCAAAGACAAAGTAGATGATATAGCACTGAAGCAAGGCTATGTGCTGGAGAATCAATTAAGAATGAATGACAATTTAACTGTCTCCCACAATGCTATAGTGACTGAATTAAAGAATAAGTCTGCTGAACCATCTACTTCTACTAATGCTGCAAAGGCTGAATTTGATAAAGTTTTTCAAGAAGAACTTGCTGCTGTCAAGACTGCAATCAAGGATTCCCAGAAGGTCATTTCTGAACAGCTTACCAAGCTTAGACCTTTCTTTAAGGATGGCATAAGGTATTTGGACAGCCAAATCAGGTTCCAGAAAGATGATGTGAGAGATCATGTAGCACAAGAAGTCATAAAGGGGGAGAGAGTGTTAGTCAAAGCTAGCTCTGACCATGCCAAATGGATTTCTAATTCCATCAGAGCTACACTGGGCTATCCTCCCCTGTGTGATGATGACAATGTAGCTGAATCTGGTATTCAAAGTGTATATCTTGGAGGAGAGCAACAGGAAGTAGCTCAGGTGATCTATCCACCTCCAGATTTTGACATGGTTCATGCTGAGATAAGCACAATGTATAGCCCAACTGCTGGCAAGCCAAATGTTATTCTGGAAAAGGTTGTTCAACCTATTACAGCAGCCATGCAAGAGGCTATGGACAAAGAAGAAGAGACAAGGCTGTCAAAGAAGAAGTTCAGGGAACTGGCTGAGCAAAAACCAGATTTTGAACAGTGGAGCCCTACTTCTAGGAATATCATTCTCACAGCCTGGAAAGCAGCCAAGGACAATGCACATGAGAGGAATAAATGGTTCTCAGAAGCAGAATGGAGGAAGCATGAAATCAGGCAGGAAGCCATTGTCCAATATAGAAGGAAGGCTAAGTTAGGAAAGCTACCTCCTACAGCTGTGGAGCCTAGCAAGTACTTTCCTAAGCCCTATCATTATTTTGATAGGCAGAAAATCAAGGCTGAAGAACTTAAGAAGAAGGACTCCAAAGGGAAGAAGGTTGCTAATACTGAGCCTGCTGCTGCTGCTGCTGTAAAAGCCAAAATACAAGCTGGGAAAGGCATAATTATAAAAGAACCAGAGCAGAATTAGATTAAGATTAGACTGAAGAATGTTGTAATTTGTTACATCTAAATATCTTTGTAAATCATTGACAATGTATTGAACACAATGTTTGGACAGTTTTTGATAAATATATTTCATGATTGATTCAGTAGAATGTGTCTAATTCTTGGTTGTTCTGTAATGCTGAATGAGTATACATGTGTGCTTTATTACATGTTTAAGTATACCCTGTTGATATATATCTGCTTTACATCATTCTCTAATTTTTAATTATGAGTGATGTATATCATTGACTAAGGGTTATGACTTCTCCAAATAGGGGGAGATTGTTGGGTATATTGGTCAAATGTACCTGATTTGAAGAAGCCTCACCTAACTCAATGATATGCATCATAATGTATTTGATGTTTGTTTGAGTTACTTGTGCAGGTTAGGTATTCACTAGACTGAAGCTAAAAGTTTCTAAGTCCATGTGTCGACACCCAGAGGGAAAGTGTCGACACTTGAGAAAGCTTGTGTCGACACCCAGACAAGCAGTGTCGACACTTGGAGTCATTGTGTCGACACCTGGGATGAAGAGTCGACACCAGACAGAAAGTGTCGACACTTGGAGCTGTGTCGACACTCAGTAAAGAAGTATGCAGAAAAGTTGTGTTGACACTTAGCAGAAGTGTCGACACCTAGAAGAGCTGTGTCTACACCAGAAAGTGTCGACACTTGAAGCTGTGTCGACACTCAGCAAAAGTCTGCAGAGTCTAAGTAAAAGTGTCGACACTCAACACAATGTGTCGACACTATGCTGAAGAGTCAGTATTTGAAGTAAGTGTCGACACTCAACACAATGTGTCGACACTATGCTGAAGAGTCAGTATTTGAAGTAAGTGTCGACACTCAACACAATGTGTCGACACTATGCTGAAGAGTCAGTATTTGAAGAAAGTGTCGACACTCAGCACAATGTGTCGACACACAACCAGGAGAGTCAACACTTGAAGAAAGTGTCGACACTCAGCACAATGTGTCGACACTTAATTGAAGACTCTACACTTGAAGAAAGTGTCGACACAAGGAGCTGTGTCGACACTTAGCAAAGAACAGAAAAGTTACAAAATATTCTAAGTACAAGTGTCGACACTAAAAGAATGTGTCGACACTCAGCTGAAGAAACAAAAGTGAAGACTTGTGTCAACACCAAGAAGCAGTGTCGACACTTGACAGTTTCAACACATGAAGATGTGTCGACACAAAGAACATGTGTCGACACTTAGAAGAATACAGTTAAAGAATGAAGTACAAGTATTTGTGTCGACACTCAATTTCAGTGTCGACACATGCAGAAGAATCTGTGTCGAGACATACAAGGAATTGTGTCGACACCTTGTAGACTTGTGTCGACACTTACACAACATGTGTCGACACTTGGCCTATAAGTGTCGACACTTAAGAACAGAAAGTCTCGACACTATCTGACAGTTAGGGAATTTCAAGAAGTGACTGGGTGACATGACAGCTGCCGATCCAGCCGGTCTACAGCAACTGTCAGAGAAATCAGAAGTTTGTTATGAACCGGACCAGCCGGTTACCATGAAGGAAGCCTATAAATAGGCATCCATAGTTTACAGAAAAAGGGGTTGTGATTGAGAAACAAGAGTTACAGCTTGAGAGAATATTTAAAGTAGTTGATCAGATTAAATCAAGAAGTGATACACAGAGGATCAACACAAGAAGATCTGTCAGTCCAACTGCAGATCTAAGAAGTTGGAGAGAGAGAGCTCCAATCAAGAATTCAGTCTTTGGAACTAAGGCTGAGAAGAAGGATTCAGAAACATCTGGATCTCAAGAAGCAGAGGTCAAGGAACAACTGCAGAAGATTCAGACTAATTCAGTTCTAACTCAAGAAGCTTTGAAGGAAGCTAAGTCAGTTTGGATCTAACTGAGTTCTTCCAAGAACTCTTCAAGAAACTCTCAACTCCTCTCTTATTTTCTGAGTTGTAGAGTTAGCAATTGTATTTCTATTTTAACTTGTAGGATCCATTGGATCTGAGAGAATTGTAAGCCTATATTATAAAGGCTGAGGGTAGGGCTTGATTGCCTGAGTGTAGGAGTTGAAGAACTCTGAGTGTAGGCCTTAATTGGCTGAGTGTAGGCCTGGGTGGCTGAGTGTAGGCCTTAGTGGCTGAGTGTAAGGCTTTGGGCCTGAGGTGTAGGAACCTTGTTGGGTTCTGAGATAGTGGAGAAGTTTGGCCGAATCTAGTACACTGCTAGATAGGCGAAGGGGGAAAGTGGATGTACCCAAAGATTGGGGAACCACTATAAATTAGTGTGTCTGTTGTGGTGTGATGAGCTGTGCTGTGGATTGACTGTTTGATTTCTGTAATTGCTGTTAGTTGTAGTAATCTGTAAAATAACTGTTGTGCTGCCAACAAAGTTTCAAAAAGGTTTAGGTCACCTATTCACCCCCCCCCTCTAGCTGTTTAGGTACCATATCTTTCACTTATGGCTCAGGAAGCATGAGAGCGATGCTCCAGGTGCTTCTGGTTCTAGTGCGGTGGCTTCTTGTTCAGGAAGCAAGGGGAGCACTGTTTTGGGTTTGCCCGGGAACAAAGCTGGTTCAGAAGGAGCAGCGGAGGTGGTTAGTCATGATCAGGCTCTTCGGAGATCGAAGAGGATCATCAACCCACCAACTCGATATAGCAGAGGAAACAAGGTGAACTTGGTCTCATGTTTCCTTGCAGGCCCTCGGGTCGAGCGAGTACCTTCTAGCTATGATGACACCACTAGAGTCGAGGAGGTGGTGACGTCAAGGTTGAGGAGGTGACTACCCTCAGAGGAGACGAGGCTTGGGATCTTGAGCCCAAGGTCGTTGGTGATACTCCCGTGATCTACAAGTGGAGGTTGAAGCTAAAGAAGAATGCAGAGGGAAGCACGACTCCTTTTGGGAGATGCTGGAGGGATCCCTTCTGGTCCAGGATATGCGGGGTAAGGACTATATCTCAGACATCTTCTCGATGACGCTATCGGAGGGACCAGGTGCAAGGTTACGAGAATTTTTGAGGTTGTTCACCACTTCTCACTTCAAGGGGGAGTGTTGAAAATGGTGAAGTGAAAGTGGGTGATTGGGCTACCTGGGCGACCTGTCCACGCGGTCTATGGGGATAGGACTGGCGGTTAGCTAGGTCGGCGGAGCTGTTGCAGTCGGCTTGTTCCTTTGTAGCCTGAGCGGTTTGTTCGCACGATCTGTGTGGACAGAGGTGACGACCAACCAGGTCGGCTTATGCTCGACAGGCAGTTTGTTCCCAGAAGGTAACCAGGCAGATAGCTTCTATATCTGCGGAGTCCGGCAAGGCGCGGACTGGACTGGAGCTCGGCAGACCGGCATGGAAGATGTCTTGGTCTTGCTCTGGTGGCGTGGCAGGTGGTAGCCGCAGAGTTCGCCGGTTGGTGCAGACTGGACTGGAGCTCGACAGACCGGCATGGCAGATGCCTTGGTCTAGCTCTGGTGGTGCGGCTGGCGGAAATCGCGGAGTTCGCCGGTTAGAGCGGACAGGTAGAGTTCGCCGGTTAGAGCGGACATGTGATGGAGTTCGCTGGGGCAGGCAGACTGATGCCTGCGTCTGCCAGTATGTGCAGACTGGCCCTTGTGGCCGGTGGTGTGGACTTGGTTGGTTCTGAACCAAATCCATGTTCGCTCAGTCCGGGGAGATCACGCGGTTAGGCGCGGACTGCTTCTCAGTCCGCTAAGCTCGACATCAGTTGCCTTATGGTTTGCGAGCTTGGTGAGTGCGGACTGGAGTGGTGTCCGCTTGGCCGTGCAGACTGTATTCCTTGTCCGCCGAGTCCGACAGCTGTTGGCTTGTGCTTTGGCTGCGGGCTCGGAGTCCGCGGACTGGAGTTGTGTCCGCAGGGAGTGCGGACTGGAGCGATGTCCGCTGGCATGCGAATAGGAGCTGATGTCGTAGAGTTTGCTGGTGGTGGCTTGTCCCTGGCTTGGCCTTTGGCGTCAAGGCGGATATGGTTGCTGTCCGGCCTTGGTGATGCTGTTGGCGGTTTGGCTATCTCGCACAGGTCGCAGCAGACTGAATGTGTATCCGCGGCTTGCGGATACACTTGGTGCTTGTCGTAAGATGGTGTGGTGATCCTATCGACTAGGGCGGTGACTACACTACTCATCGTGCCTATAAAAGAACCCCCTGTCACATCAACAGAAAGGACGAATGAACAGTAAGTGAACTCGTTGATAGTTGCTACGGACTGGATTTTTGTATCCGCGCGGTTTGAAGAGGTTGACCGGTTTGTGCTGTGCAGGTTGTGCGGATAGTGCATACTCTGCGGACAGCAACCAGCGGTTAACAACAGGTCGCGGGTTGCGATTAGGCGGTCTTTCTTCTGCAACTAGTTTCCCATTTTAATAAGCTGTCCACTTCTGGCGGCCTGTTCAGTTCGGCAGCAGCAGATCGTGCGGTCTGGCGTCTAGGCTACCTCGCGGTTAGGCGGCATGCAGATCGGCGAGTAGAGCTTGCATTGGAATAACGGGCTGTCCGCGCGATCTAGTTACGGTATGGCGACTAGGCGGACTGAGCGGACTCCGTAGTGTAGAAGTAGTTTCAGCGGTTACTCCTTGAGTCCGCGCGGACTGATATTTGCCTTGTATTTTTCTGCTTCGTTGGATACATCGGCGAATCATGTCTCGCCATGTATGTCTCGCAGTGTAAAGAAGTTGATTAAAAGTACAAGATTCTTGCTCTTCTGTTTTGCATCTGGTTTATTTGGGCTCGGATAGGTTGAGTGTTTCTGCACTTGATTTCTCGTCTTCCGCTATATCAAATTTTTCAACACCCCAAACTTCTTAACCTTCTGTCTTTGAAAGTATCCAATGGGCTTTGGAAAGTATCTCTTAGGGCACTTGGCTGTAGGAGCATGAAGTCCATACTGCTGTTCTCTTTTGAATCTCTTCCTTAACTTCTCCTGAGCCTCATGCTTTCCTCATTCTATTGAGTTGTAGATCTTGCAAGCTTGTCTTATGTTCATTAATGTGATCCCATGCAGTTAAAAATATGGTCCTGGAAGTGGGAGACCACTGCTGAAAGTCTGGATCATTCTCCACTTCCTCTCTATACCTCTTCTCTCTCTGTCTGATGCCATCTTCAGTTGGATCAGCAACCTGTTTGCCCTTTGCATATGGTGGAATTGAAGAACTTCCAGGTCTTTCATCAACAATAGTGTGTATAGTAGCATCTAAGTCAACAGCAGCAGATTCTTGCAAAAAACGTATCAGCAGCAACATCTTCTAGGGCTTGAATATCAGTGGAAGGAATGTTAGCAGGAGCAGAATCTTGGGGTTGAGACTCGGAATAAACAATAGGTTCCAACCCCATGGCATCCCTGATGGAGTTGGTCATCCAAATTGCATTGTCACAGCTGTGTTGTATCATTGCCTTCTCCCCCTTTAGGACTTCAGCAGCTATATGATTAAGCATTGCATTCTGGTGTTTGCTACCTTCCTCTGCCAGATGGTTTATACCCTTTGTATAATGCTGCTTTACTAGAAGGAGATGGTCATCCAGGACTTGCATTGAAGTATGTGTTGAGATTTGTATTGGTTGCACACTGATTCTAAATTATAGCACCATGTTCCATTTGTAGACTTTGTAGAATCACAGCAGAGTTGTCAACTGCAGGAGCAGCTCTCTGAAAGAATTTAACTGTGTTGTTCCTTAGCAGGTTGAGCTCAAACTTGATTGTAGTGATTTCCCATGTTTAAGTAGACTTGAGCTCTTTGACTTGATTATCCACATACTCCTCCAGCTGTCTCCTTTGATCATCCAATAGAACTTTAATCTTAGTAAGGAGATCAGATGATGTTTCAGCAGGTAGGGTAACTGCAGCTGTTGGCTTGTCTATCTCTGTCCCATAACCTGGAGCTATGAATTCATATTCAGATGAGTGCTCTTGGTGGGTTTCTGCTGGTGTGTGTCTTCTCAATTCCTCATTATCAGCTGGGAGCTCATCATCACTGATGATAATCTGATTGGGATAGGTCTCTGGAACTTGATCCTGTGGCAGTATAGTGGAGTCATCCAGGATGTAGTCTGATACATTCAACTCTCCCACAATTGATGTTGGCATAGAGGCCTCCCCATCAATATGGGCCCCAGTCCCAGTTATTGTTGGACTGGTCTCAGGGGTGATTGGTGTTTCTGGATGTACAGGACTTTGTAGAGTACTGGCAGATGGAATGTCAATTGATAGGGTGTGGACAAGGGTGTCCAATATCTCTTCTACATTCATCATTGTATCTGCATGCTCCCCCTGCATAGAGGCAATATCTGTCTAAAGCTCCCTCTCAGATGGTACAGTATCTTCAAGCACTGGCTCATGAGGAAGGATATACATCTGCACTGGAATTTCATCATTCTCTTCTGAAGTTATGAGATGGGTGTTATGCCCCCGGACGATCTACGTTTCCGTGGATTTAAATACGTGCGAAGGCCGAAGAAGACGGAGAATGAAAACCGGGCTGAACCATAAGGTTCAGCCCGAACCCAACAATAAAGCAGAATGGGGGCTGAACCACATGGGTTCAGCCCCAATGGGGCCGGCCGGCCCTAGGGGTTGGGTGGAAGCATAAATACCCAACCCCTCCTCCTTGGTGGACAAGAAGATTATTCCAGGTATCCTCTCTCTTCTTCCTCTCCTAAACCCTAATCCTCTAGCCTTCTTCCTACTCTCTCTTCTTCTCCTAGTTAGGTCATAACATTTGGTATCAGAGCATCGTCCTGCGACAATGGTGACATGCACGGAGGCGGAGATGGCACCCTTAGTCACCATCGAAGAAAACTACGTCGCCTTGGCGGATTCAGTGACCGGGATCGAAGAACAAGTCAAAAGCTCCACGAAAAATCTAGAAGAACGCATGGAAGGACGCTTGGATGAGCTGAAGGCGCTGTTAACGCAAACCCGAAAGGGGAAAACGGCGGAACAGGGGGAATCGTCACATGCGGCACCGTCTCCCACCGGAGGCACCCCGGGAGGGTCGGGAATGATGCCCTACGGCGGCCCCAACCCGGAAACAGGCTGGACGGCCGGCCACAGTGGGCCGTCGGCTCAGCCGAGCCCTACAGGGCCGACGGTGCCATTCCCGCGAAGCCCAGGCGCGGGCGTTCCTGCGGCCAGGCCGTGGGTCGGATCGGGACCAAACCCCCACCAGCAGGTCGCCGGGGGGTGGACCGGCCCGGGACGGGTGGCCGTCGGCGGTGGAGTCGCCGGGGTGGCTGCCGGCCGCCCTTTTGGACATCAGGAGCATAGTTGGAGGCCACCGCTGCACATGGGGGGGGGGGGGGTCAAGTGGCGCCGGAAATGGAATCCTCCCCAGGCCGCCGGCACTAGGGACTCCGGCGAGGATGGGGCATTGCGAACAATGGCGGGGATATCCTCCCAGACACGTTTTTGACGACGAGGAGGGCCCTCTTATGGGAGGGGGATACGGTGGGGAACATTATCAAGACTACTATGGTAGGCCGAATCCAGTGGCGGAACAATTCAGGCCAGCAGGGCTAGAGCCAGGGAATGGCAAGAATGGAGGAGCGAACCAGCGGGCTGCCATGCAACCGAAACGTACGAGGATGAATTTTCCGACATTCCGGGGTATTGACGCGCTGGAATGGGTAAAAAAGGCCGAGTTGTTCTTCACATACCAAGAGATCCCCAATGAGCAATGGGTGCAGTTGGTGTCGTTTCACTTGGAGGGCGACGCGTACCAGTGGGCACAATGGTTCGTTCGAAGCTATGGGTACGCGCCGTGGGCGCACTTTGTAGAGGGATTCACGGCCCGCTTCGGGCCCTTGGAATACGAGGACGTGGAGGCTACCTTGCAGAAACTCCGACAGAAGGGGACAATGACGGAATATCGCACGGAGTTTGAGCGGCTGGCAAATCGGGTCAATTGGGGGGAAAAGACCCTCCTCAGTTGTTTCATTTCAGGGCTGAAGGATCACCTGAGGGATGAGGTCCATGCCTACATGCCGTACAGTCTGAGCCACGCCATCAGTGTAGCCAGGATACAGGAGGAGCGGTTCAACCGCCAGCGAAATCGAGGGAGAACACGCACTCCCGCAGCACCAGCAGCACCAGTAGCAGGGCGGCGTGAGCAGCCGCAGGCCGGACGGCCAACAGTGACACGCCTGACGTGGCCTGAGCTGCAGGCTAGGAAGGGCAAAGGGCTATGCTTCAACTGCGACGAAAAGTATACACCGGGACACCGATGCCAAAAGGTGCAAGTATTCATGCTGAGGGAGGAGGATGACGAGGAGGAGCTCATTACCTGTGATGAGGTGGATGGGTTGGACCTTGCGGAGTTTGGGGTGTCCATCCAGGCCATGGAAGGGTGTTCAGCCCCTCTTACGTTACAGATTGCTGGAAAGTTGGGGCACGAGCGGGTGACTATTCTGATAGATAGCGGGAATACCCATAATTTTATCACTCCCGCAGCAGCCCGGAAGGCGGGACATGCCGTCGACATGGGGGCCTCTTTCCAGGTTATGGTGGCTGACGGCAGCAAGTTGAGGTGCGAAGGGGTCCTGAAAGGGGTGGAGCTGCAACTACAGGGCTATGTGTGCCGGACGGATGTCTACCTGCTCCCGATTAGGGGGTCGGACATGGTGTTGGGCGTGCAGTGGCTCCGCCAGCTCAAGCGAGTAACCACTGATTGGGAGAAGATGACGTTGGAGTTCTCGCACCTGGGGACAGAGCATTGCCTACAGGGGATACGGTCGTCTCAGCTCAAGGAGATATCCCTCACGAGCCTGCAAAGGATGGAGGAAGAGGGTAGTATGATGGCCCTGTTGTGGGGGATAGAGGCTCTTGGGCCGACGACAGAACCAGAGCAACTGCAGGATTTATTGGTTCAGTTTGATGACATCTTCCAGACACCACATTCTTTACCACCCGCACGGTTCAGAGATCATCAGATTCAGCTGAAGGCCGGAGCAGACCCGACGAATATTCGTCCATACCGGTACCCCCACATTCAGAAGACGAAGATAGAACGCAGCGTACGTGAGATGATGGCCGCCGACATCATCCGACCCAGCACCAACGCGTTCTCCTCTCCGATCATCTTGGTCAAAAAGAAGGATGGCTCCTGGCGGTTTTGTGTCGATTACAGGGGACTGAATCACTCGACCATTAAAGACAAGTTTCCTATTCTGATGATCGAGGAGCTGCTAGACGAGCTGCATGGGGCAACCCTCTTCACCAAGCTGGATCTCCGATCTGGCTACCATCAGATACGCATGCGGGACGAAGACATCCACAAGACGGCGTTCCGTACTCACGACGGTCACTATGAGTTTCTGGTGATGTCGTTCGGGTTGTCCAACGCCCCATCTACCTTCCAAGCCGTCATGAACGAGATTTTCCGACCACTGCTTCGTCGGTACGTGCTAGTTTTCTTTGATGATATTTTGATCTATAGCAGGAGCTGGGAGGAGCATCGGGAGCACGTTCGGCATGTGTTTCACATTTTACGGGAGCACCAGCTGTATGCCAAGCAATCCAAATGCTCTTTTGGGCAGGCGGAGGTCGAATACTTGGGACATTTGGTCTCCGCTCAAGGGGTCCGGGCCGACCCGAGGAAGATTGAAAGCATGGTAACTTGGCCGCAGCCCACGACGATCCGGGCCCTACGAGGCTTTCTTGGGCTGACCGGCTACTATCGTCGGTTCGTGAAGGACTACGGGAAGATAGCACGGCCACTTATCCAGTTGCTGCAGAAGGATTCCTTCTGATGGCATGCGGAGGCCGATGACGCATTCAATAGCCTCAAAAGGGCCATGACCACCACCCCCGTGCTAGCACTTCCGGATTTCTCCAAGGACTTTGTAGTGGAGACGGACGCATCTGGCGTCGGCATCGGCGCGGTCCTCATGCAGGAGGGTCGGCCACTTGCTTATTTCAGCAAAGCTCTCGCCCCCAGGACCTTGGGGCTCTCTACGTACGAGAAGGAGATGCTCGCCATACTTCACGCGGTCGCTTTATGGAGGCCCTATCTTTTGGGGCGACATTTCCAGGTTCGTACAGACCACCAGAGTCTGAAGCATTTCCTTGAGCAACGGTTGGCCTCCCCGCTGCAGCAGAAGTGGCTGACGAAGCTTCTGGGGTATGATTATGAGATTGTCTACAAGAAGGGCAAGGAGAATATGGCGGTCGATGCGTTGTCTCGGATACCGGAAAGCTCACTTACTCACATCTCTGGGCCGGTGATTGCCTCCTTAGACGACATACATGCGGAGGTTCTCCAGGACCCAGTTCTCCGCGCCATTATTGAAGCACTGCAGTAGGGCTGCAGCACAGCGGATGGCTATCACTTACTTGGCACACGGCTCTACTACCAGGGTCGGCTCGTTCTACCGGCCACGTCCCCTTGGCGTACTACTATGATTCGGGAGTTTCACGCTTCACCGACCGGTGGTCATGCCGGCATCCATCGAACCTTACAGCGGGTCAAGGCCAACGTCTTTTGGAAGGGGATGCAGCGGGACGTTCAGCAGTTCGTGAGGGAATGCGATGTCTGCCAGCGGCAAAAGTATGAGACGATCTCCCCAGCGGGTCTTCTTACTCCGTTAGAGATCCCACACCAGATTTGGGACACCGTCTCCATGGACTTCATCGAGGGCCTTCCCAAATCACAGGGCAAGTCGGTCATTCTAGTCGTGGTCGATAAGCTGTCCAAGTACGGTCACTTCCTTGCTTTGAGCCACCCATATTCCGGGGAAACAGTGGCTGAACTCTTCGCCAAAGAGATAGTTCGACTCCACGGGATTCCTCGGGCCATCATTTCTGATAGGGACCCAGTTTTTGTCAGCCATTTTTGGACGGAGCTTTTTCGGCTTCAGGGTACCACACTACGCATGAGCACGGCCAATCACCCCCAAACCGACGGGCAGACGGAGGTGCTCAACAGAGGAGTAGAGACCTACTTACGGTTCTTTGTCATGGATGAACCCCGCACGTGGACCAGGTGGCTACATTGGGCCGAGTATTGCTACAACACCTCCTATCACACGGCCAGCAGGCTCACTCTGTTCGAGGCGGTGTACGGGCGTCCGCCACCCACATTGTGCTCCTATGAACCGGCCGGCACTGCCCTGCCGGCGGTAGATCGGGCTCTCCAAGATCGGGATCGGACCTTGGCTATTCTCCGCGACAATTTACGTGCGGCCCAAGACCGCATGAAGGTCCAAGCCGACAAGCACCGTACGGAACGGGAATTTGCGGTAGGTGACGAGGTGTTTCTCAAGCTCCAGCCATATCGTCAGCTCTCAGTCGCCCGTCGGGCCAATCAGAAACTAGCCCCACGCTACTACGGGCCGTACAGGATCATTCGGCGGGTAGGACCCGTCGCCTATACTTTGGCGCTTTCGGAGGGGTCCCTCATTCACCCTACTTTTCATGTATCAGTACTCAAAAAGAAGCTGGGGAACGCTGTTTCCGTCACTCCTATCTTACCTGAGGCTACCAGCGACGGCGAATTGAGGCCCTTACCTGAAGAAGTTCTCATGACCAAGTGGAAAAAACACGGCACTGAGTACCGGCCAACGATCCTCGTCAAATGGAAGCAGATGCCAGAGACGCACAATTCGTGGGTTGACCTCTTGGAGTTCCGGGAGCGTTATCCTGATTTTCACCTTGAGGACAAGGTGCTTCTTGATGGAGAGGGGAATGTTATGCCCCCGGACGATCTACGTTTCCGTGGATTTAAATACGCGCGAAGGCCGAAGGAGACGGAGAATGAAAACCGGGCTGAACCATCCGGTTCAGCCCGAACCCAACAATAAAGCAGAATGGGGGCTGAACCACATGGGTTCAGCCCCAATGGGGCCGGACGGCCCTAGGGGTTGGGTGGGAGCATAAATACCCAACCCCTCCTCCTTGGTGGACAAGAAGATTATTCCAGGTATCCTCTCTCTTCTTCCTCTCCTAAACCCTAATCCTCTAGCCTTCTTCCTACTCTCTCTTCTTCTCCTAGTTAGGTCATAATAATGGGGATCATAGATGGGAGAGCTGTGACTATCAGAGGGTTGTAAGGCAGAGGTGTCCCCAAAGATGGCAGGCTGCAGTTTCTTCTTGCCCTTCTCCTGAAGTTGGATGGTCTTGGGGGCTAGAACCCTCTCACATCTGTCAAACATTTTAATGTTCATTATTTTCATGTGATGTATCCTTGCTCTAACTCCCTGGGAGAAAAGCTTGGGAGCAGAGTTCTGTAGGTATAGGGATAAAATTCTTCCCATATTAGGTTCTTCCATACACTCAATCAATCTGTCAAAAATTACCTTTCCCCAATCTGTGTTTTTGTTAAAGATGATCCTGGTCACAAGTTCAAACATGTATCTGGATATTTTGTCATGTCAGCCCTTCTTGCACAGTAAACCTTTTTCAATGACATATGCCAAGAACTTTCTTTGCAGATTCATCTTCTTCCTATAAATTACTCCAGTGGTGTGCTTTGAAAGCCTACACCATTTGAGTGCCTTCATGACCTCTTTCTCAGACACTTCACCCAGGTCACCATCAGCAGTCGACCCAGGTTTGGGGAATAGAAGAGCTTTTCAGATGGATTTAGGAGAAACCTTCAGTTTGTGTCCATTCACAATCGATTTAATCGTCCTTGGTAGGGTCTATTCTTGCATTCGCATAAAACTCCAGGACTTCCATCTTCCAAATGACTGAGGGTTCATAAAGATAGTATTCGATGGCTACATCCACGAACAATCTGAGAACTGCCTGGATTTCCTCCGGTGCATTGCGAAATCCATTTCTGACCAATTCGATGCCCTCAAGAAGTTTTCCCTGTGGTTTGGGATCCATTGGTGTTGAGAGGAGATGAGAATTTGCTAGAAGAATGGGGGATTCTAGGGTTTACGAACAGGAAAACTGAGAACAAGAGTATTCGTACGGCGTTTTAGGTACGAATTCTATTTATACTTGTTATAATTTGAGAGTTGAAGCGGCGCGCTCCTTAAGTGATTATCTTAACCCTAAACTAGACCCGGATTTATATTGCTAAAAAGAATGTGAATCTTAGAGTCAATATAGAAAGGTCGAGACACCTACATTACTCAACCCCTAACTAGATTACTCGACGCCTAACTAGTTAACTCGACGCCTAACTAGTTAACTCGACGCCTAACTAGTTTACTCGACTCTTAACTAGTTAACTCGACGCACAAGTGGTTTTGTACTAAGTAAGATATTCTAAGGTTTTCTTAATGCTATTGTTCTGATTTTATTCTATGTTTAGCATATCTTGTTCAAACTTAAAGTAATTTAACTTAGCTTCATCAAGTGGTTTGGTAAAAATGTCAGCTATTTGCTTATCAGTTGGAACATAATTCAAACAAATGTTTTTTTTTCTACATGTTTTCTAAGAAAATGATATCTTATCTCTATATGTTTTGTTCTACTGTGAGAAACTGGATTATTGGCAATTGAAATAGCAGTAGTTGAATCACAAAACATAGATGTTTTACTTAGCTGAACATTATAATCTAGTAGTTGATGTTGGATCAACAGTAGTTGTGCACAATAACTTTTAGCTGATATGTATTCAGATTTAGTTGTAGATATAGCTACACTTGTTTGTTTGTTACTGCTCCAGCTATTCAATCTTCTACCCAGAAATTGGCATGTACTAGAAGTACTCTTCCTATCTTGCTTGCATCCTGCAAAATCTGCATCTACATAGCCTATTAGTTCATAATTATTATTCCTAGGGTACTAAAGTCCAAGATTTGGAGTGCCCTTAAGATATCTTGGAATTCTTTTGACAGCTGTATAGTGAGATTCTTTAGGACAAGCCTGATATATTGCACAGACACATGCTGCAAACATAATGTCAGGTCTACTAGCAGTTCAATAGAGGAGTGATCCAATTATGCCCCTGTATAAGGTCTCATCCACTGTTTTACCAGCTTCATCCTTATGAAGTGATATACTTGAACTCATGGGAGTTTTCATAGTTAAGGCATTCTCCATACCAAACTTCTTAATCAACTCCCTGGTGAACTTACACTGAGAGATGAAAATTTCATCATCAGTCTGTCTTACTTGAAATCCCAAGAAGTATTTGAGCTCACTCATATTTCTCATTTCAAACTTATCTTGCATGAGTTTAGCAAACTTCTTGCACATCAATTCATTTGTAGACCCAAATATTATGTCATCTACATATATTTGTACTAGGATGCTTGACTCTTTGATGTCCCTAAAGAATAATGTCTTGTCTATCTAGTCCTCTATGAGAAAACTAGACAGAGTTTCATATCAGGCTCTAGGAGCATGTTTTAACCCATATAAAGCCTTATTTAATAGATAAACATGATTGGGAAAGTTAGGATTAGAAAAAACTGGAGGTTGCTCTACATATACTTCTTCTCTAAGATTTCTATTAAGGAAAGTTGATTTAACATCGATCTGGAAGACCTTATATCCTTTGTATGCAGCATGTGCTAGGAATAGTCTGATTGCCTCAAGTCTTACAACTAGGGCAAATGTTTGATCAAAATCTATTCCTTCTTCTTTTATATATCCTTAGCCATCATTCTAGCTTTGTTTTTCATAATGACACCATGCTCATCCATCTTATTTTTGAAAATCTACTTAGTCTGTATTATGTTATGGTCTTTTGGTCCGGGAACCAGATTTCAGACTTTATATCTCTCAAACTGGTTCAATTCCTCCTACATAGCCAATATCTAGTTTGGATCTAAATTTGCTTCTTCAAACTTCTTTGGCTCCATTTGAGAGAGGAAACTTGAATACAAGACATCATTGTGATGTCTGCTTCTAGTGGCTACACCTTGCCTAGCATCACCTATAATTTGATCACTTTAATGACCTCTCAAGTATCTTGCATCCATTAGTAATCTTCTTTCAGCACCGTGAACCTCAGTTATAGCAGGTTGAGTATCTTCCTCCACCTGTCCATCAACTAGATCTTCTTCTAGAATGTGCACACCATCTTCATTCTCATTATGAGATATTGATAGATC
This sequence comes from Platanthera guangdongensis, assembly GCA_039583875.1. Lineage (NCBI taxonomy): Eukaryota > Viridiplantae > Streptophyta > Magnoliopsida > Asparagales > Orchidaceae > Platanthera > Platanthera guangdongensis. Next base: position 58,269,844 of record CM077158.1, read on the forward strand.
CTCCAAGCTTAAGTGTTCCATCCTTGAACCTGCATCTACAACACTGGAGGAGCTTGGCTGCCCACTATGAATCATGGTAATTTCATCAAAGATTTCATGGATAGATTTTTCTACAACTTGATTTTTCAAGTTGTAAATCCTATAAGCCTTGCTTTGATTGTTGTATCCAACAAAAATTCCCTCATATGATTTCTCAGCAAATTTTGTTAGGTAAGACTTCCCATTATTTAACATATAGCACTTACTTCCAAAGATTCTGAAGTAGGCTAATTTTAGTTTTCTTCCTTTCATTAGCTCATAGGAAGTTTTATTGTGATACTTGTTGATTTGAGCTCTATTCTGAACATAACAAGCTATGTTCACAGCCTCGGCCCAGAAATATTCTGTAAGAGATGTGTCACTCAGCAATATTCTATCAGCCTCTGTGAGAGTTCTGTTTTTCCTCTCTGCTACTCCATTTTGCTGGGGTGTTCTGGGTGAAGAAAACTCTTGAAAGATACATAGCTCTTTACAAAACTTTGTCACACCTTCAGACTGGAATTTTGTATCATGGTCACTTCTGAGTTTGACCACTGAACATCATTTTCATTCTGAATTTGTTTGACAAAGTCTACAAAAATGTCTATAGTATCTGACTTTTTCTTTAAGAAGAAAACTCAAGCAAACCTAGAGTGATCATCAACTATCACAAAGGTATATGTCTTCCTACCAAGACTAAGAATTAACATAGGACCAAATAGATCTATGTGGAGTAGGTACAACACCTTTCTGAATCTTTGGACTAAATGCATTTAAAGGAGGACTTTGTATGCTTATAGTTTTGGCATGCAAGACAAATTCCTTCTTTAGTGCACATTAAGTTGGGTCCATTACTAACAAAGTCAATTGAGAGAAGCTTGTTCATAGCTTTATAGTTTAAACGAGCAAGCCTCTTGTGCAATTGCACACAGAGAATCTTTCTCACTTGCTACAAGGCAAACAGAAGAATCTATATCTAGACATAAAAAGTTTAAACAATAGATATTGCCACTCCTAGTGCCTAACAAAAAGATCTATTGGTCACTTATCTTTTCAATGAGGCAATTATCCTTGTGGAAGACAATGTTATAGCCAATGTCACATAGTTGGTGTATGCTTATCAGATTGTGTTGCAATCCTTCCACATAGGCCACCTTAATGATGGTGACTAGTCCATTAGTAATACTACCATAACCTTTGGTTACTCCCATTTCTGATCCACCAAAGATAACTTTAGGTGCAGCCTTCATAGAAATGAAATTCTTTAATAGATTCCTAGTTCCAGTCATATGTATGGAGCACCCACTGTCCAAATACCATATTGGATTCCTAGTGGTACTTGGACATTCCTGTAATAACTAATTTTTTTTCCTTAGGCACCTAAACAGCTTTAGGGCCTAGGTTCTTGTTAGCTTTAGCTGTGTGGATCACAACAGAAGTAGTTTTCTTATTAACATATATTCTATTGCAATGTGCAGTTGGGTTGAACCAACAGTCTAAGGCAAAGTGCCCTACCTTCCCACAGTACCAGTACTCAAATCTATTATATCTTTTCTCAGGAGACATGCGAGAAGTAGACCTTCTGTGCTCCTGAGAAGTGATCTTTGAACATATTCCTATCAGATTTGAGGTCTGACCCAAGGGACCGATTCTAGAGATTCATGGATCCCTAGAATGGTCTCTTTTTGTGGAGGTCTCATAGCATTATTGCCATTAGTTTTTCTTCCTCTCCAGTAAGACTCTTTTTTGGCTTTACTAGAGGAGCACCCTGGGATCATGTGTCCAGGAACACAACTTACCTAGTTCTATTAGAAGTGAAATTAACTGTTAAAGGTTTTACTGAACTCATAGGAGTTTTACCTTATGATCAGATTTGTGGAATTTCGTCTTACTAGCAAATCCTAGACCACTTCTGCAAGGTGCAGAAAAAGTGTCTATGATAGGCAAAATAGTCTTTGGCTTGGAAAACTTTTCTAAGAGCTGTTTTTCATGCTGAAGCTTTGCTTCCAGCTCTTTGATAGTCTTTACATTATTTGCAATGACCCCATTCTGTCCATCAATCTTGTGAGTTAAACCTATTAGCTTTCATTTTTGGAGATTTAATTTTATGTTATCCCTCTCAAACTGAAATGCTACAGCTTTCAAGAACATTATTTCCTTTGCTTATACTTTCACAAGCTCCTTGCTATTTATGAGGGCTTTTAGCAGAATCCCATACTTTTTTATGAGATTGTTGATTTCAGCTTGAGCCTTTGATTCATGCTTATCACTATTGTATGAGCATGAACCACTCTCACTTTGAGAACTAGACCTAGAAATAAAGTCTGTCTTAGAGATTAGAGTTTATACCTCATCAAGATATTGGTCATCCTGAGCATCTTCATCAGTAATGGTCATGAATGAATTCTCCTTATTATCAAAGAGTCACTGTCAGTAGAATATAGTGGATCGTTAATTCCAACTCTGGATTCTTCAATGTTAATCAGGCCTACTAAAGCTTCTTCTTCTTCTGACTCAGAAGATTTCGAATCTCTGTCAGAGAGCCTAGTTTATTTCTTGGCAAGGAGGCTTCTGTCAGCCCTCTTGCCTTTGCTGGGCTTCTTGCATTTAGACTTCTTTTTCTCTTTTCTTTTAACTGGGTAGTCAACAATAACATGCTAGGCCTATTGCAATAATAACAAACAATGTTATTCTTAATGGATTTGTTCTGATTAGAGTCTTATCTGTCCCCAAATGATTTTTTCCTGGGTTTCGCAATGAATTCAGACTTCTTCTTGGATGCATCTCTAGCAGATCCCTTCCTGTTCACTTGCCTCCACCTTCTCAGCAGCTTCTTGAACTGTCTAGAGAAGAGGGACAGTCCTCATCTGTAAGATCTCCTTCTGACGAGGGTGATTCAGATCCTTCTAATTCAATCTTTTTCCCTTATAGGAGAAATAGACTTTTCTCTGGACCTTCTGTAGGACTCAGCCTTGAGAGACAAAGATTTCTCTTTAGAATGAGCTTTGGTTGATTCATCTTCTGATTTTCTGAGATTCAATTGAAATTCATGGGACAGCAATTTCCTAAAGAGAGTTTGGGGTTCAATGTTTTCCAAGTTCCTCATTTCTCTAATGACACAGATCTTTATATCCCACTTCTTGTTGAGTGATCTTAGGAACTTGTCATTGAGTCCATAGGTAGTGAATTGTCTGTCATATGTATTAAGATTGTTAACAATCTTGAAGAATTTTCCAAAACATTCAGCTATAGTGTCCTTTTTGACTTGTTTAAAGGCTTCATGTTGCTGATTCAGTAGAGATTTTCTGACATCTCTAACTTCATCTGTCCCTTCCATGTAGACAATCAAGGAATCTCACATCTCCATAGCAGTCTTGTAGTGAATCAAATTCTGAAATGTGGAGTCATCAATTGCACTCACTATTATATTCTGAGCTCTCTTATCCATGGAGGCAAAAATTATTTCATCCTTGTCCATTTTTGAATAAGTCTTTGGGGTTCTGATATTAGCATCAAGAACTGACACTTTCATTAGGATGAAAGGACCCTCAAGAACTGTGATGTAAATTTTTGGATCAGCTACTTCCATAAATAACCTGACCCTTTGTTTCCATTTTCCAAAATTATCCTTACTACAGACAGGAAGTTTCATAGAGTTATATTCCTTAAGTTTTTATCCATGTGCCATGATCATCCTTAGGGATCTGTACAAGGCCTTTAAGCCTTCTTATTGAATCTCGTTCTGATACCACTTGAAAGAACTTTTAAGGATAGTTAATGTCCTAGGGGGGGGGGTGAATAGATTCCTTTTAATAATAAATTATCAGATCTTAATTTTATCCTAAAATAATCACAATCATAACACAGATCAAACAACCAGCACAGCAAGTACACCAGATTTTATAGTAGTTCCCCAATATTAGGTACATCCACTTTCCTCCTTCGCCTATCTAGTATAGGAATAGATTCAGCCAAACTCCTTCTCTTGTTCTCTGAAAGAAATAGTGCCTAATCACCTAGAGGGGGGGGGGTGAATAGGTGAACTTTATCTTTTTTAAATTTAAGGCAGAAATTCTGTACAGCAAATGCAATTCTACAACTATCACAACACAGCAACCATAGAAACAAACATACATAGAGTGCACACAATATTTATAGTGGTTCCCCAAGGTCTGGGTACATCCACTTTCCCTCTTCGCCTATCTAGTAGTGTACTAGATTCGGCCTAACTTCAGCACTTCTCCTCAGATCCTCAGATCTTACAGCTCAGAACCCCAAACAGGTTCCTACAACTCAGAGTGACCCTACTCCTACAACTCAGGCAAAAAGCTCTACCACTCAGTCTTCAACAAGACCTACACTCAGAGAACAAAGTCTCCTACAACTCAGGCACAAGGCCCTACCTCTGTCTTCTACAAGACCTACACTCAGAGCACACAGTCTCCTACACTCAGCCTTTATAAAATAGGTTTACAGCTCAGATCTATACAAGATCCTACAGATATTTTGATTATACAAAGTAATTAACCACAACTCTGAAAGAGAGAGATGAGTTGACTGGCTTCTTGATGAGTTCTTGGAAGAACTTGGCAGAGATCAACCTCCCTTGGCTTTCTTCAAAGCTTCTTGAATTAGAACACAGTAGGGTTGAATCTCCTGTGAAGATGATCTTCAATCAACTTCTGTCTTGAGATTCAGATCTCAATCTGAATCTTACTTTGCAGCCTGGTTCAGCAGCTGCTCTTCTTAGAAGGAGCTCTCTCTCCAACTTCTTAGATCTTCTGTCGAAGGTCTTCTTCTTTTTTTGTGTGTTGTTAGATTTCTTGATTAATTATTATCAATCTGTAATCTCATACACCCTTTGAAGGAGAAAGGTCTTTATATAGTATTCCTCTAAGGTAACCGACTGATCCGGTTTCTAACAACCCATGACAGCTCTGACAGTTGCAGTTGACCGGTTGGAATGATAGCTATCAAGTCATCCAGTCACTTCTTGAAATCACTGTCACTGTCTGAAAGTGTCGAGACAGATAGTCATTATGTGTCGACACAAATAGACTAAGTGTCGACACAAGTAGACTAAGTGTCGACACTAGCCTTGATGGTGTCGACACAACTCCTTGTGTTGTTGTAACAGCTTCTCGAACTGCTTCTTCAGAATGTGTCGACACTGATTCTGTGTGTCGACACAAGCCTTCTGTTGAATGTGTCGACACTGGTTGAGTGTGTCGACATAAGTACTTCTTCTTTAATACTTAGATGAATTCTGCTGTATGTTGACACAACCCCTTTGTGTCGACACATCTTCTTGTGTTGAAACTTGCTGAGTGTCGACGCATCTCCTTTGTGTCGACACATGCCTTCATGTGTTGAAACTTGCTGAGTGTCGACACATCTCCTTTGTGTCGAACAAGTACTTTAACTTTGTTGAAGCTTGCTGAGTGTCGACACAGCCTCCTGGTGTCGACACTTTTGATGTCGACAAAGTTTCTCTGGGTGTCGACACTGCCTCTAAGTGTCGATACAGATTATGCTGACAATTCTTCACAGTGTGTCGACACTGACTGTATGTGTCGACACTTTTCTTCTGGTGTCGACTCTGCCATTCCTGGTGTCGACACAATTACTCCAAGTGTCGACATAGCTTCTCTAGGTGTCGACACTAGCCTTCATAAGTGTCGACACTTCACCTCTAGGTGTCGACACATGGACTTAGAACTTTTCTGCATTTTTCTGCAATTACTTAACCTGCACATATAAACTCAAAGCACATCTAATACACCTTGATGTATATCATTGAGTAGGGTGAGGTTTATTCAAATCTAGTACATTTATTCCAATGGACCCAACAAACTCCCCCTATTTGGAGAAGTCATAACCCTTAGTCAATGATATACACCATACATAACAAATACTTAATATGATGTATAACAATATTATATGACAGAGTAAAAACTAAACATGTATAAACAAAACATGTATAAACAATTATCTCAGAATAACAATGTAATAAATTGAACATTAAACATTATTTTTACAACTTCCAAAAGTTTATTAATCAAAAGTTTACATGCAGTTTAATGCAAAAGATTACAAGGTTGTAAACTTAAGAAAATTCTATCCTATGGCTGCTCTGGCTCCTTGATAACAATGCCCTTTCCTGATTGAATCTTTGCTTGAACTGGAGCATCATTGTCATCAGCAGGCTTCTTTCCCTTAAGATCTTTCTTTTTCTGTTCTTCAGCCCTTATCTTCTGTCTCTCAAAATAATGAAAAGGCTTATGGAAATACTTGCTAGACTCCTGTGCATTAGGAGGTAGCTTCCCTAATTTAGCCTTCCTTATGTATTGAACAATGGCCTCTTGCCTAGCTTCATGTTTTTTCCACTCTTGGTCAGAATACCATTTGCCCCTCTCTAGGAAATTATCTTTTGCAGCCTTCCAAGCAGTCAATATAATATTCCTAGAGGTTGGGCTCCATTGCTCAAAGTCTGGCCTTAATTCAGTCTGTTCTCTGAACCTCATCTTAGATAATTGGGCTTCTTGCTCTTTTAATACTGCCTCTTGCTCTTTTAGTACTGCCTCTAGCACAGGCTGTACTACTTTCTCAATGATCACATTGTGAGCACCTTCAGGAGGACTATACATAAATTGTATCTCTTGATGTATCATGTCAAAATCTGTAGGAGGGTAGATCACCTGAGCTACTTCACCTTGTGCTCCTCCAAAATATGCAGGATTTACCCCAGATTCTGCTACATTATCATCATCACATAAGGGTGGATATCCAAGGGTAACTCTGATGCTGTTTGAAATCCATTTAGCATGGTCAGAGCCTGCTTTGACTAGTACCCTCTCCCCCTTTATGACTTTTATTTCTATATGATCCCTAAGATCATCCTTCTGGAATCTGATCTAAGCATTCAAATAGTTAACTCCATCTTTATAAAAAGGTTTTAACCTTTGGAGCCTGTCAGTAATAATATTTTGAGAATCTGCAATAGCAGTTGTAACAGCAGAGAGGCTTTCTTGTAAGTGCTTGTCAAACTCTTCCTTGGCAGTAGCACTTTGCGCAGTCTGTGCAGTAGCTAGATTTTGCATTTCAGTTACAATTACATTATGCGATTCAGTTAAATTGTCATTCATTCTAATCTGGTTTTCCAGAACATATCCTTGTTTTACTGCCATATCATCAACTTGTTTCTTTATCTGCTCGTGATGAGTAGCCAGATATACCACTGCATTGCTTCCTTTATGAAAGCAGTCAGTCATTTCTTTTTATGTTGATTCACTTCAAATGTTATGGACTTTATGTCTTGAGCTAAGGAAAATTGTAGCTCCTTATGGTGCTCATCCATATAAGTTTCCATAGCCTTCCTTTGCTCATCTAGCTTGATTTGCAAAGCCACCAACAAAGAACTATAATCAGCAGTTGGGGCAGGCTGTGGTACAATGGTTTGCAGTGCTTTCTTGTAGGTCTGGCTTCTCCTCTTGAAAACCTGTAACTTTCTTTTCTTGGCTCTAGCAGGCTCTTCATCTTCAGAAGCAAAAGTATTGGCAATGTCTACTCTATCCTTAGGACTAGGAGGTAAATCCTTCTCAGTCCTTGGTAGCTCCTCAGCATTCATTTTCTCCTCAGTCTCTTTTTTAGCAGTCTCCTCTACATGCTCCCCCTCAAGATTGACCTTCTCCCCCTCAAAAGCTGCTTTCTCTCCCTCAAAATCAGTCTGTAATAAATCAGGGAACAGCTCTTCTAGAGTAAACTCATGTTGAGGTTGTACAGGAGAATCTCTTATCTCAGGAGCAACTGATACCACTTTATCAGCAACTGATGTGTCCTCCATGACAACATCTTATGGTTGACTATGTAACTGTGTATGCTGATCAACATCAAGTAATGATTCAGTCAAAACTTCATCCTCAATATTGAAATTTAATTGATTAACTTCAGTGATTACCTCTAGAATTGTTTGGGATGCCCTTTCACTATCTAATTGAGTTGGCTCATCCACATGTAGAGGCTCCCCCTGGAGTGGATCCAGGTGAATAGGGCTACCTGATGGTAGCTCCCCCTGCCTCTAGGCATCTTCTTGTCTTGCTGGTGACTGTCCAACATTGCCATCTTCTCCATCATCTGAACTAAAAACCACTTGCTCCTCTGAGCGACTTGAGGATTCAGGAGCTACAATGGCTTTCTTCTTCTTCTTCTTCTTCTGAGGTGTTTCCTTTTCTGGAGTTGGCATTTTCTTTGTCAACACTCTATCCCACCTTGAGATAATTCTAACATTCATTCTCCTAATATGGTTTATCTTAGATCCAGCAGCTTGGTTCATCACTTCAGGAATACTTCTAGCTAAGTATAAACTCAGAATCCTACCCAGATTGGGCTTCTTCAGACTTTCCTTTATCTTATCAAACATTACTACTGACCAATCAGTTTTAAGTTGGAAAATTATCCTGGTCATCAAACTGAACATGTGAGCTGATATTCTATCATGCCCACCAGGCTTGATCAGAATTACCTTGCCAACTATTTCAGACAAGAACTTGCCCTGCATGTTCATGCCTTTCCTATTGAAAACTGATCCAATCTTCATGCTTGAATCAAGTTGAAAGAAACAGTGCCTAATCACCTAGAGTGGGGGTGAATAGGTGACATATATCTTTTTATACTTTAAAGGCAGAAATACAGTACAGTAATTGCAATTCTACAAGTATCACAGCACAGCAACCATACAAGCATACAATCACAGAGAGCACACAGGATTTATAGTGGTTCCCCAAGGTCTGGGTACATCCACTTTCCTCCTTCGCCTATCTAGTAGTGTACTAGATTCGGCCTAACTTCTCCACTTTTCCTCAGATCCTCAGATCTTACAACTCAGAACCCCAAACAGGTTCCTACAACTCAGAGTGATCCCACTCCTACAACTCAGGCACCAAGCCCTACCACTCAGTCTTCAACAAGACATACACTCAGGCACAACAGCCCTACCTCAGCCTTCAACAAGGCCTACACTCAGAGAAATGATTCTCCTACACTCAGGCTCACAAGCCCTACCTCAGCCTTTATAGATTTAGGCTTACAACTCAGATCTATACAAGATCCTACAGAAATTAAAAAATACCAAATATATAACCACAACTCTGATAGAGAGAGATGAGTTGACTGGCTTCTTGATGAGTTCTTGGAAGAACTTGGCTGAGATCAACCTCCCTTGGCTTTCTTCAAAGCTTCTTGAATTAGAACACAGTAGGGTTGAATCTCCTGAAGATGATCTTTGATCAACTTCTGTCTTGAGATTCAGATCTCAATCTGAATCTAACTTAGTAGCCCGGTTCAGCAACTGCACTTCTTAGAAGGAGCTCTCTCTCTCCAACTTCTTAGATCTTCACTTAAAGGTCTTCTTCTTGTTGTGTTATTTTTCACTTCATTGCTTGTCTCTCCTTCTGTTGAAGGAATAAGCCTTTATATAAGCTTTCTTTATGGTGACCGGCTGATCCGGTTTCTAACGATCTTCTGACAGCTCTGACAGTAGCAGTTGACCGGTTGAAATGGCAGCTGTCAAGTCATCCAGTCACTTCTTGAAATCTCTGTCACTGTCTGAAAGTGTCGAGACAGATAGTCTTTGTGTCGACACAAATAGACTAAGTGTCGAAACAAGTAGACTAAGTGTCGACACTAGCCTTTATGGTGTCGACACAACTCCTTGTGTTGTTGTAACTGCTTCTCGACACTGCTTCTTCAGAATGTGTCGACACTGATCCTGTGTGTCGACACAAGTCCTTCTTCTTCAATACTTAGTTGATTCCTGCTAAGTGCCGACACAAGTCCTTTGTGTCGACACATCTTCTTGTGTTGAAACTTTGCTGAGTGTCGACACATCTCCTTGTGTCGACACATTCTTCATGTGTTGAGACTTTGCTGAGTGTCGACATATCTCCTTTGTGTCGACACATTCTTCATGTGTTGAGACTTTGCTGAGTGTCGACACATCTCCTTTGTGTCAACACATGTACTTAAACTTTGTTGAAGTTTGCTGAGTGTCGACACAGTCTCCTAGTGTCGACACTTGTACTTGAACTTTGTTGAAGTTTGTTGAGCGTCGACACAGCCTCCTAATGTTGACACTTTTGCTGTCGACAAAGTTTCTGAGTGTCGACACTGTCTCTAAGTGTCGACACTAATTATGTAGACAATTCTTCATTGTGTGTCGACACAACCTGTATGTGTCGACACTTTCCTTCTGGTGTCGACTCTGCCTTCCTGGTGTCGACACAATTACTCCAAGTGTCGACACAGCTCCTCTAGGTGTCGACACAAGCCTTCTTAAGTGTTGACACTTTTCTTCTAGATGTTGACACATGGACTTAGAAACTTTTCCTACAAACCTGCAGTTACTTAACTTGCACAAATAAACTCAAAGCACATCAAATACATCTTGATGTATATTATTGAGTAGGGTGTGGCTTCTTCAAATCAGGTACATATATTCCAATGTACCCAACAATCCCCCCCTATTTGGAGAAGTCATAACCCTTAGTCAATGTTATACACTATACATAACAAATTTTCAGTATGATGTAAAACAGTATTATATGACAGGAAAAATACTTAAACATGTATAAACAGAACATGTATAAACAATTATCTCAGAACAATTAATGTAATAGATTTGAACCATGACACAATATTCTTACAAATTCCAACATTTTCATTAATCAAAAGTTTACATAGAGTTTTAATGCAAATGATTACAATTTATAAACTTAAGAAAATGCTATCCTATGGCTGCTCTGGTTCCTTGATTACAATCCCCTTTCTAGATTGAATCTTTGCTTGAACTGGAGCTTCATTGTCATCAGCAGCAGTAGGCTTCTTCCCTTTGAGATCTTTCTTTTTCAGCTCTTCAGCCTTTATCTTTTGCCTTTCAAAATAGTGATAAGGCTTAGGGAAATACTTGCTAGGCTCCTGTATATTAGGAGGTAGCTTTCCCAGTTTAGCCTTCCTTCTATATTACATTATGACCTCTGCCTATTCTCATGTTTTCTCCACTTCAGGTCAGAATACCACTTACCTCTATCCAGGACATTATCCTTAGCAGCCTTCCAAGCAGTCAAGATGATATTCCTGGATGTGGGGCTCCATTGTTCAAAATCTGGCCTTAATTTAGCTTGCTCTCTGAATCTTTTCTTAGATAATTGGGCCTCTTGTTCTTTTAACAAAGCCTCTTGTCCTTTTAGTACTACCTCTGGCACAGGCTGGACAACTTTCTCAAGAATGATATTCTGATTACCCTCAGGAGGACTATACATAGACTGTATCTCGTGATGTATCATATCAAAGTCTGCAGGAGGGTATATCACTTGAGCTACTTCAGCTTGCTCTCCTCCAAAGTATGCAGGATTTATTCCAGACTCTGTCATATTATCATCATCACATAAAGGTGGATATCCAAGGGTGGCTCTGATGGAATTTGAAATCCATTTGGCATGATCAGAGCCTGCCTTGACTAATACCCTCTCCCCCTTTATGACTTCTCTCTCTATGTGATCCCTAAGATCATCTTTCTGGAACCTGATCTGGGCATTCAGATACTTTACTCCATCCCTATAAAAAGGTTTGAACTTCTGAAGCTGGGCAGAAATAGCTTTCTGAGAATCTTCAATGACAGTTTTCACAGCAGTGAGACTCTCCTGTAATTTCTTATCAAATTCTTCTTTGGCAGTGGCACTTACTGTAGGCTGTGCAGTAGCTATATTTTTCATTTCAGTTATAATGGCATTATGTGAAGTAGTGAGATTATCATTCATCCTTATCTGGTTTTCCAGGACATAGCCTTGCTTCACTACAATTTCATCAACCTGTTTTTTGAGGTTCTCTTGATGAGTGACCAGATAGACTACTGCATTTCCTCATTTATGGAAGCAGTCAGTCATGTCCTTTTTGTTTTGATTTACTTCAAATATGATAGACTTGATGTCTTGTGCCAGATCAAATTACAGGGATTTATGCCCTTCATCCATATACGTTTCTAGACCTTTCCTTTGCACATCTAGCTTAATCTGTAAAGTCACCATTAGTGAACTATAATCAGTAGATGGGGCAGGCTATGGTACTATGGTTTGTAGTGCTTTCTTATAGTTCTGGCTTCTTCTCTTGAAGACTTGGAACTTCCTTTTCTTGGCTCTAGCAGCCTCTTCATCTTCTGAAGCAGAAGTGCTGACTATGTCCACTCTATCCTTAGGACTTGGATGTGAATCCTTCTCATTCCTTGGTAGCCCTTCAGCATCTCTTGGCTCCTCAGGCTCCTTGCTTGCAGTTTCCTCTACAATCTCCACATGCTCCCCCTCAATATTGATCTTCTCCCCGTCAACAGCAGCTATTTCTTTCTCAAGATCTGTCTATACAAGATCAGGGAATAGCTCTTCTAATGTAAATTCCTGTTGAGGAAGGGCCGGATAATCTCTGATCTCATCAACCACTTTATCAGCAATAGATGTGTCCTCTATGACAACATCTTGTGGTTGTGGTTGTATCTGTGTTTGCTGATGAACATCAAGTAATGAATCAGTCAAAACTTCATCCACAATAGGGAAATCTAATTGATTAATTTCAGTGATTACCTCTAGTATGGTTTGAGTAGCCCTTTCACTCTCTAGTGGAGTTGGCTCTTCCACATGTAGAGGCTCCCCCTAGAGTGGATCCAGGTGAATTGGGCTATTTGAGGGTAGCTCCCCCTGCCTCTGTGCATCTTCTTGTCTTGCTTGAGACTGTCCAGCATTTCCAGTCTCTTCATCATCAGGACTAAAGACCACTTGCTCTTCAGAGCTGCTGGAGGATTCAGAAGCCACAATGGCTTTCTTTTTCTGCTTCTTCTGTTGTGTGTCCTTTTCTGGAGTTGGCAATTCTTTTGTCAATACTCTATCCCACCTAGGGAAATTTCTCAAATCCATTCTCCTCATGTGGTTTATTTTGGAACCTGCAGCTTGATTCATCACCTCAGGAATACTGCCAGCTAGGTATAAACTCAGAATTCTACCCAGATTGGGTTTCTTCAGGCTCTCTTTTATCTTATCAAACAGAACTACTGACCAATCAGTATTAAGGTTGAAGATTACCCTTGTCATCAAACTGAACATATAAGCTGAAATTCTATCATGTCCTCCAGGCTTGCTCAGAATTACCTTGCCAACTATCTCAGATAAGAATTTCCCTTGTATATTCAGTCCTTTCCTATTAAAAACTGATCTAATTTTCAGGTTTGAATCCAGTCCACACCATCTCAATGCCTCTATAGTCTTAGAAGCAGATACATCTTCTTCCTCTTTTGTTCTTGGTAGTTGAAGTACCTTCCTTAGACTTTTCTGTGTGACCTTGACTTTGATCCCATGAACTCTGGACTTAATCTTGAGTCCAGTGTCATCAAGTGAAGTTGCACTCAAAAATTCAAGGACGTCCTTCTTCCAGATCTTGATTGGTTCTGATACAAGGTATTCCAACCCCGTCTCAGCAATTAGGGTTACCACACCTTCTATTTCGGGTTCCGCGTCATCAAAGGCGTGTCACACGAGCTCATATCCTTCATTAATGTTCTCTTCTAGCTTGGGCGCCATTAGGGTTTGATGATATTTTGAATTTAGAGAAGAGAGATGTCGACACACAAGTTTGGTCTCGAAACTAAGGTGAGAATGTCGACAAATACTGGGGAAAACCTATTTATACCTTTCTAGAATCGAAGGTGAAAAGGCGCGTTAACATACTTGAATTGTGTCGACACTGTTGAAAAGTGTCGACACTTACTTATAATGTCTCGACAACTATGTGTCGACACAAGTATAGTCGACAGAATATATGTGTCGACACTTATATATGTGTCGACACCACTCAGCTCGACACTTAGTCGAGACTCTACTAGACTAATTATGTGTAAATCCTAAGTGTCGACACCACCCTGGATGTGTCGACACCTACACTGTATGTGTCGACACAAATTCTCTGAAGTGTCGACACAGACTTCCTAGATGTGTCGACACCATTTCTCTGAAATGTCGACACCACTTCTATGTGTTGACACAGACAACTCTGTGTGTCGACATCATTTTACTTAGCCAATTTTGTAAACTATTCTAAGTTTATCATCCCTAATTCAATTTTAAATTTATTGAATTTGGTTTCATCTAAGGGCTTAGTATACATATCAGCTAACTGATTTTCTGTCTTAACATACTCTAGGGAAATATCTTCTTTTTCCACATGTTCTCTTGGAAAATGGTATTTTATTTCTATGTACTTAGTCCTACTATGGGAGACAAGATTATTTGCAATAGAAATGGCACTAGTAGAATCACAAAATAAAGGTGTTCTACTTACTTAAATACCATAATCTTCTAGCTGGTGTTGTATCCATAGAAGTTGAGCACAATAACTTCCTGCAGCCACATACTCTGACTCAGTTGTGGAGATAGCCACACTGGTCTGCTTCTTGCTACTCCAAGACACCAGCCTTCCACCTAGAAATTGACAGGTTCCTGTGGTACTATTTCTATCTTCCTTGCAGCCTGTAAAGTCTGCATCTGAATAACCTGTCAGTTCAAAATCTCCATTCCTAGGGTACCAAAGGCCTAGATAAGGAGTGCCCTTAAGATATCTCAAAATTCTTTTGACTGCTGTCAAATGAGATTCTTTAGGGCAAGCTTGGTACCTATCACAAACACATGTAGCATACATGATATCTGGTCTACTAGCAGTCAAATACAATAGGGAGCCAACTATCCCTCTATACAAAGTTTCATCTACAGGTTTCCCTGCATCATCTTTGCTTAGAGACATACTTGACCCCATAGGAGTTTTCATGGTAGTGGATGATTCCATACCATACTTCCTTATCAATTCTAGGGTGAACTTAGACTGGCATATGGATAAACCATCCTCAGTCTGTCTAACTTGGAGACCCAAGAAGAACTTAAGTTCCCCCATACTGCTCATTTCAAATTGTCCTTGCATTAGTTTTGCAAACTTTTTGCAAAGACTACTTTCTGTAGGCCCAAATATGATGTCATCTACATATATTTGGACTAAGATAATCTTGCCTCTAGATTCCCTAAGGAATAGAGTCTTGTCTATTTTCCCCCTTGTGAATTTATTCTCAATGAGGAAACTAGACAGGGTTTCATACGAAGCCCCAGGGGCTTGTTTTAACACATACAAAGCCTTCCTAAGTCTATATACATAATCAGGTTTAAGCGAATCTACAAACCTGATGGCTGCTCTACATACACTTCTTCCTTCAGGTTTCCATTCAGAAAAGCTGACTTAACATCCATTTGATATATCTTAAATCGTTGATAAGTTGCATAGGCAAGGAACATCCTTATTGCTTCTAGTCTTGCTACTGGAGCAAAGGTTTGATTAAAATCAATACCTTCTTCCTGTCTATATCCTTTTGCAACTAGTCTAGCTTTATTCTTTATAATAATTCCATTCTCATCCAACTTGTTCCTAAAGATCCACTTAGTTCCAATAATGTTGTGGTCTTTTGGTTTAGGAACTAGCTTCCAGACCTTGCATCTTTTGAACTGGTTCAACTCCTCTTGCATGGCCTCAATCCAATGAGGGTCTAGGATTGCTTCTTCAAATTTCTTTGGCTCTACCTGGGATAGAAAGCTGGAGTAGAGAACTGAACATAGATTCCTGCTCCTTGTTTGTACCCCTTGTCTGAGATGTCCAATAATTTGATTGGCTGGATGATCATTTAAATGCCTATTTGCTGGAGGCAGCCTGTCTTCTGGTTGTACACCTTCAGCTTCTTCATTCAGCTGCTCCTCTTGGTCTTCTTCAGGAACAAGAGTATCTTGTACTCCCCCTGGACAGCAGCCACCTTCTTCTACTTGCTGACTTGCAGTAGGACCTTTTGTAATAGTAAGCGTGTCCATCTTCTCAGTTACACCTGTGGAGCTGCAAACACTTATAGGCAATTCATTGTTAATGAGTCTAGCTTCATCAAAAACTACATGAACAGACTCTTCTACAACTTGAGTAATCAAGTTGTAGACCCTATAAGCCTTACTATTGTTGCTGTACCAAATAAAGATCCCCTCTTGGGATTTGGCAGCAAACTTACCATTGTTAAGGATATAGCACTTGCAATCAAAGATCCTGAAATAGGATAGATTTGGTTTTCTGCCCTTCACAATCTCATAGGGGGTCTTCTTGTGGCTCTTGGTGATAGTAGCCCTATTGATTACATGACAAGCAATGTTTACTGCCTCAGCCCAGAAATATTCTGGGAGAGATGTGTCACTCAATAGGGTTCTACCAGCCTCTATCAAGGTTCTATTTTTCCTTTCAGCAATACCATTTTGCTGAAGGTGTTGTTGGTGAGGAAAATTCCTGAAAAATTCCAAACTCTTCACACAGTTTTGTCATACTTTCAGACTGAAATTCAGTACCATGGTCACTTCTGATTTTGACCACTGTACTGTTCAATTCATTCTGAATTTGTTTAACAAAACTATACAAGATACTTGGTGTTTCAGATTTTTGCTTTAGGAAGAACACCCAGGAATACCTTGAGTAGTCATTAACTACCACAAATGTATAGACCTTCCTACCTAGGCTGTGAACTGGCATAGGACCAAAAAGATCCATATGTAAGAGGTATAGACACCTCACAACATCTTTGTTCTCAAGGCTATGAAAGGTGGACTTGGTCTACTTGCCCTTTTGACAAGCTGAGCATATCCCAACCTTTATACACTTAACCTGAGGACCATTCCTCACTAACTCTTTGCTAAAGAGTTGGCCAATTATTTTATAGTTAAGATGAGCCAGCCTCTTGTGCCATTTAACACAATATGAGACTTTCTCATCAGCTACAAGACAGATAGGAGAAATAATGTTCTCACACATAATGTCTAGACAATAGACATTTCTCTTCCTATATCCTGTCACAATGATCTTTTGATCACTTGACCTACTGATATGAAAGCCATCCTTGACAAATGAGATGTCATATCCTAAATCACTTAGCTGACTTATGCTAATGATGTTATGTTTCAAACCCTTTACATAAGCCACTTGAGTAATTGTAATAAGGTTGCTAGAAATGTTACCAAAGCCTTTGATGATTCCTTTTTCTGAACCACCAAAGGTAACTTTAGGACCATCCTTCATTGGTGTATAGTCCTTCAGCAATCCCCTAGTTCTAGTCATGTGTCTGGAACATCCACTGTCCAAGTACCATATAGGGGCATAGCCACTTGGACTCACCTGCAAAACAGATTACTTAACCTTAGAACCCAAATAATTCTTGGGTCCTTGGTGCAGGTTAGTTTGACTTTTAACAAGACTGCCTATAGCTCTTCTAGTAGGTAGTTTGCTATTCTCCTTGACACTAGAATTGTGCCAACAATCTATGGCAAAGTGGTCGACCTTGTCACAACACCAGCACTCAAATCTGTTGTACCTTTGTTTAGGTACAACCCTGGCTGTTTTATCTGCAACAGGCTTCTTGTTGAGTACTGGGGCTTTGCCCTTAGACTTGGACCTAACTGTCCTAGCAGGTTTTGTAAACCCCAATCCAGTCTTACCATTTTGAGCGATAAACTCATCTATCAAAGGTAAAACTGATTTTGGTTTAGAAAAACTTGCAACAATCTCTCTCTCCTTCTGAAGTCTAACCTCCAGATTCCTAATTTAATCATTCTTAAATGTAATAGTTCCCATCTGAATAACTGTAATGTTTTTCAGCTTGGCTATTTCATTTATTTTTTGATCTAACACTTTATCTAAATCAGCCACTGCCAACTTAAGATTAGCAATTTCCTTAGTCAGTGTTTTGACCAGATTTTTGCTCTTCTTAAGTGCCTGTAATACATCTCTATATTCATCCATCAACTGATGAATATCACCCTCAGATTCATACCCACCCACATCACTTGATGCAGATGTATCTGATTCTGAATCAGTACTATAATTCTGAAAGACATTGTACCTTACTTGGTCCAGGCTGATCCTGGATCTTGTCTCCTTCTGTTAAGGCCATCAGTCCATTGCACTGATTGTCCTCATGCTCATAAATTGAGTTCATCAGCTGCAATAACTCATCTTCTTCCTCTTCAGCAAACAAGCTAATATAGGCTTCAGCTTCAGAATCTGTTTCTGATGATGATTGATCAGTCAGACTTTTGTCTTTCTTAGCAACAAAAGACTTTTCCTTTTTTCCCTTAACCTGATTCTTCTTCTTATCTGTAGTAAACTCCTTCCCCTTTTCAGGACAGTCAGCCACTACATGTCCAGGCCTATTATAACAATAGCACACAATATTTGAGGATGTAACTTTGTTTGGCTTGGACCTTCTTCTGTCATTCCTTGATGACTTCCTTCTCTGATAGTAGTCATCTTTAGACTGTGAAGTGGATGGCTTAGACCTCCACTGCTTCTTCTTCAGAAACTTTTGAAACTGTCTTGTAAAGGCAGCAAAATCCTCATCACTTTCACTGCTGTCTGAGTTCTGATTCTCTGAATTTTCTGAAGCAGTCTCTGCAACTGTTTGTGGTGGAGATGGAGACTTGCTTCTGTACTTCCTACTGCCTTCAGTTTTGAAGGCCATAAATCTTTCCTTATGCTCCACTCTTGTAGTCTTCTCTTCCTCCTTGCTAACCATTAGCTGCATCTCATAAGATAACAGTTTTCCAAACAATGTTGGAGGAGGTATATCAGCTAGTTTGGCCATTTCCCTTATGACACAAATCTTAGTATCCCAGTCCTTAGTTAGGGATCTCAAGAACTTATCATTCAGCTCATAATTGCTGAATTCTCTTCCATAGGACATCAAT
Organism: Platanthera guangdongensis; assembly: GCA_039583875.1. Lineage (NCBI taxonomy): Eukaryota > Viridiplantae > Streptophyta > Magnoliopsida > Asparagales > Orchidaceae > Platanthera > Platanthera guangdongensis. Next base: position 58,288,701 of record CM077158.1, read on the forward strand.
TCATTGACTATCCTATAGAATTTCTTATAGCATTCAGTAATGCTATCAGACTTTCCGTGTTTAAAGCTTTCATACTCCTGATTTAACAAGGACTTCCTGTCTTGTCTAACTTCTTCAGACCCTTCCATATAGACTATCAAAGTATCCTACATTTCTTTTGATGTCTTGCAATGAATCAAATTCTGGAAGGTAGAGTCATCAATGATACTTACTATGATGTTCTGAGCCCTCTTATCCATAGTAGCCAAGATTATTTCATCCTTGGTCATTTCTGAATAATCCTTAGGAGTTTTCTGATTTGCATCTAGAATGGAGATCTTCATTGGCACATATGGACCTTCTTTGACTGTGATGTATATTCTTGGGTCAGATGCTTCCATAAAGAGTCTAACCCTCTCTTTCCATATGCCAAAAATCTCTTTTCTGTAGATTGGCAATTTCATGGATCCTAGCTCTTTGTGATTCTCAGTTGAACCCATTTTCTTGATTCTTGATTCTACCTACAGGATCTTTACTCAGACTGTTATGTCCTTTGTGAGTAACCTGGCTCTGATACCACTTGAAAGAAACAGTGCCTAATCACCTAGAGGGGGGAGGGGTGAATAGGTGACATATATCTTTTTAAACTTTAAAGGCAGAAATACAGTACAGTAATTGCAATTCTACAAGTATCACAGCACAGCAACCATACAAGCATACAATCACAGAGAGCACACAGGATTTATAGTGGTTCCCCAAGGTCTGGGTACATCCACTTTCCCCCTTCGCCTATCTAGTAGTGTACTAGATTCGGCCTAACTTCTCCACTTCTCCTCAGATCCTCAGATCTTACAACTCAGAACCCCAAACATGTTCCTACAACTCAGAGTGATCCCACTCCTACAACTCAGGCACCAAGCCCTACCACTCAGTCTTCAACAAGACCTACACTCAGGCACAACAGCCCTACCTCAGCCTTCAACAAGGCCTACACTCAGAGAAATGATTCTCGTACACTCAGGCTCACAAGCCCTACCTCAGCCTTTATAGATTTAGGCTTACAACTCAGTCCTATACAAGATCCTACAGAAATTAGAAAATACAAAATATATAACCACAACTCTGATAGAGAGAGATGAGTTGACTGACTTCTTGATGAGTTCTTGGAAGAACTTGGCTGAGATCAACCTCCCTTGGCTTTCTTCAAAGCTTCTTGAATTAGAACATAGTAGGGTTGAATCTCCTGAAGATGATCTTTGATCAACTTCTGTCTTGAGATTCAGATCTCAATCTGAATCTAACTTAGCAGCCCGGTTCAGCAACTGTACTTCTTAGAAGGAGCTCTCTCTCTCCAACTTCTTAGATCTTCACTTGAAGGTCTTCTTCTTGTTGTGTTGTTTTTCACTTCATTGATTGCCTCTCCTTCTGTTGAAGGAATAAGCCTTTATATAAGCTTTCTTCATGGTGACCGGCTGATAAGGTTTCTAACGATCTTCTAACAGCTCTGACAGTAGCAGTTGACCGGTTGAAATGGTAGATGTCAAGTCATCCAGTCACTTCTTGAAATCTCTGTCACTGTCTGAAAGTGTCGAGACAGATAGTCTTTATGTGTCGACACAAATAGACTAAGTGTCGACACAAGTAGACTAAGTGTCGACACTAGCCTTTATGGTGTCGACACAACTCCTTGTGTTGTTGTAACTGCTTCTCGACACTGCTTCTTCAGAATGTGTCGACACTGATCCTGTGTGTCGACACAAGTCCTTCTTCTTCAATACTTAGTTGATTCCTGCTAAGTGTCGACACAAGTCCTTTGTGTCGACACATCTTCTTGTGTTGAAACTTTGCTGAGTGTCGACACATCTCCTTGTGTCGACACATTCTTCATGTGTTGAGACTTTGCTGAGTGTCGACACATCTCCTTTGTGTCGACACATTCTTCATGTTTTGAGACTTTGCTGAGTGTCGACACATCTCCTTTGTGTCAACACATGTACTTAAACTTTGTTGAAGTTTGCTGAGTGTCGACACAGCCTCCTAGTGTCGACACTTGTACTTGAACTTTGTTGAAGTTTGTTGAGTGTCGACACAGCCTCCTAGTGTCAACACTTTTGCTATCGACAAAGTTTCTCTGAGTGACGACACTGCCTCTAAGTGTCGACACTGATTATGTAGACAATTCTTCATTGTGTGTCGACACAACCTGTATGTGTCGACACTTTCCTTCTGGTGTCGATTCTGCCTTCCTGGTGTCGACACAATTACTCCAAGTGTCGACACAGCTACTCTAGGTGTAGACACAAGCCTTCTTAAGTGTTGACACTTTTCTTCTAGATGTTGACACATGGAAATAAAGGTGTTCTACTTACTTGAATACCATAGTCTTCTAGCTGATGTTAAATCCATAGAAGTTGTGCACAACAACTTCCTGCAGCCACATACTCTGACTCAGCTGTGGAGATAGCCACACTGGTCTGATTCTTGCTACTTGAAATGTGTCCATGACACCAGCCGACAACTTCCACCTAGAAATTGACAGGTTCGACTGTCGAGTACTCTTCCTATCTTCCTTGTGTCAGCCTGCAAAATCTGCACACTGACTGTCTAATAACCCGAAATGTCACACTAGTTTACAAATTTTTTTTTTAAACTCTCCATTCCTAGGGTTTCACTAGGGGCAAATACTCTAGGAAAATGTCTCCTTTTTCTACATGTTCTCTTAGAAAATGGTATTTAATTTCTATGTGCTTAGTCCTACTATGTGATAAGAAATGACACTTGTAGTTATAAAATAAAGGTGTTCCTTACTTAATACCATAGTCTTCTATATATTGTATCTAGAAGTTGTGCAAAATCCTGCAGCCACATTTGACTGCTGTGGAGTCACACTGGTCTGCTTCTTGCTATCCATGACACCAGCCTTCCATAGAAATCTTTAGTACTCTTCCTATCTTCCTTGGCAAAATCTGCTTGAATAACCCGTACAAAAATATCCATAGGGTACACAGATAAGGTGTGCAAGATATCATCCTTTTGTAGCATACAGGGCAAGCTGATATCAGACACATAGTCTGACTGGTCTAGCAGTCAAATACAGTAGGGAGCCAACTATCCCTCTATACAAAGTCTCATCTATAGGTTTCCCTGCATCATCTTTGCTTAGAGACATGCTTGACCCCATAGGAGTTTTCATGGTAGTGGATGATTCCATACCATACTTCTTTATTAACTCTAGGGTGAACTTAGACTGGCATATGGACAAGCCATCTTCAGTCTGTCTAACTTGGAGACCCAAGAAGAACTTAAGTTCCCTCATACTGCTCATTTCAAATTGTCCTTGCATGAGTTTTGCAAACTTTCTGCAAAGACTACTTTCTGTAGACCCAAATATTATGTTATCTACATATATTTGGACTAAGATAATCTTGCCTCTGGATTCCCTAAGGAATAGAGTCTTGTCTATTTTCCCCCTTGAGAATTTGTTCTCAATGAGGAAACTAGACAGGGTTTCATACCAAGCCCAAGGGGCTTGTTTTAACCCATACAAAGCCTTCTTAAGTCTATAAATATAATCAGGTTTAATAGAATCAACAAAACCTGATGGCTGCTCTACATAGACTTCTTCCTTCAGATTTCCATTCAGAAAAGCTGACTTTACATCCATTTGATATACCTTAAACCCTTGATATGTTGCATAGGCAAGGAACATCCTGATTTCCTCCAGTCTTGCTACTGGAGCAAAAGTTTGATCAAAATCAATGCCTTTTTCCTGTCTATATCCCTTTGCAACAAGTCTAGCTTTATTCTTTATAATGATTTCATTCTCATCCAACTTGTTCCTAAAGATCCACTTAGTTCCAATAATGTTGTGATCCTTGGGTTTAGGAACTAGCTCCCAGACCTTGCATATTTTGAATTGATTTAGCTCCTCTTGTATAGCCTCAATCCAATGAGGGTCTAGGATTGCTTCTTCAAACTTCTTTGGTTCCACTTGGGATAGGAAGCTAGAGTAAAGAACTGTACTTAGATTCCTGCTCCTTGTTTGCACTCCTTGTCTGGGATCTCCAATTATTTGATTGGCTGGATGATCCTTTAAGTGTCTATTTGCTGGAGGTAGCCTGTCTTCAGGTTGTACACCTTCAGTCTCTTCATTTAGCTGCACCTCTTGGTCTTCTTCACCATCAAGAGTATCTTGTACTCCCCCTGTATAGCAGCCAACATCTTCCACTTGCTGACTTGCAGAATAACCTTCTGTTAAGGTAATCTTGTCCATCTTCTCAGTTACACCTGTAGAGCTGCAAATACTACTTGGCAATTCACAGTTAATGAGTCTTGCTTCATCAAAAACTACATGTACAGACTCTTTTACAACTTGAGTAATCAAGTTATAGACCTTATAAGCCTTACTATTATTGTTGTACCCAATAAATATCCCCTCTTGGGATTTGGCAGCAAACTTGGTTAGATAAGACTTTGCATTGTTAAGTATATAACACTTGCAACCAAAGATTCTGAAATAGGATAAATTTGGTTTTCTGCCCTTCACAATCTCATAGGGGGTCTTCTTGTGGCTCTTGGTGATAGTAGCCCTATTGATCACATGACAAGCAATATTTACTGCCTCAGCCCAGAAATATTTTGGGAGAGAAGTGTCACTCAATAGGGTTCTACCAGCCTTTATTAATGTTCTATTCTTCCTTTCAGCAATACCATTTTGCTGAGGTGTTCTTGGTGAAGAAAATTCCTGAAAAATCCCAAACTCTTCACACAGTTTTGTCATACTTTCAGACTGAAATTCAGTACCATGGTCACTTCTGATTTTGACCACTGTACTGTTCAATTCATTCTGAATTTGTTTAACAAAACTATATAAGATACTTGGGGGTTCAGATTTTTATCTTAGTAAGAACACCCAGGAATATCTAGAATAGTCATCAACTACCACAAATGTGTAGACCTTCCTACCTAGGCTGTGAACTAGCATATGACCAAAAAGATCCATATGCAAGAGGTATAGACACCTCACAGAATCCTTGTTCTCAAGGCTAGGAAAGCTGGATTTGGTCTGCTTGCCTTTTTGACAAGCTAAGCATATCCCATCCTTTATACACTTAACATGAGTACCATTCCTCACTAACTCTTTACTAAAGAGTTGGCCAATTGTCTTATAGTTAAGATGAGCCAGCCTCTTGTGCCATTTAACACAATGTGAGACTCTCTCATCAGATACAAGACAAATAGGAGAAATATTGTTCTCACACACAAAGTCTAGACAATAGACATTTCTCTTTCTATATCCTGTCAAAATGATCTTTTGATCACTTGACCTTTTGATATGACAACCATTCTTGACAAATGAGATGTCATATCCTAAATCACTCAGCTGACTTATGCTAATGAGGTTATGTTTTAAACCCTTTACATAAGCCACTTGAGTAATTGTAATCAGGTTACTAGAAATGTTACCAAAGCCTTTGATGATTCCTTTTTCTGAACCACCAAAGGTAACTTTAGGACCATCCTTGATAGGTGTATAGTCCTTCAGCAACCCCCTTGTTCCAGTCATGTGTCTGGAATATCCACTGTCCAAGTACCATATAGGGGCATGGCCATTTGGACTCACCTGCAAAATAGATTACTTAACCTAAGAACCCAAATAACTCTTGGGTCCTTGGTGCAAGTTAGTCTGACTTTTAACAAAACTACCTGTAGCTCTTCTAGCAGGCAGTTTGCAACTCTTCTTGGTACTAGAATTGTACCAATAATCTAAGGCAAAGTGGCTTACCTTGCCATAACACCAGCACTCAAAGCTGTTGTACCTTTGTTTAGGTACAACCCTGACTGTTTTATCTACAACAGGCTTCTTGTTGAGTGCTGGGACTTTGCCCTTAGATTTGGACTTAACAGTCCATGCAGTTTTCTTAAATCCTAACCCAGCCTCACCCTCTTGAGGTACAAACTCATCTATCAAGGGTAACACAGACTTAGGTTTAGAAAAACTTGCAACAATATCTTTCTCCTTCTGAAGTCTAACCTCCAGATTTCTAATTTGATCATTCTTGAAATTGATTGTGCCCATTTGAATAACAGTTATGTTCTTCAATTTGGCAATCTCATTCAGTTTCTGATCAAACAACTTATCTGAATCAGCAGCAGCCAACTTAAGATTAGCAATTTCCTTAGTCAGTGTTTTGACCAGATTTTTGCTCTTCTTAAGTGCCTGCAATAAATCTCTATATTCATTTATCAACTGATGAATATCACCTTCAGACTCAGACCCATCTACATCACTTGATGCAGATGTATCTGACTCTGATTCAGTACTATAATCTGAAAGATATTGTACCTTACTTGGTCCAGGCTGATCCTGGATCTTGTCTCCTTCAGATAAAGCCATCAGTCCCTTGCACTGATTGTCTTCTTGTTCATATATAGAGTTCAGCACCTACAGGAACTCTTCTTCTTCATCTGTAGAAAATAGACCAATGTAAGCCTCAGCTTCAGATTTTGACTCTGAAGATGACTGATCTGACAAGGTCTTCTCATTCTTTGCAACAAAGGATTTCTCCTTCTTGCTCTGATGTTGACTCTTCTTCTTATCTGCAGTCTCTTTTCTTTTATCTTGACAGTCAGCTACTACATGTCCAGGCCTATTACAACAATAGCAAATAATCTTTGATGTTGTAGACTTGTTTGACTTAGACTTGCTCCTGTCTTTCCTGGATGACTTCCTCTTTTGATAGTAATCATCCTTAGGCTTAAATGTGGAAGACTTAGACTTCCACTGCTTCTTCTTCAAAAATCTGTGAAACTGCCTTGTGAAGGCAGCAAAATCTTCATCTGAATCACTGCTGTCTGAATTCTGGTTATCTGAATTTTCTGAAGCAGTATCAGCAACTATTTGAGGTGGAGATGAAGAGTTGCTTCTATACTTCCTACGGACTTCAGTCTTGAAGGCCACAGATCTTTCCTTGTGCTCCACTCTAGTAGTCTTCTCTTCCTCCTTTCTAGTCATTAACTGCATCTCATAAGATAACAATTTTCCAAATAAAGTTGGAGGAGGTATATCAGCTAGTTTGGCCACTTTCCTAATGGAACATATCTTGGTATCCTAGTCCTTAGTCAGGGATCTTAAAAACTTGTCATTCAGCTCATAGTTGCTGAATTCTCTTCCATAGGACATCAATTCATTTACTATCCTATAGAACTTCTTGTAGCATTCAGTAATGCTATCAGACTTTCCTTGCCTGAAGCTTTCATATTCCTGATTTAATAAGGACTTCCTATATTGTCTTACTTCTTCATACTCTTCCATATAGACTATCAAAGTATCCCACATTTCCTTTGAAGTCTTGCAATGAATCAAATTCTGAAAGGTAGAATCATCAATGGCACTCACTATGATGTTCTGAGCCCTCTTATCCATAGTTGCCAAGATTATTTCATCCTTGGTCATTTCTGAATAATCCTTGGGAGTTTTCTGATTTGCATCCAGAATAGATACCTTCATTGGCACATATGACCCTTCTTTGACTGTAATGTATATTCTTGGGTCAGATGCTTCCATAAAGAGTGTAACCCTCTCTTTCCATATGCCAAAAATCTCTTTTCTACAGATTGGCAATTTCATGGACCCCAGCTCTTTGTGATTCTCACTAGAACTCATTTTCTTGATTCTTGTTTATTCTGATTCTGCCTACAGGATCTTACTCAGACTATTATGTCCTTTTTGAGTAACCTCCCTCTAATACCACTTGAAAGAAATAGTGCCTAATCACCTAGAGGGGGGGGGGGGGGGGTGAATAGGTGAACTTTATCTTTTTTTAAATTTAAGGCAGAAATTCTGTACAGCAAATGCAATTCTACAACTATCACAACACAGCAACCATAGAAACAAACATACACAGAGTGCACACAGTATTTAAAGTGGTTCCCCAAGTGTTGGAACACCCTATTACTGATTTGGGCAAGGATCACTATGTCTCTTAGGAAACCTGTTTTGACCTCATTGTGTAGATCTAAAGGTCAATTAGAATTGAGTCTAAGGGTTAGTACTTAGGTTTGAAAGCTGCCCTCAAGAGCAGAGATTTCAGTTTTGGAGACCAAGTCATTTCGTCGAGCTCAGTACGACGAATCGTCGAACTCCATTCGATGATTGTTTAGCTCACTTCGACGAATCGTTGAACTCCATTCGACGATCTCTGAGCTCAACTTCGACGAATCGTCGAACTCCATTCGACGATCTTCGAGCTCAGATCGACGATCTTGACTCCAGTTTGATTCTCTATCTCTGAGCTCAGTTCGACGATAGTTGAGCTCAGATCGACGATCCCTATTTTTGTCTAAGTCCAATCTTTGAGCTCAGCTCAACGATAGTGGAGCTCAGTTCGACGTTTTTCTAAAGAGTTAGATGTTTTTCAAGATTCAAATCCAGACAGTTGTGGAATTATTGTCAGCATTTAATTCAGGATCTTGTAGCCGTTTTTCAATTATACTGGAGCAAGTTTCAAGAAATTTTCAAGGAGTGTTTTGTTGGACTTTCCTCCAGAAAACAAATGCAATTAAGGAAGTAATTAATGACAGGCTAATTGCTATCTTGGACAAAGGATCATTTCTATTCAGATGAAAGGAATAAAAGACATATTCATTCTCTACAACAAAGAATAATAACAACTTCTGCAACAACTCTTACAACAACAATTACACAAGAGAATGAGAAAGCGTTGTAGACATTCTCAGTCAAAAAATTCATACAAGAACACACATCACAAAAGGAGATCAACCAACTGAAATTTTCAGATCTCTCTTGATTCAAGTGTTCAAAGGCCATCATCATTCAAGACTCCAGACATCACATATTTCAATTGCTGCTGAAATCATCTTTTGCGGGAGATCAAATCATCTGAAGGCCTATCACCCTACTGCAAAGCTTCACTTCCTGAACAACTCAAGATCTCAGGGGGAGCTTTGACAATGAAAGATATTGTACTGAATCACCTAGAGGGGGGGGGGGTGAATAGGTGACTTAAATCTTTTTAACTTTTTAGGCAGAATTCAGATTATATCACAGAATTATAACTACTTTTTCCAAGCAATAAAACAGCAATCACAGAATATCACATGCACACAGTGAACACACAGGTTTATAGTGGTTCCCCAAGGTTTGGGTACATCCACTTTCCCCCTTCGCCTATCTAGTAGTGTACTAGATTCGGCCAAACTCCTCCACTATCTCAGATCCTCAGATCTTACACTCAGAACCCCAAAACAGGTTCCTACAGCTCAGGCGCAAGGCCCTACAACTCAGTCTTCTTCAAAGACCTACACTCAGCTTCTTCACAAAGCCTACACTCAGGCACAACAGGCCTACACTCAGCCACAACAGGCCTACACTTAGAGATATAGATCTCCTACACTCAGGCACACAGGCCCTACACTCAGCCTTTATAATTACAGGCTTACAACTCAGATCCCTAAGGATCCTACAAGAAAATAAGAATACAAAGTGTATATACCTACAACTCTGAATAGAGAGATGCGTTGATAGGTTCTTGATGAGTTCTTGAATGAACTCTGCTGAGATCAATATCACTTGGCTTTTCTTCAAAGCTTCTTGAATGTAGAACACAATAGGATTGATCTCCTCTACAACTGATCTTTGATCTCTGCAACTTAAGATTCAGAACTAGGTCTGAATCCTTCTTCACAGCCTAGTTCCAACGGCTGTCTTCTTGGTTGGAGCTCTCTCTCTCCAACTACTTAGATCTTCAGATCTTCTCAACTGATTTGTGTTAATCTGTGTTGAATCCTCAGTTCAATCATCTCTTTCTATTGACAGTATAAGCCCATTTATAGGCCTTCTTCATGGTGAGCGGCTGGTCCGGTTCCTAACTGATTTCTGACAACTCTGACAGGTGCAGTAGACCGGCTGGAATGGCAGCTGTCAAGTCATCCAGTCAGTTCTTGAAATAACTGTAACTGTCTGAAAGTGTCGAGACAATCTGTCTTTACGTGTCGACACTTATAGACCAAGTGTCGACACAAGTTGACTAAGTGTCGACACTAGCCTTCAAGGTGTCGACACAACTCCTTGTGTTGTAGAATTCACTTCTCGACACAGTTTCTTCATCATGTGTCGACACTGATATTCTGTGTCGACACAGCTTCTTGTTCTTCAGTACTTAGTTGAATTCTTGTAAGTGTCGACACAACTCCTTTGTGTCGACACATCTTCATGTGTTGAACTTGTTAAGTGTCGACACATCTTTCTTGGTGTCGACACATGCCTTCTGTGTTGATACTTGTTGTGTGTCGACACTGCTACTTGTGTCGACACATTCTTCTTCTTTTGAGACTTTGGCTGAGTGTCGACACATCTCCTTAGTGTCGACACTTGTACTTAGAATATTTTGTTGAACTTTGCTGAGTGTCGACACAACATCCTAGTGTCGACACTTTCTTCATGTGTTGAGTCTTCTGCTATGTGTCGACACATTCTCCATTGTGTCGACACTTTCTTCAAGTGTTGAGTCTTCTGCTGAGTGTCGACACATTCTTTATTATGTCGACACTTATACTTAGACTCTGCTGACTTTTGCTGAGTGTCGACACTGCCTCCAAGTGTCGACACTTTCTGATGTAGACACAGTTCCTCTAGGTGTCGACACTGCTGCTAAGTGTCGACACAGCTTCACTGGCCTTTTCTTCATTGAGTGTCGACACAGCCTTCATGTGTCGACACTTTCTGTCTGGTGTCGACTCTGCATCCCTGGTGTCGACACAATTACTCAAAGTATCGACACTGTTTGCCTGGGTGTCGACACAAGTCTTCTTAAGTGTCGACACTTTGCACCTGGGTGTCGACACATGGACTTAGAATCTTTTTAGCTTTTCCCTGCAAATACTTAACCTGCACAACTAAACTCAAAATACATCAAATACATTTTGATGTATATCATTCAGTAGGGTGAGGCTTCTTCAAATCAGGTACATTAGAACCAATGTACCCAACAATCTCCCCCTATTTGGAGAAGTCATAAACCTTAGTCAATGATATACACCATTCATAATAAAACTACAGAATGATGAAAAATAGGATTATGCAATCAGGGAAATCATAACATGTATTAAACAAACATGCATACATAGACATCATTTCCGAACAATTATGAAATAGATTTATCACACAGCACATTGTTCTAACAACTTTGTCATATTCATTTTTCAAAAGTTTACAAGGTGTTTAAAATCAAAAGATTACAATTGTAAACTGAAGAAAATTCTATTCTATTTTTGATCAGCATCTTTGATCACTATTCCCTTTCCAGACTGTATCTTGGCTTGTACAGGGGCTTCAGCATCTTCAGTATCAGCAGGCTTTTTCCCTTACAGCTCCTTCTTCTTTAGCTCTTCAGCTTTAATCTTTTGCCTCTCAAAATAATGATAAGACTTAGGAAAGTACTTGCTAGGCTCCTGGGCAGTAGGAGGTAGCTTTCCCATCTTTGCCTTTCTTCTTTGCTGTCCCTCAGGTGGGCTATACATTGATTGTATATCAGCTTGAACCATATCAAAATCTGGAGGAGGGTAGATTACTTGAGCCACTTCAGGTTGCTCCCCTCCTAGATATGCAGGATGTATCCCAGATTCTGCCACATTGTCATCATCACATAAAGGAGGATAACCTAGAGTAGCTCTGATAGAATTAGAAATCCACTTGGCATGATCAGAGCTGGCTTTGACTAACACCCTCTCCCCCTTTATGACTTCTCTTTCCATGTGATCTCTTAGATCATCCTTTTGAAATCTAATTTGTGCATTAAGATAATTAACTCCATCCTTGTAGAAAGGTTTTAACCTTTGGAGTTTTTCTGAGATCAGTTTCTGAGAATCTTGAATAGCAGATGTAACAGCAGTGATGCTCTCTTGTAAGGCTTTATCAAATTCTGCCATAGCAGTAGCATTAGAAGTAGTCAGTCCAGCAGCTATGTTCTTCATCTCTGTGACAATTGCATTGTGTGAAGCAGTTAAGTTATCATTCATTCTGATCTGGTTCTCAAGAACATATCCTTGCTTCAGTGCAATGTCATCCACTTGAGCTTTTATTTTCTCCTGATGAGTAGCTAAGTAGACTACTGCATTCCCTCCCTTGTGGAAGCAGTCAGTCATTTCCTTTTTATTTAGATTCGTCTCAAATCTTATAGACTTTATGTCCTGGGCCAGATCAAACTGTAGAGATTTTTGCCCTTCATCCACATACTTTTTAATTGCTTGCCTGTGCTCATCAAGCTTAATTTGCATAGCAACCATCAAAGCACTGTAATCTACAGTTGGTGCTGGCTGTAGTGCAGGCTGTGGTGCTATAGTTTGCAAGGCCTTCTTATAATTCTGGTTTCTTCTTTTAAATACTTGGAATTTTCTTTTCTTTGCTCTTGCAGCCTCCTCATCTTCAGAGGCTGATGTGCTTGCTATATCTACCCTCTCCTTAGGTAGCTCCTCAACTTCCTTTGTCTTCTCAGGCTCTGTCCTTGCAGGTTCTTCAACAATTACTACTTGCTCCCCCTCAATATGAGCATTCTCCCCCTCAGCAGCAACACTTTCCTTCTCAAAGTCTATCTGATCCAAGTTAAGGAAGAGATCTTCCATTGTAAATTCTTGTTGAGGAAGAGATGGAGATTCTCTTATCTCATCAGTTACTTGATGTGGTTCCACTTGATCTGCAACAGATGTGTCCTCCATGACAATATCTGTGGGTTGACTATTAATCTGAGATTGCTGATTAACATCAGATAAGTTGTCAATTATAACTTCACTCTCAATAAGTAAATCTAATTGATTGATTTCTGAGATTACCTCAAGGATAGTGTGGGTTGCTTGCTCACTCTCTAGTGGAATTGGTTCTTCCACTACTAGAGGCTCCCTTGGATAGTATCCTGGTGAATGGGGCTAGCTTGAGGTAGCTCCCCCTGCCTTTCTGCAACTTCTTGTTGAGCTGGAGACTTCCCAGCATCTCCAGTGTCTTGTTCATCAGGAGTGAAGACAACTTGCTCCTCAGAGCTGCTAGAGGACTCTTGAGCCACAGGGGCTATCTTCTTCTTCTTCTTTAGGGGTGTTACTTTATCAGGAGTAGGCATCTCCTTAGTTAAAACTCTGTCCCATCTAGAGAATATCCTCATGTCCATCTTCCTCATATGGTTGATATTAGTGCCAGCAGCTTGACTCATTACTTCTGGTATACTACCAGCCAAGTAAAGACTTAGAATTCTACCCAAATTGGGTTTCTTCAGGCTCTCCTTAATCTTCTCAAATAATACTGCAGACCAATCAGTAGTTAGTTGAAAGATAATCCTTGTCATGATGCTTAACATATAAGCTGAAATCCTGTCATGTCCTCCAGACTTGCACAAGATAACTTTGCCAACAATTTCTGAGAGGAATTTCCCCTAGCTGTTCATGCCTTTTCGATTGAATACAGATCCAATTTTCAGCTTGGAATCTAGACCACACCAAGATAATGCTTCTCTGGTCTTATAAGCAGTAACTTCATCTTCTTCCTTAGTCTTTGGTAGGTTTAGGACCTTTCTCAAACTTTTAGGTGAGACCTTCACCTTTTCTCCATGTACCCTTGACTTGATCTTGAATCCAGATTCGTCTAGGGTTGCTCCATTCAGAAACTCTAGAACTTCTTTCTTCCAAATCTTGGTTGGTTCTGACACAAGAAAATCTAACCCTGAGTTTGCGACTAGGGTTACCACATCCTTGATCTCTTGTTCTGCATCGGCAAACGCATGCCGCACTAGTTCATAGCCTTCGTTCACGTTCTCCTCGAGCTTTGGCTCCATTAGGGTTTGAAGAATTTGAATTGAGAGAAGAGAGGTGTCGACACACAAGTTTGGTCTCGAAACTTTGGTGAGCGTGTCGACAGACAATGGCGAAATTCTATTTATACCTTTCTAGGATTGAAGATGAAAGGGTGGGTTAACTAACTTATATTGTGTCGACACTGATGAATAGTGTCGACACTGACTTATAATGTCTCGACACCTATGTGTCGACACAAGTTTAGTCAACAGAATATATGTGTCGACACTTGTTTATGTGTCGACACCACTTAGCTCGACACATAGTCGAGATATTACTTCACTAATTCTGCATAAAGTCTAAGTGTCGACACCACCTTGGATGTGTCGACACCTACTTATCATGTGTCGACACTAATTTTCTGAAGTGTCGACACCAACTTCCTAGATGTGTTGACACCTTTTCACTGAAGTGTCGACACCAATTTTCTGTCTCGACACAGACAACTCTGTGTGTCGACACTATTTTACTTAGCCATTTCTGTAAACTTATTCTAAGTTTATCATACCTAGTTCAATTTTAAACCTATTGAACTTTGTTTCTTCTAAGGGCTTAGTATACATATCAGCTAGTTGATTATCCGTTTTAACATATTCCAGTAAAATATCTTCTTTTTCTACATGTTCCCTAAGAAAATGATATTTTATTTCAATATGTTTAGTTCTACTATGGGAAACAGGATTGTTTGCAATTGATATAGCACTAGTAGAATCACAAAACAGTGGTGTTCTACTTACCTGAATTCCATAATCCTCAAGCTGATGTTGTATCCATAGAAGTTGAGCACAATAACTTCCTGCAGCCACATATTCTGATTCTGCTGTGGAGATAGCCACACTTGTTTGCTTCTTGCTACTCCATGAAATCAGTCTTCCACCTAGGAATTGACAGGTTCCAGTTGTACTTTTTTTGTCTTCCTTGCAGCCTGCAAAATCTACATCTGAATAACCTGTCAGTTCAAAGTCCCCATTCCTAGGGTACCAAAGGCCTAGATAAGGAGTTCCCTTTAGATATCTCAGTATCCTTTTGACTGCTGTCAAATGAGACTCTTTAGGGCATGCTTGGTACCTAGCACAGACACATGTAACATACATGATATCTGGTCTACTTGCAGTCAAATAGAGTAGGGAGCCAACTATCCCTCTATACAAAATCTCATCTACAGGTTTCCCTGCATCATCTTTGCTAAGAGACATACTTGACCACATAGGAGTCTTCATGGTACTGGATGACTCCATACCATACTTCCTTATCAGTTCTAGGGTGAACTTAGACTGGCATATGGATAATCCATTCTCAGTCTGTCTAACTTGGAGACCCAAGAAGAACTTAAGTTCCCCCATACTACTCATCTCAAATGGTCCTTGCATTAGTTTTGCAAACGTTTTGCAAAGACTACTTTCAGTAGACCCAAATATGATGTTATCTACATATATTTGGACTAGTATTATCTTGCCTCTGGATTCCTTAAGGAATAGAGTCTTGTCTATTTTCCCCCTTGTGAATTTATTCTCAACGAGGAAACTAGACAGGGTTTCATACCATGCCCTAGGGGCTTGTTTTAACCCATACAAAGCTTTCCTAAGTCTATAGACATAATTAGGTTGAGTTGAATCAATAAAACCTGATGGCTGTTCCACATAGACTTCTTCCTTTAGATTACCATTCAAAAAGACTGACTTAACATCCATTTGGTAAACTTTAAATCCTTGATAGGTTGCATAGGCCAGGAACATCCTTATGGCTTCCAGTCTGGCTACTGGAGCAAAGGTTTGATCAAAGTCAATACCTTCTTCCTGCCTATATTCTTTAGCAACCAATCTTGCTTTGTTCTTGATAATTACTCCATGTTCATCCATCTTGTTCCTAAAGATCCACTTGGTTCCAATTATGTTGTGGTCTTTTGGTTTAGGAACAAGCTCCCAGAATTTGCATCTCTTGAACTGATTCAGCACTTCTTGCATTGCCTCAATCCAATGAGGGTCTAGGATGGCTTCTTCAAACTTCTTTGGCTCTACTTGGGATAGAAAAATGGAGTAGAGTGCTGCACTCAGATTTCTGCTTCTTGTTTGTACCCCTTGTCTTAGATCACCAATGATTTGATCTGCTGGATGATCTCTTAGATGCCTATTAGCTGGAGGCATCCTGGCTTCAGGTTGAACTTCTTCAGTTTCTTCATCTTGCTGCACTCCTTGGACTTCTTCTGCATTAGTTACATGTTGTACTCCCCCTGGACAACAACCACTATCTTCTACTTGCTGTCTTGCAGTAGGTTCTTCTTCAAAAGTGAGCTTGTCCAGCTTCTTAGTTATACCTGTCGAGCTGCATATACTACTAGACAACTCATTGTTAATAAGTCTAGTTTCATCAAATACTACATGAACTGACTCCTCTACAACTTGTGTAGACAAGTTGTAGACTCTATAAGCCTTACTGTCGTTGTTGTACCCAACAAAAATCCCCTCTTGGGACTTGGCAGCAAACTTAGTCAAGTAAGACTTTCCATTGTTAAGTATAAAGCATTTACAACCAAAGATCCTGAAGTAGGATAGGTTTGGTTTTCTGCCTTTCACAATCTCATAGGGGGTCTTATTGTGGCTTTTAGTAATGGTAGCCCTATTAATTACATGGCATGCAGTATTAACTGCCTTAGCCCAGAAATATTCTGGTAGAGATGTGTCACTTAATAGGGTCCTATCAACCTCAATCAAGGTTCTATTTTTCCTCTCAGCAATGCCATTTTGCTGAGGTGTTCTTGGTGAAGAAAACTCCTGAAATATCCCAAATTCTTCACATAGTTTTGCCATACTATCAGACTGAAATTCAGTACCATGGTCACTTCTTATCTTGACCACTGTACTGTCTAGTTCATTCTGAATTTGTTTGACAAAGCTATAGAAGATACTAGGTGTTTCAGATTTCTGTCTAAGGAAGAACACCCAGGAAAACCTTGAGTAGTCATCTACAATTACAAAGGTATAGACCTTCCTACCTAGGCTGTGAACTGGCATAGGACCAAAGAGATCCATATGCAAGAGGTATATACACCTCACAGCATCTTTGTTTTCAATGCTACTAAAGATGGATCTAGTCTGCTTGCCCTTTTGACAAGCTGAACATATTCCATCTTTAATACACTTAACGTGAGGATCATTCCTCACTAACTCTTTGCTAAAGAGTTGGCCAATTGTCTTGTAGTTAAGATGGGCTAGCCTCTTGTGCCATTTGACACAATGAGAGACTTTCTCATCAGCTACAAGACACACTGGAGAACCATTGTTCTCAACCATAATGTCTAGGCAATAGACATTTCTTTTTCTGTAACCTGTCAAAATGATCTCTTGATCATTTGACCTCCTGATATGACAACCATCTTTGACAAATGAGATGTCATATCCTAAATCACTCAATTGACTTATACTAATAAGGTTATGTTTCAAACCTTCAACATAAGCCACTTGAGTAATAGTAATATGGGTGCTAGAAATGTTACCAAAACCCTTGATGATTCCTTTTTCAGAACCACCAAAGGTGACTTTAGGACCATCCTTGATTGGTGTGAAGTCCTTTAGCAATCTCCTAGTTCCAGTCATGTGCCTGGAACATCCACTGTCCAAGTACCATATTGGGGCATGGCCACTTGGACTTACCTGCAAAACAGATTAGTTGACCTTAGAACCCAAAGAATTCTTAGGTCCTTGGTGCTGGTTAGTTTGCCTCCTAACAAAGCTACCTGCAGGTCTTCCAACAGGCAGTTTGCTACTCACTTTGGCACTTGCATTGTGCCAACAGTCCATGGCAAAGTGGCCTACCTTGCCACAGCACCCGCACTCAAACATATTGTACCTTTGCTTAGGTACATCCTTAGTTGTTTTGTTTACAGCTATCTTGTTGAGGGCTGGGGATTTGCCCTTAGACTTGGACTAAACAGTCCTAGCAGGTTTAGTAAACCTCAGTCCAGCTTTACCTTTTTGATGAACAAATTCATCAATTAAGGGTAGAACTGACTTTGGTTTAGAAAACCTAGCAATTAAATCTCTCTTCTTCTGAAGACTAATCTCCAGACTTTTGATTTGATCATTCTTAAAAGTTATAGTCCCCATCTGAATCACAGTTATGTGCTTCAGTCTGGCTATTTCATTTAGCTTTTGATCAATCATCTTCTCAAAATCAGTTGCAGCAACTTTGAGACTAGCAATTTCCTTTGCCTGACTCTTGGCTAGGGACTTGCTCTTCTTAAAAGCTTGCAACAGGACTTTATATTCTTCTATCAATTGATGAATATCCCCTTCAGACTCAGATGCACTCTCATCACTTGATGATGATGAATCTGATTCTGAACTAGCATAAGAAATTGAACTTAAAGAACAATTTTGTACCTTACTAGGTCCAGGCTGCTCCTGGATTTTGTCATCTTCTGTTAATGTCATCAGTCCTTGGCACTGATTGTCTTCTTGCTCATATATAGAGTTCATTATCTGGATGAACTCTTCTTCCTCTTTCTCAGCATACAGTCCTATGTAAGCTTCAGCTTCTGACTCAGATTCTGAAGAAGATATGTCTGACAGGCTCTTATCCTTTTTGGCAACAAAAGACCTTTCCTTCTTGCCCTTGAATTGAGTCTTTTTCTTATCATTAGACTCTTTCCTTTTCTCAGGACAGTCAGTAATAACATGTCCTTGTCTGTTACAGTAATAGCAAACAATTTTTGATAAAGTTGCTTTGCTTGACTTGGTCTTTTTCCTGTCTTTCTTTGATGACTTTTTGTTCTGATAATAGTCTTCTTTACCCTGTGAAGTAGATGGCTTTGTCCTCCACTGTTTCTTCTTTAAAAACTTCTGAAAGTGTCTTGTGAAAGCTACAAAGTCCTCATCACTTTCACTGCTCTCAGAATTTCTGCTTTCTGAATTATCTGACTCAGTCTCAGCAACCTTTGGTGTTGGAGATGGAGACTTACTTCTGTATTTTCTGGTGGCTTCTGTCTTGAATGTCACTGTCCTTTCTTTATGTTCACTTCTTGTAGACTTCTCCTCTTCTTTCCTCACCATCAACTGCATCTCATAGGATAGCAATTTTCCAAACAAAGTTGGAGGAGGAATTTCTGCTAACTTTGCCATTTCCCTTATGACACAGATCTTGGTGTCCCAATCTTTTGTTAGGGACCTCAGAAACTTATCATTAAGCTCATAATTACTGAACTCTCTTCCATAGGACATTAGCTCATTGACAATCCTATAGAACGTTTTATAGCATTCTGTTATGCTATCGGATCTACCTTGCCTGAAGCTTTCATATTCTTGGTTTAATAAGGACTTCCTGTCCTGCCTTACTTCTTCAGAACCCTCCATGTACACTATAAGAGTATCCCACATCTCCTTAGATGTCTTACAGTGTATCAAATTCTGAAAGGTAGCATCATCTATAGCACTCACAATGATATTCTGAGCCCTCTTGTCCATTGTGGCTAGAATTATCTCATCTTTTGTCATTTCAGAGAAGTCTTTAGGTGTTCTCTGATTTGCATCCAAGACTGAAACCTTCATAGGCACATATGACCCTTCCTTAACTGTGATATATATTCTAGGGTCTGAGGCTTCCATAAATAGTCTCATCCTTTCTTTCCAGATGCCAAAAATTTCTTTTCTGCAAATGGGCAACTTCATGGATCCAAGTTCCTTATGATTCTCAGTTGTACCCATGTTTCTTGATTTTCTTGATTCTGCAATTCACTAAGACTGAATCTGCCAACAGGATCTACTCAGACAGTTAAGTCCTTTTTTGAGTAACCTGGCTCTGATACCACTTGAAAGATATTGTACCTAATCATCTAGAGGGGGGGGGGGGTGAATAGGTGACTTAAATCTTTTTAACCTTTTAGGAAAAATTTAGATTATATCACGGAATTATAACTACTTTTTCCAAGCAATCAAACAGCAATCACAGAATATCACATGCACACAGTGAACACACAGGTTTATAGTGGTTCCCCAAGGTTTGGGTACATCCACTTTCCCCCTTCGCCTATCTAGTAGTGTTCTAGATTCGGCCAAACTCCTCCACTATCTCAGATCCTCAGATCTTACACTCAGAACCCCAAAACAGGTTCCTACAGCTCAGGCCCAAGGCCCTACAACTCAGTCTTCTTCAAAGACCTACACTCAGCTTCTTCACAAAGCCTACACTCAGCCACAACAGGCCTACACTCAGAGATACACATCTCCTACACTCAGGCACACATGCCCTACACTCAGCCTTTATAATTACAGGCTTACAACTCAGATCCCTAAGGATCCTACAAGAAAATAAGAATACAAAGTGTATATACCTACAACTCTTAATAGAGAGATGAGTTGATTGGTTCTTGATGAGTTCTTGAATGAACTCTGCTGAGATCAATCTCACTTGGCGTTTCTTCAAAGCTTCTTGAATGTAGAACACAATAGGATTGATCTCCTCTGCAGCTGATCTTTGATCTCTGCAACTTAAGATTCAGAACTAGGTCTGAATCCTTCTTCACAGCCTGGTTCCAACGGCTGTCTTCTTGGTTGGAGCTCTCTCTCTCCAACTACGTAGATATTCAGATCTTCTCAACTGATTTGTGTTAATCTGTGTTGAATCCTCAGTTCAATCATCTCTTTCTGTTGACAGTATAAGCCCATTTATAGGCCTTCTTCATGGTGAGCGGCTGGTCCGGTTCCTAACTGATTTCTGACAACTCTGACAGGTGCAGTAGACCGGCTGGAATGGCAGCTGTCAAGTCATCCAGTCAGTTCTTGAAATAACTGTAACTGTTTGAAAGTGTCGAGACAATCTGTCTTTAAGTGTCGACACTTATAGACCAAGTGTCGACACAAGTTGACTAAGTGTCGACACTAGCCTTCAAGGTGTCGACACAACTCCTTGTGTTGTAGAATTCACTTCTCGACACAGTTTCTTCATCATGTGTCGACACTGATATTCTATATCGACACAGCTTCTTGTTCTTCAGTACTTAGTTGAATTCTTGTAAGTGTCGACACAACTCTTTTGTGTCGACACATCTTCATGTGTTGAACTTGTTAAGTGTCGACACATCTTTCTTGGTGTCGACACATGCCTTCTGTGTTGATACTTGTTGTGTGTCGACACTGCTCCTTGTGTCGACACATTCTTCTTCTGTTGAGACTTTGGCTGAGTGTCGACACATCTCCTTAGTGTCGACACTTGTACTTAGAATATTTTGTTGAACTTTGCTGAGTGTCGACACAGCATCCTAGTGTCGACACTTTCTTCATGTGTTGAGTCTTCTGCTATGTGTCGACATATTCTCCATTGTGTCGACACTTTCTTCAAGTGTTGAGTCTTCTGTTGAGTGTCGACACATTCTTTATTATATCGACACTTATACTTAGACTCTGCTGACTTTTGCTGAGTGTCGATACTGCCTCCAAGTGTCGACACTTTCTGATGTAGACACAGTTCCTCTATGTGTCGACACTACTGCTAAGTGTCGACACAGCTTCACTGGCCTTTTCTTCATTGAGTGTCGACACAGCCTTCATGTGTCGACACTTTCTGTCTGGTGTCGACTCTGCATCCCTGGTGTCGACACAATTACTCCAATTGTCGACACTGCTTGCTTGGGTGTCGACACAAGTCTTCTTAAGTGTCGACACTTTGCTCCTGGGTGTCGACACATGGACTTAGAATCTTTTCAGCTTTTCCCTGCAAATACTTAACCTGCACAACTAAACTCAAAATACATCAAATATATTTTGATGTATATCATTGAGTAGGGTGAGGCTTCTTCAAATCAGGTACATTAGAACCAATGTACCCAACAGACAACATCCACTATCTTCTCTCTGACTGTTGACAGAGAAGATCATCTCATCCCTCTCTCTCTCTCTCTCTGCTGTAAAGAGTTTTTCAAACTCTCTTCAAAAGTTTGTGTTTGGTTTTTGAGACCTTATCAAAACTCAGTGGTGGTAAGACACCTGATCAAAAAATCTGGTTTGATTTTTGAGCACCTTATCAAAAGCTCATTGGTGCCCAGGACAGCTGATCAACTCATCCTGCTGTGGATTCCTACCTAGGGTGGTAGAAGAGTGGATGTACCCAGGTTGATTGGGGAACCACTATAGCTCCTTGTGTCATCTGGTTGCTTGTCTTTCTTTTTATTTCTGGCTGTGATTTGTGATTAGATTGCTTTGTAGATTGTGATTGCTTTGTGACTATTCTGTGTTTAGATTTACTGTTTATTATTAGCTTCCCTGTTCACTTCGGAATACAACAACAGTTGTAAAAAGTTTTTAGTAAGCACCATACTCTATTCACCCCCCTCTAGAGTATATCAGATCTAACTTGCACTTTCAATTGGTATCAGAGCCAGGTTGGTTAAAAATACCACATCTCAGTGGTTACACAGGCTAACACCTGAACCCAAAGATCCCTCCAGTTAGATCTGCTTGTTTTAAGTTTGTTATTAGAATTATTTCCTCACAAAACATGGCCCAAAACAAAGATTATGCTAACACCAGACCTCCAGTGTGCAATCTATCTAAGTTTGCACTTTGGAAGGCAAGGATTAGACTGTACACGAACTCTATTAATGAGGACATTTTTAATTCTATTTTGACAGTGTGTCCAAGACCTCCAGAGAACACAAGTACAAGTGCTGTTCCACCTCCATCAGGAACAGATGCAGAGATAAAGAAATGGAAAGTTGCAGATGCAAAAGCTATGAACATTCTAGCCCAGACTATGTCTGATGAGATATTCCAAAAAGTAGCTGAATGCAACTCAGCAAAGGACATCTGGGACAAGCTATCTGAAATAGTCTCAGGATCAGCTGATGAGAGAAAAGACAGAAGATCTCACCTCATAACCCAATATGAGAACTTCAAGAAAGGAGAAGCTGAGTCAGTAGCAGAAATGTATAATAGACTCAGCCTGATAGTCAATGAACTAAAGACTTTGGACAAAGAGATCTCATTGACTGAGCTAAATGACAAAATCCTAATGTGCTTCCCAAGCACTTGGGACTCAAGGATCTGGCCAATCAAGGATGCCAGAAGTCTCAATGAGATCACAACAGAAGCTCTCTTGGGCAAGCTCAAGTCTTATGAGCTGCTCATTAAGAATAGAGAAGAAGAGCAGAAGACTGCCTCACTAGCCACAAGAAAGGAGAAATGAATAGCTTTCAAAGCCATTGAAGATCAGCCTGAAGACAAAATCCCAGGCAATGATGAGCTGCTTAGTCTACTGTCCAAACGATTTTACAAAATGGCCAGAAAGGACTTCAGGAAAAGATCATGCAAAGAGCATGACAAGCCAAGGTATGATAAATCAAATAACAAAGAGATTATCTATTTGCAGGAAACCAGACCACATTGTGCCCGACTGTCCAGAAAACAAAAACAAGGACAGAAAAGACGGGAAAGAAAGAAGAAAAGAAAAGGACTTCAAGAAGAATAGCAATGGCAAACCCTCCTCCAGCAAGAGCAAACATACAAGGAAGGGATTTGTTGCTAAAACTTGGAGTGAGACAGAAGAAGAATCAGAAACTTCTTCCAGCTCAAGTGATGATGAGGATGATGCTAAAGAGAAGGAATTCTGCATGATGGCTATCAATGCCTCACAACACAATTCTGATGCAGAAGAGTCTGAATCTGAATCAGAGACTCAACCTGAAGAAGACCAGGTAATAGACTCATTTGATTTCAATTCTGAGGACTTTAAGTATGAATTTAAAGCACTATGTTTAGACTTATTAAAATCTGAGAAGGAAATCATTTCTCTCAGAAATCAATTGTATGAACACAGTACCTTAAAGTCAGAAAACCTCAAACTCTTTGAGGAGTTGGAGTGCTGTAGGGAGCAGATAGCTTCACTAAAAAGTGAGCTATCAGAATCCAAAACGCTTGAAGAATCCCTTAATGGGAGAAGCATCAAGCTAATGGACATCACAAGCACAGTGAACTCTAGATTCAATAGTACACTGGGCTTGGGTGCTTCATCCAGCCAACCTATAGTTCTAACAACCCCAATTAAATTTATCTCTGATAAAGGGAAGGGAGTTGTAGAGGTAGCTAGGAAAAATTCTGACTTACCCAAGAAAACCAAGGTTCAACAAAAATCGTCGAACGGAGCTAGACGATCGTCGAATGGAGATCAACGATCTCAGGCAAAATCGTCGAACTCAAGTCGACGATCTCTAAACCCTGAACTCTGCCACAGTCGATCGTCGAACGGAGCTCGACGATCTGACCCAAGATCGTCGAACTCAGCTCCACGATCGTCGAGCAGAGATCAGAGCTTTTAAAACCTTTTCAAGGGTAAATCAAAATCCAAACCTAGGGGTCCTTCATCCCAAAGCTTTAACCCTTATACTGAATGGATAATACCTCCAAGGAGATACCATCCTGAAGGTTATAAGAGTCAACCAGGGATGTCATTTATTTCTGAATTTAAAGGTTATCAACCTAGGCCCAAGGTAAACTTGGTCAAAAACAAGTAAATTGCTTTATGTGTAGGTGAAGACCTATGCAACATAAAACCAGCAATGATATTTGGATAGTGGGTGCTCCAAGCACATGACAGGGAGCAAGGACAACTTCACATCCTTAAAGCCAAGCTTGGACCCAAAGTCATATTTGGTGATTCAAACTTTGGACTGATAAAAGGATATGGTGCAGTTCAGATTGGCACAGTCACATTCAAGAAAGTAGCATATGCGGAAGGACTGAAGCACAACTTGATCAGCATCAGTCAGCTATGTGATGAAGGCTACCAGGTGACTTTCAGCAAATCCTTATGCAAGATCAAATCAGAGGACAACACAACTGTGTTGACAGGTAAAAGGAAAGGTAACATCTACTTAGTAGACTTTCTTTCAACAGAAGTAGATATTTGCCTGTTTAATTCAGTTTGTAGACCTAATGAGTTATGGCATAAGAGACTAGGGCATATAAACCTTAGAACCATTGCTAGGCTATCCAAGGACAACATTGTTAGAGGACTACCTTCTGGCCCCTACAAGAAGGAAGGACTCTGCAGGGCTTGTCAATTAGGCAAGCAAACCAAAAATAGTTTCAAGTCACTTAATAAGAGTGTTTCACCTAGGATTTTGTATCTATTACACATGGATATTTTTGGACCCATTACAGTACAAAGCTTAGGAGGGAAATCTTACACTTTAGTGGTTGTAGATGACTTCTCTAGATTCACATGGGTGTTCTTTCTGAGGAAGAAGTCTGATAACTTTAAGTGTTTGACAGAGTTTCTCAAATGCATACAGACTGAGTTCAATACTCACATTGCCCTGATCAGAAGTGATCATGGGACAGAGTTTGATTCTCTTCTTATGCAAGAGTTCTGTTAGAGTGAAGGGATTAGACACACTTCCTCAGCTCCTAGAACTCCTCAACAAAATGGGGTAGCTGAAAGGAAAAATAGAACCCTTATTGAATCTGCCACTACATTGTTGTCAGATGCTCACCTTCCTCTATCCTTTTGGGTAGAGGCAGTGAACACCTCCAGCTATTTATTGAATAGAATTTTAATACATAAACTGAAGGGCAAGACTCCCTATGAATTACTCAAAGCGAAGAAACCTAAAGTAGACTATTTTAGAATTTTTGGTTGTATCTGTTATATTCATAATAATGACAAGAAATATTTAGTAAAATTTCAAGCTAAAGCTGATGAAGGAGTGTTTTTGGGATACTCCATGATCAGTAAGGCTTATAGGGTATATAATAAATCAACTCTCAAAATTGAAGAATCTGTTCATATATATTTTGATGAAACTAACATGTCTTTCAAGGAGAAGAATACTTCTACCATAGAACCTTTACATGTACACTCTCTTGCAGAAGACTTGAACAGGTTACAAATCATTCAAAAAGAGGAAAGCAGTGAAGATGAAGAAGACATTCAACATCTTCAAGAGAAACTTCTTGAAGAGCCAGTTGTTGTACCACCAGAGGAAACAACGACACAGGTTGGTGAACAATCAACACCCCCTGTTGATTTAGTAACATCAAGAGACCATCCAATTTCCCAAGTGATTGGAGACATTTCAGCTGGTGTGCAAACCAGAAATCAGGTCAACCAAAACTTGATGCACACTTGCTTTCTTTCTCAAATTGAACCTCAATCCATTCAAGATGCTGAGCAAGATCCACACTGGATCATTGCAATGCAAGAAGAGTTGCATCAATTTGAAAGGAACAAAGTTTGGGAACTAGTACCAAGGCCTAAGGATCACTCCATTGTTGGAACAAAGTGGGTGTTCAGAAACAAATTGGATAATCAAGGAGTAATTGTAAGGAACAAGGAAAGGCTAGTTGCTCAAGGGTACTCTCAAGAAGAAGTAATAGATTATGACCAGACTTTTGCACCAGTTGCAAGGTTGGAGGCTATAATAATCTTCTTAGCATATGCAGCACACAAAGGTTTCAAAGTATACCAGATGGATGTAAAGAGTGCTTTTCTCAATGGAGATATCAAAGAAGAAGTCTATGTTAGACACCTCCAGGTTTTATCTCTTCAACTCATCCTGATTATGTTTTCAATTTGCATAAAGCATTATATGGTCTAAAGCAAGCTCCTAGAGCATGGTATGAGACTCTAGCATGCTTTCTTCTGAAAAATGAGTTTATAAGGGGTAGAGTAGACCAAACTCTTTTTGTTAGAACCCATAAGTCTCATACCCTACTAGTACAAATCTATGTAGTTGATATTATCTTTGGTTCTACTGATTCAAATTTGTGCAGATGTTTCTCCAATCTAATGCATTCTAAATTTGAAATGAGTAGCATGGGTGAGCTATCCTTCTTTCTAGGATTGCAAATCAAGCAACATGCTGAAGGCATATTTATTTCTCAAACCAAGTATGCAAAAGAATTGGTTAAGAAATTTGGTATGTCTGAAGCATCATGCATGAAAACACCTATACCTACTAATGCTGTATTGGATGCTGATGAACATGAGAAACCTGTTGATCAGACAACATATAGAGCAATGATTGGCTCTTTATTGTACCGTACAGCTAGTAGACCTGACATAATGTTTGCTACATGCATATGTGCTAGATTCCAAGTGAGCCCTAGATAGTCACACCTAACCTTAGTAAAAAGGATTCTCAGGTATGTAAAAAGTTGTCCAAATCTAGGTCTCTGGTATCCAAAAGATTCAGCATTTGACTTAACTGGATTTTCTGATGCTGATTATGCTGGATGCAGAATAGACAGGAAAAGCACCAGTGGAACTTGTCAGTTTATTGGTGACAGACTTGTCTCCTGGTTTTGCAAGAAACAAACATCTGTGTCAACTTCAACTGCTGAAGCTGAATATATGGCTGCAGGTAGTTGTTGTTCACAAATCTTGTGGATTCAAAACCAACTCCTAGACTATGGCTACAAGTTAGAGAAGTCAAAAATATTTTGTGATAATACCAGTGCTATTTCTATAGCCCAAAATCCGGTCCTCCATAGTAGGACAAAACACATAGAAATTAGGCATCACTTTCTAAGGGATAATGTTGAGAAAAATAAAATTGAACTTCAATATATCCCAACTGATTTGCAAAGGGGAGATATTTTCACCAAACCTTTGGATGAAAATAAACACACCTTCTTCCTGAATCAGTTAGGAATGTTAGATGGAGGAAGTCTAAAATAAGATCCAAGATTTTAAAACTCTAAAAATTGACCAAGACTAGGCAAACTTCTTGATTTTTCTAGTGTATAAGAGTGTTTCTGATCTTTGAACTGCGCTCGACGATTTTCCCCCGATCGTCGAACAGAGATCGACGACTTCCGAAATCGTCGACAAGAGTTCAGCGCCTCTCAGATAGTGCTAAACTATCTTTCTCAGGTCAGCGATCGTCGTGCGGAGCTCGACGACTTTGTTTTCTGAACGATCGTCGAACGGAGCTCGATGCTCTCCAATATCGTCGAACGGAGATCGACGCTATTGATGACCTTTCAGTTTCCTTTAGAAGCCCAGATCGTCGAACAGAGTTCAACGATCTTTCCTTTTCTGCGTCGAACCCTAATATAAAACTCTTTTTTTCGCCGTCGTTCTCCCTTGCGCTTTCATACTTTCTGCAAAACTTCTCTACATTTGGTCGTTTGTTTGTTAGTTTTTGCAGGAATCAATGGCCGTCTCAGTTGCAATCCTGGGCGCGATGAAATTTGATGCAGGTTTTGAAATAGACATGGACTCATTCAATAACATCGATCAAATTTTCCAGGACTTTCTGAACCTTTTAAAGGAACAACAGCTAGTTACAATAATGACTACCAGGATAAAATTAGCTGCAGATGAGATCAAAGAATGGGTGTATACTGCCCATAACTTGGATCAAAATACAGTGATTGGAACAGTTTCCGGAACACAGGTATCCCTAACACCGGCTGCTTTGATAGAGATTTTTCAATTGAAATTTGGAGAAGACTCTGTTGAACTTTCTGGAGAGGATTTTTCTGCGATGCTTGAAAGGATGGGTCATTCAGATGCAAACCCTAGCAAGCTGCTGAAGAAAAATCTATCTGTGGAGTACAGATTCTTAGCTGATGTGGTTGGAAAGGTACTGTTGGCCAAACACTCAGCCCATGATACTATATCTAGGTATCAGCTCTGCTTGATGGGTGCTCTTGTGGATAAGAAATAATTGAACTGTGGAGATGTCTTATTTGACCTAATTAAGAAGAAAATCAACAAAAAATTTGTTAATTTTGGAAGGATATTAGGGCTGTTTCTTCAAAACAGATGCCCTGCCCTGCTAGTTTCAAATGGGATGCACATCAATGCTTCAAAGAGGCTCACCTGTGCCCTGTTTGGAAAATGGGATAGGAAAATAGTGAAACCCAACATGCCCTCTGCATCTACTACTTCAGGTACAAGGACTGCTGCATTCACTTCCCCTCAAGTCTCTGCCCCTGCAGAAGACTTGCCTGTTTCTTCTCCTCCTCCTCCATGTAACACCCCAGTTTTGCAAGAGGGTCAGTCTGCAGTTCTGGAAATTTTTGGGTTTCTGGCAGGAGGCACACGGCCTGCGACACGGGCGTGTCGCAGGGCGTGTCGAGGCCGCGTCGATACTCGGCCCAAGTGTCGACACTTTCGCTCGACAATGTGTCGAGAGTAGGGCACACGGCCTGCGACACGGGCGTGTCGCAGGGCGTGTCGAGGCCGTGTCGACACTCGGCCCAAGTGTCGACACTTTCGCTCGACAATGTGTCGAGAGTAGGGCACACGGCCTGCGACACGGGCGTGTCGCAGGGCGTGTCGAGGCCGTGTTGACACTTGGCCCAAGTGTCGACACTTTTCGCTCGACGTGTGTCGAGACTGGGGTACACGGCCTGTGACACAGGCGTGTCACAGGGCGTGTCCCGCTTGGTCGACGATCTTTGCTCGACGTTTTTCCGCGGTGTCGACACAAAGCCTGTCGACGGGTGCCGAGACTTGGCACACGGCTTGGGACACGGGCGTGTCCCCGGCCGTGTCACCTCTCGGGTTGGTTTCGGGGCCGTGACGATGGAGGCACACGGCTGGCCACACGGCCGTGTCACTGGGGACACGGGCGTGTCGGGTTGAACACGGGCGTGTCGGATGCCCGTGTGCTGTTCCAAGAGCGTCGATTTGAGACGGCGAATGGGGCACACGGCCCTGGACACGGGCGTGTGCCAGGCCGTGTTCGGCCCAGGTCTTTTATTTTCCAGGCGGATCGTGGCCTTTCTTTCCCAGATTTTAGGATCTGACGGTTCAGGACTGTTCTTGGGGAGTTAAGTCCGAGAATAGGGTTGAAAACCCTCATTCTTCTCCAAGCTTTCTCTTACTAAAGAT
The DNA here is from genome assembly GCA_039583875.1 of Platanthera guangdongensis. Classification (NCBI taxonomy): domain Eukaryota; kingdom Viridiplantae; phylum Streptophyta; class Magnoliopsida; order Asparagales; family Orchidaceae; genus Platanthera; species Platanthera guangdongensis. Next base: position 58,318,368 of record CM077158.1, read on the forward strand.
CTAGAGAGAAGTGAGAACAAGGAAGAAGGAGAAGGAGAGTTTGGGCTATAGGAGGAGTTTCGGTGCTCCAAATCGCGAGCCGAGCCCGAATCCGTGAAGCTTAGATCGTTGCGAAGATTTCCATCCGGCCATTTTGCCATGGCAAGGAAGAGAAGTCGGAAGGTAACAACACCTCTCCTCTCGGTATTAGGATGCATGTCTTAGCATCATTTATTTTTCTTTCTTTCTAGTTTTTGGGCACCAAACTCTCAAATGAGAGGGGTTTTGGTTTGCCAAGGTTCAAGAGGAACCTCCGGGTTGATTGAGTCCGTCCCCGACATATTTTTGCATTAGAGATCCGCTCCGTTAGTGGATTAGGCATGGTGGGTGAAGCCGTTGTCGCGACCGTTAGTCCGACTTGGTGATGTTGCATAAAAACGCTAAGGATTCGTAGAGATTCCGTTGCGGCAAGATGTCGTTTGTGACGTGGTGATGTTTTCCCCTTTTTCTCAAGTGAGTACGTGTAGTCGGAACCGGACAAGGTTAGCTCCTCGCGGCAGTAGATGTTTTTCCTTGGTGGACAAGGTTAGCTCGGCGCGAGTTGGAGATGTTTTCCTTGGTGCGCGGAAACGCTGCAGTACAAATGAGGGACTAGGGTCGATTTGTCTTGGTTTATGTTGTACCAAGGCGTGGCTAGGTCTCCGTGGTCGGCTGGCTATCCCGTGACGCTCACGTCATGTGTGGAGAGTGTCCCGGCGAGACTAGTCCCCTTCTGTGTGACTGACGAGAATGCCAAGCATGTGGACAAACCCGGGAAATGAGGCTATGAGCGGGTGGGGTCCGGCAAGGCTTCTTAGAATCGGTCAGTTTTGTGTTTGTTGGAATCCTGACATGAGACGTCAGAGCTTGTAGGCAAGCCCGGGGTTTGAGACCTTGAGCGGGTGGGGCCTTGACAAGAATTCTATGAGGCGGCCTGTGAGCCGTTGGGTGAAATGGTGACCCCTTTGTTTGCGGCTTTATGCCAATGGGGAATCAATGAGAACCCATATGATGTGTTGATGTGCTAGATGCATACGAGTTAGGGTGCTTTGGGTGAAACCCGGGTTATTGCATACATGATTGCATAAGTAGGCACTTTTTATATTATGCTTAACCAGTAGAGAACATGTATGATGTATGTGACATCCAAGCCTGTTTTCCATAGTTGCTTTTCTTGCTTATGATTATTGCCTACGAAGTGCTAACTTGCAGGTTGGAGGGGTACCCCGGGGTCCGTTAGGGGCGGCCGGGAGGAGATGTGTTGTTGCACAGTTTGAGGTCAGCCTTTGCTGACCCACATTACTAATAAATTTTCAGGGCAAGGATCGCATGCAGGAGCTAGCTCGCCGGCCAGAATGGCCTAAGCCTCATGAAGTGTTTTTCTCTTTTTGTAGCCCTACTTATGAGTTGTTATGTTTGAGACTCTTGTTGTCCGGCTTGCATGCCGAGGTAGACTAGGAGTGCTGAGCACATTCATGATTGATGTATTATTCTCTTTTGGACATTTGATGTAAGGCCTTAAGGCCATTTGTTTTACTCTTTAGTGGTGGATAACTTCTAGTCCTGTTCTGTTTCCGCTGTGTTGTGCAAAGAGTTTTGAGTGTGGGTAGCTATATCAACTTTAATACTAAAGCTGTGGCGTCCGTATGTTGTGGGGCCCCGGCCCGACCCATATTATACGTTCATTACAGGGGAGGTGTTACAATTTGGTATCAGAGGCCAGGTTAGATTCAAGGTCAAAGCGTAGAGAAGTTATCCACATAAGAGTAACGCGGGACCATGAGTGTCTTTATGTTTAAGTCTTGAGATTTGAGACTGAATCCTTGTTTCTTGTTTCTTGAAGAGTGCAAGCAACGAGGCGGGAACGTCGAGAGCAAGAGAAGAGCTTTCGGCGAGCAGTGCTACTGCTCCAGGTATTTTGGGCACGGGCGTAAACCCGGCCGACTTCTGTCGCATGCTTGCAGAAGCGATGGTGGCATCTCAGGCTGCAGCAGCAGCTCAGGTGGCAACCCCTGCCACACCGGACACGGTGACTGCCGTGCTAGGCGGAGAGGCCAGGCGAGTGGAGCCTTTGGCGAAAAGGGCGGTGGTCGGACATGGAGACCGACACATGAAGTACTTCCTGAGTTTCCATCCCCCGTCATTCAAGGGAATTGGTACGCCAATGGATGCGGAGGACTGGTGGGTTCGAATTCGAGAGCTTCTAAGGGCGGCATAGACGCCAGAGGAAAAGAAAGCTGAGTATGCGGCTTTCATGTTGGAAGGAGATGCCAAGTTATGGTGGGTGAGCCATAGCGGCCTCCAGTTCCCAGGACGCACTCCGTCGGTGGAAGAGTTTGGGGATGCTTTCCTAAAGAGGTATATTCCAGTTTATACACGTTTGGCCCTTCAGAGGCAGTTTCTGCATTTAATGCAGCGAGATAAGACAGTAGATGAGTACGTGCAGGAGTTCACCCGGTTGGGTCGTTATGCGGGAACGACTATGGCAGATGACGTAGAGAGGGATAACCTCTTCTACCAGGGTCTGAGGGAGAATTTGAGACAACCCCTCATCTCCATGAAGAGAGACAGATTCAATAAACTAGTTGAGGCTGCCAGGATTTTGGAAAGTGATTTGGAGCGAACCCAACGCCGTAAGGGTTTTACTCCCAAGCAAGGGGAAGGGAAGCCTTCCCAATCTCATGGAAAGTCTGAAGGGAGTAGGTGGAGGAAGAAGCCTCACACTTCCAGATCTGGTGAGAAGAGCAATTGGACGCCTGGGGGTTCTCATTCTAGGGGACCGCCGACGTGCTACAACTGCGGTAAGGTGGGGCACATAGCTTGTGTTTGTCCCCAAGGAGGAGCGGGGCAAGAGGCAAAGCAGGAGCAGGCTGTGCGCTCCGGCCCCAGTGCTGCAGAGAAAGGAAAGATGGCGGAGTCGAGCGCTTCTCGGTTCCAACCGGTGCAACCAAGGGCCTACAACCTTGGACAGCAGGAAGCGATCCGCCAGACTGATGTGGTGACAGGTATGAAGAAAATTTAAGTTTAAATTTTGTGGTTCATCCTTTTAAACTTTTGTGTGATGTCTATGTTGTAGGCTTCGTGTTAGTTTCCGGATACCCCGCTAGGGTATTGTTTGATACGGGAGCATCGCACTCCTTTCTTGCGGAGAGCTTCATCCGGAGAATAGGAGTTGAGTCTTTCTCGGCGGACGCGGAGTTGAAAGTGCGTATGCCCAATGGGTCATCCATGACCACCGGGGTCAAAGGGCGCATCTGTTGGGAGCTAGACGGAGTTGACTTTGTTTTGGTAGCGGCAATTTTTCCATTGGTGGAGTTCGATGTCATCTTGGGCATGGACTGGCTCGCAGAGCAGCGCGCTAGTATTGATTGTCTTTCTAAGGTGGTGACCTTAAGGAGAAAAGGGCAGACAGAAGTCAAATTTGAGGGCCTTTGTGGAGTGGCCTGTTCCCTGATTTCGGCCATGCAGTTGGTGCGGGCGGTTAACCAGGGTGGTGTAGCGCTTGTAGTGTTATTGGAGGTTCGTCTCTCCCAGCTGTCTATTGATTAAGTGCCCGTAGTGGCAGAGTTCAAGGATGTGTTTTCGGAAGAACTTCCTGGAGCGCCTCCTCGGAGGGAGATCGATTTCTCGATCGAGTTAGTGCCGGAGGCTAGGCCGGTGTCACGTCCTCCGTTTAGGATGGCACCAAAGGAGTTGGCTGAACTTAAAGTACAGTTGCAGGAATTATTGGAGCAAGGGTATATTAGACCCAGTTCTTCACCGTGGAGTGCGCCGGTGTTGTTTGTAAAGAAGAAAGACGGTAGCATGCGGCTATGCATTGACTACCGAGAGCTGAATAAATTGACCGTCAAGAATAAATATCTGATTCCTCTGATAGATGACTTGTTTGACCAATTGGTAGGGTCAGTGTTGTATTCAAAATTGGACTTGAAGTCAGGCTATTATCAGTTGCGAATTCGGGATGAGGACATACCCAAGACTGCCTTTGGTACAAGGTATGGACACTTTGAGTTTACGGTGATGCCGTTCGGGCTGACGAACGCACCATCTGTGTTCATGGATCTTATGAATCGGGTATTTCGGGAATACTTGGATTCTTTTGTGGTTGTCTTCATTGACGACATTTTGGTGTATTCCAAATCGCAAGTGGAGCATGAGACCCACTTGAGAATGGTTCTGCAAGTGTTGAGGGAGAATGAGTTGTATGCAAAATTCTCCAAATGCGAGTTCTGGTTGGAGAAAGTGACATTTTTGGGTCACGTGATTAGCGGGGAAGGGGTGGCAGTGGACCCAACAAAAGTTGAAGCCATTAGAGATTGGCCGGTCTTGAGGACCGTGGCGGAGGTCCGAAGTTTTCTTGGGCTAGCCGGGTATTACAGAAGGTTCGTGGAGAATTTTTCGCGGATAGCTCTACCCCTCACCTCACTCACACGTAAAGATCATAAGTTTGTGTGGACTCAAGAGTGTAGTCAAGCATTTGAGGCACTGAAGGAGAGACTAATGGCGGCTCCAATCCTAAGTCTACCGCAAGGGACCGAGGGATTTCAGATTTTCAGTGACGCATCGGGATGCGGCTTGGGTTGCGTTTTGGTGCAACATGGGAAGGTGATAGCTTTTGGGTCTAGACAGTTGAAGCCTCATGAGAGGAATTACCCCGTCCACGACTTGGAGTTGGCGGCGGTAATTTTTGCGTTGAAAATATGGCGGCATTATGTTTATGGTGCAAAGGTGGAGATCTTCACGGATCACAAAAGCTTGAAGTATCTCTTGGATCAAAAGGACTTGAACATGCGACAACGCAGGTGGGTTGAGTTTCTTGGAGACTATGAAGTGGCAATTCAGTATACGCCAGGTAAAGCCAATGTGGTGGCTGATGCCTTGAGTAGGAAGTACTCGGGACAAGGGAATTGGATCGAAGCTCATGATGAGCGGTTGGTGCGGGAATGTGAGTCCCTTGGTTTGGAATGTGTTGTAAGAGGCGAGTCCAGCGAGGCTCAGTTGAACTGGATTGAGGTGCAGAACGACTTGTCCGATTGCATTCGGGAAGCGACTCGGTTGGATGTGGAGTTTCAACCTTTTGTGTTGGAGGCTCAAACGGGCGAGAGCAGCGCTTGGGAGATGATCGATGGGATTCTGAGGAAGGACGGAAGGGTTTGTATACCGCAGTTCGGCAAACTCCGTGAGGAGTTGATGTTTGAGGCTCACTTCACAAAGTACTCCATTCACCCGGGCAGTACAAAGATGTACTTGTATATGAAGAAATCCTTTTGGTGGCCGGGGCTGAAGCGGGACGTAGCTTTATACGTGAATCGTTGCCAAACTTGTGCCTTGGTGAAGGCCGAATGTCAGAAGTCGGGCGGGTTCCTGAAGCCCCTTCCAATCCCTGAATGGAAATTTGATGACATCTCCATGGACTTTGTGCATGGTTTACCTAGATCGCAGCAGGGTAATGATGCTATTTGGGTGATCGTAGATCGCCTAACCAAGGTGGCTCACTTTATCCCAAACCGGAAAGAGGACAGCGTGGAGAAGCTGATGGAGTTGTATGTTCGCAACATTGTGTGACTGCATGGAATTCCTAAGAGCATAGTCAGTGATCGAGATGGACGGTTTAAGTCCAAGGACTGGAGATTGGTTCAGAAGAGCTTGGGCACGAAGCTAAAGTTCAGTACGGCATTCCATCCTCAAACTGATGGACAAACGGAGAGAACGAACCGTACCATGGAGGATATGCTGAGAATGTGTGTTCTTGACTTCGACAAAAAGTGGGAGGATCACCTCTTCATGGTGGAATTCGCGTACAACAACGGTTTTAAAGCGAGTATAAAAATGGCGCCATACGAAGCCTTGTATGGGAGGCGGTGTCGAACACCAATGTCTTGGGCAGAGGAGGGAGACACCAAAATTTTGGGAAAAGAGGTGGTAGTGGACGCTTGTGAGTTGGTACGGACCATTCAAGAGCGTATGAAGGTGGCGCAAGACCGACAAGCAAAATACTTTAATGCTCGTCACCGGAAGTTGGAATTTGCGGTAGGTGATTGAGTCTATTTGAAGATCAAACCGTTCAAAGGCGTCTCACGGATTCGCCGACTCAAGAAGTTGAGTCCAAGGTTTTTGGGCCCTTTTGAAGTTATTGAACGGGTGGGAGAAGCAGCTTATCGGTTGGCGTTGTCCGCGGAGCTGAGTGGGTTGCATGACGTATTTCACGTCTCCGTTTTGAGGAAAGCCTTGGTGGAGGCTAGCGTGGTGATTGAGCCGGCATCGGTGCCGATTGAGGAAGACTTGAGGATGCGAGTCCTCCCAATTGCTATAGAGGATTCGGAGACTCGGCAGTTGCGGAGTAAAGAAGTTAAACTCGTGAAAGTTCGTTGGGACAACTGCGGTCGTGAGGAGTTCTCTTGGGAGCGAGAACAGGCCATGCTAGAAGATTATCCGGAACTCTTCATGTCAGGTATAATTTAAGTTTTGTACCCTTTTGATCTGAAATTTCGGGACGAAATTCTGTTAAGTGGGGGAGAGTTGTAACACCCCAGTTTTGCAAGAGGGTTAGTCTACAGTTCTGGAAATTTTTGGGTTTCTGGCAGGAGGCACACGGCCTGCGACACGGGCGTGTCGCAGGGCGTGTCGAGGCCGTGTCGACACTCGGCCCAAGTGTCGACACTTTCGCTCGACAATGTGTCAAGAGTAGGGCACACAGCCTGCGACACGGGCGTGTCGCAGGGCGTGTCGAGGCCGTGTCGACACTCAGCCCAAGTGTCGACACTTTTCGCTCGACATGTGTCGAGACTGGGGTACACGGCCTGTGACACGGGCGTGTCACAGGGCGTGTCCCGCATGGTCGACGATCTTCGCTCGACGTTTTTCCGCGGTGTCGACACAAAGCCTGTCGACGGGTGCCGAGACTTGGCACACGGCTTGGGACACGGGCGTGTCCCCGGTCGTGTCACCTCTCGGGTTGGTTTCGGGGCCGTGACGATGGAGGCACACGGCTGGCCACACGGCCGTGTCACTGGGGACACGGGCGTGTCGGGTTGAACACGGGCATGTCGGATGCCCGTGTGCTGTTCCAGGCGCGTCGATTTGAGACGGCGAATGGGGCACACGGCCCTGGACACGGGTGTGTGCCAGGCCGTGTTCGGCCCAGGTCTTTTATTTTCCAGGCGAATCGTGGCCTTTCTTTCCCAGATTTTAGGATCTGTCGGTTCAGGACTGTTCTTAGGGAGTTAAGTCCGAGAATAGGGTTGAAAACCCTCATTCTTCTCCAAGCTTTCTCTTACTAAAGATCTAGAGAGAAGTGAGAACAAGGAAGAAGGAGAAGGAGAGTTTGGGCTGTAGGAGGAGTTTCGGTGCTCCAAATCGCGAGCCGAGTCCGAATCCGTGAAGCTTAGATCGTTGCGAAGATTTCCATCCGGCCATTTTGCCATGGCAAGGAAGAGGAGTCGGAAGGTAACAACACCTCTCCTCTCGGTCTTAGGATGAATGTCTTAGCATCATTTATTTTTTTTTCTTTCTAGTTTTTGGGCACCAAACTCTCAAATGAGAGGGGTTTTGGTTTGCCAAGGTTTAAGAGGAACCTCCGGGTTGATTGAGTCCGTCCCCGACATATTTTTGCATTAGAGATCCGCTCCGTTAGTGGATTAGGCATGGTGGGTGAAGCCGTTGTCGCGACCGTTAGTCCGACTCGGTGATGTTGCATAAAAACGCTAAGGATTCGTAGAGATTACGTTACGGCAAGATGCCGTTTGTGATGTGGTGATGTTTTCCCCTTTTTTCTCAAGTGAGTACGTGTAGTCGGAACCGGTCAAGGTTAGCTCCTCGCGGCAGTAGATGTTTTTCCTTGGTGGACAAGGTTAGCTCCGCGCGAGTTGGAGATGTTTTCCTTGGTGCGCGGAAACGCTGCAGTACAAATGAGGGACTAGGGTGGATTTGTCTTGGTTTATGTTGTGCCAAGGCGTGGCTAGGTCTCCGTGGTCGGCTGGCTATCCCGTGACGCTCACGTCATGTGTGGAGAGTGTCCCGGCGAGACTAGTCCCCTTCTGTGTGACTGACGAGAATGCCAAGCATGGGGACAAACCCGGGCAATGAGGCCATGAGCGGGTGGGGTCCGGCAAGGCTTCTTAGAATCGGTCAGTTTTGTGTTTATTGGAATCCTGACATGAGACGTCAGAGCTTGTAGGCAAGCCCGGGGTTTGAGACCTTGAGCGGGTAGGGTCTTGACAAGAATTCCATGAGGCGGCCTGTGAGCCGTTGGGGGAAATGGTGACCCCTTTGTTTGCGGCTTTATGCCAATGGGGAATCAATGAGAACCCATATGATGTGTTGATGTGCTAGATGCATACGAGTTAGGGTGCCTTGGGTGAAACCCGGGTTATTGCATACATGATTGCATAAGTAGGCCCTTTTTATATTATGCTCAACCAGTAGAGAACATGTATGATGTATGTGACATCCAAGCCTGTTTTCCATAGTTGCTTTTCTTGCTTATGATTATTGCCTACGAAGTGTTAACTTGCAGGTTGGAGGGGTACCCCGGGGTCCGTTAGGGGCGGCTGGGAGGAGATGTGTTGTTGCACAGTTTGAGGTCAGCCTTTGCTGACCCACGTTACTAATAAATTTTCAGGGCAAGGATCGCATGCAGGAGCTAGCTCGCCGGCCAGAAAGGCCTAAGCCTCATGAAGTGTTTTTTCTCTTTTTGTAGCCCTACTTATGAGTTGTTATGTTTGAGACTCTTGTTGTCCGGCTTGCATGCCGAGGTAGACTAGGAGTGCTGAGCACATTCATGATTGATGTATTATTCTCTTTTGGACATTTGATGTAAGGCCTTAAGGCCATTTGTTTTACTCTTTAGTGGTGGATAACTTCTAGTCCTGTTCTGTTTCCGCTATGTTGTGCAAAGAGTTTTGAGTGTGGGTAGCTATATCAACTTTAATACTAAAGCTGTGGCGTCCGTATGTTGTGGGGCCCCGGCCGGACACATATTATACGTTCATTACAGGGGAGGTGTTACACTCCACCTCCTGTTTCATCTACACCAGTCACATCCACAATCACCATTTCCACCCCATCTCCAACTTCAATCCATTCTCCAACACCACAATTCACAGAAGAAACTTTCCATCCTCTACATCAATATCCTCACCTAGAGATTGACTCAACATCCGACATTCCATCCTTCAATCTTATAGATGATTCCTTTATGGATGATTCTCCCTCATCCCCAGCTGAGCCACCATCTTCATCCACATCTTATCAACAACTACTGCAAGATATCATTGCACAACCATCTTTCACACCATCCATTTCCATTCCATTATCTTCTATTTCCACAATTCCTATCTCTCAACCTTCATTTCCACCATCCACCAGTTCTCCTCCAACATCTCCTGCTGCCTCACCTTCAATTCCTACCTCTACTCAAGTTCAACTTGAGCAAGTAGATATTCCAGCTCTAGCAGATAGGCTCTATGAGCTGCTAGCTCCCAGGCTATCACTCTTGATGGAGACCTCCTTGGCTCCTCTTCTAAAAACAGTCCAAGAACTGTCTGCCAGGCTCTCCTCTCTTCTTCCTTCTCAGGCAATCCCTTCTAATGGGTGCCTTGATCCAGTTACCACTGAATCTAGGCAGGGGGAGATGCTTCATGAAGTGGAAAGATTGCCTACTGCTGCTGCTGCTGTTACTTCAATCCAGGATCAAGCCTCAATACCTCCAATTGCATTTATCACAGTGACCTCAGGTCACTGTTATCAGATTTTGATTCTATTTATTTCAGCTGTCTTCCAGAGCACACTGTAGTCCAACAATTTGAGGATCTCTCTAAGGCCATTGTGCCCATCTCTAGCTGTGATACCAACTTAATAATCTCCTTTATAAATTCCCTATATACTGCTGAGCCTTCTATTTCTGTTGATCTTACTGATGCTGCTCCTACTGTAAATGTTGTTGTTTTTGATAGTTCTGATGTTGCTGCTGTTTTAGTATCTAAGGACATGCAGATGACAGAGGCATCTATTTTTGAGCCTTCTGTTACTGCTGCTAATGCTCCTTCTGAACCTGCTGCTGTAGCTTCTGTTTCTGAAAGTTTTGTATTTGAATCTGCTGTTATAACTTCTTCTGCCAGTATTGCTTCTACTCTTCCTCCTGCTATTGCTGTTGTTACTATTGCTGTTTATGCAGTCTCTCCTGCTCAGTCACAACAACAGATAGATTATCTCAAAAAGATTGATGTAGTGTATGCCAACCCTCCAAGCTCAGATAGTGATCAGTATAGGACTGACTTAGATGACTCCTATGCTACAATTGCAAGGAAAAGAAAAGCCAGAAGCAAAGCAATGAAGAGAGTCCCCCCAGCAAAAGTGAAATACACAAATGATATTCCTTACTACATACTGCATGACTGTCCTATCACAGAACATTGGATGCAATACTCCAAAAATGAAATAAAAGCTATGAAAAAGAAGAGAAAGTATGATAAAGGACCATCCCAGTTCAATCATCCTCCTCCTCCTCCTTCACCAGGTGCAGGTGCAAGTGGAAGCTCTGCATCTCAACCTTCTGCCAAAAGCCAATCCTCCTATCAACCTCGAGGAAGATCCCAATACAGAGGCAGTCAATCTAGAGGCTATCAGTCAAGGAGAGGAAACTACAGAGGAAATCAAAGAGAATTCCAAGTTTATTCAAAAGGCTATTCCAGGAAACATCCATATTCAAGGGGAGGACAAGGTACATCTGATACAACCTCTGGTCCATTTCCTTACAAGCTGAAAGACTTAGCCTCCTCCAGAGCTCCTACAGACAATCCCTCAAATAGATATCAGCCTCCAGTTCCATTTGAGGATCCTAAAAACAATCCAACTTCATGGACAGCTAGGATGAAGGAATTGGCTGCTTTAGATCAGATTAAGAAAGCCAGAGAACAAGGAAGGGATACTTCAAACATAACTACCTTATCAGATCAAAGGAAAAAGGAACTTGAAAGATATTCATCCAGCAAGTTTTTTGATTCAGAAAGCTACATGAAGTTGCACCCTGAAGCTATAGTGCCCAGGCCAAAGCAACAAACTTCTTTAGGTGCAGCTGATGACAGGAGATCTAAGAAAGAAGCTATCAATCAAAACAGAGAAATAGTCCTTATAAAGAGCAAGGAAAAAGAGTAATTCTGTAAGGTGACAGTTATTTTTATTTCTGAACTATCTGTGACAATGTCTATGATTCTGCAGTGTTTTGTTTATTGCATTTATGCTTTATATGTTTTTATTTCCTCAGATGTCTGTAAATAGTAATCCTAACCCAAATAGGGGGAGATTGTTGGAACACCCTATTACTGATTTGGGCAAGGATCACTATGTTCTTAGGAAACCTGTTTTGACCTCATTGTATAGATCTAAAGGTCAATTAGAATTGAGTCTAAGGGTTAGTACTTAGGTTTGAAAGCTGCCCTGAAGACCAGAGATTTCAGTTTTGGAGACCAAGTCATTTCGTCGAGCTCAGTACGACGAATCGTCGAACTCCATTCGACGATCGTTGAGCTCACTTCGACGAATCGTCGAACTGGATTCGACGATCTCTGAGCTCAACTTTGACGAATCGTTGAACTCCATTCGACGATCTTCGAGCTCAGATCGACGATCTTGACTCCAGTTTGATTCTCTATCTCTGAGCTCAGTTCGACGATAGTTGAGCTCAGATCGACAATCCCTGTTTCTGTCTAAGTCCAATCTCTGAGCTCAGCTCAACGATAGTGGAGCTCAGTTCGACGTTTTTCTGAAGAGTTAGATGTTTTTCAAGATTCAAATCCAGATAGTTATGGAATTATTGTCAGCATTTAATTCAGGATCTTGTAGCCGTTTTTCAATTAATCTGGAGCAAGTTTCAAGGAATTTTCAAGGAATGTTTTGTTGGACTTTCCTCCAGAAGACAAATGTAATTAAGGAAGTAATTAATGATAGGTTAACGAATATCTTGGACAAAGGATCATTTCTATTCAGATGAAAGGAATAAAATACATATTCATTCTCTGCAATAAAGAATAATAACAACTTCTGCAACAACTCTTACAACAATAATTACACAAGAGAAAAAGAAAGAGTTGCAGACATTCTCAGTCAAACAATTCATACAAGAACACACATCACAAAAGGAGATCAACCAACTGAAAATTTTAGATCTCTCTTGATTCAAGTGTTCAAAGGCCATCATCATTCAAGACTCCAGACATCACACATTTCAGTTGCTGCTGAAATCATCTTTTGCTGGAGATCAAATCATCTGAAGGCCTATCACCCTACTACAAAGCTTCACTTCCTGAACAACTCAAGATCTCAGGGGGAGCTTTGACAACATCCACTATCTTCTCTCTGACTGTTGACAGAGAAGATCATCTCATCCCTCTCTCTCTCTCTGCTGTAAAGGGTTTTTCAAACTCCCTTCAAAAGATTGTGTTTAGTTTCTGAGACCTTATCAAAACTCAGTGGTGGCAAGACACCTGATCAAAAAATCTGGTTTGGTTTTTGAGCACCTTATCAAAAGCTCATTGGTGCCTAGGACACCTGATCAACTCATCCTGCAGTGGATTCCTACCTAGGGTGGTAGAAGAGTGGATGTACCTAGGTTGATTGGGGAACCACTATAGCTCCTTGTGTCATCTGGTTGCTTGTCTTTCTTTTTGTTTCTGGCTGTGGTTTGTGATTAGATTGCTTTGTAGATTGTGATTGCTCTGTGATTATTCTGTGTTTAGATTTACTGTTTATTATTAGCTTCCCTGTTCACTTAGGAATACAACAACAGTTGTAAAAAGTTTTTAGCAAGCACCGTACTCTATTCACCCCCCCTCTAGAGTATATCAGATCTAACTTGCACTTTCACCAAGGTCTGGGTACATCCACTTTCCCCCTTCGCCTATCTAGTAGTGTACTAGATTCGGCCTAACTTCAGCACTTCTCCTCAGATCCTTACATCTTACAACTCAGAACCCCAAACAGGATCCTATAACTGAGAGTGACACCACTCCTACAACTCAGGCAAAAAGCCCTACCAATCAGTCTTCAACAAGACCTACACTCAGAGAACAAACTCTCCTACAACTCAGGCACAAGGCCCTACCTCAGTCTTCTACAAGACCTACACTCAGAGAACACAGTCTCCTACACTCGGCCTTTATAAAATAGGCTTACAGCTCAAATCTATACAAGATCCTACAGATATTTTGATTATACAAAGTAATTAACCATAACTCTGAAAGAGAGAGATGAGTTGACTGACTTCTTGATGAGTTCTTGGAATAACTTGGCAGAGATCAACCTCCCTTGTCTTTCTTCAAAGCTTCTTGAATTAGAACACAGTAGGGTTGAATCTCCTGTGAAGATGATCTTCAATCAACTTATGTCTTGAGATTCAGATCTCAATCTGAATCTTACTTTGCAGCCTGGTTCAGCAGCTGCTCTTCTTAGAAGGAGCTCTCTTTCCAACTTCTTAGATCTTCTGTCAAAGGACTTCTTCTTTTTTTTGTGTTGTTAGATCTCTTGATTAATTGTTATCAATCTGTAATCTCACACACCCTTTGAAGGAGAAAGGTCTTTATATAGTATTCCTCCAAGGTAACCGGCTGATCCGGTTTCTAACAACCCCTGACAGCTCTGACAGTTGCAGTTGACCGGTTGGAATGGCAGCTGTCAAATCATCCAGTCACTGCTGAAAGTGTCGAGACAGATAGTCATTATGTGTCGACACAAATAGACTAAGTGTCGACACAAGTAGACTAAGTGTCGACACTAGCCTTGACGGTGTCGACACAACTTCTTGTGTTGTTGTAACAGCTTATCGACACTGCTTCTTCAGAATGTGTCGACACTGATTTTGTGTGTCGACACAAGCCTTCTGTTGAATGTGTCGACACTGGTTGAGTGTGTCGACACAAGTACTTCTTCTTTAATACTTAGTTGAATTCTGCTGTGTGTCGACACAACCCCTTTGTGTTGACACATCTTCTTGTGTTGAAACTTTCTGAGTGTCGACACATCTCCTTTGTGTCGACACATGCCTTCATGTGTTGAAACTTGCTGAGTGTCGACACATCTCCTTTGTGTCGACACATTCCTTCATGTGTTGAAACTTGCTGAGTGTCGACACATCTCCTTTATGTCGACACAAGTACTTTAACTTTGTTGAAACTTGCTGAGTGTCGACACAGCCTCCTGGTGTCGACACTTTTGATGTCGACAAAGTTTCTCTGGGTGTTTACACTGCCTCTAAGTGTCGACACAGATTATGTTGACAATTCTTCACAGTGTGTCGACACTGATTGTATGTGTCGACACTTTTCTTCTGGTGTCGACTCTGCCATTCCTGGTGTCGACACAATTACTCCAAGTGTCGACACAACTTCTCTAGGTGTCGACACTAGCCTTCATAAGTGTCGACACTTCACCTCTAGGTGTCGACACATGGACTCAGAACTTTTCTGCATTTTTCTGCAATTACTTAACCTGCACATATAAACTCAAAGCACATCAAATACACCTTGATGTATATCATTGAGTAGGGTGAGGCTTCTTCAAATCTGGTATATTTATTCCAATGTACCCAACATTCTCATATCAACAGATCTTACCCCTCAGATCCTTTCTAGGATCCTACAGCTCAGGTGACAGAATCACCCCTACGAACTCAGGCAAAAATTCTGCCCTACCTTAGAGAAAGTACCTTATCTCCTACCTCGGATCCTTCAAGATCCTACCTCAGGCACTCAGCCTTACCCTCAGCCTTTATAATCTAAGCTTACACTCAGAGACTATAAATCTCCTGCCACTCAAGTCTTTAATTAGACCTTACAAGAAAATGAAAATTGAAGGAATTGGAAAGAAATCACCAAGCAAAAAAACTCCCGGTGTATTCTTTTTTTGATCTGATCATGAAATCAGATCTAACTCTGCATCAACCTTTGAATTCTGAATCAACAGTGTTGTTGTACTATAACAAAGTGTTCTTGATCTTTAGCATTTGAATGTTGAGGAAGATGAGACAATTGATAGGGCTGGAAGATCTGATCAAACCCAACTTAGCTTTTTCAAAGCTTCTTGATGAAGGCAACTTAGGGTTTGATCACATGGAGAGATTGAAGATGATCCTCGATCTGGTTCCTCTCCTTTCTTTGTGTTTTTATTGTGGAGCTGATACTGGATTGAAAAATTGTTTTCTTATCATTGTATAATGGATCACCATATATACAGGCTTTGAGTAGAATGACCGGCTGTCCCAGTTAGGAGAATGACAATTGCCTGCTATAACAGAATTCTGGATGTAGACAGTACACATCATGTTGTTTCCATACTTAAAAAATTATCTTTCTTATGTGTTGAGTGATTGTGTTACACTCAGCGCTTTACTTCAATACAAGCGTTGAGTGAGTTTAGATGACTCAGTTCTAAGGACTTGAGAAATCTTCATTCTGACTACAAAGCATCGAGTGAATATAGTTTACTCAGAACTTATACCTTTCTTTGATAAAGAGTTGAGTGAATTCTATTAACTCAGCGCTTTTTACTTGGTAACTTTCTTCTGCTGAGAAAGAATTGAGTGTGTCTTCTTAACTCAGCGCTTAGACTTCTAATGTTGACTTCAGGGAAAGCGTTGAGTGTATCTTCTTAACTCAGCGCTTATACTTCAAGCGTTGAGTGTATCTTGTGAACACATCGCTTTTGTACGGCTGCTAAAAAGCGTTGAGAGAAGGTTGAAAACTCACCGCTTTTTACTTAGAAATATTCTTCATGCAGTGAAGGAGTCGAGTGAGCTTCATTCCTTTGACCTGTGAGCCTTCTTTTTGAGGAAGTGTTGAGTGGAAGTAGTTTACTCAGCGCTTCTACGTTAGAAAATATTTTATCTTTCCTGAAGCGTTGAGGGACGACTGTATACTCAGTGCTTAATATAATGTCCTCTGTGTTCAAGTGGAGCATTGAGTGAACGTTGTGTACTCGACGTTTTTTAATTAGAATTTTCCTTGAACTATGGAAGCGATGAGAGACATTAAATGACTCGGCGCTCTATACTTGAACAGTCTTTCTTTCTGAAATGAGGTTGTTGAGAGACACTGGTGGACTCTACGTGCGTTGCAGTAAATCAACACCTAATGTTGAACTAATTCCAAGCTTTGAGAGAACCATACATACTCGATGCTTTTTTACTTAGAAAATAAATATCATCTCCACTAGAGCACAGGTGTTGAGAGAACTTATTCTATTTAGTGCTTTTAGAGAATAAACGTTAAGTGACCATTAGATACTCGACGCTTTTTAACTTGGACAAAATTAATTGTCCCTGCACACAATCTTTGCACACCAATCAAATACAAGATAGTATATATTATTGACACATGTGACTTTATCAAATTCAGGACATTGTGGACAATAACGCAACAACGGGCATGCCAGCTGGAACACTGGCGTGTAGATGGGTGTGTCTGCAACTTGTTGGCGGATAAACTTTGGCATGGCATGATAGTGAGCTCCTGGCTTGATCACGGGTGATGTCATGGGCGTGACAACTGGAACATGGGCATATACGATTTGTATGTCTGAGCTTGCTAGCCAAAATCTGCCGAGTTGATGAAATTACTTATTTTAAAGTTACACGTCATAGGTCACGGGCATGACTTAAGGGCGTGACTTCACAAAATTTTGTCAAATTGCCCAAAATTTACAGAAATACCTATAAAGCACAAAATAAGGTCAAGTTAGAACTGAAAATCAAAATGGAAGAATTTATTTACGTATTTACATAATATTATTACTTTTTTTCGTTAAAACTAAAATAAAATATAAACTAAAAATATGTATATTTTACTATTCATCATTAACGCTCAGGCCGCGCACAATGACGCCTTGATCGAGGCTCTTGAAACTAAACTTCGGCTACGTTACGCCGGCGATTCCTCCAACCCTTCGAGGACACATCCTCCAACTGCGGGTGGCTCCCACAGTATTCTGCCACCGCATCCGCAACCCTCCGTAACTCCGCGGATTTCACCATCGTTGTTGGCCACCGCCAATGTTAGCCCTCCCACCAGGGTGCCCACTCAACAAATTTCACCACCGTTACTGTCTCCACCACTGCAGCCTATCATTACTACACTTACCCCGACGTCGCTTTCTACGACAATCGTATCGACATCAATGTCGTTGGCCCCGCCCTTGCCGACCCCGCCCTTGTCGGACCCTGCTTCTCCACCCTTACCAGTTTCCTTGATTGTAAGACCCCTCCCCCACACTGGGGAGTATCCGGGTCTTATTCCTAGAACCACCGCCTTACGCTGACACCAACTACTGAGTTAGTCGCCACCGCACGATGCTGATCCTGTAGGCTAGAACAATCATTTTACAAGTAGGCCAAATAAACGCATTTACTAAAAAATAATCCACAATCACAACTCAATATATATATATATATATATATATATATATATATATATATATATATATATATATATATATATATATATATATATATATATATATATATATATATATATATGTAATAGAGCAATAGTGCACAATGAGATAAATATAATAAAAGAGGGTAAAAGGGGCTAATGCCTGGTACATGTCCAACACAAATAGCTCTCGCTCTCTCAACTCTAATCAAACTAAGCGAAAGCTACAAAAATCTATCATTAACTTGTCACCGAGTAGTAACGGTAGTGCGCGGCCACTGCTCCTCATGTCCTGCCTTCTCGAGCTGCTGGTCCTCCGGATGGTACTGCTATTGTGGCTCCATGTGCTCCTAAAATGATGTCATCCACCGACCGTTAGTCAAAAAGAGCAAGTTACTTCGTCCTCGCCTCACCCCCGCGACTCCTAGGTACCGTGCAGGAGGATGAAAGCGGGGGACAATAAGGGCAGTATCAACAAGTAGGCAGGTGACATGGAATTATACTAATAGGAGTATATATGTATAAAGAGAACTACTATAAGGTAGTAACAACAAAGTAAGAGCAATGTAGTAATGTATAGTAAAGTAAAGTAAACGAGTTACACTACTATCATAAAACGTACCTTAACTTATATAAATGCTCATACAAATTTATAAGTTAAGATTTCCAAAGTAACTCATCATATAAAAGAGTCCATACTAATTTATATGATAAGGGCATATAGTTGTAATCTAAGCTATACTAATTCATGAATGTCATGATATGCGATGCAATGCAATGATTTAAGATGCAACTCACCCACCTGATTCTATGCACAGACCTTTCAAACATTCCCCACTTTTTGTAGGTAACTAGCCTCTCAAGTACCAACTGTCGTGTCTCACGGTGGCAGCGGAGCGGGTGTCTCCACTCCTAGGCGGACAGACACACTACCAGAACTAGAACTTACATACGCCTCAACGCTAAGAACACACCAGCGAAGCTCCTACGTACTCTTGCTGGAAAACCTCCAGTCTTTATGGTTGGGTGTGCGTTTATGCGATAGTCCTCTAAACCGCAGTATAAACAACCTACTGGTCTCGTAAACCCTCACATATCACCAAAGTTAATGTATTTTTATTGGTGTGCCAACTGGACGAGTACTGAAAGGCCCACCACACAAGTACAACCTAGTATAATAATGTCTACCTGAGCCTCCAACAAAGCTATCAAATCCTTTATTAACACTACCCCGAGCCTCCAGCTTGCAGGACTAACAAGTCATCCAATCTTTATCACACCGAGCCCCCAGTTTGCATTACTAAAAAGTCCTTGTATCATAACCATACTGAGCCTCCAGCTCGCAAGACCAACCTATCCTCAAATCTTATACATCACCGAGCCTTTGACTCGTAGGACTAACAAGTCCTGAATCACTACAACCCATATATGGGTGAGATTGCAATGTTATTCTTTAAACCTATTGGACTAATATTGTCTAACTTTTAGTTGTACATACTGATTTATGGTTAATCTTGAACTTCTCGAGGTCTATCTGGTGAAGGGGTCACAGCGGAAGCATGGTGTGCCCAAGTGGGAAACCACACAAAATAGTCTATTAATCAATGAGATTAGGTCAACATAGCTAGGACACCACCTTGGTTTGGCATGCCAAGATGAGTTCATGCATATCCTAGTCTAATCGACCTTGGGTATTGAGTGGTTAAGGTAACAAGATACACAAGTGACTAAGAAAGAGGTTAATGCATGGGTAGCTACTTAAGGCTTAAACTATGATATTCCTACTTCACTTATTGGGTGATAGTATCACCTCTTACCCAAACTGATAGGGTCGTATCATTTAAATAATGACATTTTGGAAATATTATTATTTTATGGAAATCATGGGCCATTATTACTTGAAAATTTATGAATCTCTATATAATGTGTTATTTCATCATTATGAACTTTTGGAAATTTAATTTGACGCATTGGACCTCTGGACTTCGTACTTCATGAATAAATTGATTTAGGTCATTTATTTAAATAATTTTAATTATGCCCAATTTTAATTAGGAAAATTATGGTCTTTGATAATACATTATATTTATCATAATGAACCTCTAGTAAAAATTATAGATTATTTGGACAAGGCATTTGGTAGTGTTGGGTTTATTGATCCCAATGTCCCAGATTTGTAAGAAGTCAAACTGATCAATGACATACACACATAGTTGTATTTGATGTGTGCTAAAGTTCATGCATGCAGGTTGTCCTTGATTGGACAGGTGAACAAAGAGAGTATGCTGGAAGTTAGATAATTTGACTAAGGCAAAAGCGTTGAGACCGCTGAGACAGATGAGAAGAATGTCTCACATAACCGCTAAGACAAAGCCAGCAGAAATTCTCTAAGTCCAGAAGCGTGGAGTGAAGCAGGTTCACTCAATGCTTCTAATGAAGAAGAAAGTGTTGAGACAGTTGAGAAGAAACAGCTGAGGTAGGAGATAGTCTCAGTTGTGAAGAAGAAAGCATTGAGATAGTTGAGAAGAAACCACTGAGACAGGAGATAGTCTCAGCTGTGAAGAATAAACCACTGAGACAGTTGAGAAGGAAACGTTGAGACAATGGCAGCAGAAATTCTCTAAGTCCAAAAGCATTGAGTGAAGCAGTTTCACTCAATGCTTCTAATAAAGAGCCAAGTCAGCAGGCATTGAGTGACTTAACATCACTCAACGCTTAATGTGTTCTGGAATTTTTTCTAAGTCCAGAAAGTTATGATCACTGCTGACGTCACAAGAAGTCAACAAGTCAAAGTATTTCATGTCGTTGCGGGAAAGCTACAGCAGTACCGGATGACCACTGCTGACGTCACCAGAAGTTAACAAAGTCGAAATTGTTCATGTCGCTGTGGGAAAGCTACAGTTGCACCGGAATCTACTATTTGTCCTCTTCTAAGGGAGGTAACGTTGACCATCCTTGGCTGGGCCCACACTCAAATTGTGTCGTTGATTCAAATCAACAGATATAAAAAGCAGAGAGAAATGGGGATTAGGGTAACGAAGAAAATACGGAAAAATAGAGGCGGCTGGACTTCATCTTCTCCAACAAGCTAGAAAGTCAAGTCCAGTAGTGCAAGCCAGCAGGCAGAGAAAGATAGTTGAAGTTTTTTCCAGTTTAGCAAGTTTGTTCTTTGCAGAACAAGGCAGTTGATTCATCTAATCAGCAAGGAGATTGTAGTGTGAAGGGCCGTCAGCCTTCAACAACATATAGTTGTTCTTCAGTGCATCAAAGAAGCAGTTAGTTATAGAAGAAGACTAATTCCTTCTACAACAAGAGGGTTGGACTGATATCTGCTCAGTCCAGCAAGCTGGACTCAGAGATTTATCTCTGAGTCAGTGTTTTAAATTTATTTAAACTTCTTGATTAAATTTCTGTAGGATTCAAGTTGTCTGAATCTGAGCTGTAGGGCCTTTTGTGCCTGAGTTGTAGGTGACTAATTAGTCATTGAGGTAGGTGCCCTGTTGGGGTACTGAGGTAGGATCCAAGTGTGGATTTGAGAGTAGGGATGTCCTCCCAGCCTGAGTAGTAGGGCTTAACAGCCTGAGGTAGGTGACTGTTGAGTCATTGAGCTGTAGGTGACAAGTGTGTCATTGAGTTGTAGTGCTTGGAGGAGGCTGAGTTATAGGTGCCTGTAATGGCACTCAGGTAGGTACCTGGAAGGGTACTGAGTTGTAGTAGTGTTGCAGCACTCTGAGAGTAGGGCCCAGTGCCTGAAGTTGTAGGGCTGAAAAGTCTGAGTTGTAGGCCTTAGAGATAAGGCTGAGGTAGGTGGTCTGTGAACTACTGAGTTGTAGGAGCACTGCAAGGCTCTGAGATAAGAACATTCGTAGTTCTGAGGTAGGGTTCTGAAGAGAACCTGAGGGTAAGGCTGAAGGGTCTGAGGTGTAAGCTCTGAGGAGCATTTTTGGAGGCGTTTTGTGCCTTGTCTAACATAATTTAGAAAGGTGGGAGGGAAAGTGATTGTACCCAATTGAGGAATCACTATAAATATCTATGCGCTTTGTTGTATTGCTGGTTCTTCTCTTATATTGTAGGTACTAAGGACAAGCTCTACATCACTTAGTTAGAAAACAACAAAAATACCTAAGAAATTTCAAAGACTTATTCACCTCCCCCTCAGGTGACTAGCTAACCTTAAGTTAATAACTTTCAGGTAGTCACCCTTATAGATCACAAATCGCTACTTTGAAAACCGGTGTGCGTTTAGTAAAACCTTGAAGTAGTAAATATGTCACCAAGAACACATTATCGATTTACCAACTCAAAGGAGGACATTGATAGTGGAATGGTCCATCATTGGAGTTAATCTTAGGTCACTTAGAGTAATGAGCTTAAGTTAACACCATACTTAATAAAGTAAGGATTAAGGGTCAAATCGTTCAATAGATCAAGTGTTGGGGTAGACGTGAATATGATCATAAGAGTGGTTCATCTCTGAATTAGAGTAATGATTTGATGGGCAGAGACTTCTGGTTAAAGTCTTAGGGCATGTCATTAAATACAAGAAGAGTAATGTGTACGACACTAAGAGGGGTAGTTATATCGGAAGTCTGACGAAAGATCATCCATCTCCCTTGAGATCATAAAACACTTAATATAAATCCAAAAGTAACTTTGAGAGAGGGTTTTGAATAAGGGCAACATCAATATTATTAAATATCTTGAGAAATAGAGATTTGGGCTTCAGCCCATCGTATCTCCTAGTACCGCTGTGAGCCCTTTACTGGGTAGATCATAGGAAATCTAAGATTAAACATAAATTGCTATGTACAACTAAAAGTTAGATAAGAGTAGTCTAATAGGCTGAAGGAATAATATAACAACCTCACTCATGTATGGGTTGGAGTGATTCAGAACTTATTAGTCCTGCTAGTCGAAGGCTCGCTGATGTATAAGATTTGAGGATGGGTTGGTCCTACGAGCTGGAGGATCAGTATAGTTGTGATATAAGGAATTGTTAGTCCTACAAACTGAGGACTTGTTAGTCTTGCGAGATGGAGACTCAGGGTTATGTTAATATAGGAATTGTGGGTCTTGCAAGCTGGAGGCTTGGGTAGGTATTATTATATCTGGTTATGCTTGTGTGGTGGGTCTTTAAGTACTAGTCCAGTTGGCACACCGACAGAAGTACGTTGAATCTGGTGAGTTGTGAGGGTTTATAGGGCCAATAGGTTGTTTATACATCGGTCTGGAGGACTATCCCCCAAATGCACACCTGATCATAAAGATTGGAGGTTTTTCCAGCAGGAGTACTCAGAAGCTTCGATGTTGTGTTCTTAGCATTGAGGCGTACGTAAGGTCTAGGCCTAGTAGTGTGTATGCCCGCCTAGGATTAGAGACACCAGCTCCTCTTCCACTGTGAGCCATGATGATTGGTACCTGAGAGGCTAGCTACCTCCAAAAAGTAGGGAATGCTTGAAAGGTCGGTGCATAGAGTCGGCTGGGTGAATTGCATCACAAATCATTGTATTGCAGTGCAAAACATGACATTCATTAATTAGTCTAACTTATATTATAACTACAGAGTCTCATCATATAAATTAGTATGAGCTCTTTTATATGATGAGTTACTTTGGAAACCTTAACTTACAAATTTGTATGGGCATTCATATAGGTTAAGGTATGTTTTATGATGGTAGCATAGCACGTTTACTTTACTGTACATTACTGTACTGCTGTTACTTTACTGTTACTGCCTTATAGTAATTCTCTTTACATATATATACTCCTGCTAGTATAGTTCCATGTCACCTGCCTACTTGTTGATACTGCCCTTGTTGGCCTCCGGTTTGATTCTCCTGCATGGTCCTAGGAGTCACGGGGGTGAGGCGAGGACAAAGTCACTTAGTTTTTTAACTAATGCTCAGTGGACTATATGATTTTAGGAGCGCATGGGCAGTAGCGGTACCACCCATAGGACCAGCAGCTCGAGCAGGCAGGACATGAGCAGTTGATGCACACTACCATTACCAGTGGTAGGTTGATGATAGACTTTTGTATCGTTCATTTACTTTGATCAAAGTTGAGAGTCAGAGATGTTTGTCTTGTACATGTACCCAACATAAGCCCCTTTACTCTCTTTTATTATATTTATCTCATTATGGACTATTGCTCTATTTTATATTTATATATTGAGCTGTGATTGTGGACTATGTTTTAGCAAATTCTTTTATTTGGCCTACTTGTAAAATGATCATTCTAGCCAGAAGGCCCGGTGTCTTGTGGTGGTTACTTACTCGGTAGTTGGTGTCACCGTAAGGTGGCGGTACTGGGCATAAGACCCAAGTGCTCCTCGGTGCAGGGGAGGGGTCTTACAAACTGATATCACTTGACAAACAATGATCATAAAAGAGGTAAGTCCACAAAAACTGGTCACCCTGCTCGAGCATTAGTTTGCAGACAAACTAAGAATGGAAGCTATGATGTACCCATATGGGAAATCACACAAAATAGTCCATTAATCAATGAGATTAGGCCAACATAGCTAGGAAACCACCTTGGTTTGGCATACCAAGATGATTTCATGCGTATCCTAGTTTAATCAACCTTGGGTATTGAGCGGTTAAGGTACCGGGATACATAGGTGACTAAAGAATATTTTAATGCATGAGTAGCTACTTAAGGCTTAAACTCTGATATTCCTACTTCACCAATTGGGTGATAGTATCACCTCCTATCCAAACTGATATGACCATCTTAAGGAGAATTAGTGCATGTGATTTATTAGTGGAATTGTAGGAGAGTTGTAAACTTAGCCTTCAAATCGATGACCTATCTACAGTGAAGTAATCATCGTGACAAAAAACATAGGCCGAATAAGAATTCAAATTTCGAGAAGGCTCATTCTTGGTTTGGTCACATATTGATCTTGAGAAGGTTGTCGTAAATGGTGAATTTAAGGGCTTAAGGTGTGAATAATATCAATAAGTCTCAGGGTATATGTAACGCCCCAAGTCTCGAGGATGACTGGGCTTAGGAGAGTGGTTCACACGGCCTGAGACACGGGCGTGTCCACAAGCCGTGTCCTACTCTGTGTGAGGTACACGGTCGGGGACACGTGCGTGTTCATGGCCATGTCCTGCACTCGAGTACTGGCAGGATGTTCTCGAGTGAGCTTGACGAAATGCAGTCGACGAGCCTCGAGTTGGGTACACGGCCTGTGACATGGGCGTGTCCATGGCCGTGTCTTGTTATGCACTCGACGAGTTCTCGAGTGAGTTCGATGAATTGCACTCGACGATCCTCGAGTGGGGCACACGTCTTGTGACACGGGCATGTTAAGGGTCGTGTCCTTCTCTATACTTGGGCAGACTGTTGAACACTGGCTGGACACGGGCGTATCTGAAGCCGTGTCTGGCACACAGCCTGTGACACGGGCATGTCACACGGCCGTGTCCTGGTCTGGTTAAGTCGGTTTCTCTGCCGCTTAAGGTACACGTCCTGTGACACGGGTGTGTCACACGCCGTGTTCAGCCTGGGAAAATGATTTTCAGAGCTTTTCATGGCCGTCCATTCCTTTCAAAGGGGATCCAACGGCCCAGAATTCTCCCTGCTGCTGATAAGGCCAAGAGTTGAGGATAAACTCTCTCATTTTCTCAAGGCCTTTCTCTTTTTTCAAGTGTTAGAGAGTTGGGAGAGCAAGGGAGAAGGAGGAGTAATCCGACTGCAGGTGGAGTTTTAGAGCCCCGAATCGCGTGCCGAGCCCAGATTCGTGGAGGCAAGGCCATTGCGTTGCCTTTCATCCGATTAGATTTCCATGGCTCCAAAGCGATCATTAAGGGTAACGATCTTTCTTCCTTGGACATGTGAAGTACTTAATTTGGCATATGCAGGGGTTTCCCCACCAAAAGGTGGAGAATTGAGGGATTCCCCTTGGGTTGATTCTGGAGATCCCCAAGATGTCTTGCATGTAGATCCGGAAACATGAAGTACGGAATAGGCATACTGTGTGAAGCCCATCTGGACAGGTTGGCATGGATTGGTGATGTTTTATTTTACACACCGAAGAAGACTCCGTGTATAAATGAATATGTTTGCGGATTCAGTGGGTTGTGCTTGTGAAGGATAGTGGCAGGAAGTACTGGAGTGAAAGTCCAGGAAAATACTTGCAAGTGCTTGTACTGTATGCTATGAAAGACCAGTGTTCCTGGCACTACAGGAGGCTGTAGGGTTTGTTGGATGGTTGATCAAGCTAAGGTAGGGCTAGGGATGGAAAGTGAGTTCTGTCACTAACATCGGGCGAGAGTGAGTGTCGCTGGCGATGGCTCCTAGTTAACCTGTTATTGTGAAGCCAGTCCTTCAGGGACTTTGTGGCTATCTGTGAGCTTGATGAGCTCTTAAAAAGGCCTCATGCCGAACGGACAAGTGGATGCCAACCCGCGTTAGTCTGGTCACCGAACTAGCGACTTGAGCATCGAGTAAGGGATGAACAGTATACGCATTATGGTTGTCCACCATGAGTTTCTGAGCTATTGGCATTCGGCAGAAATGCATAGCGAGAGTCTTAGGCATGCACGCCATTAAGACTAAACTCTTTGGTTGAAAGCCGTGGAGCAAAATGCTCAAAGTTGCCGTTGGGCTTCGGGCCTTGAATGGCATTGGGCGACTGGTATATTCGGTACACCAAGAATGTGCCCTGAGTGCACGGATCATCGGGTCATGTGGGCGACATTTTTAATATATTGATTATGCGTGAATGCCCATTGTGTGAGATATCTTCTTGTGAAATGCTATGTCTGCAGGGAAGGAATGCCACTGCCCCGGGTAAGGGGTAGGGTCATTATAAATTGGTCAGTTGAATGCTGATCGTTGCCTTGTTTGCCACCCTTGCGGTGGATTGTTTCATGCAGGGGCAGGAGAGCCGAGCGAAAAATAGGGGGCTGAAGCCCTTGTTGTTGCTGCTGCTGCCGCTGCTGCTATGCTGGCCCTCGAAGGCCAAAGAAGTTAATATGATAGTCCTTTTCATGTGTGGTCGGCCTACATGCCGATGTATGAAAGTCACATGTATAAAGCTTAACTGTAAGGCCATAAGGCCAGACTTGCCATGTATTTGGAGTACATTCCTTTGTGATGGATATATAAATGCTAATGTATGTATTTTGGACATTCTGATGAGCTGAGTTCAATTAACTTAAAATCTTCTGCTAAAATGCTCTAAGTTAGGATGCGCAACTCTGATATTAACCCGTAACTTCGCCGTCTGTTTGTGGCATATGGTGTGGGGCCTCGGCCGGACCTTCTATTAAATGTCATGCAATGGATGGTGGTGTTACAATTTTGCTATCAGCTTGTCTCGGTCTTCCCTTTCGAATTCGTGGTCGAATTGTTTTGTGTGGTGGCGAGCACGTGTAAGTGCGACCCACGATAATATTAATGAACTCAAGAATGTCCACTAAGGAATGCAAATACACCTATTTGAGGAACCTGCGTGTTAATATTTTGTTGTTATTGCTTGTGCAAGGTCATTAATATGTGTCTTGTCCACCTATGGGTGACTCGTAGTGGTGCTGGGTAGTCTGATCCCCAGCGTTCTGATGAGAGTGCGACACCAGCTGAGGTGCCTACACCTCCTCCTTCTGCGGAAACAATATGGTTAGTTGCTGAGGCGCTGTTTGCAATGATTCATGCACAAACTACTGGACAGGCGCAGCCGGCATTAGTGCCAGAATGGGTTTGTGTAAGGCTGGAACCTATTGATGCTTTTGATCATCGGGTAGCTGAACGACAGTTGAAGAAGTTTATGAGCATCAATCCCCCTACATTTACGGGTGTGGGATCCCCAACACAGGCAGAAGATTGGTTGTCGTGCGTCAAGCGAATATTGGCAGCTATAAGGATGGCGAAAAGTCAGAAGGTCACCTTGGCCACCTTCTTATTAGAAGGAGAGGCTCGGCTATGGTGGGACGAGATAGAGTTACACAACTTAGCGGGCAGGCAACTAACAGAAGTCTAGATCGAGGAGTTTTCGCGACTTTTCTTCGGCAAAGCACGTGCTAGAGGCTCAACGCATCGCTATGGAAAATGAGTTCCAGCGTCTAACTCAAGGCGAGAGTAGTATTGATACCTGCTTGCATGAGTTAATGCGATTGGGATGCTATGCAGGGTCTATCTTTACTGATGAACAACAAAAAACCAATCGGTTCTACGAAGGATTGCGGGATGAGTTGATATTCCTGCTATTAAGTTCGGAGAACCAAGGGTTTCACGCGTTGGTGGATACGGTGCGTGCGTTGGAGAAGGATATGAAGCGGGTGCAAGGAAAAAGGGACATGGCAGCTACAAAGTTCGAGTTCAAAGTGTCGCACCAAGGGAAAACTCAGTACCGAAGGAAATGGGGTAAGAGATTCAAGTCTTCTTCGCAGGCTCCCTCGAGTGTTGCATCAGAAGCAACTTCGAGGCAGGAGTCTCGGACCTGTTATACATGTGGTAAAGTAGGGAATATAGTCCGTCACTATCGGAGTGGTCCACCAAAGTTTGAGAAGAAGAAAGGAGCATCATATGCTGAAAAGGGGAAGGCAGTGGTGGAGTCCACCGCATCCCAGGCGCAACCCCGAGTGTATAATCTTGGCCAGTAGGAGGCCATAAAATAAAGTGACGTTGTCACAGGTACGCGGTAACATAGTTGCTTGCTATTTTTGCTATTTCATACCTTATTTATCGCTTGTGTATGATGTGCTTGTATTAGGCTTTGTACTGATTCGAGACTGTCCGGTGAGAGCACTGTTTGATACTGGTGCTTCTCATTCATTTCTATCTGTGGACTTCATGTCACGGATCGCTGTACTGATTCGTATGGTGGCAGATAGTGTGCAAGTGTTATTACCAAATGGACGTGTAATGCATGCAGGTAGGTCTTGTTTTGTGGAGGTACGAATAGGAAGTCGGGATTTTGGATTGGAAGCATCAGTGCTACCGATATCGGAGTTTGATGTGATCTTTTGCATTGACTGGCTCTCGGCGCAGCTTGCCTATATAGAACTTTGATCTTTGGTAGGTCTTTGACATTGATGTATGCTCTTCAAGTGGTTAAGGCAGTTCGAAAAGGCGCGGAGTTGTTCTTCACGCTTATTGAGGCTGTTGAGCCAAAGGCCAGTGTATGTGATGTTCCTATTATTTCAGAGTTTGCTGATGTGTTTCCGAAGGAGCTTCTTGGATTACCTCCACAGCGGGAGATTGATTTCTCGATTGAGCTGGTGCCAGGTACAAAACCTGTGGCCCACTCGCCATATCCAGTAGCACCAAAGGAAATGGCCGAACTAAAAGTGCAATTGCATGAATTGTTGGAACAGGGTTATATACGCCCAAGCATGTCACCTTGGAGCGCACATGTTCTTTTTGTGAAAAAGAAGGATGGTGGCCTGCGATTGTGTATTGATTATCGTGAATTGAACAAGTTGATGGAGAAAAATAAATATCTGATTCCACAGGTAGATGACTTGTTTGATCAATTGGCGGGATCGAAAGTATATTCAAAGCTGGATTTGAAATCGGACTACTACCAGTTACGAATTAGGGAAGGTGACATTCCCAAGACAGTGTTTGGAACATGCTACGGTCATTACGAGTTTACTGTAATGCTGTTTGGACTATGTAATGTGCCATCAATGTTTATGTACCTAATGCACCAAACGTTTCGAGAGTACTTAGATCTGTTCGTGATTGTCTTCATTGATGATAACTTGATGTACTCTCGATCGGAAGAAGATCATGCGAACCATTTACGGTTGGTGTTGCATACCCTGTAGAGAAATAAACTCTACGCCAAGTTCTCAAAGTGTGAGTTTTGGCTGTCGTCAGTAGATTTTCTTGGCCAGGTGATGAGTGGAGAGGGCATTGCGGTAGATCTATCAAAGATAAAAGCCATCCAGGAGTGGCCAGTGTTGTCTTCGGTGGTCGAAGTCAGGAGTTTCCTTGGACTGGCAGGCAACTACAGACGTTTTGTCGAAAATTTCTCGCGGATCGCTTTGCCTCTAACCACGTTGACGAGGAAGGATCAGAAGTTCATTTGGACGCTGGAGTGCGCGCGAGCATTTGAAGAGCTAAAGAGTCATTTGACCACGACGCCCGTTTTGACATCGCCATGTGTTTCGGACGGCTTTGAGATTTATAGTGATGCGTCAGGGAGCGGCTTAGGTTGCGTTCTTCTTCAATTTGGAAAGGTGATTGCTTATGGCTCATGCCAGTTAAAAGTTCATGAACGAAACTATCCCGTCCACGATTTGGAGTTGGCAGCTGTGATTTTTGCACTTAAACTGTGGCGTCACTATTTATATGGCGTGAAGGTGGATATATTCACGGACCATAAGAGCCTAAAGTACCTATTGGATCAGAGGGATCTTAATATGCGACAACGAAGGTAGATGGAGTTCCTCGGGGACTACACTTTTGATATTCACTACACTCCCGGGAAGGGAAACGTGGTCGCAGATGTCTTGAGTCGTTGGACTCCGTTACAGGCAAATTGGTTGTAGATGCATGATGAGCGTCTGATCCAGGAGTTGGAAGCTTTAGAAATTTCTTGTGTTGACAAGAATTCCACAGCAAATTCGTGCTTGCACTGGACGGAGGTACACTGTGACATTGCAGATAGGATTCAGCAAGCAACAAAACTTGACGAAAGTCTGCAACGCTATGCAGTGGATGGGTCAACTGACCAATTCTCCTGGGATTATGGCCTTTTGTGAAAAGATGGTCGTTTGTGCGTTCCAGGTATGGGTAAGCTAAGAGAAGAATTGATGTATGAAGCTTATTTTACGAAATACTCAGTTCACCCAGGGAGCATAAAGATGTATAAAGATATGAAGAAGCTATTCTGGTGGCCAAACATGAAAAAAGACATAGCATTGTATATGGCTAAGTGTCAGACCTGTGCCTTAGTGAATGTCGAATGCCAGAAGCCTGGAGGTTTCTTGAAGTCGCTACCTATTCCGGAATGGAAGTTTGATGATATTTCAATGGATTTCGTGCATAGTTTGTCGAGGTCTTAACGCGGTAATGATTCGATTTGGGTGATCGTAGATCGGTTGACCAAGGTGGCTCACTTCCTTCCGAACAAGAGGGACGATTCATTGGAAGCCCTGGCAAAACTCTATGTTGAGCAGATCGTACGGTTGTATGGTATTCCCCGTTTCATCGTAAGTGATCGTGACGGGCGATTCACATCAAATGATTGGAGGCTAATCCATCAATTGTTGGGAAAAAAGTTAACGTTCAGTACATCCTTTCATCCCCAAACTGATGGTCAGACTGAGAGGACCAACAGAATGATGGAGGACATGCTCCGGATGTGCGCCTTGGATTTTGGAAAGAGGTGGGAAGATCATTCTATATGGTAGAGTTTGCCTACAACAATAACTTCCAAGCGAGCATAGGTATGGCACCGTTTGATGTTTTGTATGGTCGAACATGTCGTACACCATTAGCTTGGGCCGAAGCAGGCGAATCTAAACTATATAAGAGTAAGGATGTCGAAGAAGCTAATTCAACGATACGCTCTATTCGGCAGAGACTACTGATAGCCCAAGATAGACAAGCCAAATATTACAATGCCAAGGACCAAAATGTTGAGTTTACGGTTGGCGATTGAGTCTATTTGAAAATCAAACCCTTCAAAGGCGTGTCCAGGATTCGGCGCTTGAAATATTTAAGTTCGAGATATCTTGGTCCATTTGAAGTGGTGGAAGGAGTTGGCGAAGTTGCTTACCGGCTAGCTCTGTCGGATGAATTGAGTGGATTGCATGATGTGTTCCACATCTCAGTGCACCGAAGAGCCATAAAAGATCCAGCTCACATGATTGCAAATGATCGTGTACCATTTTTCTTTGGGTTAACGAAGAAGGTTAGCCCATTCAGATCGAGGATAAAGCCGATAAGCAGTTGTGGAACAAGATAATCGGGATGGTCAAGGTTCGATTGGACAATTGTGGTCGTGAGGAGCTAACATGGGAGCGGGAGCAGACCATGCGAGCTGAATTTCCCGAATTATTTGTGTAAACTTGTATAACAGTTTGTGTGTACAGAAAATATTGTAACACATTTTTTGAAGAGTTTCCCGTGTACTGTATGCAAATTTCGGGACGAAATTTCTTGTAAGGAGGGGAGGATTTTAATGCCCCAAGTCTCGAGGATGACTGGGCTGAGGAGAGTGGGTCATATGGCCTGGGACACGGGCGTGTCCCCAAGCTGTGTCCTACTCTGTGTGAGGTACACGGCCGTGGTCACGGGCGTGTCCATGGCCATTTCCTGCACTCTAGTACTGACAGGGTGTTCTCGAGTTAGCTCGACAAAATGTAGTCGACGAGCCTCGAGTTAGGTACACGGACTGTGACACGGGCATGTCCAGGGTCGTGTCCTACTATGCACTCGACGAGTTCTCGAGTGAGTTCGACTAATTGCACTCGACGATCCTCGAGTGGGGCACACATCTTGTGATACGGTCGTGTCAAGGTCCATGTCCTTTTCTGTTCTTGGGCAGACTGTTGAACACGGGCTGGACACGGGCGTATCTGAAGCCGTGTCTGGCACACGGCCTATGACACGGGCATGTCGCACGGCCGTGTCCTGGTCTGGTTAAGTCGGTTTCTCTTCCGCTTAAGGTACATGGCCTATGACACTAGTGTGTCACAAGCCATGTTCAGCCTGGGAAAATGATTTTCAGAGCTTTTCGTGGCCATCCATTATTTTCAAAGGGGATCCAATGACCCAGAATTCTCCCTGCTGCTGATAAGGCCAAGAGTTGAGGATAAACTCTCTCATTTTCTCAAAGCCTTTCTCTTTCTTCAAGTGTTAGAGAGTGGGGAGAGCAAGGGAGAAGGAGGAGGAATCTGGCTGTCGGTGGAGTTTTAGAGCCCCGAATCGCGTGCCGAGTACAGATTCATGGAGGCAAGGCCGTTGCGGTGCCTTTCGTCTGATTAGATTTCCATGGCTCCAAAGCGATCGTCAAGGGTAACGATCTTTCTTCCTTGGACATGTGAAGTCCTTAATTTGGCATATGCATGGGTTTCCCCCACCAAAAGGTGGAGAATTGAGGGATTCCTCTTGGGTTGATTCTGGAGATCCCTAAGATGTCTTGCATGTAGATCCAGAAATGTGAAGTACAGAATAAGCATACTGTGTGAAGCCCATCTGGACAGGTTGGTCTGGATTCGTGATATTTTATTTTGCACACCGGAGAAGTCTCCACGTATAAATGAATATATTTGTGGATTCAGTGGATTGTGCCTGTGAAAGATAGTGGCAGGAAGTACTGTAGTGGAAGTCCAAGAAAATACTCGTAAGTTCTTGTACTGTATGCTATAAAAGACCAGTGTTCCTGGCACTGCAGGAGGCTGCAGGGTTTTCTGGATGGTTGATCCAGCTGAGGTAGGGCTAGGGAAGGAAAGTGAGTTCTGTCGCTAATGCCGGGCGAGAGTGAGTGTCGCTGGCGATGGCTCCTAGTTAACCTGTTATTGTGAAGCCAGTCCTTCGGGGACTGTGTGGCTATCTGTGAGCTTGATGAGATCTTCAAAAGGCCTCGTGCCGAACGGATAAGGGGATGCCAACCCACGTTAGTCTGGTCACTGAACTAAAGACTTGAGCAACGGGCAAGGGCTGAACTGTATCCGCATTATGGTTTTCCGCCATGAGTGCCTGGGCTAATGCCATTTGGCAGAAACGCATAGTGAGAGTCTTAGGCCTGCGCGCATTAAGACTAAAGTCTCCGGCTGAAAGCCGTGGAGCAAAATACTCAAAGTTGTCGTTGGGCTTCGGGCCTTCAATGGCGGTGGGCGACTGGTATATTTGGTACACCAAGGATGTGCCCAGAGTGCACGGAGCTTCGGGACGTGTGGGCGACATTTGTGATATATTGATTGTGCGTGAATGCGCATTGTGTGAGTTATCTACTTGTGAAATTCTATGCCTGTAGAGAAGGAATGTCAATGCCCCAGGTAAGGGGTAGGGTCGTTATAAATTGGTCAGCTAAATGCTGATCGTTGCCCTGTTTGCCACCCTTGCGGTGGATTGTCCCGTGCAGGTGTAGGAGAGCCGAGTGAAAAATAGGGGTTGAATCCCTTGTTGTTGTTGTTGTTGTTGTTGCTATGCTGGCCCTTGAAGGCCAAAGAAGTTAATATGATAGTCCTTTTCATGTGTGGCTGGCCTGCGTACCGATGTATGAAAGTCACATGTATAAAGCTTAACTGTAAGGCCATAAGGCTAGACTTGCTGTGTATTTGGAGTACATTCCTTATGATGGATATATAAATGCTAATTAATATATTGAGGACATTCTGATGAGCTGAGTTCAATCAACTTAAAAGCATCCGCAAGAATGTTCTGAGTTAGGAAGCGCAACTCTGATATTAACCCGTAACTTCGTCGTCTGTTTGTGGCATATGGTGTGGGGCCCCGACCGAACTTTCTATTATATGTCATGCAATGGATGGTGGTGTTACAGTAGAACTCTAAGTCTAAGATTGTATGTCCTAAGGATTGTGTGCATATATATGATTAATGCACTATAGATATTAGAGAAATTTAGCACAAAACGTATGGGGGCTTATCCTTTTGTTTATTGGGCTAATTCAGTACCGAGATGCATTTCCTTAGACCTTATTTAGAAGATGTTAAGTCGCAAACATAATGATCTTGAAGTTTTGATTTATTTAAATGCTACCCAGGTGAAAGATGAGATTCTATATATGCATGGTTGATTAGGTGATTAACCATCCCTAGAAGTTTGGAATATACATAGAGGTTTTCCCACATAGATATACATACAACTTTGGAACAAAGAAAGCTGACATAAGACCTTAGGAATTTTCTCGGACTTTTGGATCAAATGATTACTTAACACATGACCTAAGGAGACATCGTATTTTCATCGATGCTTAACGACATGTGATAGGCAAGGTGCAAGGCAAGTTGTGTATATTCCACCAGTAGTTGAATAAAAAGTTTTTTTGAAAACCTAAAATCGAGGTAGTTTTGGTTGTAAAAAGAATTTGTGTCATTAAGGAGGTGTGTTATTATCGCCTCAACAAAGCACATTCCTAGATGCTCTAACACGTTAACCCAATTGTTGTAGCATACGATTAGTAATTATCTTGTCGATTAAGGATTTGATTAGTGAACTCATGTAGATCGCAAGAGAGAGCCGACATAAATTGTGAATTCAGTACAAGTCCAAGTAGTATATGGATTGGGATTAGGTTCATACAAGTTAGAATGATACTCAAAATATCTTGCATTTTTGGGCATTCGAAGGTGATTTACATGCAATTTCTAGAAAATCAAGCTCTTTCATAGTTGGATAGTTTTATCACAATCATTACCCTTATGCCTTAGGGGCAGTGGATGCATAACCACAGATCTTGAAAAGTTGAATTCAAGGGGTTAAGATATAATGATTAAGTTTACTATGGTTGGTATGGTTAAACTCTACCATGATTGATCCTGAGAAAAGTGACCAAAATTGTCACATATTAAAATGTTGAGGTTTGGATAGATAAATATGAGAATTGATTATCATCGTTACCAATACTTACTTGAAATAGCCAGGTCACTAGTTACAATTGTGAACTATAAACTTTGATTAACATAACTAATCATTATATTAGATCTTTTGAATTATACCTTATGGCTTAAGTAAAGATGAGACCCTTTATGACTTTTGATTTGACAATCCACATGACTTGAAATATAAAATTAAGCAGAGTCATCACTATGATACAAGAAAACAACTGTGTCGACACTCAGGACTAGTGTCAACACACACTGCACAAGTTGTGTCGAGACAAAGAGAAGTTGTATCGACACTAAGGACATGTGTCGACACACTCTATACAAGCAGTGTCGAGAAATAAGACAACTGTATCGACACTCAAGAGATGTGTCGACACACTTCACAGGCTGAGTCAAGACAGGAAGCAAGCAGTGTCGACACTCAGGACTATTGTCGACACATTCTACATCAGCTATGTCGAGATAAGGTGAAGGTTGTGTCGATACATTCAAAAGTATGTTAACGCCACTACAAGAGTAGTGTCGATACCCAGGACTGGTGTCGACACATCCAACAGTCAAGTTTCAACACTTCAAGCAAATTTGTTTCCTAAGTACAGAAATCAAGTCAGAGGGTCTGACAACTGTCAGAACTGTCAGAACTATCAGAACTATCAGATGTCAGTTATTAACCGGATCATCCAGTTACCTTTGGCGGAGCTTATATAAAAGGATCAAACTCTTCAAAAATTAAGAGAAGAAAATTTTGGCAAGTCAATATCTAAGAAGTTATCTTCTAGAATACAGAAGGTGGAGAGAAGCTGGATCAAGAATCGTCTTCAACATCCTCTAGCATAGATCTACCCTAATTTCAACTTCAAAAAGCTTTTAAAATCTAAGAAGGGTACGATCAAATCTATTACTTCAAGATCAAGGAAGCAAACCGATCAGGAACAGATCAAGAAACAATCACTCATTCCTTTCTTGTTGGGTGACTTGTTCTCAATCAATCTCTTTTATTTTTATTAATTTTGTAAGATCTATCTGTAGATCTGAGTGTAGGGGAAACATTTTCTCTGAGATTGTAAGCATATGTTATAAAGGTTGAGGTAGGGCAGAGATTGCCTGAGATAGAAGAAGAGGAAATTTCTCTGAGTTGTACGGCAGCATTTACCTGAGAAGTAGGAGTGTGGATACATTCTGAGGTAGAGTTATTGGGAAGAACTTGAGGTGTAGGATCTTGGTGATCTGAGTGGTAAGACTTGTAAAGTCTGAGTTGTAGGAGCCAGCTGGGCTCTAAGCTGTAAGATCTGTGGATCTGAGAAAAGGAAGGAGAAGGAGTTTGGCCGAATCTAGTTCATTGCTAGATAGGCAAAGGGGGAAATGGATGTACCCATAAATTGGGAAACCACTATAAAACTGTGTGTTGTGTTGTGTATGTTGTGTTTGATATATTGTGATAGTTCTAGATTGCTGGTAAATTAT
Source organism: Platanthera guangdongensis (assembly GCA_039583875.1). NCBI lineage: Eukaryota > Viridiplantae > Streptophyta > Magnoliopsida > Asparagales > Orchidaceae > Platanthera > Platanthera guangdongensis. The sequence continues at coordinate 58,354,808 of CM077158.1, forward strand.
CTTATTTATCTGACTGTGATATTTAACTGAAAGAAAATATATCTCTGAACAAAAAAGGGGTAGCCAAGATTCAAATTGGACCTATTCATACCCCTCTAGGTCACTCTCAATCCTTAAACAAACATTTACATCTTAAGATTACAACTAGTTCATTTTGTGTGTTGCTTTGCATTTAGCAAAATAATAATGTAGTGAATAGACCATCAAGATCACATGAGAATTGAATGAAGTAGGAACATATCAGTAGGACATCATTTATATCATCCCATAAAAGTTGTAGAATTTTTGGAGAACATTTGACCTATAGTTTGATCATTAACTTAGATTCATGTCACATATTTAATAAATGAAATAAATGTGATTATTCCACTTTAGAAATTCATCATATTAATTTGAAGTATCGATATTGTTGGAGCCTACGGGTCACATCTTTTTGGTTTGACAATATCAAATCTCAGGTTGTATTTGATCACATTTGCGCTTGGTATTGTGTGCAGGTTTACAGGTTCAAAAGAATAAAAAAACTCAACTTTACAACCTAACGCAAGGCGCTAGTGCTACTGTCGAGCGCTAGCCTGGAATTAAATTTAATGGGTGCTCGGGAAACTACAACACGGCATTAGCACTACCACTTGCTCTAGCTTCGGATTTATTTTGATCGTGTGCTCGGTGACCTACCGTGTGTCGCCAGAAAATATCGCTGGGTGCTAGCGCTCTCAACGAGTGTTGAGATGGATTTGTCTAGAAGCCTGGGATACCGCCAGGCGATAGTTGGGTACCGCACTGCAGTATCGTGATAAAGGGGAAAAATATTTCTCTGGGATATTTTTCCAATTCTGCGGGACAGCAGTCTGTATACACGCATAGAACTATGCTGGGTGCTAGCGCTACCGTTGGCGGTAGCTTATTTTTAAAAGACGTATAAATGGCTTTGTTTTTTGTTCCTGACGTAAGAGAGACATATTCTCATTCTAGAGTTTGTGTGTTGTCTTAGAGCAACATTCCACCATCTTCGATGAAGGAAGAGAAAGCAGCCTCCCTCTCGTTCGCGCACGAAGATCTCCGGCGAGCAAAAGACAACAATGACTAAGAGGAGTTGATCGGGTGCAATATAACTAAGATCTCTAGCACCGATCACGCGCCGCTCAACGGATAAATAATCTTGAGGGATAATCACAAAAATCTTTTTTACTCTCTTATTGTATTTTTCTCCTTTCTAATTGTTTGTGGGTAAGGAAAATTGACCGGTGAAGATCGTCAGAATCTAGGAAGGCTTCTGTAAGAAATCATCCCGGAGAAGGGACGTCAAGATCGGGGGGATTTAATGGGGCTCTAAGACACTTTCGAGGAGGGAAGGTGAAGAGCCGACTTGAACACCTTTTCAGGAGGGAAAGGGAGAGAGCCAACTAATCCAGGTTATAGGTCGGTATAGAAAATGAAAAGGTGTTTATATTTCACAGCCTCCGATCTCCTGCGTCATGGAGATCTAGTTATAATTGTTGTTCTGAATTGTAAACCTCTTTTGTTATTCATTAATAAAGTTGTTGTTCGTTTATTATTATCTCAATATCATAATTATATGATGGTAGATCGTCGCAGATTGCGTGTGTGTATCTCTACGGTGAAGTTTTATAAAGAAAATGAGTTTTTTGACCTACTGCCACGCACTATCAAACTAGCGCCCCACGGTAGCATCCAGAACCAGTTTTCCTTGGTAAAACTATTTTTAATTTTGAGTTAATCTTGAAAACCTTATTCACCCCCAGGTTGGTAATTAGATCCAACAAGTAGTATCAGAGCCAGGTTACATCAAAAAGAGATTAAAATCCTGAAGTAAGATGACCAACTATAATCATGCATTCCCTGGGGGTCAATTTGTGAGTCAACCGCCCCTGTTCATGGGAAGTGACTACAGTCACTGGAGAACACGCAAGAATATATTTTTAATGACACAAAACATGGACGTATCGGCTATGGTCGAAACTATATATACTATACCCACCACCACGATAGGAGAACAAGTTCTCGAAAAATCACGTGATAAATGGGATAACTCTGATAAACTGAAATGTACTAACAACGTGGAAGTCATGAACTCTCTTTTTTGTGCGGTAGATAAAACTGAATTTAATAGAATTTGTAACTACGAAACTACATATAATATTTGGCGACTGATTTAATTAACACATGAAGGTACTTCGCACGTGAAAGAGTCAAAGTTGTTTCGTTTGGAGTCGGAATATGATCATTTCCGAATGGAGATCGACAAGGATTTGGATAGCATGTACACCCACTTCACAAAGATTGTGAATGCCTCCAGGTCTCTTGGGAAGTCTTACTCAAATGGGGACTTGGTCAAGAAGATCTTGCGATCTTTGCCTCCAAGGTTCAAACCAAATGTGACGGTGATTGCTGAAATACACGACATCAGCACCCTAGAAATATAGAGCCTTATTAGGAACCTGAAGACTTGCGAGCTCGAACTAAAGATATAAGCTGAGGAGTATCCCAGGGAACTGAAAAAGAAGGGGCTAGCACTAAAGGCCGTAAAATAAAGGAGGGCTACTAAAGAATTTGTTGGAACACCCTATTACTAATTTGGGTCAGGATCACTATGTCTCTAGGAATCTGTGTTTGACCTTCTGTATAGCTTAATAGGTCAATTAGAATTGAGTCTAAGGGTTAGAAGTCTAGGATTGGAAGCTGCCCTGAAGACCAAGTTTTTCTGTAGACCAAGTCTAATCGTCGAGCTCAGCACGACGTTTCGTCGAACTCCGGTCGACGATCGTCTAGCTCAACTTCTGTAGATCGTCGAGCTCCATTAGACGATCGCTGAGCTCAACCTCATAATATCGTCGAGCTCCACTCGACGATCGCTGAGCTCAACTTCACAATATCGTCGAACTCCATTCGACGATCGGTGAGCTCAGGTCGACGATTTTGACTCTGCACTGGATCTTTATCTCTGAGCTCAGTTCGACGATCTTTGAGTTCAGATCGACGATTATTTTGTTGCTTGAATTTTCCAGTTCGCTGAGCTCAGCTCGACGATAGCAGAGCTCAGTTCGACGTTTTCAGTTATCTTTCAGAATTCAAATTCAAATCAGTTAGAAGTTATTCTGCATTTAATTCAGAAGATCTGCTAGCCGTTTTCATTTACTTCTGGACCAAGTTTCAAGGGATTTTTCAAGGAATAATTCAGTGGACTTTCCTTCAGAAGAAATTATGCAATTAAGGCTGTAATCAATGCAGACCAACGGCTATCTTTGACAGAGTGATATTCTATTCTGGCACAGAGAATAAAAGATAGAATGTTTTTGAATCAAGATAGAGATTGACAAGAATAGGACACACAACTCAGTATACAGAGACTTTTTCAAAATTTTCTGTCAAGAAGAATTCTGAAGAACACTCATCAAAGAGATCAAGCAATCTTCAAATCTCTTCAGCTCTCAAAGTGTTCAAGGCCAACATCATTTCAAGACTCCAGACTCTCAATATTTCAGCTTGCTGAAATCATCTTGTGCTGGAGATCTATCTTTGAAGGCCTTTCACCCTCAGCAAAGCTCATCTTCCTGAAGATCAAGGACTCAGGGGGAGCTTTGACATCAATCCACTTAGTCTTCTCAGTTGATTGAGAAAGAGAAGACTGCCATAACTCTCTCACCCCCACTCTGTAAAGGGTTTTTCAAACTCCCTTCAAAAGTTTGAATCTGGTTTTTGAGCACCTTGTCAAAAGCTCATTGGTGGCAAGACACCTGATCAAAAAATCTGATTTGGTTTTTGAGTACCTTATCAAAAGCTCATTGGTGCCCAGGACACCTGATCAACTCATCCTGCAGTGGATTCCTACCTAGGGTGGTAGAAGAGTGGATGTACCCAAGTTTGGGGAACCACTATAACTCCTTGTGTTATCTGGTTCTGCTTGTTTTCTTTTTATTTCTGGCCTAGATTCTCTTGTGCTTAGTCTCTGCATAGCTTAGTTTTGTGTTTAGTTTTATTTCTGCTTCCCTGCTCACACTCATTACAACAATTGTTGTAAAGCTTTGCAAAAGTTTTTCTTTGTGTTTTAAAAGCACCATATACTCTATTCACCCCCCTCTAGAGTATATCAGATCTAGTTTCCCTTTCAATTGGTATCAGAGGGAGGTTGGTTAAACATACCATACCTGATTGGTTGTACAGGCTAACACCTGAACCCAAAGATCCCAAACTAGATCTGTTTTCTTTTGTATTTTATTATTAGATTTTGTTTGCACAAATCATGGCCCAAAACAAAGATTATGCTAGCACCAGACCTCCAGTGTGCAATCTGTCAAAGTTTGCACTTTGGAAAGCAAGGATTAGACTCTACATGAATTCTATTGACGAAGATATTTTTAATTCTGTTTTGACAGTGTGTCCAAGACCCCCAGAAAGTACAAGTACAAATGCTGTTCCACCTCCATCAGGAACAGATGCTGACATCAAAAAGTGGAAAGTAGCTGATGCCAAGGCTATGAACATTCTAGCTCAGACAATGTCAGATGACATTTTTCAAAAGGTAGCTGAATGTAATTCAGCCAAGGAGATTTGGGACAAGCTCTCAGAAATAGTTTCAGGCTCAGCTGATGAGAGAAAGGACAGAAGATCCCATCTCATCTCCCAATATGAGAACTTCAAGAAGGGAGAGACTGAGTCAGTGGGAGACATGTACAACAGACTGAGTCTAATTGTCAGTGAACTGAGGACATTAGACAAAGAGATCTCACTGACAGAACTTAATGACAAGATCCTAATGTGCTTTCCCAGCACTTGGGATTCAAGAATCTGGCCAATTAAAGATGCCAGAAGTCTGAATGAGATCACCACTGAAGCCTTGTTGGGTAAGCTCAAATCTTATGAGCTACTCATCAAGAACAGAGAGGAAGAACAGAAGGCTGCTTCACCAGCCACAAGAAAGGAGAAGACCATAGCATTCAAGGCAACTGAGGATCTGCCTGAAGAAAAAGGAACAGGCAATGATGAACTTCTCAGCTTGTTGGCCAAAAGATTCTATAAGATGGCCAGAAAGGACTTCAGAAGAAGATCATACAAGGAGCAGGATAAGCCAAGGTATGATAAGTCCATTGGCAATAACAAAGACATTATTTGCTTTGGTTGCAGGAAACCAGGGCATATAGTTCCTGACTGTCCAGAGAACAAGAACAAGGACAGAAGGGAAAGAAAAGAGAGAAGAAAGGAGAAAGACTCCAAAAGGAGTGGCAATAGCAAACCTTCTTCCAGCAAAAATAAGCATACAAGGAAAGGATTTGTTGCTGAATCCTGGAGTGAGACTGAAGAGGAGTCAGAAGCCTCTTCCAGCTCCAGTGATGATGAGGATGATGCAGAGGAAAAGGAGTTCTGCATGATGGCAATCAATGCCTCACAACACAACTCAGAGGAAGAGGAGTCAGAGTCAGACTCAGAGACTCAACCTGAAAAAGATCAGGTAATCAGCTCTTTTGATTTTACTTCAGAAGATTTTAAATCTGAATTTAAAGCACTATGTTTAGACCTGCTAAAGTCTGAGAAAGAGATCATCTCTCTCAGAAATCAATTATCTGAACAAAATGTTTTAAAGTCAGAAAACCTCAAACTCTCTCAGGAGTTGGAGAACTATAGGGGACAGATAGCTTCACTGAAAAGTGAGCTCTCTGAGGCCAAGAAGCTTGAAGAATCTCTCAATGGGAGAAGCATCAAGCTGATGGACATCACAAGCACAGTGAACTCAAGATTCAACAGTACACTGGGCTTGGGTGCCTCATCCAGCCAACCTATTGTTCTGAACAACTCCCATCAAGTTCATTTCTGACAAGGGAAAGGGAGTTGTAGAGGTTGCCAGGAAAAATTTTGATCTGCCTCAGAAAACTAAGTCCCAGCAAAACTCGTCGAACGGAGATCGACGATCGCCGAACGCAGCTCGACGATCTCAGGACAAATCGTCGAACGCAGATCGACGATCTCAACCAAAGTCGTCGAACGCAGGTCGACGATCCAAATACCTGACCTCACCCATAGTCGACCGTCGAACGGAGCTCGACGATCTGACCCACGATCGTCGAACGCAGCTCCAAGATCGTCGAACAGAGGTCAGAGCTCTGGAAACTTTTTCAAAGGCAAGTCAAAATTGAATCCTAAGGGTTCTTCATCCCAAACCTTTAACCCTTATACTGAATGGATTATACCTCCAAGGAGATATCATCCTGAAGGATATAAGAGTCAGCCAGGGATGTCCTTTCATTTCTGAATTTAGAGGTTATCAACCTAGGCCCAAGGTAAACTGGGTCAAAAACAAGTGAATTGTTTTATGTGCAGGTGAAGACCTATCCAACATCTAACCAGCAATGGTATTTGGATAGTGGGTGCTCTAAGCACATGACAGGGAACAAGGACAACCTCACTTCCTTTAGAGCCAAGCTTGGACCCAAAGTTATCTTTGGTGATTCCAACTTTGGACAAACTAAAGGATATGGTGCAGTCCAGATTGGTTCTGTAACCTTCAAGAAGGTAGCATATGTGGAAGGACTGAAGCACAACCTAATTAGCATCAGTCAGCTATGTGATGAAGGGTACCAGGTGACCTTCAGCAAAACCTTATGCAAAATCAAGTCAGAGGACAACACAACTGTGTTGACAGGTAAAAGGAAAGGTAACATCTACCTTGTAGATTTTCTTTCAACCAATGTAGATATCTGTTTATTCAATTCAGTCTGTAGACCAAATGTTTTATGGCATAAGAGACTAGGACACCTAAACCTTAGAACTATTGCTAGGCTATCCAAGGACAACCTTGTTAGAGGACTACCTTCTGGCCCCTACAAGAAGGAAGGACTATGCAAGGCTTGTCAATTAGGCAAGCAAACTAAAAACAGTTTTAAGTCACTTAATAAGAGTGATTCACCTAGGATATTGTATCTGTTACACATGGATCTATTTGGACCCATCACAGTACAAAGCCTAGGAGGGAAATCCTACACTTTAGTAATTGTAGATGACTTCTCTAGATTCACTTGGGTGTTCTTTCTAAGGAAGAAGTCTGATAACTTTAAGTGTCTGACAGAGTTTCTCAAATGTATACAGATTGAGTTCAATACTCACATTGCCCTGATCAGAAGTGATCATGGGACAGAGTTTGATTCTCTTCTTATGCAAGAGTTCTGTCAGAGTGAAGGGATCAGGCATACTTTCTCAGCTCCTAGAACTCCTCAACAAAATGGGGTAGCTGAAAGGAAAAATAGAACCCTTATTGAATCTGCCACTACATTGTTGTCAGATGCTCATCTACCTCTATCCTTTTGGGCAGAGGCAGTGAACACCTCCAACTATGTGCTGAACAGAAGTCTGATACATAAACTAAAGGGAAAGACTCCCTATGAATTACTCAAAGGGAAGAAACCTAAAGTTGACTATTTTAGAATTTTTGGTTGCATTTGCTACATTCACAATAATGATAAGAAATATTTAGCAAAATTTCAAGCCAAAGCTGATGAAGGAGTGTTTCTGGGATACTCCATGATCAGCAAGGCCTATAGGGTCTATAATAAATCATCTTTGAAAATTGAGGAATCTGTTCATATTTCTTTTGATGAAACTAACATGTCTTTCAAGGAGAAGATTTCTTCTACCATAGAACCTTTGCAGGAACACTCTCTAGTTGAAGATATGAACAAGCTACAGGTTGCTCAAGAAGAAGAAAGCAGTGAAGATGAAAGCAATGCTCAACATATTGAACCACCACTTGAAGAGCCAGTTGTTGTACCACAAGAGGAAACAACAACACAGGATGGTGAACAATCAACACCCCCTGTTGATTTAGTAACATCAAGAGACCATCCAATTACCCAAATAATTGGAGAACTCTCAGCTGGTGTGCAAACCAGAAATCAGGTCAACCAAAACCTGTTGCACACCTGCTTCCTTTCTCAAATTGAACCTCAGTCCATTCAAGATGCGGAGCAAGATCCACACTGGATCATTGCAATGCAAGAGGAGTTGCATCAATTTGAGAGGAACAAAGTATGGGAACTAGTGCCAAAGCCAAAGGATCATTCCATTGTTGGAACAAAATGGGTATTCAGAAATAAACTGGATGATCAAGGAGTAATAATAAGGAACAAGGCAAGGCTAGTTGCCCAGGGATATTCTCAAGAAGAAGGAATTGACTACGACCAGACCTTTGCACCTGTTGCAAGATTGGAAGCCATCAGAATATTTCTAGCTTATGCAGCTCACAAAGGCTTCAAGGTTTATCAGATGGATGTCAAGAGTGCCTTCTTAAATGGAGACATCAAAGAGGAAGTCTATGTCAGACAACCTCCAGGTTTTATCTCTCCAACTATCCTGATTATGTTTTTAGATTAAATAAAGCATTATATGGTCTCAAGCAAGCTCCTAGAGCATGGTATGAGACCCTAGCATGCTTTCTCTTGGAAAATGGTTTTATCAAGGGGTAGAGTAGACCAAACTCTTTTTATTAGAACCCATAAGTCCCATACCCTACTAGTACAAATTTATGTAGACGATATCATTTTTGGCTCTACTGACTCAAAATTGTGCAGAAGGTTTTCTAACCTGATGCATTCTAAATTTGAGATGAGTAGCATGGGTGAGCTATCCTTCTTCCTAGGATTGCAAGTCAAACAACATGCTGAAGGCATCTTTATTTCTCAAACCAAATATGCCAATGAGTTGGTTAAGAAATTTGGTATGTCTGAGGCATCTTGTATGAAAACACCCATGCCTACCAATGCTGTATTGGATGCTGATGAACATGGGAAACCTGTTGATCAGACTACATATAGAGCAATGATTGGCTCTTTACTGTATCTTACAGCTAGTAGACCAGATATAATGTTTGCTACATGTATATGTGCTAGGTTCCAAGTAAGCCCTAGAGAGTCACACCTAACATTAGTAAAGAGGATTCTCAGGTATGTTAAAAGTTGTCCAAATCTAGGTCTCTGGTATCCAAAAGATTCAGCATTTGAGTTAACTGGATTCTCTGATGCTGATTATGCTGGATGCAGAATTGACAGGAAAAGCACCAGTGGAACTTGTCAGTTCCTTGGTGATAGACTTGTCTCTTGGTTTTGCAAGAAACAAACATCTGTGTCAACCTCAACTGCTGAAGCTGAATATATGGCTGCAGGCAGTTGTTGTTCACAAATATTGTGGATTCAAAACCAACTCCTAGACTATGGTTACAACTTAGAGAAGTCTAAAATCTTTTGTGACAATACAAGTGCTATTTCCATAGCTCAAAATCCAGTCCTCCATAGTAGGACAAAACACATAGAGATTAGGCATCACTTCTTAAGGGACAATGTTGAAAAGAATAAAATTGAATTACAATATATCCCAACTGATTTACAAAGGGGAGATATTTTCACCAAGCCTTTGGATGAAAAGAAACACACTTTCTTCCTAAATCAGTTAGGAATGTTAGATGGAGGAAGTCTTAAATAATATCCAAGATTTTGAAAGCTAAAAATTGACCAAGACTAGGCAAAATTCTGATTTCTCTTAGTATCTAGAATTTTCTGATCTCTGAACTGCGCTCGACGATTTCCCCAAAGATCGTCAAACGGCGCTCGACAATTTCCAGAATCGTCGAACTGAGTTCAGCGCCCCTCAGATAGTATGAACTATCTCTTCCGGTCAACGATCGTCGAACGGCGCTCGACGATTTGTTCCCTGAACGATCGTCGAACGGAGCTCGACGCCTTTCCAGATCGTCGAACGGAGATCGACGATGTTGGAGTCTCTTCAGATTCCTTTGGCAGCCTCGATCGTCGAACCGAGTTCAACGATCTTTCCAATTCTGCGTCGAACCCTAATATAAAACTCATTTTTCGCCGTCGTTCTCTCTTGCGCTTTCAATTTCTCTGCAAGAATTTTCTTCCCTCCAAACAGTTCTACGCTTGTTCGTTTTGTTTGTTACATTTTTGCAGGTACAATGGCCGTATCAGTTGCTGTTCTAGCCGCCATGAAGTTTGATGCAAGATTCGATATTGATCTGGAATCGTTCAACACTACTGATCAAATCTTCCAGGACATTTTGAATTTGTTCAAGGATCAGAACTTGTCCACCCTCATGACCACTAGAATCAAGCTTGCTTCAGATGAAATAAAAGAATGGGTCTATACTGCTCACAACCTTGACAACAACACAATAGTTGGAACTATTGCTGGAACCCATGTACCTCTGACCCCCACAGCCTTAACAGAGGTTTTTGGTTTAAGAAATGGAGAAGAAACTGCTGAACTATCTGGGGAGGAATTTTCTGATATTCTTGCCAGGATGGGTCATCCAGAGGGAAACCCTAGCAAGTTATTCAAAAGGAACTTGTCTGTTGAGTACAGGTTCCTAGCAGATGTTGTAGGTAAAGTGCTGCTGGCAAAGCACTCAGCTCATGATACTATCTCCAGACATCAGCTCTGCCTCATGGGAGCTCTGGTAGATAAGAAAAGTTTGAATTGGGGAGAGGTCTTCTTTGACCTAATAAAGAAAAAGATTAACAAAACCTTTGTAAATTTTGGAAGAATTCTTGGAGTTTTCCTTCAGGCAAGGTGCCCTGCTCTGCTGGTCTCCTCTGGAGTGCACATCAATGCCTCCAAGAGACTTACCTGTGCCCTATTTGGCAAGTGGGACAGGCAAATTAGCAAACCCAGCAGGCCCTCTTCAACTGCTCCTTCAGGCACCAGGACTCAAAGAGTCACTCCTCCACAGGTCTCTGCTCCTGCAGAAGACCTGGCTGCTGTTGTTGCTGCTTCCTCTCCTCCTCCAAGTCCAACCCTACCTCCAGCTCCATCCACCACTCCAGTTCCATCCACCATTACCATCTCTAGCCCTTCCCCAACATCAATTCCATCTCCAGCAACCATTTCATCACCTCCAGTAGACCAATTCCACCCATTGTTCTCATATCCACCTCCAGATGTCACCTCTTCTCCATCCATACCATCATTCACCCTTCTGGATGACTCCTACATGGATGATTCCCCCTCTTCTCCTCCAGAATTACCCTCCTCCTCCACATCTTTCCAAGATCTCCTCCACCACATCCTTGACCAACCCACATTCACTCCATCCATATCCATCCCCTTGTCCTCCATCTCCACAATCCCCACTCCTCAGCCATCAATCCCTCCACCATCCAGCCCTCCACTTCCAGCATCCTCAGCCATCCCTATACCATCTACATCTGCTCCTGCTAGTGAGCATGTAGATCTGCCAGCCTTAGCTGACAAGTTGTATGAGCTACTTGCCCCCAGGCTCTCTCTTCTCATGGAGGCCTCCTTAGCTCCTCTACAACAGTCAGTGGCAGCTCTGTCTGCCAGGCTTTCCTCCCTCATTCCTCAGGCAGCACCTCCAGCAGTGTGCCTTGATACAGATGCATCTGCATCCAGGCAGGGGGAGATGCCATATGAAGCCAGCCTTCATGCTGCTGTTGCTGCTGCTTCTGCTCCTGTTGCTGATGATACTGCTGCTGCTGCTGGAACTTCTGTGTCTGCTGCCTCTTCTGCTCCAGTTGCTGTGCCTACTCCAGTTCTGGCAATAGACCTAAGGTCTTTGCTCTCAGCCTTTGATCCTGCCTTTTTCAGTTGTTTACCAGAAGTTATTGCTGTCCAGCCCTCAGAAGACCTATCTAAGGCACTGGTGCCTTTCTCTGGCTGTGACCCCAGTATTATTTCTTCTTTTATACACTCAGTGACTGCTGCTGCTGCTGTTGAAGAAAAGACTGAATCTGCTTCTGAAACTGTCTTTGCTGCTGCTGAAGAAAATGTTCCTACTGCTGCTGAAATCTCTTTTGTTTCTAATGAGCCCATTGCCAAGGAATTTCTGATGACAGAGGCCATTGATGTTGAGCCTGCTGCAGATTCTGTTGATGTTTCTGAAGTTGCTGCTGCCATCACTCCTGTTGTTGCTGAAGATTTTGTTGAAGATTTTGTTGTTACTGAAGCTGCTGCCATCACTCCTGAAGTTACTAGTGTTGTTTCTGCTGTTGCTCCTGTATCTGCTGCTGTATCTATTGCTGTATCTGCTGCTGTTCCTGCTGCTGCCCCTTCTGCTTCTGCCTCATCTGCTGCAATGCAACTGAAGAAAGATCTTATGAAGAAGATAGATGCTATATATGATGCCCAGAGTTCTGACTCTGATGAGTTTAATACAGATTCTGATGACTCTGCTGCCACTATTGCCAGGAAGAGGAAGGCTAAAAGCAAGGCTATGAAAAGGGTTCCATCTCCCAAAGTAAAAGATGATAATGATATTCCATATTATATTCTGCATAACTGTCAAATTACTGAACATTGGATGCAGTACTCTAAAAATCAGCTAAAAGTAATGAAGAAGAAAAGAAAGTATGAGAAGGGCTCCTCCCAGTTCAAGCACCCTCATCCTCCTCCACCACCTCCACCTGATGCAGGTGCAGGTGGCAGCTCTGCAAGTCAGGCCCCATCTAGAAGCCAGGCTCCCTACCAACCCCATGCCAGATCATATCCAAGGGAAAGCCAATCTAGGGGTTCTTATTCCAGGAGAGGAGGATACAGGGGAAGTCAAAGAGATATTCAAGTTTATTCTAAAGGGCATTCCAGGCAGCACCCTTACTCCAGGGGAGGACATGCTTCATCTGATACTACTTCTGGTCCATTCCCCTTTAAGCTCAAAGAGACAGTGTCTGTTAGGCCTCCTCAAGACAATTCTTCCAACAGGTATGAGCCACCTGTGCCATTTGAGGACCCTGAAAAGAACCCAGCCTCTTGGACTGCTAGAATGAAAGAAATGGCTGCATTAGACCAGATAAAGAAAGCCAGAGAGCAAGGGCTAGACACTTCCAATATCTCTACTATGTCTGAACAAAGACAAAAAGAGCTAGAAAGATATGCCTCCAGCAAGTTCTTTGATGCAGACAGATACATGGAGTTGCATCCTGCTGCTGTGGTTCCCAGGACTTCAAAGCAAACATACTTGGGTGCAGCTGATGACACTAGGTCCAACAAGGAAGCATTGAACCCTAACAGAGAAATCAAGATGGTTAAAGGCAAAGAGAAGAGGTAACTCTGTAAGGTGACAATCTTTGGTTTTTCTGACTACTATCTGGATGTTATATATATCTCTGTGATGTTTCTGCAATGAGTCTAGCTGCTGTTGTTTTTATGCTTTTCTGATTGTATGATGTTATTTGATTTTTTTCCAAAGTCTGTAAATAGTTTTCCTAACCCAAATAGGGGGAGATTGTTGGAACACCCTATTACTAATTTGGGTCAGGATCACTATGTCTCTAGGAATCTGTGTTTGACCTTCTGTATAGCTTAATAGGTCAATTAGAATTGAGTCTAAGGGTTAGAAGTCTAGGATTGGAAGCTGCCCTGAAGACCAAGTTTTTCTGTAGACCAAGTCTAATCGTCGAGCTCAGCACGACGTTTCGTCGAACTCCGGTCGACGATCGTCTAGCTCAACTTCTGTAGATCGTCAAGCTCCATTCGACGATTGCTGAGCTCAACCTCATAATATCGTCGAGCTCCACTCGACGATCGCTGAGCTCAACTTCACAATATCGTCGAACTCCATTCGACGATCGGTGAGCTCAGGTCGACGATTTTGACTCTACACTGGATCTTTATCTCTGAGCTCAGTTCGACGATCTTTGAGCTCAGATCGACGATTATTTTATTGCTTGAATTTTCCAGTTCGCTGAGCTCAGCTCGACGATAGCAGAGCTCAGTTCGACGTTTTCAGTTATCTTTCAGAATTCAAATTCAAATCAGTTAGAAGTTATTCTGCATTTAATTCAGAAGATCTGCTAGCCGTTTTCATTTACTTCTGGACCATGTTTCAAGGGATTTTTCAAGGAATAATTCAGTGGACTTTCCTTCAGAAGAAATTATGCAATTAAGGCTGTAATCAATGCAGACCAACGACTATCTTTGACAGAGTGATATTCTATTCTGGCACAGAGAATAAAAGATAGAATGTTTTTGAATCAAGATAGAGATTGACAAGAATAGGACACACAACTCAGTATACAGAGACTTTTTCAAAATTTTCTGTCAAGAAGAATTCTGAAGAACACTCATCAAAGAGATCAAGCAATCTTCAAATCTCTTCAGCTCTCAAAGTGTTCAAGGCCAACATCATTTCAAGACTCCAGACTCTCAATATTTCAGCTTGCTGAAATCATCTTGTGCTGGAGATCTATCTTTGAAGGCCTATCACCCTCAGCAAAGCTCATCTTCCTGAAGATCAAGGACTCAGGGGGAGCTTTGACATCAATCCACTTAGTCTTCTCAGTTGATTGAGAAAGAGAAGACTGCCATAACTCTCTCACCCCCACTCTGTAAAGGGTTTTTCAAACTCCCTTCAAAAGTTTGAATCTGGTTTTTGAGCACCTTGTCAAAAGCTCATTGGTGGCAAGACACCTGATCAAAAAATCTGATTTGGTTTTTGAGCACCTTATCAAAAGCTCATTGGTGCCCAGGACACCTGATCAACTCATCCTGCAGTGGATTCCTACCTAGGGTGGTAGAAGAGTGGATGTACCCAAGTTTGGGGAACCACTATAATTCCTTGTGTCATCTGGTTCTGCTTGTTTTCTTTTTGTTTCTGGCCTAGATTCTCTTGTGCTTAGTCTCTGCATAGCTTAGTTTTGTGTTCAGTTTTATTTCTGCTTCCCTGCTCACACTCATTACAACAATTGTTGTAAAGCTTTGCAAAAGTTTTTCTTTGTGTTTTAAAAGCACCATATACTCTATTCACCCCCCTCTAGAGTATATCAGATCTAGTTTCCCTTTCAGAATTTGAAGACAAAGATGAAGAAAGCCTCTATAATCGAGAATTCAAGAGATTCAAGAAGAATCTCAAGAGGCAAGGAAAGTTCAAGAAATTTATGAAGAGAGCTGCTGAAGAGAAGAAGAGGTGGAACAAACCATCAAAGGAAATGGAGAGTGATGATAAGTAGTCTCTACCAGAGTGCTACCGCTGTCATAAGCCTGGGCACATCAAGAAGGAGTGTGCAAGGCTCCAGAAGAAGAAAAAGGAGAAACATAGCTGGGACAAGGGAAATAAGAAAGTGTTAAAGATGTTAACATGGGAAGAAGATGAATCTGACGATTCAAGCACATTCGGCTCAAGTAGTGAAGACAAGGCAAATTTATGCCTCGTGGGGAATAATCAGGATGAATCCGACAATGAATCTAGTGTCCATGCAATACTGAGGTAACTCACCTTCTTATGATGAACTCTTTGAAATTTATGAACATCTTTGTGATAAGCTGGATAGCATAATTCTTGAGAAAAGTCCTTTAAAACTTGTTAGAAAAGCCTAATTAAGGGCCCATCTAGGGGCCCATTTTTCTCTCTTTTCTCTCTCTTTGTACTAGTCTCACATCTTGGATTGGGATTTCTCCCCTTCCTCTTTTCCTATATAAATGTATTCATACTTGTAACTATTAATTCAAGAAGTATATACAAGGTTTGAGGCCTCTCTTTACATGATATCAGAGGCACCGGTCTCCTCCTTGGGTTTACGGTTTTCTGTTCGCGGGTTCTCGCTGTCTGTTCGCGGCTTCTCGCGGTCTCCCTCTTCCTAACCGACCAGCTCTTCTCTGGCGATCTCTGGTTCTATTCGCGGCCTCTCCGCGATCTCTTTTTCCTACCTGCCGTCCCGTATGTGGCTCCACTATTTCCCTCCTCCCTCCCTTCTCCCTCCCTTCTCCTCTCATTTTATATACACCCCCCGTAGGCCCTGGTTTTTGGACAGCTCGTCGCGGTTT
Organism: Platanthera guangdongensis; assembly: GCA_039583875.1. Taxonomy (NCBI): domain Eukaryota; kingdom Viridiplantae; phylum Streptophyta; class Magnoliopsida; order Asparagales; family Orchidaceae; genus Platanthera; species Platanthera guangdongensis. Next base: position 58,370,603 of record CM077158.1, read on the forward strand.
GTGGGGCCTATTCTCCTAACTGCGGTCTTCCTTCTCGCTGTGTTCTTCTCCATCCGGTTTGTCTGTAAGAGATAATTATACATAGTATATGTGTGGCATAGTTATTAATATGTGTCTTAGGATGTGGTATGAGTGCTATAAATAGAGCCTAGTGGTTGTAACTCAGATCATGGAATGATAATAATAAAGCTTAGTGGTTCTTCTCACTTCCCGAACACCCGTTCATCTCTTTGGTCTCCGGTCGTCTCTGGATATTCATCCTCTCTCTCGTCTCCGGCCGTCTTTCTCTTCTTGGACATTCCCAATTCTGACCTATCTAACGTCGGTGATCTCTCCGGCGATCTCATAACGATACTAGATCGTTACAATTGGTGCTCTCGTTGAGATGCTCTCCAGCAAGACTTCCTCTCCGATCATCTCGTCTCTGGCCATCTCGCCAAGACATTGTAGAACGTCCACTGTTGAGTCTCATTCCTCCCTCAACAACATTCTTTCTCCAACGGCAGCACCGGACGCACCTTGGACGACCTAACCAGACATCTGCACCAGCAAATTCCGAGTTCTTTTTATGCCCTTTGTTGGCCCCAGATCCACAAAGAACTCATCCCCACCAGCAAATTCGACTCAAGAAAACCTCCCCTGCGGACTTGATCGTGTACCTTGACATTGCGGAAATCTTCACGAACTGCGGACTGCTCCTCCACCTGCATCTTCAGGCTTTCTTCCTTGTAGCTTTGGAGAAGACAAGTCGGCGGCCCGCCACTGACCTGAGGTGACTTCAAGATTCGCCTTCATTGGCCTTCACGATATCGCCGCTTCGCCACATCCGTCAATCCAGTACGTAGCTGGACAACGGACTTACATCCATGATACCGTCATTACGCCGCCTCTGCCACGCTGCCGCCTCCGCACGCTTAGCCTGCTACAGTTTCTATAATAAATAAATGGCAAAAAGGGATCTCATAAATAGTATCACTTTCTCTGCGAGAAGACAATATAGGATCAGAAAGAGCTGCACCAGGACATTAAACTACAGCATGGGCATTACATGGTTGCTGCTCCATCACCTTTGCAAACTGGTTCTCACTGGGCTCATATGCTTCAAGTTCCACCTCCAATTATGCTGAGGGAATTGGCCACCGATCTGAAAACTTCTTGGAAAGAATTTGATGTTGAACAATGCCAACATGTTATTTTTAGTCAAGAAACTCGATATCGCAAGGAAACGCAGTCCGACTTCCTCAGGCCCCCTACGTCCAATCCTCCTCACGATCAAGATCTTAGTTGTGCATTAGCAACTCCGGACTCGTTTAACACCTCGTTCGCCAAAATTACATGTCCAAGATTGTTGGGTATTATATCCACAATAACCCATATTTGATGAAGTCACCCTTGAACTAAGATGAATTAAGTTGTATTTGATGTCTTGTTTAAGTTATGTGTTTGCAGGACTATATTGCCAAGTGTAGACCAATGTCAGTCTACAATGGGTCACCAAATACAGGACCATACAATGTAATCCCTCATTGTGTGATCCATGGTGTTGACTCATGTGTAGCCTCTTTATTGGGATACACTTCATGTTTCAAGCACTAGGACTGACTGGAGAAAGAAGTGCTGCTGATTTTATTGAAGAAGAGAAAAGTCTGTTGAGGAAATTTTTGCGAAGTCTTTTACTCGAGTAGTAGTTTATATACTCAAGTGAAATACTTGGTAATTACTCGAGTAAGTATATCTATAATCGAGTAGGGGAAATGGCTCTCAAGCAGTCTAAATATAGCTCTCGAGTAGCCAAGTCAATTACTCGAGTAGACCCTCTCTTATTCTCAAGTTAACAAAATTTCATCTCAGAAAATTTTTTTAAGTTATTTACTCGAGTAGTCATATTAGTACTCGAGTAGATTAGTCTTTTGTCTCGAGTTACAGAAGATATGATTTCATGTTGTTTTACTTCACTCGAGTAGTCAAGTTCATGTACTCGAGTAGTCTATCTACTACTCGAGTAGTCCAGGTTTAATACTCGTGTGATAAGATTTTCTTCTCTCCGAATTTTTCTAAGTCCTTTACTCAAGTAGTAATTTTCATATACTCGAGTAGATTTTCTCCTCTCGAGTAGTTCAGTTCCAGTACTCGAGTATCCCGTATTCTTCTCCCAGAAAATATTCTAAGTCTTTGACTCGAGTAATCCTTCTACCTCTCGAGTAATATATTTAGTACTCGAGTAGTTTATTTCTACCACTCGAGTAGTTCAACTCCACGTCTCGAGTAATTATATTAGCACTCGAGTAAATCACTTTGTACTCGAGTAATTACTCATTCTTTCTGGATTTTCTCCAAGTCTTCTACTCAAGTAGTCTCATTATATTCTCTCCAGTAATCTTATTAAATACTCGAGTAGGTAACTGTTTACTCGAGTAAAACAGTCAGATTTTTCCAGAAATTCGCTAAGTCCAGAATCGACGGGAATTTCAAATGTCGTGACGTGATTGGTCCACGTGTACGTCATTAATGATAATTATTATCATTAGGGAGATCTTATATAAGGTCTTGTCAAAACAGACTAACCCTAACAAGCTGTCAAGTATTATTCTAAGAATTTCTGAATCTTATTCTCTCTGTCCAAAAACGGAAGCCACCGTCGCCGATCTTCTTCATCCAAATTGTTAGGGCTTTTGATTCAAGAGATTCAGATCAAGTCGACCCACAGATTGAGATTGCTTTACATTCCTCATCATTTCTCAGATCATGTGTGTCCAAGAAATTTCAGATCCAGATCTTGCCGAGTTTCTTCTCCAACTTTTCTGATAGAGCTGCAAAGATTAAAGAAGAAGATACAGGCCGAGATTTCCAGATCTGAGAATTACTGTTTGTATTTTTATATATTCTCAATTTAATTCTTGTAGGAGATTTCTCTCCGAGTGTAGGAGCTTTTGCCTCCAAGTTATAGGAAGTTTTTATCTTTCGAGTGTAGATCCGTGTTGTGGATTGAGATTGTAGGAACTTTGTTCCGAGACGTAGGATTGGTTTTCAATCCGAGATAGTGGAGTAGCCGAGTCTAGTGCTTTGCTAGATCAATGAGGGAAAGTGGATGTACCCAAGGTTGGGGATCCACGATAAATCTTTTGTCATCTGTGAATGCTTGGTAGATAATTATGTGCATAGATCTCTAAATTTTTATTCCGCAAAAAGACGCACAACTCAACTATTCACCCCCCTTTAGGTAATTTAGGTAGACAACTGAACACTTTCAAAGATTCGCTTCCGGCGATTCAACCGATTAGATTTCCAAGGCTGAGATCTTCCTCACATATAAGAACGTCAATTCGCTTGGTTATGTATTCGTCACCTCATTTTATTTGGACAAGCTAGCATCAAAGTGGTGCATAGAATTTTTGCGGGAGGACATGTGCCATGATTGTCATCATTTCAAGGTTGCTATTCAGAATCGATTCGGAATAGAAGTTCCACCATCACCTATTAGTCTTGTTAGCCATGAAGCCAAGTCCGTGGAGTTTGACCCTTGCGGGACACTTGAAGAGCTAAGTGGTGTCCAGGCTCCGATAATCCATGCCGATGAAGTAATACTTTCATCATTTATTTCAACACCATCTGAGGACGAGGAACAAGAAGCCATCAAGGCAACTACTCTACTTGAGGCAACAATTATGGTGAACAGGGTTTCACCACCATCGGAGTTGTCATGTGCGTCGATTGTTCGTGTTATTTCTCACAACACAACTTTGCCACATTTGGAGGAGTTGATGAAACATCGTTACAACTCTAACGTCATTGTGGGATCTTTTGCTCATAATACTCAACTTGGTCAGCCACATGATGACACGTGCTTCTGCGGCCATGTATCAACTTGGACAATTCATGTCTTTGATCCGAGAGGATGCACCATTTCGATACAGTTTGCACAAGTGGAGCAGCCAATAAACAACTTGCATGAAGTTGGCTTTGTTCTCATATATACTCCGTGCATCGTTTGGATCTTTGATCCGGGTGGACTTAAATGTCGATATCGCCAACATCAGCCAAACAGTTTGGAATGACATCACCAAAATCCACATATGGCTATATTTTTTAAAGAATAAATGACGAGGTCGTCGTTTGATGGGCGGGGTAGGAATGTAAGGGAGTATTATACATAGTATATGTGTGGCATAGTTGTAAATAGGTATTTTAGGATGTGGTATGAATGCTATAAATAGAGCCTAGTGGTTGTAATTCACATCTTGGAATGATAATAATAAAGTATAGTGGCTCTTCTCACTTCCCAACCACCCCTTCATCTCTCTGGTCTCTGGCCGTCTCCGGCCATTCGTACTCTCTCTCGTCTCCGGGCGTCTTTCTCTTCTTGGTCATTCCCAACTCTTACCTTTCTAAATCTGGTGATCTCTCCGACGATCTTGTAACGACGCTAGATCGTTACATTATCCCTCACCGCGGCTTGCGCAGTCTGCCCTTGGTGGTCATTGCGACCTCGTTTCTCTCTCTTCGGGCTCCACATCTTTGGTCACGACCTCTCTGATCGCTGGTGTACTTCACCATGACCGTGTGGTTTCATTCCTTCTCTCTGTTACTGACTTCTTTCCTCCTCTCCCCTTAGCCGCATCCTGGTCGCGACTTTCCTTGTCGTTGGTGTGTCCATCGAGACAGTGCAACTACTTCCTTTGTCGACCTCTCTCTCTCTTCGGCCTCTTAATTTCATGCTGCTCAGTCTTCTCCTTCTTGCCGCCCAACCTACTTCTGCAGGTCGCCGAGCCTTCTCTTCTTAGCCGCCCGGCCTGCTTCTTTAGTTGCTCGGTCCTCTCTGCCTAGCCGCCCGGCTTCCTTTTCTATCCGCCCGACCTTCTCTGCCAAGCCGACCAGCTTCTTCTGCTAGCTGTATGACTTTTGATGCATCCGCCGCTACTTCTGCTCCGCCAGCCCGTGCGGCTGTTACGGCTTCCGAACTCTGTGATGAGCTATGGATTACTTCCATTTCTCTGACTGGGAAACGGAATTTCGTCGAATGGGTACACTTTGTTCATCGTGCTCTGCAGACCAAGGGTCTTCTTCACCACTTGACCTGAGTTCCCTCTGAGGCGCCCTTAGATGACTGGCTTTGCGATGATGGTCGGGTCCAGTCTTGGCTCGTCAACTCTATGGACACTAAGTCGTACAGGATGGCCATGTATCATGATACGGCCAAGACCAAGTGAGAGGAGCTCCACTCCTTTTACTCTGGGCACAACAGTCTTCAGCACTTATATGATATTCTCTCCGACCTTCAGAACCTTGCTCCTGGTGCTCCCGGCGATATGATCTCTTTCGTTGCCCAGGCCAAGACCCTGGTCGAGGCTTGGATTCAACATAAGCCTCCAACTACTGATCTAGCTACTCAATGGGCCCAGAAAGAGGTTGTCACCATCTAGCATCATATTGTATTCTTTTCCTAGCCTTTTATCTTCTTTTTTTCTAGCCTCTCATCATCTTCTTCTTTTAGCCTCTTATCTTCTTCTTCTAGGCTCATATTTTCTTCTTCTAGACTCCCATTTTGTTCTTCTTGCCTCCTATCTTTTACTTCTTCTATCCTCCTATCTTCTTATTCTAACCTCCTATATTTGTCTTCTTTTTCTAATCTTTTATCTTCTTCTTCTTGTAACCTCTAATCTTCTTCATCTTCTATACTACTGTCTTTTTCTTTTAACCTCCTATTTTCTTCATTTTCTTCTAGATTCTTATTTTCGTCTTCTAGCCTCCTATCTTCTTCTTATTTTCGTCTTCTAGATTCTTATTTTAGTCTTATAGCCTTGGTAGTGTCATGATACATGGCCATCCTGTACGGTGATATGGTGCACAATAGTCTTCAACACTTATATGATATTCTCTCCGACCTTCAGAACCTTGCTACTGGTGCTCCCGATGATATGATCTCTTTCGTTGCCCAAGCCAAGACCCTGGTCAAGGCTTGGATTCAACATCAGCCTCCAAGTACTGATCGAGCTACTTAACGGGACCAGAAAGTTTCTGTCACCATTGCGATGATGATGTCTCGTGTTCCTCCACACCTGCATAGTGTTCGAGCCCAGATCCTCTCTTCCACGATGAATCCTTCGTTGTCTGATGTCTGCTCAACGCTGCTTAAAGTTACGCCTCCTACTGAGGCTCATCTCGGATTTTCACCATCTCTTCTTCAACAGCCTATCCTTTTGACCCCTCCTTTTGCTCGTAGATCTTCCACCCGAGGGGTCCGACCTCCATCTCGGGGACGAGGATGTGGTGGTCGTTCTTCTATGAAATGCACATATTGTGGTCGGGATGGTCATCTTGAGGCTACCTGTTACCACAGGCATGGTTTACCTCCCCACCTTGCTGCTACTTCCTCTGCTGCTCCTGCTACCACTGGGGCTTCTGCCCCGGATCCGACGTCCACTACCTGCCAAGATATAGACGAGCTCCACACCCAACTTCACTAGCTACAGGGTGCCCTCGGCCGCTCATCCGTCACGGTTGCGTCTTTATTTGCGAAAGGTATAACCTGTCTCTCTTATAGCCCCCGCTGGATCGTCAATTTTGGCACTACTCACCATATTACCTCCCATAAGCCCCCTCAGTATCTCCAGATGGCTCATCCTTCGTGTATCACTATGTCCACTGGTGACACAGTACTAGTCTCTAGAGCTGCTACTCTCCAGCTTACCCCGACCCTTTCTCTTTCTTCGGCCAACTACGTTTCTCTCCACCGGCTGACTCCACATCTCTATGCCTTTGACACCTCTCTTTTCTCTATTTCTATTCCTAACACTGTTCAAGAGGCGCTTCAGCACCCGGGGTGGCGGGCAGCCATGGATGATGAAATGCGGGTTCTCTGGGCTAGCCGAACTTGGGATCTGTTTCCTCTTCCTGCAGGCCAACCCTGTGTTAGCTGCAAGTGGGTCTTTGTTATTAAATATGCGGCGGATGGCACCGTTGAGCGTCAAAAGACCTGCCTCGTGGCCCGGGGTTTTACTCAGCAACATGGCCTTGATTATGAGGAAACCTTCCCTCCAATGGCCAAATTAAACACGGTCTGCATTCTTCTCTCCTTGGTTGTGCATCATCATTGGCCTCCTTATTAGTTGGATATTTAGAACGCCTTCCTCAACATCCATCTGCAGGAGACTGTTTATATGCACCAACCTCCCGGGTTTGAAACCACGGGGGAGTCTCGGGTCTATCATCTTCGGAAATCTATTTATGGACTCAAACAGTCCCCGCGCGCTTGGTTTGAACAATTCAGCAAGATTGTCTGTGATATTGGCTTCATTAAGAGCTTGATTGACTTTTCTCTCTCACCCGACACCAGACAACTGGAACTGTCATCCTTCTTGTCTATGTTGACAATATCCTCATTACTGGCGACGTTACTACAGGGTTACAACATATCAAGCAATAGTTAAACTCCGCTTTTCAGAGCAAAGATCTTGGCAACCTTCGATATTTTCTTGGGCTTGAGGTTGCATGACGCCCTGATGGTCTTGTGTTATCCCAAAGGAAGTATTGTATGGAGCTCCTTCATGATGTCGGCTATTCTGGATGCAAACCTACGGATACTCCTATGGACGTCAATCACAAGCTCTTGGCACACGGCTCTAACTCTGACAAGATGCTTACAAATTCGGAATACTATAAACTCTTGGTTGCGAAGCTGATCTATCTTACAGTTACTCGACCAAACATCTCTTTTGTCGCGGGAGTCTCATCTTCAAGTTATCGAGTGCATTCTTCAATATCTCAAGATTGCTCCAGGATCATTGCTTGTGTATAAGCCATCTACATCTCTATCTTTTGTCGCGTACTCTAATGCTGACTATGCAAGATCCATTTATGATAGGCGTTCCACAACTGGTTTCTGTACCTACTTCGGTGGACATCTCATAACCTAGCATAGCAAGAAACGGCCTGTGGTTGCTCTCTCTTTTGTTGAAGCCTAGTACCGGGCTATGGTTGTTGTTGTTTCCGAGTTAACCTGGCTTGAGAGCCTTCTGGGAGACTTGGGGGTTCGTCTCTCATCACCGGTGACCCTATTTTGTGACAGTCAAGCAGCAATACATATTGCCAAGAATCCGGTCTTTCATGAATGCACAAAGCATATTGAAGTTGACTGTCACTTTATCCGGGAAAAGGTACAGTCAAAGAAGATAGATTTGGAGCATGTTCCTGCTACAAACCAAGTTGCTGACATCCTGACTAAAGCTCTCTCCCGGCCGCTATACTACCAGTTTTTATCCAAGCTTGGTGCCTACGACTTGTACGCTCCAGCTTGAGGGGGAGTGTTAGAAAAGCCTAATTAGGGGCCCATCTAGGGGCCTATTATTCTCTCTTTTCTCTCTCTTTGTATTGGTCCCGCATCCTGTATTGGGATTTCTCTCCTTCCTCTTTTCCTATATAAATATATTCATACTTGTAACTATTAATTCAAGAAGTATATACAAGGTTTGAGGCCTCTCTTTACAAATCTAAAAACAAGAAAATGAAAAAGAATTTAAAAAATTTAAAAAATGAATTAATTAAATGGAACAAAGATAAGATCGAGCGTCAAGAGTGCTCTCACTCTGTGGCAACGATCGAAGAGATAAAAGAAAGACTCTTCAGGACATCCTTGACCATGAAAATCTAATGAATGAAAGGAATGTTTTGGAGAAGAAGCTTCAAATATCTCTTGCAAAAATAGAAGAAGGTAAAAAGCAATTCGCAAATCGGTGTGTAATACTGATCACGGAAAATATCGCTCTAAAAGTGAGGATCCATGATCTAAACTGTGCTGCCCAAAAATGTGGGATAGGGCAAAATCTCTGGATATATTGCTGGGAGCGCAATGTCATGGATCTGGAAAATTTGTACTGGGGTACGTATGTCCAACGCTACCGTTGAGCGATAACCCAACCACCGGCGGTAAGCAATTTTCAGCTAAGCCTAATGATTTAAATAAAAAAACACAAAATGAAATCAATAATTCTGGAAGGTTGTTGCCATCTTCCAGCACGAGCTCTAGAAACAAAAAAGGCAGCATCCACTTCTTATACCCTATGTGCAAACTGTCAAAGGTTTGGTCACACATCTGGCTCATGTCTGAGAAAAGGTGACAAAAAACAATGCAAATCTGGCTACCGAAGTCTTCTACCTATCGTATGTGTGGGACAACTTGGGTAACCAGATCTTTACCCTCATCTTTCTTTTAGGTATGTTGGTAGGTTAAGGACAAGGAGAACTTGTGATACTTGAACTCTGGATGTTCCAAGCACATGACAAAAGATAAAGACAAGTTCCTTAGCCTGGAGAAAAAGAAAGGGGGATTGGTGATATTCTGGGATAATATCAAAGTACGCATTCTTTAAATTGACACTATAGGTAACAAAGCTTTCTAAATTTCAAATGTATTGTTTGTAGACGGCTTTAAGCATAATTTAATTTCAATTAGTCAACTCTGTGACAAAGGCTAGAACGTATTATTTGAATCCTCTACGAACACCTGCAATATTATAGACGCTAAAATGAATAGTGTTTTGCGTACTGCACATAGAAATCACAATGTCTATACTGTTAAGTTTGAGGATATATGTACTTGTGATTTAAAATGCTTAGTTTCCAAAAATGATGACTTAGAACTTTTTCATAGGAGACTAGGTCACTCAGGAAGCAAACTAATTATCGCACTATCGAAACAAATACTAATCCGCGGAGTTACAAAATTAAGCGGTAGTTGACCTCTTTATGCGCTTCGTGCCAAAAAGGAAAATTTCACAACACTTCATTTAAAAGTAAAATTGATGTCCACATGTAAACCACTAGAACTCATTCACATGGATCTATTTGATCCTCTTAGTACTTATTGTCTAGGTGGAAAATGATTCATGTTTGTGATTGTAGATGACTACTCCGTTTTTGCTAATCTATTTTTCTTACTAATAAATCTGATGCATTCGTTGAATTCACAAATCTATGCACTAGACTTCAGAATGAAAAAGAATTAAAGATAAAATGCATAAGATCAGATCAAGGGGGAGATTTAGAGAATGAAAACTTCACAATTTTTTGTAATAATCTAGGAATTAAGTACGAATTCTCTGCCTCATGCACTCCACAAGAAAACTGGGTAGTAGAAAGATAGAATCGTACACTTCAAGAACTAACACGCACAATGCTTGTCGAGTTCTGCTTGCCTCAATATTTTTGGGCTAAAGCTATGGGATGAACCGGATCATGTTTCGCCCTATTCTTAAGCGAACTTCGTATGAGCTATACTTTGATAAGAAACCCTCGATTTCGTACTTTAAAGTCTTTGGTTGCCCTTGCTTTATTCTGAACACAAAGAATCTTTAAGGAAAATTTGATGAAAAATCAGACCTTGGCATCTTCTTAGTATAATAAAAGAAACTTAGTTGTTAAAGAATCGCCTCACGTACACTTTAGTGAAAATACACCACCTGAAGAACCTAAGTTGATTAAACAGGAAGTTGATGATGATGATGTGTCATTGAGTGGCGAGGGCGAGAAGAGAGAATAAGTAGTCGTTGTTCTAACTCATGTTGAAGGATATAAGCCTCCAAGCTCTCTAAATTTTTCAAGACAACATCCACAAGAACTAATGATAGGAGAGCCTTCACATGGCATTAGAATACGATCAGCCTTGCATGAATCCTTCTCGAACCAATGTTTTATATCTGAAATTGAACCCAAGAACATTTCAGAAGCTTTGAATGATGAATCGTGGTTCTTGGCTATGAATGAAGAATTAAATCAGCTTGAAAGAAGTAATGTCTAGGTATTGGTGGAGCATCCGGAGAGCCATCCAGTTATCAGTTTGAAATGGGTATATAAGAATAAGCTTGATGGTGAATCTAGGATTACTAGGAATAAGGCAAGGTTGGTTGCACAAGGATATTCACAAATAGAAGGTGTGGACTTTGAAGAGTCATTTGCACCAGTTGCACGTCTTGTATCCATTCATATATTTCTAGCATTTTCAAGTTATAAATAAATTAAGTTATATCACATGTATGTTAAGAGTACATTTTTAAATGGATATATCAAAGAGGAGGCGTATGTTGAGCAACCACCTGTCTTTAAGAATGCTGACTACCCAAACCATGTATACAAATTAGTGAAAGCCTTGTATGGACTGAAACAAGAACCTCGTGCTTGGTATGATAGGCTCACGTCTTTTATCCTAGAGCATGATTTTAGGACGGGTAGTGCGGACACTGCACTGTTTTTGAAACACGAAAATCTCAATTTGATTTTCTTACAAATTTATGTTGATGATATCATCTTTGGTGCCACAAATGAAATTCTATGTAATGAAATTGTCACTTTAATGCAATTTAAATTTGAAATGAGCCTAGTTGGAGAGTTAACATATCTCTTAGGTTTTCAGATTTCTCAATGAAGGGATGGAATTTTTATAAGTCAATCGAAATACATAAAAGATATGCTTGTGAGATTCCACTTTGAAAATCTGAAACAAGTAAAACCTCTAATGAGCGCATCTTTAAAATTAGGAAATGACAAAAGTGGCATTTCGGTGGACCAAACTTCATTTAGAGGAATGATCAGATCACTTCTTTATCTAAGTGCTTATAGACCTGATATCATGTTCGTGGTGTCTTTGTGCTAGATATCAAGTTAATCTGAAAGAATCTCATTTAAAAGTTGTTAAGCACATCTTTAGGTATCTTATAGGCACCCAAAACCTTTGTATTTGGTACCCTCACACCACCGACTTCACGCTCCATGGATATTCTGACTCTGACTACATTAGGTGTCACTCGATCGTAAGAGCACAAGTTCTACTTGGCACTTCCTAGGTTCGACACTAGGGTCATGGTCTAGCAGAAAACAAAACTCAGTTTCCCTCTCCAATGCTGAGGCGAGTATATAGCTCTAGGAAGTTGTTGCGCTCAAGCATTTTGGATGTCACAAATGTTAGAGGACTTTTGTATAACCTTTAAGAGCATTGAACTTAGGTACGACAACAAAAGTGTCATAAAACTAACGAACAACCCAGTTCATCACTCTCGCTCTAAGCACATTGTCGTACGTCATCACTTCATCCGGGATCACATTAATAAAGAAAACGTGAGAGTGAACTTCAATGGGACAGACGATCAGCTTGTTGATATCTTCACAAAACCACTCCCTAACACTCGTTTCACTATGCTCCGATTAGAACTGGGCGTTTTGGATATCTCTGTGTGATTGTGCTACGATGACTACTGATTTTGGCATGTTTTTCTTTTTTTCTCATTCACTGCGTGTTACCGTCGCGCGGTAGCCCTAACGCTAGCGATAAGTAGGCCGTTGGTTCCTTTTTGCGTTTCAGTTCATGTGTTCTGTTTTCTTTGTGTGTATGTGTGTCTTATTCATATGTCTGGTGTGTTTTTTGTTGTTTTTAAAAATATTTTCCAAAAACAAAAAAATAATTGAAAATAAAAATTCCAAAAACACGTTTTTGTTTTCCGATTAGTGCTTTGATTTTGTTTCTTTCCTTTAAAAAAATAATAATCAAAATCCAACAAAAGTTTTTTTATTAACAACAAATTAGTACGATCATTTGTTGGACATGCATTACTAGAACCTAAAATATACCAATTACTTGCAATGTTTCATCTAGTACTGGTTATCCTTGCTAACATTATATGTTTTTGTACTGATATGTCGAATTTATAGGTACTTAGCTACTGAGTGCGACTAGATAATTTGGTGTATGTTGAATATGCCTATAGGTATGTGTGATAATTTAGGTAGCGTAATGACATTACACTGTTCACACATCCCTAAAAAATGCACTCGTGTAGACAATCATGCTTACGTGTTATAACTTGTGATATTGGGTCTACATACTAGAAATATCTTGAACAATCAATGTCACGATGTTCATTTGTTTTATATAATGCTTAGAACATTAGGCCAATATTCTAGTAAAAATGTCTTTTATATACAAGTTAAAGTGTATTTATCTATGTAGGTAGATTTCGATTGATTTGAGATCTTTGAACTAAACAATAATATAAAATTGATAGTGAAAAAATGAATGAAAAATATGCGTAAACCATAGGCTATTCAATCATGTGTCAAGGATACCCTCAAGCACTACTCACTCCTGATAAGTCTTCATAAGTATTATGAGGATGAATGTCTTGGTCAAAAAAATTGGTTTGATCTTGAGCAAAGACTACAAAATGAGTTCGTGCCTCTTGTTTTACTCGTGATATGTCGTAGATAGAAACGTGACGTGATTTTTTTCACTTTATTTTTCTTATGATAGTATATTGAATTATTGAGATAAAACATGTACTCAAGATTACTTCTACTTGATGTTTATTCTTTTGATGCTACACGTCCTCATGTTATTATTCTATCTAATGCTTACATGCATAAGAATTGGACTGATACTGAATTATATGTCTATAACACCTATTGTAACACCTCCTATCCGTCACATAGCATATAGCTGTAGGTCCAGCCGGGGCCCGACGCCATATACCACAGACAGACCGGGTGGTTACTCAATGAAATACCATCCAACTAATAACCAACGCCCAACACAGAGTCATTCTAGCAGAAGCAATTATTAAAAGTTACACATTTAGAACCCAGCCATAAGCATGAATGTCCACTACTCAAAACTACTGGAATGAAGGTACAATACATAAGTACAATGACCTTAACTCCTTACAATTGTTTACTCAAATAAAATGTGTCTTCCATACCACGGCACGCAGGTCTGTCACACATGAATAAACAAGTAACACTCAAAATTCGGCCTTCGAGTGCCAGCTCAGCAACTTGGGCTTTAGCCCGCTATTTACTGCTTGGCTCCGTAGCACCTGCAAGCAAAAAACCACCACAACAGTGGCAAACAAAATCAACAGTCAGCTATGTTGACCAAATTATAACGATCCCTCCCCCATAATCAGGGCGGTGATGCTCTTTCCCTGCATTTTGTTAGCATAACCAAGCAGTATAGATAAACATTGCATCACAGGCGTGGGCACGCATGGCCACACACCCCGTGCTCCCAGAGCACATTCTCGGTGGACCGGTCAATGTCACGTCAATTTAAGCCATAGACGTCTCGGTCTCACCACCGCCACTAGGATGACCAATCTTGCGAGCATTTTGTCTTCCTGATATGGGTCACGTCAATTTAAGTCATAGACCGCCGAAGACCCCCATCTATGCCAACGGCTCCCACCGAACGACGCAGAGCGGGTACGGTTCTGCCTGACCCATTGCTTACATCGCAACGTCAATTTAAGCCATATGCGCAGGTCAAACCTCCCCGAGTCCCGTTTCCATCACACACTTCACATAACCCGGTTATGTTTAAGTTAGCTCCTAGGCCACCATGTTGGCAGAATCACGCATCTGCCAAGTTTTCCGGGTGCACCTTGGAGTTAGTTTCCAAGGCTCCCTGTTGCAATCTACCGCGTAGAAAACCGGAAAAACAACCATTCGCGCGGAGTCTTCTCCGGTCATTCATGTAATGCAACATCACCGATCCAGACCAACTTTTTTGGGTAGGCTTTGTTGAAGTTGGTGACCGGGAGGTCTGGTGGTCTGGCTTGGTGGGTTGATGACCGTGCGGTTTTGCAGTTACCCTTCAGCGGTTTGGTTGTTGTGTGTTGTTGTCTGAGGTCTAAGCGGTCTAGCAGTTTGTCTCTGGTGACTTGGAGACCGGGAGGTCTAGCGGTCTCCCATGGCGATCTCTCTCTCTGGTAGTAGCCGAGCGGTTAGCCCTTATGTCTAACCGCACGGCTTGTGCGGTTTATGTCTGTATAGTCTGCTTGTGTCCTGTAAATTTTTAGTCCCACATCTCTTATTTGTTTTCTCTCTTCTCTCCTCCATTCTATATAAGGGAGGTCATACCTTTGTAATAGATACCATTTTCGGATAATAAAGTTTCAGTTAAACCACTTCCGGTTTGTTTCTGTTCCTGTTTTACATGGTATCAGAGGACTCGATCTTCTCCTCCTGATCCTGTCTGCCTTCCCTGTCCGCGCGGCTTGCTTCGCCTGTTTGCGCCCTATTCGCGCTGCTTCTTTCTCTCCTTGTCGTTGCCCTATGTGTGTGCGACCTCTTTGTTACCTGTGTTACGTCGCCGCAACCTATCGCCGCGACCTGTTGCCCTGTTTGGTCTTTGCTTCTATTCGAGTGGACTTTCTTCTAGCCGCTCGACTTCTATCCCTCTGCTTGAGTCTGCGGCTTGGTCGTGGCTTTTCTGGCCACTGCTGTCTGCCATCGTGACCGCTGCAGCTGTTCTTCTTCCTATTTGCGTGGCTTGTTTCCTAACCACCCGACTTCCCGTTGTTTTCTCCTGTGGCTCTTTCTGATGCTTCTACTGCCACCACTCCTGCCACCACCCAGATCGCCAATCCGGCTCTGCCTCTTCCTCCTACTCCTTCCGGGAACCTTCGCACAGTTTTCAAGCTTGTCGGCTCCAACTACCCGGATTGGAGCGTCTCTTTCACCTTTCTCCTACGCTCACAACGCAAATGCCACCATCTCGTTGATGACCCTCCTCCTACCACTTCACCTCTCTTTGATGACTGGGATGCGAGTGACGCGCTTGTGCATACTTGGCTCGCTAACAGCCTATCTGATGAGTGCCTTCCCGTCATCCGTCATGATGATACGATCAAGGCCGCTTGGCTTCATCTTGCCGCTCTGTACTCCAAGGGGGCTCAGACGTCCCGTATCTATACGTTGTATGTAGATCTCTTTGCCCGTCCTACCTTGTCTCCTCCTGCTGCCTACCAACAGGTTCAGGCTCTTGGGGCTGAGATTCTTCAGAATCGCCCCTTTTCTGCGGATTTGGCTCAACAACACAAGCACTTCCAGGAGCTTCTGGTTGTGTGTTATCTGCTTTGGCTTCCTGATGCTTATGACATGATCCGCCAGCAAATTCTGGGTGAGGCGGAATCTCCTACCTTAGATGCTACCGCTGCTCACATCGCCGATGTCACCTCTCTCCTTCAGCACCCACTTCTTCCCGCTCCTCCTCCATCGGACAACTATGCTCATCAAACTCAGCAGAGTGGCTCTAGTAGCCGCGGTCACCAGTCTGGTGGACATGCTTCTTCCCGCTACCTCTGCTCTCACTGTGGTCGCACCGGACATACTTCTGAACGCTGCTGGATGAAGCATCCCCATCTCCGACCCTCCGGTGACTCTTCTGCCTCCTCTTCCAAGCTGTCTGCATCCGTTGTCACGTCCTCAGGTAGTGCCCACATGGTGACTCAAGGTAAATGACTTATCGACTCTGGTGCAACTAATCACATGACGGGCAATCCTCAGTGCTTCTATCTACTCGAACATCATGATCGGTTGTCCCCGGTCCTCGTTGCAGACAGTTCTCCTTCCCCAGTTCATGGGTCGGGAGTGGTTCATGTTACTCCGTCCCTTCGACTAGCGGACACTCTCTATGTGCCCAAGTTTCCGTGCAATTTATTGTCGGTTACCTCTTTATGCAAGCATCTTCAGTGTTTTGTGATGTTTACTTCGACTTCTTGTTCTTTTCAGGATCCGAGCTCCCAACGGACGATTGCTATTGGGACTGAGAGCGGCGGCCTCTACTTCCTCGACAACGTTTTCGCCTTGTCCTCCTTCTCATCTTCTTGTCCGGATCTTCTCCAGTGGCATCTCTGCCTCGGTCATCCTCCACCACGGCTTCTACATCAGCTTCTGCCCCACCTCCCTCCCTCCAGTACTCCTCTCCAATGTGACGCTTGTCAACTAGGCAAGCATCACCATTCCTCCTTCCCGCCGAAGCAAGGTCGGGGCTCTACTCGTCCGTTTGATCTTGTCCACTCCGATGTCTGGGGACCTGCTCCTACCCTCACCGTTGGTCGGGGTAGTTCTTATTTTGTCACATTTATTGATGATTTTTCTAGATGTACTTGGGTGTATCTCTTACGAGATTGCTCTGAACTTTTCGATGTATGGCTCTCTTTTAATCAGTTAATTAAAACTCAGTTTGGTGTTTGTATTAAAATCTTTCGCTCCGACAATGCTAAAGAATATCTGAGTCATGCTTTTACCGCTTTTGTGTGCAACATGGTATTATTCATCAGACTAGCTGTGTTTCTACCTCCCAACAAAATGGGGTGGCGGAACGCAAAAACCGTCACCTCCTGGATGTCGCTCGCACATTGATGACTCAGATGCATGTCCCTCGCTCATATTGGGGCTATGTTGTTCTCCTTGCCTGCTACCTCATCAATCGTATTCCCTCCACAGTTCTCTACGGGAAAACACCATTCTCCATTCTGTATCCGGGCAAGGAGCCTTTTCATCTCCCTCTCCGCATCTTTGAGTGCACTGCCTTGTGCATGCCCCCTCTGCCACCCGTAATAAGCTATCCCCTCGCTCCACCAAATGTGTCTTTCTGGGGTACTCCACCACTCAGAAAGGCTACTGTTGCTTTAACCACGTTCTTCATCAGCAGTTCGTCTCCGATGATGTTACCTTCTTCGAGAATGCCTCCTACTTCTCGGATGACTCCTCTACTCTTCCCCCAGCTTCTAATTCTCCTGCTATTCCCTTCGTTCCCTCGTCTCCTACTGCGATATCCACCCCTACACCATCTCCGTCCACTCCTCTCCCTCCACCTCTCTCTCCCACTTCTCCTCCACCGTCTCCCTCATCTCCGCCGCCATCGCTCACTCCTCCCGGGCCAGCTCTCTCTGCCACGGATGCTCCGGATGCCGAGGGACCCGCCGACCTGGATCTTCCTGTAGCTCTTCGCAAAGGGGTGCGGACGTGTACCCTACACCCCCTTGCTGCTGTTGTTTCATATGATCGTCTTACCTCTTCTCGCAGGGCCTTTGCGTTGGCTATCTCTGCCACTGCCACACCTCGTTCCTACCAGGAGGACCTTGTTATTCCTCACTGGAAGATGGCCATGGATGAGGAAATGGCGACCCTCACGGAGCGGGGTACCTGGACTCTTGTTCCTCCTCCCTTCGGTACTGATGTTGTTGGGTGTCGCTGGGTCTTTGTGGTCAAATTTGGCCCGGACGGCACGGTGGACCGTTATAAGGCTCGCCTTATTGCTAAGGGCTTTACTCAGACCGATGGGGTTGATTACTTTGACACATTCTCTCCTGTTGCTCGTCTTATCACTATACGGGTCCTTCTCTATGTGGCGGTCAATACAGATTGGCTGATTTCCCAGCTAGATGTAAAGAATGCCTTCCTTTATCGTGATCTTCAGGAGGCCGTCTACATGGAGCAACCTCCTGGGTATGTTGCTTAGGGGGAAACACGGGTATGCCGGCTGAAGAAGGCAATCTATGGCCTCAAGCAGAGCCCTCGAGCTTGGTTTAACAAGTTCAACGACATCGTGGCGGCCGATGGTTTTGCGCGCAGCTCTGTCGATCACTCGTTATTTATTCGCAAAACCTCCTCGGGACTGGTGGTTCTTGCTGTGTACATCGATGATATTCTTCTCACTGACGATGATCAGGAAGGGGTAGCCTTGACAAAGCGGCATCTTCGTCAACATCTATTCACGAAAGATATGGGCTCTCCGAAGCACTTTTTGGGGATCGAAATCTCTCGGAAGCCCAACTCCTTAGTCCTCTCCCAGCGTAAGTATGCCCTTGATCTATTAAAAGAAGCAGGATTGACTGGAGCCAAACCTACCCGATGCCCCATGGCAATTGGAGAAGACAAAACCTGGATAGATGATTCGCCTCTTCTTTCAGATACTATGCGGTACAGGCGTCTAGTTGGTAAGCTCATATATCTCACAGTGACCAGGCCCGACATTTCCTATGTTGTGGGTAAGGTGAGTCAATTCATGCAAGCACCTAGGGAGTGCCATCTACAGTCCGCCTTGCGGATCTTGGAGTATGTCAAAGCAGCGCCTGGTAAAGGATTACTCTTTCAGAAGAATGGTCATCTGAGGGTTGAAGCATACTCAGATGCGAGTTACACTTATGACAAAGGGGATCGCAAGTCTACCTCCGATTTTTGCACCTTTGTTGGGGGAAATCTGGTAAGCTGGGAGAGCAAGAAGCAGTTTGTTGTTTCCAGGTCCAGTGCTGAAGCAGAGTATCAGAGTATGGCATCGACCACTTGTGAGTTAAAATGGCTACGGGCTCTCATGCTAGATTTAGGAGAGGTCTACAACCATCCTCTACCTATGTTCTATGACAACAAGGCTGCCATATAAATCTCCAAAAATCCGGTCTTCCATGAAAGAACCAAGCACATTGAGGTCGACTGTCATTTCATTCATGAAGAGATTTTGAAGGAACAAATTTGCACTCCCTTCATCACTTCTGATAGAGAGCTGGCTGACATATTCACCAAGCTAGTATCCGCCTTGTTTCTTCATATTTGTGACATGCTGGGCATGATCGATATATATGCTCCAGCTTGAGGGGGAGTGTTGAAGTTGGTGACCGGGGGGTCTGACGGTCTGGATTGGAGGGTTGATGACCGTGCGGTTTTGCAGTTACCCTTCAGCAGTTTGGTTACTGTGTGTTATTGTCTGAGGTCCAAGCGGTCTAGCAGTTTTTCTCTGGCGACTTGGAGACCGGGCGGTCTAGCGGTCTCCCATGGCGATCTCTCTCTCTCTGGTAGTAGTTGAGTGGTTAGCCCTTATGTCTAACCGCGCGGCTTGTGCAGTTTATGTCTGTATAGTCCGCTTGTGTCCTGTAAATTTTTAGTCTCACATCTCTTATTTGTATTCTCTCTTCTCTCCTCCATTCTATATAAGGGAGGTCATACCTTTGTAATAGATACCTTTTTCGGATAATAAAGTTTCAGTTAAACCACTTCTGGTTTGTTTCTGTTCGTCTTTTACAGGCTTCACACATCATGCCTATATCCGTTCTCGATTACGGACTCTATATGTACACAATGGGGACTATTCATGTCTACCCGAAGGAACGCCTCAACTCACCGCAAACTCATGGGAGCGGGCTTCCTATGCAAAGGTAAAGAGGACTTCACATATCCTAGGAAGAGAATCGTTACCCTAGCATTTTTCCTTGGCGCCATGGAAATGTATGTGGATGAAAAGCACCGCAATCTCCTTGCCTCCGTAGATCCGGAGTCGGCTCACGATTTGGAGCTCCGACGCTCCGCCGGTGACCGGATCTAGCCTACTTTCTTCTTCCTTGCTCTCCCCTCTCTTTAAAATTTAGAAAGAGAATAACCCAAGTGAAATGGGGTTTTCAAAGCCCTAAACCCGGGTATATCTAAGCAAGAACATCCCCCAGTCGTCGGATCCCAAAATAAGGAAACGGACGGCCACGATTCGGAGCTGAAATGCAAAATCTGGGCCGAACACGGCCTGTGACACGCCCGTGTCCAGGGCCGTGTTCCCCATTCTCCGTCGAACCCGATGCATACCGAGAAGGACATGGGTTTTTGACACGCCCGTGTCCGGATTGACATGCCCGTGTCATCCAGTACACGGTCGTGTAGTGGGCCGTGTTCCTCCACCGACACAGGCCCAACACCAACCCGTGAAGGAAACGGTTATTGGACATGCCCGTGTCCACAATGACACGCCTGTGTCATACCCGAACATGCCTGGGCTCCAGGCCGTGTTTCTCCCCCAACTCAACTCGGCCAACCACATGAGAAGGACACGACCTGGGACACGCCCGTGTCTCAGGCCGTGTTCGCTGCTTCATCAACTCCAAAATTTGTCAACCTCTCGGCTAGATCATCGACCCGAGCACGACACACCCCTGGGACACGCCCGTGTCCCAGGCCGTGTGCCCCCTGCCAAATTCCAAACTTGGCTCAAAACGCCTCCAGTCGCTCTTTTGAGTTTCGGGGCATTACACCTATGTTCTAGTACATGATTTTTATTTCTGACACATACAATGTTACACTGCATTCACTCTATAAATCTTCTAATATTATATTCCAAATTGTGTGTATCTAGATTCTCATGTATTGTCCAAATTTAATATGCTCTACAACATTTCATGTCCTCTATCATTCATGTGTTGGGTAGGTCTATATTTATTGAATTTAGCTCTATTTTATGCCCCCAATGCTTATGATTTTGTTTATGCATGTGTGCACATTGTCTCCTTTTGTTTTCACGTGACTTGCTCGTTAAGCCATATTGCTTATTATTTCTCACGCTTACTTCGATTTCATCTCTTTTTCCCATGCATGAGGGTAGTTGTTTTTCGATCTTGCCCACCCCTTTCAATAATATCAAAAGGGGGAGAATAGAATGTTCAGGAGCTCATGAGTTAGGGGGGAGATCACATGTAGGGGAGCTAGTTGAGCTTTGTGCACGTAGATAGGGGGAGCGTGTATGTAGGGGAGTCGTAATTAACCTGAAACCTGATTATTTCACGATTATTTCATATTTCCATTATATCATGCATTTCATCTATTATGTTTCATGAACGAGATTTTATATTATCAAAAGGAGGAGTTTGTTAGAGTCTATGGGTCACATCTCTTTAGTTTAATAATATCAAATCTCAGATTGTAATTGATCACACTTGTGCTTGGTATCGTGTGCAGGTTTTCATGTTCAAAAGAATCAAAGAACTCAACTTTGCAACCTACCTTCAGGTGCTAGCGCTATCGCTGAGCGCTAGCCTGGAATTAAATTGAATGGGTGCTCGGGGACCTACCATGCGGCGTTAGCACTACCGCTTGTGCTAGCTTGGGATTTATTTTGTTCGCGTGCACGGTGTCCTACTGCGTGGTGCTAGCAAATACCGTCGGGCTCAATGAGCGTTGAGATGGATTCGTCGAGAAGCATGGTATACCCCAGGCAATAGCTGGATACTGCGTTGCGGTATCGTGACAAAGAGGGAAAATATTTCTCTGGGATATTTTTCCAATTCTGAAGGATAGCTGTCAACATCACACGTGTCGACCTACTATCATGCACTAGTGCTACTGCCGACGGTAGCTTATTTTTAAAAGAAGTATAAAAGATATCGTTTTTAATTCCTGATGTTTGTGAGACATATTATAATTCTAGGATTCGTGTGTCGTCTCAGAGCAACGTTCCACCGTCTCCTTCGAAGGAAGAGAAAGATGCCTCCCTCCCATTCGTGCACGAAGATATCAGGAGAGCAAAGGAAAACAGCGACCCAGAGGATTTGATCGGGTGAAATAGAACAAAGATCTCTACCACTGGTCAAGCGCCGCTCAACAGTGGAAATATCTTGAGGGAGAATCACTTAAATCTTCTTTACTCTCTTATTGTGTTTTTCTCTTTTCTAGTTGTTTGTGGGTGAGGAAAATCGACTGGTGAAGGTCGTCGAAATCTGGGAAGGTTTCCGTGAGAAATCATCCCGGGGAAGGGACGTCTAGATCAGAGGGATCCAGTGGGGCTCTAAGACACTTCAGAGGAAGGAAGGTAAAATGTCAGTTCGAAGATCTTCCCAGGAGGGAAAGGGAGAATGACAACCTGTCCGGGTTGTGAATAGGTATAGAAAACGAAAATGAGTTTATATCTCACCATCACCGATCTCCTGCGTTATGGAGATCTAGTTGTAATTGTTGTTCTGAATTATAAACCTTTTTTGTTATTCGTTAATAAATTTATTGTTCGTTTATTATTATCTTAATATCATGATTTTGTGGTGGTAGATCCCTTTATGTCGTGTGTGTCTCTAAGGCAAAGTTTTACAAAGAAAACAAGTTATGTGACCTACCGCCACGCGCTATCAAGCTAGCGCCCCGCGGTAGCATCCAGAACCAGTTTTCCTTGGTAAAACTATTTTTTTTTTGAAAACCTTATTCACCCCCCCCCCCTCTAAGGTTGGTCATTAGATCTAACAAATATGACCATTGTGCATCTCTAGAATGAATCTTAGAGCATGTAGATAATTATATTTTAAGGGTTTCACAACTCACCATGTATTAAGATTTAAGGGTACATGTCGTTCAATAGAACGCATGCTTAAGAGTAGACCTTGAACATGATCAAAGTAATTGAACGAAAGTGAATTTTTGGTATGTTTGGAGGGTCATAAACTTCTTGTTGAAAACCTAGAGGAATTCATCTAGTAGTGCCAAGTGTTAGTGTGCATGGACACTAAGAGGAGTAGCTAAACTTGGAGTCTGACGTTAGATCGTTTCTCCCTATAAGAATCATAAAGCATATTAGGATAGTTTAAGAGCAACAATCAGAGAGGGCCTTAATAATGGGTAGTCACCAACAAGATTAAATATCTTAATAAATGGAGGTTTGGGATATCAGCCCATCATACTTCCTAGTACCAATATGAGATCTTTGTCAGGTAGTGCTCGGGAAGTCCAAGATTCACCCTAAGCTCTTAAGTTGAACTAATCTCTAAGTAAGATTAGAAATAATAAGAGAACTATAGAATCGGTGAACATCATCATATAGGATGTTGAGTTGTGATGAGTATTGGTTAGTACTGCGAGTTGGAGGCTTGGTATTGAGTTGATATGAGGACCGATTAGTCTTGCGACCTGGAGGCTCGATATAATGGTGATATGAGAATAGGTTAACCATGCGAGCTGGAGGATCAAATGTTAAGATGGTACAATTGCATGTACATAAGATGTGGTGGGTTTCAGTACTAGCTTTGCCATTACACCGGCGATAGTATGTTGACTTGGCAAGTCAATAAGATTTAGAAGGCCAGCTTAGTCTAGTGTCTTGATGACATTTTCCTAATGACCTATTGCTTAGCTAATAAGACTGGAAGATTCCATCATTAGTATGTAGAGACTCTAGAGTGCACCTGGGATGTATACAGAACACCTGGGTCGTGTATAGAGGCATACATAGGGCTTAGGCCTAGTAGCGTGTATACCTGCCTGGGAGTGGGGATGTGCCCGCTCTCCTACCACCATTTGACCATGAAGGGGATGCCCGAGAGGTTATCTGCCTCCAAAAAGTAAGAACTAAAGGTCTGTAAGCACAAAGTCATGAGGGGTATGTAAGTTGCAATTATAGGAAGTATGGCATAGATATTGCATAGCATATCATATCATTCATATCTTGCAAACCCTCATCATATAAATTTATAGGGAATGCTTCTTGTACAACCCCATATTCACTGAGCGGGACCCCCCCCCCCCCCGACATTTTCAAGGATGCTAAGGCCCAAGCCAATCAAATAGGCGAGTAGGGTAGGCAGACCCGCATTCTCCCAGAAGGAGTAAAGGGGTTTCGCCTAAAGCAAGGGGACGGGAAGACTCTTGGGCGAGTGCAGTCTTCAACGGGCATTCACCCGGGTCTCACCCCTTTGAGGCATAGGTAGAAGGGATCTCGCTAGAACATGCGAATGTACCTAAGAGACCCGCACTGTCCCCTTGAGGAGCTGTGGAAGCGAATGCCTGGCTTGTCCAGGTATTCGCTCCTTCAGGAGAGTGGTGTCTTCATGGACCACTCGCCCAGTGGGGTCCAGAGGTACAATTACCTGGATACCCATAATGGTATGCAAATATCCCTTCAAAACAATGGAGTTACGTTATTGGCAGACCCAATTGGATTGCATATAGCAGGATGGGATAGAAGATTTGCGATATTTGGCAGACCAAGTTTTGGGAATCTATAAATATACCTGAGGGGGCACCTTTGGAGACACAACTCCCGGTCTTCTCTCTTTCCAGGGTATTTTTGAGCTGGTTCAGAGTGCTCTCTAAGGTTCCCAAGCTCAGCATTGGCTTGAGAGGGGAATTTCTTTTGAGATCTTCCGGGTGTGAGGGGGGACCTAGCAGCTGAAACCTTGATTCGGTGTCAGCTTCCCTGAATCTTTGGTCTGGGGGGTAGTTGAAGTGAAGTAAGTGTGAGGTCTCCCCTCTTTGGGACCCTAAACTCCACAACAGATCGATTTCTGGTTTCAACACTTTGGTGCGGTGAGCGTGGAGAGTGACCAGCACAACAAGTCCTCAACTGATCCCATGATTGGAGGTGAAGGACACGGGTCCGGCCAGGAGCACTCTCCACCCCCACCTACTTTGGCCACGACGAGAATGTTTGAAGACTTCAAGAAGGAGGTCATGGAGACTCTGCATCATTGGCTTAGATTTATTCGCGGTGAATGCTCAACACCAATCGTGCCAATGGTCGCGTAACCTGTGTTAGGTGAGAACTTGTCGATTAGGTGGACCGGGAAAGAGAAGAAGGGAGAGGGGGCCGGGAAGTTTCTCGTCGGGCAAGAGCTTTTCCTTGGCTCGCTGAGTACAGGTGTGGCCAGCGAGATGGATATGCGAGAACCCCCCACCCGCGCCTCAGGCGAAAGCCCCTTTAGTGAGTTGGTCATATCAGCCTCGGTCTTAGATGGATTCAGGGAGCCATATATTTCCAACTACACTGGTAGGGAGCATCCGGTCCAGCATGTCCAGTGGTTCGAGGATGTAGTATCGATCAGGCAGATGTCGGATACCTTCAAATGCTGACTCTTTTTCATTTCCTTTAAAGATAAGGCAGGGGATTGGTTCCACCAACATCCCACCAGTTCTATCTATTGCTACGCGGACCTGCGTCGAGTTTTCTTGCTGTGGTTCATAACTTCAAAGAAAAGAAAGAAGGGCGCGGAGTTTCTCTTCGCAGTCAATCAGGGGACAGAAGAAACCTTGGCAAGCTATGTAGACAGGTTCCAAGAGGAGGTCCTTGTCGTGGAAGAAATGACAGGGTTTGCCCTAATGTTGGCCTTCTTATTAGGGCTGCGGGAAGGGTTCTTTAGGGTAGCATTGAAGCGGAGGCCCCCATTGTCTTTTGAGGAGGTGATGGAGAGCAATAAAGGAGATCGAGGGGGAGGCAGCAGACCCTAATTTTTTCAGGAAGCTGGCCAAGTTGGGGGAGGAGAAGATAAGGAACAGGGAGGAAGCAGGCAACATAAGGAGAGAAGGAGAGACGAGCCCAGGGGGTAGGGATTCCAGAGGCAGCATCTAAGGTGGGGTCATCAAGAGCCCAAGAACCAGCTCGCCTGGAGGCATCAAGGGGTTCCCAACCAAGGTCAGGGAAGAGGGTTCCACGGAGGATGGAACTATCAATGGGCGGGGGGGGGGGGGTTCAACCCCCTAGGATGGAGGCAGGGCCCAAGGCCACCCCTCCCCCCGCAGCATCAAGTCATGACGATAGCCCAAGGGAGGGGTGAGAGGAGGAACGTTCTAGGTGGAAGGAGGGGAGTGGGTGGGGTTGTCATTTTGTGACTTCCATCGGGAGGAAGGTCACGCAACAGCCACCTGCCAGGAGTTTTTAGAGCTGAGAATGGAGAGAGGGCAAGGCCAGCTACAGCCGACGATACGGATTGAGGAGGTGGCGACAGAGGGAGAAGAGGATCGGTGTGAAGAACATGCCGATGTAGGGGGATCTGGGAAGATTGGAGTAATCCTTGGAGGAGTAGGGATAGAGGCCACCCATAAGGGGAACCTCCAAACCATACTCCGCCAGAGTGTCGCTTCACATCCCAGACCCCACCTCCTGTGGGGAGGATTACCTTCACCTCAAGCAACATGTCGGATCATGAGGATCCATTCTGTGACATACTGGTAATTCTGATGGTAGTCGAGAACTTCATCATCTCCCAAATTTTGTTGGACAATGGGGCTCGGTAAATTGTCATCTTCAAGAAGGCGTTTGATGGGATGAAGGTGGAGGCGAAGTGGGTGTTGGCCTCGGACGGACCGCTTTTTCGGGTTCTCAGGAAAGAGGAAGGAAGTGGAAGGCGGAGTGGGGCTCAACGTAACTCTGGGGGGGGGCGTCACTACAATTGCATGTTTGTGATTATGGACGCCCCCAGCAACTACAATGCCATCTTCGGTCGACCTCTCATCAGTTCCTTTTGATGCGTCTCCTCATCCTTCCACCAATGCCTCGAGTTCAACGATGGGGGGTGCAGGTCCGTATCCAAAGAGACCCTAAGGTGGCCATGCAATGCTACGTCACGGCGATCAACACAATCTCATGGATGGGAGAAGCTGAGGAGATGGAGAATAGGATTGAGGAGGTAGTGGTAGAGTCGATGGAGGAGAAGGTCCTCTCCCAGGAGGGAAGCACGGAAGAAGAGATAGAAGGAGGAGAGGGGGTGATGATGGTGGAGGAAATAGTGGAAGTGGAAATCTTAGCCCAAGGAGAGAGGGCAACTGAAGAATGGGAGGAACAGTCCCGACTAGAGTCGGTGGAAGCAATAGTGGAGATGGAGGTTCTCACCCAGGAAAGAAGGGTGGAGAAGGTGCGGGTTAGTGGAGGCTTGGGCTAAGAAGATCAAGAGAAGGTATTGTCTTACATCCAGCGGAATGTTGACATCTTCGCCTGGAGAACAGTAGATATGCCCGGCATCGATGCAGGCGTAGCCTGCCACCGGCTGAACCTCGACCCCAAGATCCACCCCATCTACCAGAAGAAGAGGAGCGTGGCTGACAAGCTGGAGGGACAAATCTAGGAGGAAGTGGAGAAACTCCTCAAGGCAGGTTTTGTGTCGGAGATCCATTTTTTGGGCTGGGACTCCAATGTTGTAATGGTGAATAAGGGGGAAATGGAGGATGTGTGTAGACTTCTCTCTATTGAATAAACCATGCTCTAAGGATTGTTATCACTTGCCTCAAATCGACGCGCTGGTTGACTCAACCGTCAGTTTTTCTGTAATGAGTTTTTTAGATGTTTTTTCAGGTTACCACCAAATCACGATGCACCCCCGGATGTGAAAGACGCGTCATTCATCACTAGTCGTGGAAGATACAACTATAACATGATGCTCTTTGGGCTGAGGAACGCAGGGGCAACCTACCAAAGGATGATGGATATAGTCTTTTGGGGGCAAAAGGGGAGGAACTTGGAAGTATATGTGGATGATCTATTATGGAAGATCAAGGATGTGAGATCTCACCTTTGAAACCTAGAGGAAACATTCTCCACCTTGTGTAAATATAAAATGAGGTTGAACACCCAAAAGTGTGTTTTCAGGGCGTGTAGGGAGAAGTTCCTTGGACACCTCCTTACTCCGGCCGGAGTGAAACCCAACCCGGATAAGGTAAAGGCAATCATGGAGTTAGGATCGCCGAGGAGCGCTAAGGAGGTCCAACGCCTGACCAAAAATCTAGTAGGGCTAAGCAGATTCCTATCTCGAGAGGGGGAGAAGTGCTCACCTTTCTTCAGAATATTACGGGGAAATCAGAAGTTTGAGTGGTCCGAGGAGTGTGAGAGGGATTTTCAATCCCTAAAGGAACAACTCACCAAGTCTCCTCTGCTCTAGGAACCCAAGGAAGGGGAAGATTTAATCCTCTATCTGGGAATGGGGGCTGAGGCCATGAGCTCTGTGTTAGTCCGAGAGAAGGGAAAAAGGAATTGCCAATTTAAAATGTGAGTCGGGTCTTGAAGAAGATGGAGCTCAAGTATCCAATCCTTGAGAAGCTAGCCTTTGCTTCGGTCATCTCAGCTCGAAAACTCCGACCCTACTTTCAATCCCACTCGATCGGAGTAGTAACAGACCACCCTCTCAGCAACGTCTTCAAATGAGTGGAACACTCGGGAATGCTGGCGAAATGGTCAGTGGAACTAAGTGATTTTTACATCTCGTTCGTCCCACACATTTTCGTCAAAGCTCAGGTTGTGGCAGACTTTCTGGCAGATTGTGTGATTGGGTCAAAAGAGGTCGATCTGGGCCTCCTAGTGGCTTGGAAGCTGCTGGTAGATGGGGCCACGGGGAAGCATTCTTTTGGGGTCGGGTGGTCCTGGAAAGCCCCCAGGGTACGAAAATTGAGAAAGCCATTATGATACATTTCCCGGTCACCAACAACTAGGCAGAGTATGGGGAGGTCATCGCGGGGGTACAGCTAGCTACGGAATTGGGAGTCAAGGATATGGAGGTGTTGACAGATTCAATGGTAGTAGCCTCATAGATTTAGGGGGAGTTCGATTCCAGGGAGCCAACCCTATAATAGTACTTGGCCAAGGTGAGGGGCCTCTTAGGGGGGTTCCAAACATTCTCCATTAGGTATGTACCAAGGGATGAGAGCATTGCAGCGGACCGTCTGGCCAAGCTCGGTCCTTGGGCAGGAGGAATCGTGATGGACCTGTTCCGACCATCCATCAAGGAGGAAGAACTAATGGAGATAGATCAACACCCCTCTTGGAAGGATCCATTCATCACATTCCTATCTACCAGAGAGTTCCCGGGGGAGGTCCCGGATAAGAAGCGCTTCAGGAACAAGTCGGCATATTATCTATTCCGTGGAGGAGAGCTTTACTGAAAGACCCTTTTGAGATTTCTGACTAGGTGTGTGGCTGAGGAAGAGGTTCCAAAAGTCCTAGAGGAGGTCCACTCGGGGGAGTGCGGGAGCCATTCAGGAAGCAGGACTCTGGAGGGAAGGATAGTCCAGTAAGGATATTTCCGGTCAACCCTGAGCAGAGATGCGGAAGAGTTTGTAAGGAAGTGTCATAAATGTCAATTGTTCGTGCCACTTCAGATGCAGCCTGCCCAAAGGCTCGGGAGCATTACGACCTCGTGGCCCTTTGTAATTTTGGGGTTGGACCTAGTAGGGCCTTTCCCTAGGCCAACGGACAAAGGAAGTTTCTTTTGGTCATGATCGAATATTTCTCAAATTGGTTGGAAGTCAATGCCCTGACTAAGGTGACCTCTCAAGTGATTTGTAACATCATATGGTGGTAGATCATTTGTCGACACTGGCTGCCTCAAGGCATAGTCACCGACAACGGACCGCAATTCGCTAGCAAAGAGTTCATCAGTTTTTGTGGCCAGCTTGGGATTGAACTTAGGTTTGCGTCGGTCCATCACCCCTGAAGCAACGGACAAGTGGCGGCGACAAATAAGATTATAGTAAATTTGTTGAAGAAGAAGGTTGAAAACCTAAAGGGAAACTGGGTGGAGCAGCTTCTGTCGTTCTGTTTGGCTATGAGGACTACACCCAACACTGCTACAAAGGAAACCCCATTCAAGCTTTCACATGGTTGTGAAGCCATGATCCCCGTGGAATTCGAGGTCAGGACGCCTCGGGTGGTGAAGATTGGAGAGTCGAGAATGAAAGAAAGATGCGGCTCTCCCTGGACTTGGTAGAAGAACTCCGAGACCCAGCCATCGCCAGACAAGAGGAGGTCAAACGTTGGATGGCTAGGTACTTCGATAAGCATGTACACATCAAATAATTTCTAAAAAGGGACCTAGTTTTGAAAAAGGTAGATGTGGTCGGAAGGTCAGCATCAGTGGGGAACCTCAACCCTAATTAGGAGGGTCCCTACATAATTGAGGATGCTCTCGAGACGTGGTGGGGGGTTATCGCCTCCAAAATGTGGAAGGGGTAACCCTCAGTCACACCTGGAGTGGTGATGATATGAAGCGCTTTTACCCCTAAATATGAATAAAAAAGTTCATTTCCCCTACTCTCTCTTCATTAAGGGCACTCCCTCCACCTTTTCTCCCCCTCGGTGGACGTTATGATATATTTTAAAACTAAGTCCCGAGGTGATCCCGTCGTCAGACTCCCATCTAGCTAACTGGTCTGGAAGGCCCTCGGTGGATGTTATGAGATTTTTTGGAACTAAGTCCCGAGGTGATCCCGTCGTCAGGCTCCCACCTAGCTGACGGGTCTAGAAGGCCCTCGGTGGATGTTATAAGATATTTTAGAATCAAGTCCCAAGGTGATCCCGTCATCAGACTTCCATCTAGCTGACGGGTCTAGAAGGCCCACGGTGGACATTATGAGGGGATTTGGAATCGAGTCCCGATGTGATCCCGTCGTCAGACTCCCACATAGCTGACGGGTCTGAAAGGCCCTCGGTGGACGTTATAAGTTTTTTTGGAATCAAATCCCGAGGTGATCCCGCCGTCAGGATCCCATCTAGCTGACGGGTCTGGAAGGCCCTCGGTGGACGCTATAAGATATTTTGGATCTAAGTCCCGAGGTGATCCCGTCGTCAGGCTCCCACCTAGCTGACGAGTCTAGAAGGCCCTCGGTGGACGTTATAAGATATTTTGGAATCAAGTCCCGAGGTGATCCCATCGTCAGGCTCCCATCTAGCTGACGGGTCTGGAAGGCCCTCGGTGGACATTATGAGAGGATTTGGAACTGAGTCCTGAGGTGATCACGTTGTCAGGCTCCCACCTAGCTGACAGGTTTGGAAGGCCCTCGGTGGACGTTATAAGATGTTTTTGAATCAAGTCTCGAGGTGATCCCGTCGTTAGGGTCCCATCTAGCTGACGGGTCTGGAAGGCCCACGGTGGACGCTATAAGATATTTTGGAACAAAGTCCCGAGGTGATCCTGCCATCAGGCTCCCACCTAGCTGACAGGTCTGGAAGGCTCTCGACATACGTTATAAGATATTTTGTAATCAAGTCCCGAGGTGACCCCGCCGTCAGGCTCCTATCTAGCTAACAGGTCTGGAAGGCCTTGGTGGACATTATGAGGGGATTTGGAACTAATTCCCGAGGTGATCCCGCTGTCAGGCACTCATCTAGCTGACAGTCTGGAGGGCCCTCCGTGGACGTAGTGAAACACTCTGGAAGGGAACGACCCAAGGAGAAAGATGCTCAGAATAGGGAAGGCGAGACCTTGATACACGAGTAGGGTCTGCATAGCATGAAGACCCACTCGGCAGTACCCACTCAGAAGTACTATTCAATAGTATCTATTCGGAAATACCCATTAGGCAGGACCACTCGGCAAGCCATCCTCTCCGAGTAAGGGATCGAGTTAATCTCTCACTGAACTCATCTCGCGAGCACAAGGCCTCTGCAGTCACCGCTTAAGAGCCTAGGGTAAGAGCGAGTGCGCACATTTGAGGTCAACCCTCTGCTATAAGGCTCATTGTACGAGACCGATTCAGTCGCAACCTAGAAACTAAGAGTTTGCGATGAGTGAAATCGTGGAAGCGCTTGCGAATGATAAAAAGAGAAGAAACAAAAGTTAAGTAGTGAAAAATAACAGCCATTTCAGCATGGACAATTAACTTAGAAATTTTACACATATTTTCATTTCCCAAAAGCGTTTTTATAATGGGGGGTCCGGGGGAGGTAAAGTGCAGGAAATCGGACGGACGAGATCCGCTGCACTTTACCGTAAAGTGCAATCTAATGGACGCGAGTGCATTGAGATGCGTGCACATCTCAGCGCACATATCTCAAAGCAGTGTGCGAGAGATCAAAGCGTGCATGGATATCGGCGCGAGCTGAGATGCACTCGCACCCGTCAGATCTCGCGCACTGCACGGTGCAGTGCATTTCCTGCACTGCACCACCCCCGGACCCGGGGGGGTCTCGCCCCTAGCATAATGTTGGGACCTATGTCCACATTAACCCAGATTTGATGAAGTCATCCTGGAACGAAGATAAATTAGGTTGTATTTGATGCTTTGTTTGAGTTATGTGGTTGCAGGATTCCAATGGGAAGTGTAGACCAATGTCAGTCTACAATGGGTCACCAAACACATGACCATACAATGTAATCCCTCATTGTATGACCCAAGGTGTTGACACATGTGTAGCCTCTCTATTGGTATACACTTCATTTTCAAGCACTTGGACAATGTGAATAGAGTTGGCTGCTGGTTTCACCAAAGAAGAAAGAATTTCCACCTTGAAAATTTTTCTAAGTCTTCTACTCGTGTAGGTCATTAACTACTCGAGTGAAATACTTGTCTTATACTCGAGTAAGTATATCTCCCTCTCATGAAGTTAAGTCCATATACTCGAGTATACTGTCACATACTCGAGTAGCTTACTTAACTACTCGAGTAGATCATTCTTCTCACTCGAGTAATACAGATTTCATTTTCCAAGTCATTTACTCGAGTAAGTCTTTTCATATACTCGAGTAGATTATATCCTCTCGAGTAGTTCAGTCTGACTACTCGAGTAGCTCATTTTTCCAGTGTTCAGACATTTTTCTAAATCCTATCACTCGAGTAGTTCATCAAACCACTCGAGTAGTTTTTCTCACCTACTCGAGTAGTACAACTTATACTCGAGTAGTTCAACTCCACTTCCCGTGAAATTTTCTTTATACTCGAGTAGATCTTCCTAGTACTCAAGTAGTTGATTATATGTACTCGAGTAGTTGTCTTCAAACCTACTCGAGTAATCATGAATTATATACCCGAGTATTTTCCTTCACTTACTCGAGTAGTCCTTTACCTACTCGAGTAGTTATATACCCACTCATGTATATCTCTTCCTTTTCTCCGGAATTTCTTCTAAGTCTAGATTTGACAGATTTTCAAATCCTGTTACATGATTGGTCCACATGTACGTCATTAAAACCAATTATGATCGTTATTAGTGTTCTAATATAAAGTCGTGTCTAATCGACAAACCCTAACAAGAATTCAAGCTTTCAAGATCAAATATTATTGGAAAATTTTCTGCAGCCGTCTCTCTCTCACCTAGTCGATGTTTCCTCTCTCTCTCTTCACGGAACGAAAGCCGCCGCCGCCGCTGTTCTTCTCCGGCAAGGGCTTCAATTTTCAGAGGAAATAGACACAAGAAGTTTTACAGATCGATATCATTTCTCAACTGATCATCCTTTTCCCGATCGTGTAAGACAAAGGAAGATTCCAAATCTGCTGTGTTGGGTACATTGGTTCAAATGTACCTGATTTGAAGAAGCCTCACCCAACTCAATGATATACATCAAAAATGTATTTGATGTATTTTGAGTTTACTTGTGCAGGTTAAGTATTTGCAGGAAAGAAGAAAAAGTTTCTAAGTCCCTGTGTCGACACCCAGAGGGAAAGTGTCGACACTAAAGAAGACTTGTGTCGACACCCAGGCAAGCAGTGTCAACACTTGGAGTCATTGTGTCGACACCTGAGATGCAGAGTCGACACCAGACAGAAAGTGTCGACACAAGGAGCTGTGTCGACACTCAATGAATAAAAGTGCAGTGAAGCAGTGTCGACACTTAGCAGTTGTGTCGACACCCAGTGAAACTGTGTCTACATCAGAAAGTGTCGACACTTGGAGGCTGTGTCGACACTCAGCAAAAGCTAGAAGAGACTAAGTACAAGTGTCGACACCCAGAGCAATGTGTCGACACACAGCAGAAGAGTCAACACTTGAAGAAAGTGTCGACACAAGAAAGAATGTGTCGACACTCAGCTGAAGACTCAACATTTGAAGAAAGTGTCGACACAAGGAGCTGTGTCGACACTTAGCAAAGATCAGCAAAATATTCTAAGTACAAGTGTCGACACTAAGGGAAAGTGTCGACACTCAGCTAGAGTCTCAACATAAGGAAGAATATGTCGACACAAGGAGCTGTGTCGACACTCAGCAAGTATCAACACTGAAGACATGTGTCGACACCAAGAAGAAGTGTCGACACTCAGCGAGTTCAATATATGAAGATGTGTCGACACAAAGGTGTTGTGTCGACACTTAGAAGAATTCAGCAAATACTGAAGAACAAGGACTTGTGTCGACACACATTAACAGTGTCGACACATGAAGAAGAAGCAGTGTCGAGATATAAAATCTACAACACAAGGAGTTGTGTCGACACCTTGTAGACTAGTGTCGACACTTAGACAACTTGTGTCGACACTTGGTCTATAAGTGTCGACACTTAAAGACAGAAAGTCTCGACACTTTCAGATAGTTACAGAATTTTCAAGAACTGACTGGATGACTTGACAGCTGCCATTCCAGCCGGTCTACAGCACCTGTCAGAGTTGACAGAAATCAGTTATGAACCGGACCAGCCAGTTACCATGAAGAAGGCCTATAAATAGGCTTTTACAGTCTACAGAAACTGTTGTTGAAGTAATTGATTGAACACAAGTACAAGTGATCAATATACAAAGAATATCTAGCTATTCCTTGAAGAATCTAGTAAAGATCTAAGAAGTTGGAGAGAGAGAGCTCCATCCAAGATATCAGCCATTGGAACCAGGCTGAGAAGAAGGGTTCAGATTTATTCTGAATCTTAAGTAGCAGAGATCAAGGATCAACTGCAGAGGAATCAGTCTTATTGTGTTCTACATTCAAGAAGCTTTGAAGAAAGCCAAGTCAGATTGATTCCAGCTGAGTTCTTCCAAGAACTCATCAAGAAACTCACATCTCATCTCTCTATTCTCTGAGTTGTTGAGTTAACATTATTGTATTCATTTTTATCTTGTAAGATCCTTAGGGATCTGAGTTTTGTAAGCCTGCAATTATAAAGGCTGAGTGTAGAGCTTGAGAGCCTAAGTGTAGGAGATTGGAATCTCTGAGTGTAGGCCTATTGTGGCTGAGTGTAGGCCTTGGTGGCTAAGTGTAGGCCTTGGTGGCTGAGTGTAGGCTTTGTAAAGAAGCTGAGTTGTAGGGCCTTGGGCCTGAGGTGTAGGAACCTATTTTGGGGTTTTGAGATAGTAGAGAAGTTGGGCCGAATCTAGTACACTGCTAGATAGGCGAAGGGGGAAAGTGGATGTACCCAAACCTTAGGGAACCACTATAAAACTGTGTGTCTACTGTGTGCTGTGATATTCTGTGATAGCATGTGAACTGTGGTAAAGTAGATAGAATTCTGTGTTAGATTCTGTTTTCTGCTATAAAAAGTTAAAAAGATTCAAGTCACCTATTCACCCCCCCCCCCCTCTAGGTGTTTAGGTACAATATCTTTCAAGTGGTATCAGAGGGAGGTTACTCAAAAAGGACATAATTATCTGAGTAGATCCTGTTGGCAGATTTAGTCTAAGTCAAATTACAGAATCAAGAAAATCAAGAACCATGGGTTCCACTGAGAATCACAAGGAATTGGGATCCATGAAGTTACCCATATGTAGAAAAGAGATCTTTGGTATCTGGAAGGAAAGGGTGAGACTTTTTATGGAAGCCTCAGACCCTAGGATTTATATCACAGTGAAGGAAGGGCCATATGTGCCCATGAAGGTGTCAGTATTAGATGCAAATCAGAGAACACCAAAGGATTTCTCTGAAATGACAAAGGATGAGATTGTTCTAGCCACCATGGACAAAAGAGCTCAAAACATTATAGTGAGTGCTATAGATGATGCAACTTTTCAGAATCTGATACACTGTAAGACAGCTAAAGAAATGTGGGATACTCTTATTGTGTACATGGAGGTTCTGAAGAAGTTAGGCAAGACAGAAAATCCTTGCTAAACCAAGAATATGAAAGTTTTAGACAAGGAAAAGCTGATAGCATAAATGAATGCTATAAGAAGTTCTACAGGATTGTGAATGAACTCATGTCCTATGGCAAAGAGTTCAGTAATTATGAACTCAGTGATAAGTTTCTAAGGTCCCTAACAAAAGATTGGGACACCAAGATCTGTGCCATTAGAGAAATGGCTAAGTTGGCAGAAATTCCTCTACCAACACTGTTTGGCAAACTGCTGTCCTATGAAATGCAGTTAATGGTGAGGAAAGAAGAGGAGAAATCAACAAGAAGTGAACATAAAGAAAGAACAGTGGCCTTCAAATCAGAAGCCCCCAGAAAGTACAGGAGTAAGTCACCAACTCCACCTCCAAAGGTTGCTGAAACTGAGTCAGATGAGTCAGCAAGTACAAAGTCTGAAAGTAGTGAAAGTGATGAGGACTTTGCTGCCTTTACAAGACATTTCCAGAAGTTCTTAAAGAAGAAACAGTGGAGGACAAGGCCATCTACTTCACAGAGAAAAGAAGACTTTTATCAGAATAAAAAGTCTTCAAAGAAAGACAGGAAAAAGCCTAAGTTTAGCAAGGCAACTCTCTCAAAAATAGTATGTTATTGCTGTAATAGACTAGGCCATGTTGTTGCAGATTGTCCAGAAAAAAGGAAGGAGTCTAGTGACAAGAAAAGGACTCTATACAAGGGCAAGAAGGAAAAGTCACTTGTTGCCAAGAAGGACAAGAGCCTGTCAGATATTTCTTCATCAGAAACTGAGTCAGATGCTGATGAATATATAGGACTGTTTGCTGAGGAAGAAGAAGAAGTGTTCATTCAGATTATGAATTCTATATATGAACAAGAGGACAGTCAGTGCCAAGGGCTAATGGCATTGACAGAAAGTGACAAAATCCTGGAGCAGCCAGGACCTAGTAAGGTACAAAGTTCAACTTTAAGTTCAATTTCTTGTGCCAGTACAGAATCAGATTCATCATCATCAAATGATGAGAGTGCATCTGAGTCTGAGGAGGATATTCATCAGTTGATGGATGAATATAAAGTTCTATTGCAAGCTTATAAGAAGAGCAAGTCCCTAGCCAAAAGTCAGGCAAAGGAAATTGTTGATCTCAAAGCTGCTGCAACTGATTTTGAGAAGTTATTTGATCAAAAGCTTAATGAGATAGTCAGACTGAAGCACATAACTGTGATTCAGATGGGGACTATATCATTTAAGAATGATTAAATCAAGAGTCTGGAGATTAATCTTCAGAAGGAGAAGGACTTAGTTGCTAGGTTTTCTAAACCTAAGTCAGTTCTACCCTTAATTGATGAATTTGTTCATCACAAAGGTAAAGCTGGACTGGGATTTACTAGACCTGCAAGGACTGTTCAGTCCAAGTCCAAGGGCAAAACCCCAACTCTCAACAAGTCAGCTGTAGATAAAACAGCAAAGACAGTACCTAAGCAAAGGTACAATAAGTTTGAGTGTTGGTGCTGTGGCAAGGTTGGCCACTTTGCAATGGACTGTTGGCACAATGCTAGTGTCAAAGTGAGTAGCAAACTACCTGTTGGAAAACCTGCAGGTAGCTTTGTTAGGATGCAAACTAACCAGTACCAAGGACCCAAGAATTCTTTGGGTTCTAAGGTTCACTAATCTGTTTTGCAGGTGAGTACAAGTGGCCATGCCCCAATATGGTACTTGGACAGTGGATGTTCCAGACATATGACTGGAACAAGGAGTTTACTAAAGCATTACACACCCATCAAGGATGGTCCAAAGGTCACCTTTGGTGGTTCTGAAAAAGGGATCATCAAGGGTTTTGGTAATATTTCTAACTCCTTTATTACAATTACTCAAGTGGCATATGTTAAAGGTTTGAAACATAACCTTATTAGTATAAGTCAATTGAGTGATGTAGGATATGACATCTCTTTTGTGAAAGATGGTTGTCATATCAGGAGGTCAAATGATCAAGAGATCATTTTGACTGGCTATAGAAAAAGAAATGTCTACTGTCTAGACATTATGGTTGAGAACAATGGTTCTCCAGTATGTCTTGTAGCTGATGAGACAGTCTCTCATTGTGTCAAATGGCACAAGAGGCTAGCCCATCTAAACTACAAGACAATTGGCAAACTCTTTAGTAAAGAGTTAGTGAGGAATGGTCCTCAAGTTAAGTGTATTAAAGATGGTATTTGCTCAGCTTGTCAAAAGGGCAAGCAGACTAGATCCACCTTTAGAAGCATTGTAAACAAAGATGCTGTGAGGTGCTTATACCTCTTACATATGGATCTCTTTGGTCCAATGCCAGTTCACAGCCTAGGTAGGAAGGTCTATACCTTTGTAGTTGTAGATGACTACTCAAGGTTTTCCTGGGTGTTCTTCCTTAGACAGAAATCCGAAACACCCAATGTCTTCTATAGCTTTGTCAAGCAAATTCAGAATGAACTAGATAGTACAGTGGTCAAAATAAGAAGTGACCATGGTACTAAATTTCAGTCTGATAGCATGACAAAACTGTGTGAAGACTTTAGGATATTTCAAGTGTTCTCTTCACTAAGGACACCTCAGCAAAATGGCATTGCTGAAAGGAAGAATAGAACCTTGATTGAGGCTGGTAGGACTCTATTAAGTGATACATCACTACCAGAATATTTCTGGGCTGAAGCAGTAAATACTGCATGCCATGTTATTAATAGAGCTAACATAACTAAAAGCCTCAACAAGACCCCCTATGAGGTTGTGAAAGGCAGGAAACCAAACCTATCCTACTTCAGGATCTTTGGTTGTAAGTGCTTCATACTTAACAATGGAAAGTCTTACTTGACTAAGTTTGCTGGCAAGTCCCAAGAGGGAATTTTGTTGGGTACAGCAACAATAGTAAGGCTTATAGAGTCTACAACTTGTCTACTCAAGTTGTAGAAGAATCTGTACATGTAGTATTTGATGAAACTAGGCTTATTAACAATGAGTTGTCTAGTAGTGTATGCAGCCCCACAAGTTTAACAAAGAAGATGGACAAGCTCACTATAGAAGAAGAACCTACTGCAAGACAGCATGTAGAAGACAGTGGCTGTGGTCCAGGGGGAGTACTACATGTACCTAATGCAGGAGAAGTACAAGGAGTACAGCAAGATGATGAAGTTGAAGAAGTTCAACCTGAAGTAAGGATGCCTCCAGCCAATAGGCATCTAAGAGATCATCCAGCTGAACAAATCATTGGTGATCCAAGACAAGGGGTACAAACAAGGAGCAGAAATCTGAATGCAGCAATCTACTCCAGTTTTCTATCCCAAGTTGAACCAAAGAAGTTTGAAGAAGCCATCCATGACCCTCTTTGGATTGAGGCAATGCAAGAAGAGCTGAATCAGTTCAAGAGTTGCAAGGTCTGGGAGCTTGTTCCTAAACCTAAAGACCACAATATAATTGGAACCAAGTGGATCTATAGGAACAAGATGGATGAACAAGGAGTCATTATTAAGAACAAAGCAAGATTGGTTGCTAAAGGATATAGGCAGGAAGAAGGTATTGACTTTGATCAAACCTTTGCTCCAGTAGCCAGACTGGAAGCCATAAGGATGTTCCTGGCCTATGCAACCTTTCAAGGATTTAAAGTTTACCAAATGGATGTCAAGTCAGCATTTCTGAATGGTAATCTTAAAGAGGAAGTCTATGTGGAACAGCCATCAGGTTTTGTTGATTCAACTCTACCTAATCATGTTTATAGACTTAGTAGAGCATTATATGGGTTAAAGTAACCCCCTAGGGCTTGGTATGAAACCCTGTCTAGTTTCCTCATTGAGAATAAGTTCACAAGGGGGAAAATAGACAAGACTCTATTCCTTAGGGAATCCAGAGACAAATTAATACTAGTCCAAATATATGTAGATGACATAATATTTGGGTCTACTGAAAGTAGCCTTTGCAAAAAGTTTGCAAAACTAATGCAAGGTCAATTTGAGATGAGTAGTATGGGAGAGCTAAAGTTCTTCTTGGGTCTCCAAGTAAGACAGACTGAGAATGGATTATCCATATGCCAGTCCAAGTTCACCCTAGAACTCATAAGAAAGTATGGTATGGATTCATCCAGTACCATGAAGACTCCTATGGGGTCAAGTATGTCTCTTAGCAAGGATGATGCAGGGAAACCTGTAGATTAAACCTTGTATAGAGGGATAGTTGGCTCCCTATTATATTTGACTGCAAGTAGACCAGATATCATGTATGCTACATGTGTCTGTGCAAGGTATCAAGCCTGTCCTAAAGAGTCTCATTTGACAGCAGTCAAAAGGATCTTGAGATATCTAAAGGGCACTACTTATCTAGGCCTCTGGTACTCTAGGAATGGGGATTTTGAACTAACAGGTTATTCAGATGCAGACTTTGCAGGATGCAAAGAAGACAGAAAAAGCACAACTGGAACCTGTCAATTCCTAGGTGGAAGACTGATTTCATGGAGTAGCAAAAAGCAAACAAGTGTGGCTATCTCCATTGCAGAATCAGAATATGTGGCTGCTGGAAGTTGTTGTGCTCAACTTCTGTGGATACAACATCAGCTTAAGGACTATGGAATTCAGGTAAGTAGAACTCCACTCTTTTGTGATTCTACAAGTGCTATATCAATTGCACATAATCTTGTTTCCCATAGTAGAACTAAACATTTTGAGATAAAATATCATTTTCTTAGGGAGCATGTAGAGAAAGAAGATATTTTTCTAGAATATGTTAAAACAGATAATCAACTAACTGATATGTATACTAAGCCCTTAGAAGAAACTAAGTTCAATAGGTTTAAAATTGAACTAGGAATGATAAACTTAGAGTAAGTTTATAGAATTGAAAATGGCTAAGTAAAAAGGTGTCGACACATAGAGATATCTGTGTCGACACAGAAAGTTGGTGTCGACACTTCAGTGAAAAGGTGTCGACACATCTAGGAAGTTGGTGTCGACACTTCAGAAAATTAGTGTCGACACATGATAAGTAGGTGTCGACACATCCAAGGTGGTGTCGACACTTAGTCTTTACTCAGACTTCTCTAAGTAAAGTCTCGAATACATGTCGAGTTCAGTAGTGTCGACACAAAAACAAGTGTCGACACATATATCTGTTGACTAAACTTGTGTCGACACATATGTGTCGAGACATTATAAGTCTGTGTCGACACTTATCGACAGTGTCGACACAATTTAAGTTAGCTGCCCGCCTTTTCATCTTCAAACCTATAAAGGTATAAATAGGATTTTGCCTTAGTATGTCGACACACTTTCAAAAGTTTCGAGACCAAAACTTGTGTGTCGACACCTCTCTTCTCTCAGTTCAAATTCTTCAAACCCTAATGGCGCCAAAGCTTGAGGAGAATGTCAACGAAGGGTATGAACTTTTGCGCGACGCGTTTGGGGATGCAGACCCAGAGATCAAGAACGTGATAACCCTAGTTACCGACTCAAGGTTGGAATTTCTTGTTTCTGAATCCACAAAGATCTGGAAGAAAGAAGTGTTAGAATTTCTGAATGGAGCTAAGGTCGACGAATCTGGATTCAAGATCAAGTCCAGGGTCCATGGTGAGAAGGTTAAGGTTTCACCAAAAAGCTTGAGGAAAATCCTTCAGTTACCAAGAACTAAGGAAGAAGAAGAGGTTACAGCTTCCAGGACCAGGGATGCATTGGCATGGTGTGGTCTGGATTCTAAAATGAAAATTGGCTCAGTTTTCAATAGAAAAGGAATGAACAGTCTGGGGAAATTCCTTTCTGAAATTGTTGGAAAGGTAATATTAAGCAAACCTGGAGGGCATGATAGGGTATCTGCCCATATGTTCAGCATTATGACCAGGATAATCTTCAATCTGAAAACTGACTGGTCTGTAGTGATCTTTGAGAAGATCAAGGAAAGCCTGAAGAAGCCCAACTTGGGCAGAATCTTAAGTCTATACCTTGCTGGAAGTATTCCAGAGATAATGAGTCAAGCTGCTGGAACAAAAATAAATCACATGAGAAGAATGGACATGAGGATCTTCTCTAGATGGGACAGGGTGTTGTCTAAGGAGATGCCAACCCCTGAGAAGATAATTCCTGAGAAAGTATCACCTCCAAGGAAGAAGAAGAAAACTGCCCCAGTGGCTCAAGTGTCCTCTAGCAGCTCTGACAGTGAAGAGCAAGTTGTTTTCTCACCTGATGAGAATGAAGAAGAGACTGTTGAGAAGTCTACAGCTCAACAAGAAGTTGCTGAGAAGCAGGGGGAGCTACCATCAGCTAGCCCCTTTCACCAGGCTCAAATCCAGGGGGAGCCACTAGTTGTGGAAGAACTCACTCCTCTTGAGAGTGAGCAAGCAACCAACATCATCCTAGAGGTAATCTCTGAGCTTAATGCTTTAGATTTCCTTAAAGTGGATACTGTTTTATCTGATCCATTAGTAAATGTTAATCAGCAAACTCAGCTGGATAGCCAAATCCCAGATGTTGTCATGGAGGACACATCTGTTGCAGCTCCAATAGTATCTGATTCTGTGGTAGATGAGCAAAGAATTTCTCCTGCCCATTCTCCACAAGAAATTACAATGGAAGATTTATTTCTAAATCTGGATCAAGAAGATTTTGACAAAGAAACTGCTGCTGAAGGGGAGAATGCTCCAGTTGAGGGGGAGCAACTACAAATTCATGTTGAAGAGCCTGCAAGGCAAGAGACTGAGAAGGCACCAGAAGTGCAGAAGGAGTTACCTCAAAGCCCTAAGGAGAGGGTAGACATAGCCAGCACCTCAGCATCTGAAGATGAGGAGACTACCAGGGCTAAGAAAAAGAAGTTTCAAGTATTCAAAAGAAGGAGCCAGAGTTATAAAA
Source organism: Platanthera guangdongensis (assembly GCA_039583875.1). NCBI lineage: Eukaryota > Viridiplantae > Streptophyta > Magnoliopsida > Asparagales > Orchidaceae > Platanthera > Platanthera guangdongensis. The sequence goes on from CM077158.1 coordinate 58,413,493, forward strand.
AGGCATTGCAAACTATTGCACCACAGCCTATATCACAGCCAGCTCCAACTGTTGATTATAGTGCTCTAATAGTTGCAATGCAAATCAAGCTTGATGAGCACAGGCAGGCTATTGAAAAGTATGTGGATGAAGGGCAGAAATCATTGCAATTTGATCTTGCACAGGATATCAAGTCAATAAGATTTGAGATGAATCTTAATAAGAAGGAGATGACAGACTGCTTCCACAAAGGGGGGAATGCAGTGGTGTACTTAGCTACACATTAAGAAAAGATTAAAGCTCAAGTAGATGATATTGCACAGAAGCAAGGGTATGTACTGGAAAAACAAATCAGAATGAATGATAACTTAACTGCTTCTCATAATGCAATTGTCACAGAAATGAAAAACATAGCTGCTGGACTGACAACTTCTACTGCTACTGCTAAGGCAGATTTTGATAAAGCACTGCAAGAGAGCTTAACTGGTATTACAACTGCTATTCAAGACTCTCAGAAGCTGATCTCTGAAAAACTCCAAAGGTTAAGACCTTTCTACAGAGATGGAGTCAATTATCTAAATGCTCAAATCAGATTTCAAAAAGATGATTTAAGAGATCACATTGAAAGAGAAGTCATAAAGGGGGAGAGGGTCTTAGTCAAAGCTGGCTCTGACCATGCAAAATGGGTTTCTAATTCCATCAGAGCCACTCTTGGTTATCCTCCTCTTTGTGATGATGATAATGTAGTAGAATCTGGAATTAACCCTGCATATCTTGGAGGTGAGCAACCAGAAGTAGCTCAAGTGATCTATCCTCCACCAGATTTTGACATGGTTCAAGCTGACATTCAAACCATGTATAGTCCACCTGATGGTACTCAGAAGGTTATTCTAGAAAAGGTGGTTCAGCCTGTCTCTGAAGCTTTACAGGAAGCTATCTTGAAAGAGCAAGCTGAAGAAGAAACCAGATTGTCTAAGAAGAGGTTCAGGGAGCAAGCTGAACAAAGACCTGACTTTGAGCAGTGGAGCCCCACCTCTAGGAACATTATTTTGACTGCCTGCAAAGCTGCAAAAGATAATGTGCAAGACAGGAACAAGTGGTTTTATGTGGCTGAATGGAGAAAGCATGAGACAAGGCAGGAGGCTATAGTCCAATACAGAAGAAAGGCCAAGATGGGAAAGCTACCTCCTACTGCTCAGGAGCCTAGCAAGTACTTTCCCAAGCCTTATCATTATTTTGAAAGGCAAAAGATCAAAGCTGAAGAGCTTAAGAAGAAGGAGCTGAAAGGAAAGAAGCCTGCTGAAACTGAAGATCCTGAAGCCCCTGTGCAAGCAAGGATAAAATCTGGCAAAGGGATAGTGATCAAAGATGCTGATCAAGAGTAGCATAGAAATTTTCTTAAGTTTACTATGTAATCTTCTGATGTTAAACATTCTGTAAACTTTTGAAATATGAGTATGACAAAATATTGGAACAATGTGTTGTGTGATACATTTGATGTGTGTTAAATTTATTTCATTATTGTTCTGAGATTATGTATATGTATACATGTTTGATTGATACATGTGATGTTCTTTCCTGATTACATAATCCTGCTTTACATCATTTTGTAATTTTATTATGAATGGTGTATATCATTGACTAAGGGTTATGACTTCTCCAAATAGGGGGAGATTGTTGGGTACATTGGTTCAAATGTACCTGATTTGAAGAAGCCTCACCCAACTCAATGATATACATCAAAAATGTATTTGATGTATTTTGAGTTTACTTGTGCAGGTTAAGTATTTGCAGGAAAGAAGAAAAGTTTCTAAGTCCATGTGTCGACACCCAGAGGGAAAGTGTCGACACTAAAGAAGACTTGTGTCGACACCCAGGCAAGCAGTGTCGACACTTGGAGTCATTGTGTCGACACCTGAGATGCAGAGTCGACACCAGACAGAAAGTGTCGACACAAGGAGCTGTGTCGACACTCAATGAAGAAAAGTGCGGTGAAGCAGTGTCGACACTTAGCAGTTGTGTCGACACCCAGTGAAACTGTGTCTACATCAGAAAGTGTCGACACTTGGAGGCTGTGTCGACACTCAGCAAAAGCTAGCAGAGACTAAGTACAAGTGTCGACAGCCAGAGCAATGTGTCGACACACAGCAGAAGAGTCAACACTTGAAGAAAGTGTCGACACAAGAAAGAATGTGTCGACACTCTGCTGAAGACTCAACATTTGAAGAAAGTGTCGACACAAGGAGCTGTGTCGACACTTAGCAAAGATCAGCAAAATATTCTAAGTACAAGTGTCGACACTAAGGGAAAGTGTCGACACTCAGCCAGAGTCTCAACACAAGGAAGAATGTGTCGACACAAGGAGCTGTGTCGACACTCAGCAAGTATCAACACTGAAGACATGTGTCGACACCAAGAAGAAGTGTCGACACTGTTGAAATTTGTGAAGTGGAAGTGGGTGACGGGACAGGCCGCGCGGCCTGTGCGGACAGCTTTGGTGGACTGGGCGGACTGGGCGGACTGTGGGTTGCGGCCTGGTGAGAAGTCTGGTGGAAGCCGGCTGTGTTCTGAGCGGGTTGTTGCATGGTGTCCGCGGTTTGGTGCGGCCTGGTATCTGCGGATAGAGAGGCTTGCGGACTGGTGCTTTGCTCAGTGGTCGCGGGTGCAAGTTTGCGCTGTTGGCGGGTTGGTTCATGTTCGCGGAAAGCCTTGCGGACTGGTGTGTCCGCGGTTTGGGCTGTTGCGGACTGGGCCTTGAGCTTGGCTGAGGCCTTGTCGAGCTCAGGTGTTACAGCAGGTCTTGCTGTGGAGTCCGGTTGGCGGACTGATGTTTGGAGTCCGGCTTGGTGCTACTGCGTTGGACAAGTGCGAGGAGCTCGCGGACTGGTTGCGGTCTGTGCTAGGGTGTTTGGCGGACGGGACTTTGTGTCCGCCATGCTCGCACTGGCCCTTGATGGTTTTGGACTTGGTCACACTTGGTGTCAAGTTCATGGTGTCCGCCGTATCCGCCAAGTCCGCTGTGACCGGGCGGACTGTTGCTGTTTGCCTTTGGTCGTGGACTTGTGGCGGATTGAGGTGTGGGTCTTGCGGACTGCCTCGGGTTGGTGCGGACTGCCATTGAAGAGGGTGCTGTCCTGAAGCAGTTGGAGCTTTGCGGGCTGGTGCCTTGTCCGCTTAGCTTGGGCGGACTGGAGAGGGTTCGTCAATGGTTGCCTTGCTCCTAGCGGTTTCCCTTGGTGACTGGCTAAGTCCTCGCGGACTGAGCGGACGGTCGTTTGTATTCGCGCGGGCTAGGGCGGTGTCGCTATCTCATGGGTGGTGACCACACTCCTCACCTGGCCTATAAATAGGACCCCCCTGGCACATCTACAGAACCTGAGTAACGTGAGTGAACAGTAAATTGGGTTGGGCGAGTGCTGCGGTCTGTGTTTTTCAGTCCGCGCGGATTGTTTCAGGCTGACGGTTTGCTGTGTGCAGGTCGCGCGGATAACTTCAAGGAGCCAGGAGTTTGGCTGTGACTTCGGTCAGTGCTTGGAAGTGTACGGTCTCTGCGGACTCAGCAGGAGGTCGCTCTGCGGCTTGTCAGTTCTGTTTCAACTTTCCCAGCTTCAATAACCTGTCCGCCGGCTTCAGGCGGGTAGGGGAGTTCCTCAGTTCGGGTTCAGCAGGAGGCGAATAACGGTCTGTCCGCGCGGCCTCGCGGTCTCGGCGGACTCCGTGGTATTCGGCGGATTGCAGCATAGCTTGGGCGAGCTCAGCGGTCTCGGCGGTCTCGGCGGACTGGAGTGCTGTCCGCCCGGCTTGTTTTTTGGTTTCTTCTGTTTACAGCTGTAATACTAGCGAAATCATGTCTCGCTATGTATGCCTCGGATTGTGAAGAAGTGAATGCATAATAAGATCTTCTTGTGCTTCCATTGTTTTGTTGGGTGCAACCTCTAGTCCTTGGGTTTCCGCTGGTTCAGCGTGCGAACTGGGTAGTTCCGAAGATATTAATTTGGTGTTTGGGCTATCTTGCTGACCACGTTGAGAAAATTTAACATGGTATCAGAGGCAGGTTTCTGAGGTTGAGGAGGCTCATAGAGGATGTTCATGAAGAAGTGCAAGGGCCTACTTTACTCCGGGGTGACAATGAGAGTGCTCTCAAACTGGTAAACAATCCAGTGTGTCACGCCAGGACCAAGCATATAGAGATTGATCACCACTTCATCAGGGAGAAGGTGTTGGAAGGGTCTCTGCTGGTCGGGCATGTTCGGAGTGAAGATAATCTTGCTGACATCTTCACGAAGCCGCTGTCGAAGGGGCCCTTTGAACGCTTGCGCAGCTTGCTGGGCTTGGTCACCACTTCTCACTTCAAGGGGGAGTGTTGAAATTTGTGAAGTGGAAGTGGGTGACGGGACAGGCCGCGCGGCCTGTGCGGACAGCTTTGGCGGACTGGGCGGACTGGGCGGACTGTGGGTTGCGGCCTGGTGAGAAGTCTGGTGGAAGCCGGCTGTGTTCTGAGCGGGTTGTTGCATGGTGTCCGCGGTTTGGTGCGGCCTGGTATCTGCGGATAGAGAGGCTTGCGGACTGGTGCTTTGCTCAGTGGTCGCGGGTGCAAGTTTGCGTTGTTGGCGGGTTGGTTCATGTTCGCGGAAAGCCTTGCGGACTGGTGTGTCCGCGGTTTGGGCTGTTGCGGACTGGGCCTTGAGCTTGGCTGAGGCCTTGTCGAGCTCAGGTGTTACAGCAGGTCTTGCTGTGGAGTCCGGTTGGCGGACTGATGTTTGGAGTCCGGCTTGGTGCTACTGCGTTGGACAAGTGCGAGGAGCTCGCGGACTGGTTGCGGTCTGTGCTAGGGTGTTTGGCGGACGGGACTTTGTGTCCGCCATGCTCGCACTGGCCCTTGATGGTTTTGGACTTGGTCACACTTGGTGTCAAGTTCATGGTGTCCGCCGTATCCGCCAAGTCCGCTGTGACCGGGCGGACTGTTGCTGTTTGCCTTTGGTCGTGGACTTGTGGCGGATTGAGGTGTGGGTCTTGCGGACTGCCTCGGGTTGGTGCGGACTGCCATTGAAGAGGGTGCTGTCCTGAAGCAGTTGGAGCTTTGTGGGCTGGTGCCTTGTCCGCTTAGCTTGGGCGGACTGGAGAGGGTTCGTCAATGGTTGCCTTGCTCCTGGCGGTTTCCCTTGGTGACTGGCTAAGTCCTCGCGGACTGAGCGGACGGTCGTTTGTATTCGCGCGGGCTGGGGCGGTGTCGCTATCTCATGGGTGGTGACCACACTCCTCACCTGGCCTATAAATAGGACCCCCCTGGCACATCTACAGAACCTGAGTAACGTGAGTGAACAGTAAATTGGGTTGGGCGAGTGCTGCGGTCTGTGTTTTTCAGTCCGCGCGGATTGTTTCAGGCTGACGGTTTGCTGTGTGCAGGTCGCGCGGATAACTTCAAGGAGCCAGGAGTTTGGCTGTGACTTCGGTCAGTGCTTGGAAGTGTGCGGTCTCTGCGGACTCAGCAGGAGGTCGCTCTGCGGCTTGTCAGTTCTGTTTCAACTTTCCCAGCTTCAATAACCTGTCCGCCGGCTTCAGGCGGGTAGGGGAGTTCCTCAGTTCGGGTTCAGCAGGAGGCGAATAACGGTCTGTCCGCGCGGCCTCGCGGTCTCGGCGGACTCCGTGGTATTTGGCGGATTGCAGCATAGCTTGGGCGAGCTCAGCGGTCTCGGCGGTCTCGGCGGACTGGAGTGCTGTCCGCCCGGCTTGTTTTTTTGGTTTCTTCTGTTTACAGCTGTAATACTAGCGAAATCATGTCTCGCTATGTATGCCTCGGATTGTAAAGAAGTGAATGCATAATAAGATCTTCTTGTGCTTCCATTGTTTTGTTGGGTGCAACCTCTAGTCCTTGGGTTTCCGCAGGTTCAGCGTGCGAACTGGGTAGTTCCGAAGATATTAATTTGGTGTTTGGGCTATCTTGCTGACCACGTTGAGAAAATTTAACAGACACTCAGCGAGTTCAACACATGAAGATGTGTCGACACAAATGTGTTGTGTCGACACTTAGAAGAATTCAGCAAAATACTGAAGAACAAGGACTTGTGTCGACACACATTAACAGTGTCGACATATGACGAAAAGCAGTGTCGAGATATAAAATCTACAACACAAGGAGTTGTGTCGACACCTTGTAGACTAGTGTCGACACTTAGATAACTTGTGTCGACACTTGGTCTATAAGTGTCGACACTTAAAGACAGAAAGTCTCGACACTTTCAGACAGTTACAGAATTTTCAAGAACTGACTGGATGACTTGACAGCTGTCATTCCAGCCGGTCTACAGCACCTGTCGGAGTTGACAGAAATCAGTTATGAACCGGACCAGTCGGTTACCATGAAGAAGGCCTATAAATAGGCTTTTACAGTCTATAGAAACTGTTGTTGAAGTAATTGATTGAACACAAGTACAAGTGATCAATATACAAAGAAGATCTAGCTAGTCCTTGAAGAATCTAGTAAAGATCTAAGAAGTTGGAGAGAGAGAGAGCTCCATCCAAGAAATCAGCCATTGGAACCAGGCTGAGAAGAAGGGTTCAGATTTATTCTGAATCATAAGTAGCAGAGATCAAGGATCAACTGCAGAGGAATCAGTCTTATTGTGTTCTACATTCAAGAAGCTTTCAAGAAAGCCAAGTCAGATTGATTCCAGCTGAGTTCTTCCAAAAACTCATCAAGAAACTCACATCTCATCTCTCTATTCTCTGAGTTGTTGAGTTAACATTATTGTATTCATTTTTATCTTGTAAGATCCTTAGGGATCTGAGTTTTGTAAGCCTGCAATTATAAAGGCTGAGTGTAGTGCTTGAGAGCCTGAGTGTAGGAGATTGGAATCTCTGAGTGTAGGCCTATTGTGGCTGAGTGTAGGCCTTGGTGGCTGAGTGTAGGCTTTGTGAAGAAGCTGAGTTGTAGGGCCTTGGGCCTGAGGTGTAGGAACCTATTTTGGGGTTCTGAGATAGTGGAGAAGTTCGGCCGAATCTAGTACACTGCTAGATAGGCGAAGGGGGAAAGTGGATGTACCCAAACCTTGGGGAACCACTATAAAACTGTGTGTCTACTGTGTGCTGTGATATTCTGTGATAACATGTGAACTGTGATAAAGTAGATAGAATTCTGTGTTAGATTCTGTTTTCTGCCATAAAAAGTTAAAAAGATTCAAGTCACCTATTCACCCCCCCCCCCCCCCCTCTAGGTGTTTAGGTACAATATCTTTCATGTTGTCGAGACTTTCTTCATCTTTTCTGAAAGTGCCGCAAAGCTTACAAGAAGAAGATCCAGGTTGCTTGCTTGCAGATCTGACAGAGAAATTATTGTTTGTATTTTCTTAAACAATTTTTCATTCTTGTAGGAGAAGTTTTCTCCGAGTGTAGGAGTCTTCAACTCCGAGTTTGTAGGAAGTTTTGCCTTCCGAGTTGTAGATCCAGTTGGTTGGATCGAGATTGTAGGAACTTTATTCCGAGGGTAGGATTGATTTTCAATCCGAGATAGTGGAGTAGCCGAGTCTAGTATATTGCTAAATCGGTGAGGGAAAGTGGATGTACCCAAGATCGGGGAACCACTATAAATCTTGTCTCGTCTGTGATAATTTGGTAGATAGATCTGTGCTGTGTTCTGAGATTTTTTTATTCCGCAAAAGACGCACAACTCACCTATTCACCCCCTCTAGGTGATTTAGGTTGACAACTATTATCTTTCAATTGGTATCAGAGGGAGGTTGATCGTTAAAAGGTTAACACCTTGATCAGTTCCTGCAATAGTTGTCATTTGAGATCTACCTATCATGGACAAGGCAAAGGATTTTTCCAAGCTTCCGCTATGCAACAAGAACAACTTTCCCATGAGGAAAGAAAGGATTAAATTCTTTATGGAAGCTGTGGATCCGAGGATCTTCATGATAGTTGAAGAAGGTCCTTATATCCCTATGACTGTCTCAACTATAGATCCTACCAAGAAGCTTCCAAAGAAGCTGATGGATTTAGAGAAGCACGAGATTGCACTTGTCTCACTAGACAAGAAAGCTAAAAACATTATAGCAAGTGCAGTTGATGACTCAATGTTGTCGAACTTAATCCACTGCCAATCTGCAAAGGAGATGTGGCAGTCCTTGGTTACCTTGATGGAAGGTATAGAAGAAGTAAGGGATGATCGGAGATCCCTCCTCAATCAGAAGTATGAAGCCTTCCGACAGGGAAGCAAAGAGACCATTGCTGATACATTTGAGAACTTTTTCAAGATAGTGAATGGCCTAAGAATCTACGACAGAATATTCACTAATGGAGAACTGAATGACAAATTCCTGAGATCCCTGACCAAAGAATGGGACAACAAGGTCTGTGCCATCAGGGAGTTTGGGAAGCTGGCTGAGACAGACCCACAAAATCTCTTCGGGAAGCTTATGTCATATGAGCTTCAACTCAACACCAGGAAAGTTGAAGAAGAGAAGAGCAGGTCTGCTCTCAAAGAAAAGTCTGTTGCTCTCAAGGTAGACACTTCTAGAAAGACAAAGGCTGCCTCCCCTGCTCCAGCTCCAGAAATTAGTGAAGAAGAAGAAACTTCTGAGCCTAGTACCTCAGGCTCTGAGCTATCAGAAGGAGAGTTCTCACTACTCTCACGTCAGTTCAAGAAATTCTTGAACAAGAAGAAGCAATGGAAAGGCAAGGATGCCTCTTATAGAAGATCACGACACGATGGTGATTGGCAAAGAAAAGGCTCAAGTAGCCATGACAGGTATTCCTCTAAACAGAACAAATATGGTTCGACTGACATCATTTGCTATTGTTGTAATAAGCTAGGTCATGTCATCGCCGACTGCCCTCATAAGAAGAAGGAGGGTGGTAGAAGAGAAGAAAAGAAATCCTCATACAATAAAAAGAGGAAAGAGAAGAGCATGATAGCCAAAAAGAGCAAGACTCTTAGTGACTCCGACTCATCTGAGTCAAGTGAAGAAGAAGAAGCTTATTTTGGGCTTATGGCTCAAATAGATGATGATCAAGAGCCCCAGTTCACTGAGAAGGTAAACTCTCATACCCCTCTCTCAGATTCTGAAGTCTCTGAACATGATTGTGAGGATAGCTCCTCTGACGATGAGTCAGAACTAATGGCCCAGTACAAGGAGTTAATCATGGCTTACGACAAATGTCGTCGAGTCGTGAAGACTCGGGCTAAAGAGATCAAATCTCTGAAAGCCGAAGAGAGCATCTTGAGAGAAAAAGTCGCAAACACTGACTCCCTCGAAGAAAACTTCAATAATGTTATTGAAGAATATAACAAGGCTCTTGAGCACCTTGACCTCAAAGAAAAAATCATCAAGGAATTGGAGGGACAACTTGCCGCTGAAAAGAAACTTGTTGAAAGTTTCTCGAAGCTCAAAACAGTTCTTCCATTTGTTGTTGAATTCTCAACAAAGGGCAAGGGATCTAGGCTAGGCCATGAAGAAGCTCCTAGTAAATCCTCTAGGAGAAATAAGTCTCAACGGAAGAATAAGGCCGTCAAAAAGACCTTAGCCAAAGAGAAGGGGAAAGCCCCTCAAGATCAGACTACATTCAAGAAAGTCATCTTTCCATCAAATGAGTTTGATCTTGACTCATCCTACGGGCACTTTGCTAGGCCTACTTATGTAGAGCCAAAGTCCCGCTATCAAGGATGGACTTGACCCAGAAACTTTGGCGAAAGTGTCTTCAAGGCACCTTATGAAGAAGTTGTTCTTAAGAGTTATGACCCTTTCAATCATTGTCATAACTTCAAGAAGGCACCAAAGACAAGGCTTGTTGTAGAAAAGCCTATAAAGGAGAAGAAGACATGTGATTGTCATCATCATGAGGCATCTTCCTCCAAGAATGCTGCCCCTGCTAGACCACAATTCCAAAAGGTCAAGCAGGAGATCATGAGGCAAAGGTACAACAGATTTGACTGTTGGTGCTGTGGCAAGGTTGGTCACTTCGCCATTGATTGCTGCTTCAATCCCAGAAATGCTGCAACCCCTCATGTCAGCAATATGAGAAAGACTGCTCATAATGCTAACACTCGTAGGGGGAGTACTCTAACCCGAGACCAAGGACCCAAACGTGTTTGGGTTCCTAAGGCAAATTGATTATGATTGCAGGTATGTCCAAATGCCAACAAAATGCCAATCTGGTATTTGGACAGCGGATGCTCACGACATATGACCTGGACTAGAAGCCTCATTCAGAACCTTACTCCAGTTGTGAACGGACCAAAGGTCATCTTTGGAGGTTCAGACCGTGGAATTACTAGAGGCTATGGTATGATTACTAACGGCAATGTATCCTTCTCGGATGTGGCTTATGTCGAAGGATTGGAACACAATCTCATAAGCATAAGCCAACTCTGCGATAAAGGATACATAGTTGAATTCCATGCTGATAAGTGTCTGATAAAATCCGTTGACAATATGGAAACGATTCTATCCGGCACTCGAAGCAGGAATATTTTTTGTTTAAATTTCATTTGTATAGATTCCTCTACACCAGTGTGTCTTTTAGCAAAAGATAGTGCGTCCCTTGGTGACCAATGGCACAAGAGACTAGCACATATTAATTTCAAAACTATTAACAAATTATTTTCAATGAACGTAGTTCGTGATGCCCCAAATGTCAAGTACGTCAAAGATAAACCTTGTCATGCATGTGTAAAAAGAAAGCAAACAAGGGCTACCTTTAAAAGCATTATTGGAAAAAATTCTAATAGATATCTTCATCTACTGCACATGGACTTGTTTGGTCCACTGCAAATTAGAAGTTTGGGAGGTAAGGATTATACGTTGGTAATTGTTGATGATTACTCGCGCTTTGCGTGGGTGTTCTTTCTGAAACACAAGTCAGATACCTTCGACATCTTTACTAATTTTGTCAGGCAAGTCCAGAATGAGTACAACTGCTCCATAGTCAAAATCAGAAGTGACAACGGAACATAGTTCAAATCTGGGGCCATGACAGAATTCTGTGAAAGCTTAGGTATATTTCATGAGTTTTCCTCTCCTCGTACTCCACAACAGAACGGAGTGGCTGAGAGAAGGAACAGAACACTCATAGAGGCCTACAGGACAATGTTGAGTGATGCTTCACTTCCGGAGTACTTCTGGGCTGAAGCCGTCAACACTGCATGTCATGTGCAAAATCGAGCACTCATAAACAAAAGCCACGATAAGACACCTTACGAACTTTTAAAGGGCAGGAAGCCAACCATCTCATACTTTAGAATCTTTGGTTGTAAATGCTTCGTGCTTAACAATGGTAAGTATCATACTACCAAGTTCAGCGAAAAGAGTTTTGAAGGTATTTTTGTAGGTTATAGTAGTCATAGTAAGGCACATAGAATATTTAATAGAAAAACTCTGGTGGTAGAAGAATCGATACATGTTGTATTTGACGAGACAAGCTTGCTGTAAAGCAATCCGTCTAGTGTGCTCATTGAAGATGCAGGTGCAAAGCTGAAACAAACTAGCTTGGATGAACCGTCCGAAGACAAAGGCGAAAAGTTCATCAAGATCACCACTCCAACCCCTATTGTAGAGGCTGATGATCAAGATGATGAATTCATCCAAGATGAAGAAATCACTCCAGTGATAGAAGACAATCCAGATACAAGAACTCTAGAGCTCAGACATCTAAAGGATCACCCCTTGGACCAGATCATAGGAGATCCACGGGACGGTGTCAGAATTCGAAGAGGTACAACTAATGAGAATTTATATTTGAGTTTTCACTCACAGGTTGAACCGAAGAAGTTTGAGGAAGCAAACTCCGACGCATCGTGGATAATGGCAATAAAAGAAGAGCTAAATCAGTTCAAGCACTGCAATGTATGGAAACTTGTTCCAAGACCCAAAGGAAATAATGTCATTGGAACAAAATGGGTCTACATGAACAAGATGGACGAAGACGGGATAATCATAAAGAACAAGGCCAGACTTGTCGCTAAAGGCTACCGTCAAGAAGAAGGAATCGACTTCGACCAGACATATGCTCCAGTGGCAAGGCTGGAGGCAATAAGGTTGTTCCTAGCATATGCTGCATTCAAAGGCTTCACCGTCTATCGGATGGACGTGAAGTCTGCCTTCCTAAATGGTAACATAAAGGAGGAAGTGTATGTGGAACAACCTCCAGGTTTCATTGATTCTAACTTTCTTGATTATGTCTATTTCCTGGACAAGGCCCTATATGGTATGAAACAAGCTCCTCGAGCTTGGTATGAGACGCTGTCTAGCTTTCTACTTGAGAATAAGTTCACAGGGGGAAAGATAGACAAGACATTATTTCTTAGGGAAATTAAAGACAAGATTTTGCTAGTGCAAATCTATGTTGACGACATTATTTTTGGTTCTACAGACGACAACCTCTACAAAAAGTTCTCAAAACTTATGCAAGGGAAGTTCGAAATGAGTAGTATGGGCGATCTGAAGTATTTCTTAGGGCTTCAGGTGAAACAATCTGAAGATGTAATTTTCATCTCGCAGACCAAGTTCACCAAAGAGCTGATTAAGAAATTCGGAATGGAGAACGCAACCTCTATGACGACTCCAATGGGCTCAACTATGTCTCTGGACAAGGATGAAAAAGGGAAACCTTTTGATGAAACCAAGTACAGAATCATAATTGGATCCTTGCTCTACCTTACTGTCAGTAGACCTGACATAATGTTTTCAACATGTGTCTGTGCTAGATTTCAGGTGAACTCTAAGGAATCTCACTACGCTGCTGCAAAGCGGATTTTGAGATACCTTAAAGGTACACAAAATCTTGGCTTATGGTACCCAAGAAGTAATGACAGCGAACTAATTGGTTTTTCATATGCAGATTTTGCAAGTAGCAAAGACGACAGAAAAAGCACCTTAGAAACTTACCAATTCTTTGGAAGAAGGCTAATCTCCTGGAGTAGTAAGAAGCAGAATTGTGTCACAATCTCAACGGTCGAGTCAGTGTACATCTCTGCAGGCAGTTGTTGTGCACAGTTACTCTGGATAAAGAATAAATTCGAGGATTACAACATGAAGTTCAAGAATGTCTCATTGTTTTGCGACTCTTCCAGTGCAATTGCAATAGCCAACAATCCAGTCTCGCACAGCCAGACAAAGCATATCGAGCTAAGGTATCATTTCATCTGGGAACAAGTAGAGCATGGAGACATAGATCTCCAATATGTCTCCACAGATAGGCAAGTTGCAGATATTTTCACGAAGCCGCTGGACGAGACCAAGTTCTCATTCTTCAAAACTGAACTTGGGATGTTCAACAAAGAAGATTAGAGAAGCTTGGATTTCAAAAAGGCAGGGACAATAAAGGGTTAGTCAAAATTTTGGCATTTTATTTTCTTTATATATATAGACTTGACCTACTCGAGTAGTTAAGGACCTACTCGAGTAGTCCATTTTACTTACTCGAGTAAGGCAATTCATGTACTCGTGTAGTATACTTCATCTACTCGAGTCAGTCAATTCTCCTACTCGAGTAACTCCTCATCTACTCGAGTACCTTCTCTCTCTCGTGTCTGTGCCTCCTTGGTTTTCAAATGTTCTTATACGCCAACCAAGGTTTATGCTGTCTTTTCCTTTTAATTTATTTCCTTCTCGATAATTAAACTTAAACCTTGGGTTTATAAATTCGAAATTCCAAATTCATTCTACACGAAATCATTTCCAATATCTCGAGTACCTGCCTACCACTTCATCTTCCTTCGAGAAGTTGCAGAGCCGCGACTTTTCCCCTTCCCCCCGACAGAGCTTTTTCCAAGTTTCTGGATCATGGCCGCCATCTCCAAGATTGGTGTCGGTTCGGAACTTGTTACCGCAGGGATTGTCGAGCTGTCAGATGATTTCCACAAATTGCTGATTCTTCTAGACACCGCAGGGCTCCCCTATATCCTACAAGAACCCTGCCGGATCCTCTTCCCTGAGGTAGCAGAATTCTTCTCCAATCTGAAGGTCAAGCGACATGGACAAGTTCTGAAATCCAAAGTGAGAGGTATAAAAATCAAACTCACCAAGACCATCGTCTCTTAACTTCTCTGATTACCGATAGTGGACGAATAAGATGACTTAGATGATGAAGATTCTGACAGAACAAGCTTATTCTGTGGTATTTTGGCTGATGCTCAGTATCTCAAACGGTCAGACATGAATGCAGAAGGAAAGTTTCTGGTTGATGTTATTGGAAAGATTTTGCTGTGCAAGACCAACTCCATAAGAGACATTCCATTATATTTCTTCGACATAATGCAAGTCATTGTCTACCGCAAGAAATACCTGTTTGGCATGCTGATTCTGGACAAAATCAAGGACAGCTTAAAATCCCCCAACTTCGCCAGAATAATCTCTCTGCTCCTCCATGAAACAAATCCTCAAATACCACATGAAGAAGGTCTTCATTTCTTCTATTCAGAGATGGGAGCTCAAACTGAAGAACATTGCCCAAGCTGCTAAGATTTCAGAAGATCCAGCTTTCGAGGACAGGACTCCATCTCCCTCTCCTCATCATGTGGTCAGCTCCTCTGGTGCACCAAGTGAGGGGGAGCATGCTCCTTCTATCCCAGTCAGGAAGCCGTCTCCACCAAAAACTACTATTGGGTACATTGGAAAATGTGTACCAGATTTGAAGAAGCCTCACCTTACTCAATGATATGCATCAAGGTGTATTTGATGTTGTTTTGAGTTTATATGTGCAGGTTAAGTAAATGCAGGAATGCAGAAAAATTTCTAAGTCCATGTATCGACACCAGGAGAAGCTGTGTCGACACTTATGAAGACTTGTGTCGACACTGGAGAAAAGCTGTGTCGACACTTGGAGTTTATTGTGTCGACACTTGGAAAGGTTGTGTCGACAGCTGAAGAAACTCAGTCGACACCAGAAGCAATTGTGTCGAACACACAGAGGCATTGTCGACACATAGAGAAGCATTGTCGACATCAACTGAGTCGACACCAAGAGGCAGTGTCAACACACAGAAATAGCTAGTCGACATCAACTGTGTCGACACCATGAGGCAGTGTCGACACACAGAAGACTGTCGATATCAACTGTGTCGACACACAGGACTTGTGTCGACACACAGCAGAATTTCAACTATGTTATAGAGAAGAAGTGATTGTGTCGACACACAGAATCAGTGTCGACACATTCTACAGGTGTTGTGTCGAGAAGCAGTAACAACAACAAAGAAGCTGTGTCGACACCACCAAGGCTTGTGTCGACACTTAGTTCACTTGTGTCGACACTTAGTCTACTTGTGTCGACACATGATGAAGTTTAGTCTCGATACTTTCAGACAGAGACAGTATTTCAAGAAGTGACTGGATGACTTGATAGCTGCCATTTCTAACCGGTCTACTGCAACTGTCAAAGCTGTCAGAAGTTTGTTAGAAACCAGATCAGCCGGTTAGCATAGAGAAAGTCTATATAAAGGCATTCTCCTTTAACAGAAGATAACGAACAGAGAAGAAATAGAACTGATAGAAGTAATAATACAGAAGATTTTCGTCAGAAGATCTAAGAAGAAGTTGGAGAGAGAGAGCTCCATCTACTGAAGTGCAGTTGCTGAACCAGGCTGCCAAGAAAGATTCAGATTGAGATCTGAATCTCAAGTCAGAAGCTGATTGAAGATCAACTTCTCAAGAGTTCAACCCTACTGAGTTCAGATTCAAGAAGCTTTGAAGAAAGCTAAGAGAGGTTGTTCTCTGCCATCAGATTCTTCCAAGAACTGATCAAGAAGCCATCCATCCATTCTCTCTCTATCAGGGTGGTGGTAAAATACATTTGTTAAATCAATTTTCTGTAGGATCTATTCGAGATCTGAGCTGTAAGCCTGTGTTATAAAGGCTGAGTTGTAGGAGATTTAGATATCTGAGTGGTATGCCTTATTGAAGGCTGAGGTAGGGCTGTGAGCCTGAGTTATAGGAGATTGTATCTCTGATTTATATGCCTTGTGTAGGCTGAAGTAGGGCAGATTGCCTGAGCTGTAGGAGCCTTGTTGGGTTCTGAGTTGTAAGATCTGAGGATCTAAGGTGAAGAGCAGAAGTTAGGCAGAATCTAGTACACTGCTAGATAGGCGAAGGGGGAAAGTGGATGTACCCAGACCTTGGGAAACCACTATAAAAACTGTGTGCACTCTGTGATTGAATGTTGCTGTGAATGTTGTGTTGTGTTAGCTGTAGAATTTGCAATTTCTTATTATTTAGCTAAACAGATTTTCTGCCTTAAAAGAAAAAAAGGAATTACACATATTCACCCCCCCCCCTCTAGGTGGTTAGGCACTAATTCTTTCAAGTGGTATCAGAGGGAGGTTTCTCAAAGGACTTAACAGTCTGAGTTAGATCCTTAAGGTTGATTCAAGATCAAGAAAATGGGTTCAGGAGAAAATCATAAGGAACTAGGTTCTATGAAATTACCCATATGCAGGAAGGAGATATTTGGATTATGGAAAGAAAGGGTCAGGCTGTTTATGGAGACTTCTGATCCAAGGATATACATTACAGTAAAGAAAGGTCCTTATATTCCTATGAAGATTTCAGTTCTAGATGCAAATCAAAGAATTCCCAAGGATTTTTCAGAGATGACTAAGGATGAGATCATCCTGGCAACTATGGATAAAAGAGCCCAGAATATCATAGTAAGTGCCATAGATGATGCAACTTTTCAAAATTTGATTCACTACAAGACCTCCAAGGAAATGTGGGATACTTTAATAGTCTACATGGAGGGTTCTGAAGAAGTCAGACAAGATAGAAAGTCTATGCTGAATCAGGAATATGAGAGTTTTAGACAAGGAAAGTCTGACAGTATAATTGAGTGTTATAAAAAGTTCTATAGAATAGCAAATGAGTTGATGTCCTATGGAAGAATCTTCAGGACATATGAACTGAATGATAAATTTCTAAGATCCTTGACAAAGGATTGGGACACTAAGATTTGTGTCATTAGGGAAGTGGCCAAACTTGCAGATATCTCACCTCCAACTTTGTTTGGAAAATTGCTGTCATATGAGATGCAGTTGATGGCTAGGAAAGAGGAAGAGAAAAGTGCAAAAGGGGAGCATAGAGAAAAGTCTGTGGCCTTCAAGGTTGAAGCCACTAGGAAGAATAGGAGGATATCTCCATCACCTCCTAAGATAGTTGCTGAAATTGCTTCAGATAATTCAGACAACCAAAGTTCAGACAGCAGTGACTCAGATGAAGACTTTGTTGCCTTCACAAGGCAGTTTCAGAGATTCCTGAAGAAGAAGCATTGGAAGTCTAAGCCTTCCACATCTCATCCTAAGGATGATTATTATCAAAAGAGGAAGTCATCCAGGAAGGACAGGAGCAGGTCTAAGCCAAGCAAATCTACAACATCAAACATAGTTTGCTACTGCTGTAATAGGCCTGGACATGTTGCGACTGAGTGTCCAGACAAAAGAAAATAGTCTGCTGATAAAAAGAAGATTCAACACCAGAGCAAGAAGGAGAAATCCTTTGTTGCTAAGAAGGAGAAGAGCTTGACAGACCAATCATCTTCAGAGTCAGAATCTAAAGCTGAGGCATACATTGGTCTATATGCAGCAGATGAAGAAGAAGAGTTTCTACAAGTGCTGAACTCTATCTATGAACAAGAAGACCATCAATGCGAGGGACTGATGGCTGTGTTAGAAGAAGACAAGTGCCAGGATCAGCCTGGTCCTAGTAAGGTACAATATTTTTCTAGAAATTCAGATTGTAGTACTGGGTCAGAGTTAGCAACATCTGCATCAAGTGATGTGGATGGGTCTGAGTATGAAGGTGATATTCATCAGCTGATAGATGAATATGGGGACTTGTTGCAGGCACTAAAGTAAAGCAAAAACCTGGCCAAACCTCTAGATAAGAAAATTGCAGATCTTAAGATAGCTGCATCTGATTCAGAGAAGTTGCTGGATCAAAAGTTGAATGAGATTACCAGATTGAAAAACATAAATATTATTCAAATGGGAACAATCACATTCAAGAATGATCAAATAAAAAATCTGGAGATTAGACTTCGGAAAGAAAAGGAGATTATGGCTAGTTTTTCTAAGCCAAAATCTGTATTACCCTTAATAAATGACTTTGTGTCACAAAAGGGTAAGGCAGGAATAGGCTTTAAGAGAACAGCATGGGCTACTAAGTCCAATAAGAAAGGCAAAGTCCCAGCACAAAACAAGAAACCTACTGTAAATAATTCAGCTAAGGTTGTACCTAAACAAAGGTATAACAAGTTTGAGTGCTGGTGTTGTGGCAAGGTAGGCCACTTTGCCTTAGACTGTTGGCACAATTCTAGTGTCAAGGAGAGTAGCAGTCTGCCTGTTAGAAAAGCTGCAGGCAGATTTGTTAAATTTCAGGCTAACATGAACCAAGGACCCAAAACTCATTTGGGTTCTAAGGTTAAGTAATCTTTACTGCAGGTAAGCCCAAGTTGTCATGCCCCTATATGGTACTTGGACAGTGGATGTTCCAGGCACATGATTGGAACTAGGGGATTGCTAAAGGACTACTCACCTATGCTGAATGGGCCTAAAGTAATCTTTGGTGGTTCTAAAAAGGGAGTCATCAAAGGTTTTGGTAACATTTCTAATAACTAAATTACAATCACTCAAGTAGCATATATAAAGGGTTTGTAGCACAACCTAATTAGCATAAGTCAGCTGAGTGATTTAGGTTATGACATTTCATTTGTTAAGAATGGTTGTCATATCAAAAGGTCAAGTGATTAAAAGGTCATGTTGACAGGATATAGAAAAAGAAATGTGTACTGTCTTAACTTTGAGTGTGAGAACAATATTTCTCCTATTTATCTTGTAGCTGATGAGAGAGCCTCTCATTGTGTTAAATGGCACAAGAGGCTGGCTCCATCTTAACTACAAGACTATTGGCCAACTCTTTAGCAAAGAGTTAGTGAGGAATGGTCCTCAAGTTAAGTGTATAAAGGATGGGATATGCTCAGCTTGTCAAAAAGGCAAGCAGACCAAATCCTCCTTTCATAGCTTTGAAAACAAGGATTCAGTGAGGTGTTTATACCTCTTGCATATGGATCTATTTGATCCTATGTCAGTTCATAGTCTAGGTAGGAAGGTCTACACTTTTGTGGTGGTAGATGACTATTCTAGATATTCATGGGTGTTCTTTCTGAGACAAAAAATCTGAAACCACAAGTGTTTTATATAGTTTTGTCAAACAAATTCAGAATGAGCTAGACAGTACAGTGGTCAAAATCAGAAGTGACCATGGCACTGAATTTCAATCTGAGAGTATGATAAGACTGTGTGAAAAATTTGGGATTTTTCAAGAATTCTCCTCACCTAGAACACCACAACAAAATGGTATTACTGAAAGGAAGAATAGAACACTGATTGAGGCTGGTAGAACTCTATTGAGTGACACTTCTCTCCCAGAATATTTCTGGGCTGAGGCAGTAAACACTGCATGTCATGTGATCAATAGGGCTACTATCACCAAGAGCCATAAAAAGACTCCCTATGAGATTATGAAGGGCAGAAAACCAAACTTATCCTATTTTAGGATCTTTGTTTGCAAGTGTTATGTCCTTAACAATGGCAAGTCTTATCTAACTAAGTTTGCTGCCAAATCCCAAGATGGGATATTTATTGGGTACAGCAACAATAGTAAGGCTTATAGGGTCTACAACTTGGTTACTCAAGTTGTAGATGAGTCTGTACATGTTGTCTTTGATGAAACAAGACTTATTAACAGTGAGTTGCCAAGTAGTTCTTGCAGTTCTACAGGTATAAATGAAAGAATGGACAAGCTTACCATTACAGAAGATTCAACTGCAAATCAGGAAGTGAAAAATGGTGGCTGCTGTCCAGGGGGAGTACAAGACTCTCCAGATGCTGATGAAAACCAAGAGGTGCAGCATAATGAAGAGACTGGAGGTGTATAACCTGAAGATAGACTACCTCCAGCAATTAGACACTTAAAGGATCATCCAGCAAATCAGATAATTGGTGATCCAAGATAAGGAGTACAAAAAAGGAGCAGGAATCTGAATACAGTTCTTTGCTCTAGCTTCTTATCTCAAGTGGAACCCAAGAAATTTGATGAAGCTGTTCTAGACCCACATTGGATTGATGTCATGCAAGAGGAGCTGAATTAGTTCAGAAGGTGCAAGTTCTGGAAGTTAGTTCCTAAACCAAAAGACCACAACATCATTGGAACAAAGTGGATCTTTAGGAACAAACTGGATGAGAGTGGGATCATTGTGAAGAACAAAGCAAGACTTGTTGAAAAAGGATACTGACAGGAAGAGGGTATTGACTTTGATCAAACCTTTGCCCCAGTAGCAAGACTGGAAGCAATTAGGGCTCCGTTTGGGGGAGACTTATTTTCACCGGTCAAGCGGTTACGACCGCATGAACCGGGTCATAATTAAGGTCCGATTCATGCGGTTGTAACCGCTTGACCGGTGAAAATAAGTCCTTCCCAACGAAGCCTAGGTTGTTCCTTGCTTATGCAGCATATCAAGGTTTCAAAGTATTCCAGATGAATGCGAAGTCTGCATTCTTAAATGGAGACTTAAAAGAGTAAGTATATGTGGAGCAGCCCTCAGGTTTTGTTGATCCACTCTATCCTACTTATGTCTATAGACTTAGGAAAGCTTTGTATGGGTTGAAATAAGCCCCAAGGGCTTGGTATGAAACCCTGTCTAATTTCCTCATTGAGAACAAATTCTCAAGGGGGAAAATAGACAAGACTCTATTCCTTAAGGAATTCAAAGGAAAGATAATCCTAGTCCAAATATATGTTGATGACATAATATTTGAGTCTACTGAAAGTAACCTTTGTAGAAAGTTTGCAAAACTTATACAATGGAAATTTGAAATGAGCAGTATGCGAGAACTTAAGTTCTTCTTGGGTCTCCAAGTAAGACAGACTGAAGATGGTTTGTTCATATCCCAGTCTAAGTTCACCCTGGAGTTAATTAAGAAGTATGGTATGGAATCATCCACTACCATGAGAACTCCTATGGGGCAAGTGTATCTCTTAGCAAAGATGATGCAGGGAAACTTGTAGATGAAACATTGTATAGAGGAATAGTTGGTTCCCTCCTATATCTGACTGCTAGTAGACCAGATATCATGTATGCTACATGTGTCTGTGCTAGGTACCAATCATGCCCTAAAGAATCTCATCTTACTGTAGTCAAAAGGATTTTGAGATATCTTAAGGGCACACCTAATCTAGGCCTTCGGTATCCTAGGAATGGAGATTTTCTACTGACAGGCTATTTAGATGCAGAATTTGCAGGTTGCAAAGAAGATAGAAAAAGCACTACAGGCACCTGTCAATTTCTAGAAGGAAGATTGGTGTCTTGGTGCAGTAAGAAGCAGACTAGTGTGGCAATTTCCACAAGTGAGTCTGAATATATGGCAGCAGGAAGTTGCTGTGCACAGCTGTTGTGGATTCAGCACCAGCTAGAAGACTATAGTATTCAGGTAAGTAGAACACCTTTGCTTTGTGATTCTACAAGTGCTATTTTTATTGCTAATAATCATGTTTCACATAGTAGGACTAAGCATATAGAAATTAAATACCATTTTCTTAGAGAACATGTAGAGAAAGAGGACATCTCACTAGAATTTGTCAAAACAGATTATCAAATTGCAGATATGTTTACTAAGCCCTAGATGAAACTAAATTCAATAAGTTTAAAATTGAATTAGGAATGTTGAACATAGATTAGTTTAACAAAATTGGCTAAGTAAAATTGTGTCGATACAAGGAGTTGTCTGTGTCGACACATAGAAGTGGTGTCGACATTCCAGGGAAATGATGTCGACACATCTAGAAAATTGGTGTCGACACTTCAGAGAAGTAGTGTCGACACATCCAGAAGTGGTGTCGACATATCTAGAGGTAGTGTCGACACTTAGGATTAACACAGATTTCGTCGAGTGGAGAATCAACTGATCGTCGAGTGTAAAGGAATAAGTGTCGACACATAGAAGTCAACACTTATGTCGAGTCGTTAAAAGCCTGTGTCGACACTTTTCAATAGTATCGACACATTAAGAGGATTATGACGTGTCTTTTCACCTTCGTTTTTAGAAAGGTATAAATAGGTCAACAACATTGTCTGTCGACACACTCTCCATAGTTTCGAGACCAAAACTTTGTGTCGACAAATTCTCTCTTCTAAATTCAAGATTTCCCTCAACCCTCATGGCGCCCAAGCTTGAAGATAATGTCAATGAAGGATATGAGCTGGTACGCAACGCCTTTGACCATGCGGAACCTGAAATTAAAGTTGTAGTAACCCTAATTACTGAGAATGGGTTGGAGTTTCTAGTTTCTGAACCAACTAAGATTTGGAAGAAAGAAACACTAGAATTCTTTGGTACTGCTACCCTAGATCAAACTGGACTCAAAATTAGATCCATAGTCTATGGAGTAAAGGTGAAAATCACACAGAAGAGTTTAAGGAAAATTCTTCACCTGCCAAGAACACAAGAAGAAGTAGATGTACTAGCATCTAAGCTAAGGGAAGCACCTCAATGGTGTGGACTGGATTCCACCATGAAGATTGGCTCAGCTTTGAACAGGAAAGGCATGAATATGCAAGGGAAGTTCTTGTCTGAAGTTGTAGGAAAAGTGATACTCTGTAAGCCAGGGGGCATGATAGGATTTCTGGCTATATGTTCAGCCTTATGACCAGAATTATCTATAGACTAAACACAGATTGGTGAGAAGTCATTTTTGAAAAGATTAAGGAAAGTCTTAATAAGCCAAATCTGGGTAGAATTATGAGTCTGTACTTGGCTGGAACTATTCCAGAAGTAATGGAACAAGCTGCTAGTTCTAAAATTAACCACATGAGGAGAATGGACATAAGGATTATCTCAAGATGGGATAGGGTCCTAACTAAAGACATGCCTGATGAGGAGAGGCAAGAGGTTCCTGAAAAATCTATAGCACAAGAAATTCCTGCACAAGACCTTAAAGATGGTGCACAAGTGCAGGGGGAGCCACATATTGAGGAAGAGACAACCCACTTGGATAGTGAAATGGATACACAAACAATCCTTGAGGTAATTCAAGAGGTGAATCAATCAATTCTCATTGATAAAGATGAAACACTAATTGAATCTTTGATTGATCTTGACCAGCCAACACAACTACACAGTCAAGCTCAAGATGTAATCATGGAGGATACATCAGCAGTTGTTGATGCTCCAGAGATAAGAGAATCTCCAGTCCCTACTCAACAAGAATTCACCCTAGATGAGTTGTTCACTGCTATGGAGCAAGAGACTCAGGGGGAGATAAATAGATTTGAGGGGGAGAAAGCAGATTTTGAGGGGGAGCAAGTTAACCTTGAGGAGGAGCAAGCTAACCTTGAGGGGGATCAAGTAGGAACTCAAGGGGAGAAAGCAAGAGTTGAGGAGGAGCAGATAAGAACTGAGGAAGAGCAAAGGACTCAGGGGGAGAAACCTAAGACTGAACAGGTATTGCCTCCTAGTCCTAAAGATAGAGTTGATATAACTAGTTACTCAGCATCTGAGGATGAAGAAGCTGCAAGAGCTAAGAAGAGGAAGCTAATGGTCTTCAAAAGGAGAAGCCAAAGCTACAAGAAGGCATTACAAACTGCTGCTCCGCAATCTGCCCCAACACCTGATTATAGCTCCTTATTAGTCTCTCTACAAGTAAAGCTAGATGAACAAAGGATTGCCATGGAGAAGTATATGGATGAGGCCCACAAAGATCTACAATTCTCCTTGGCACAAGACATCAAATCTTTAAGATTTGAGGTGAATCAGAATAAGAAAGAAATGACTGATTGTTTCCACAAGGGTGGAAATGCTGTGGTTTTCCTTGCAACACATCAAGAAAAGATCAAGACTCAAGTTGATGATATAGCCGTAAAGCAAGGCTATGTCCTAGAGAATCAACTTAGAATGAATGATAATCTGACAGAATCACATAATGTGATTGTTACAGAGATGAAAAATATTGCTACTACCCAGACTGCAGCAAGGACAACAGCCAAGGCAGATTTTGATAAGCAATTCAAGGAAGGCCTAGTTGTTGTACAAACAGCTATTACAGATTCCCAAAAGACTATTTCTGCACAGTTGCTGAAGTTAAAATCTTTTTATAAAGATGGTGTCAATTTTCTAGATGAACAAATCAGATTTCAAAAAGATGATCTCAGGGATCATGTTGCCAAAGAAGTCATAAAGGGGGAGAGAGTATTAGTCAAAGCTGGCTCAGACCATGCTAAATGGATTTCTAATAGCATCAGAGCCACACTTGGATATCCACCCCTCTGTGATGATGACAATGTGGCTGAGTCAGGTATACACCCTGCTCATTTTGGAGGTGAACAAGCTGAAGTTGCTCAAGTTATTTATCCTCCATCTGATTTTGAGATAATTCACCAAGAAGTACAGTCTATGTACAGTCCTCCAGAGGGTAATAAAAATATTATCCTTGAGAAAGTAGACATGCTAGTGCTAGAGGAAATTTTGAACAAAGAGCAAGAAACTCTTTTGTCTAAGAAAAGATTCAGAGAACAGGCAGAGTTGAAGCTTGATTTTGAGCAGTAGAGTCCAACATCCGGGAACATTATACTGACTGCTTGGAAAGCTGTAAAGGATAAGTCCCATGATAGGGGCAAATGGTACTCAGAACAAGAATGGCAAAAGCATGAAACCAGACAAGAAGCCATAGTTCAATATAGAAGAAAGGCTAAGGCTGGGAAGCTACCTCCTAATGCTCAGGAGTCTAGCAAATATTTTCCAAAGCCCTTTCACTACTTTGAAAGACAAAGAATAAGGGCTGGAGAGCAAAAGAAGAAAGATCTTAAGGGCAAGAAGCCAGCTGTTGATACTAATGCTCCTGTACAAGCCAAGATCCAAACAGGCAAAGGCATAGTCATCAAGGAGCCTGAGCAGCCTTACGATAGATTTACTAGATTTTACAATTTTGTAATCTTTAAATCTATGTAAACTTTTGATAAATAAACTTTTGTAGTTTGAACAAAACATTGATGAATGCTCACTGTGTTAGCATTATTATTCTGAGATGATATATTATATATGTTTTGTTTAGAAGTTACCCTATCATATAATATTTGTTATACATCATAATGTGTATTTGTTATGAATGGTGTATATCATTAACTAAGGGTTATGACTTTTCCAAATATGGGGAGATTGTTGGGTACATTGGAAAATGTGTACCAGATTTGAAGAAGCCTCACCTTACTCAATGATATGCATCAAGGTGTATTTGATGTTGTTTTGAGTTTATATGTGCAGGTTAAGTAAATGCAGGAATGCAGAAAAATTTCTAAGTCCATGTGTCGACACCAGGAGAAGCTTTGTCGACACTTATGAAGACTTGTGTCGACACTGGAGAAAAGTTGTGTCGACACTTGCAGTTTATTGTGTCGACACTTGGAAAGGCTGTGTCGACACCTGAAGAAACTCAGTCAACACCAGAAGCAACTGTGTCGAACACACAAAGGCATTGTCGACACACAGAGAAGCATTGTCGTCATCAACTAAGTCGACACCAAGAGGCAGTGTCGACACACAGAAATAGCTAGTCGATATCAACTGTGTCGACACCAAGAGGCAGTGTCGACACACAGAATACTGTCGATATCAACTGTGTCTACACACAGGACTTGTGTCGACACACAGCAGGTTTTCAACTAAGTTATAGAGAAGAAGTGATTGTGTCGATACACAGAATCAGTGTCAACACATTATACAGGTGCTGTGTCGAGAAGCAGTAACAACAACAAAGAAGCTGTGTCGACACCACCAAGGCTTGTGTCGACACTTAGTTCACTTGTGTCGACACTTAGTCTACTTGTGTCGACACATGATGAAGTTCAGTCTCGACACTTTCAGACAGAGACAGTATTTCAAGAAGTGACTGGATGACTTGACAGCTGTCATTTCTAACCGGTCTACTGCAACTGTCAAAGCTGTCAGAAGTTTGTTAGAAACCGGATCAGCCGGTTACCATGGAGAAAGTCTATATAAAGGCATTCTCCTTCAACAGAAGATAACGAATAAAGAAGAAAGAGAACTGATAGAAGTAATAATACAGAAGATTTTCGTCAGAAGATCTAAGAAGAAGTTGGAGAGAGAGAGAGATCCATCTACTGAAGTGCAGTTGCTGAAACAGGGTGCCAAGAAAGATTCAGATTGAGATCTGAATCTCAAGTCAGAAGCTGATTGAACATCAACTTCTCAAGATTTTAACCCTACTGAGTTCAGATTCAAGAAGCTTTGAAAAAGCTAAGAGAGGTTATTCTATGCCATCAGATTCTTCCAAGAAATGATCAAGAAGTCATCCATCCATTCTCTCTCTACCAGGGTGGTGGTAAAATACATTTGTTAAATCAATTTTCTGTAGGATCTATTCTAGATCTGAGCTGTAAGCCTGTGTTATAAAGGCTGAGTTGTAAGAGATTTAGATCTCTGAGTGGTAGGCCTTGTTGAAGGCTGAGGTAGGGCTGTGAGCCTGAGTTGTAGGAGATTGTATCTCTGAGTTGTAGGCCTTGTGTAGGCTGAGGTAGGGCAGATTGCCTGAGCTGTAAGAGCCATGTTGGGTTCTGAGTTGTAAGATCTGAGGATCTAAGGTGAAGAGCAGAAGTTAGGCCGAATCTAGTACACTGCTAGATAGGCGAAGGGGGAAAGTGGATGTACCCAGACCTTGGGGAACCACTATAAAAACTGTGTGCACTCTGTGATTGAATGTTGCTGTGAATGTTGTGTTGTGTTAGCTGTAGAATTTAGAGTTTCTTATTATTTAACTAAACAGATTTTCTGCCTTAAAAGAAAAAAAGGAATTACACTTATTCACGCCCCCCCCCCCCCTCTAGGTGGTTAGGCACTAATTCTTTCAACTACCTCATCTCCTCAGTCAGCAACCTCTTCCCTACCTCAAACACCACAAACTCCTTCAGATCAGATACCTCCAGAATCTCTTCTCTCAACAGCTGCTGCTATAGATGTAATAATTGCAGAACTCACTGAAGAAGTGTTGTCTATTCCTCCTCCTCCTCTATCTCCTCCAGCTCCATCATCTGAAATTCACAGGGAATCAACTCCTGGACAATCTCCAAATAATTCTCCAGCCAGGACTCCAGCTCCAAATCTTGATTCCTCTCAACCCCAGACAGAGAGTATTCTCATTTCTGATGAGCCCTCTCCTGAGCCAGCAGAGGCTTGTCTCAGAAACTTAGATTTCTATATCCCTCATGTTACAGAAGAAAGGGATGTTATCATTCATACAACAAGAGCTACAAGCTCTGTGATTATTAGAGAACTAGCTCTATGGGTAGCTCCTCCTCTTAATTCTGCTCTTCCTTCATCTGTTGCTCCTTTAACTACTACTGTTACAGACTCTTCCTCCTCAGATTTGATGCAACAGATTGCACTCCTTCTTCAAGACCAAAGGACTTATTTTGATACTTGTCTAAAGACTGTAACTGACAAGGTAACTGCTCTCGAGACTGAGATAAGCAGAGGGTTTGCTGAAATCCAGCACAACATTGACAAGCTCAAGTACTTATTTCAACTTGGTGGAAAAGCCCTCGACTACACTATAACTAGTGTTGGAGAAGTTATGGAACAAGGTGTCACCCTTGCAAATAATCAAATAGAGCTGGACAAGAAAAATGAAGCCAACAAAGTGAAAATATGTGAAGAAGTTGGTCTTTTTAAAGAAGATGCTATAGAGAAGTTATCTGTTGAAATCAGAAAGGGGGAGAGCTTGGTCAAAGAACACTTAGAAAAATCAGCTGCTCTGAAGTCAGATTTTTGGGAAACTCATGTGAAGACAATTCATGATGATGTGTTAGCCCAGATACAGAGTGTCAAGTTCCACACTTATGACACTGTTGTATGGATGCATAACCAGATTTTCCCAGAGTTTGCTGCTGACCCCAACATCATTCCCCATCATTTAAATCCTCTAGCTACAGATGTCTCTGCCCCAGCTGCTCCTCTGCAACCTACCTTCTCTCCCATGCCTGGAGACTCAGTTTAATGTAGGGGTGAGCGTGATTCGTGCCCGAACATGCTAACGGAAAATATTATCACAAGACATAAAACCAAAGGGGAGGGCTCCGACCAAAAAGCGAGCGAAAAGGGGTCGGGTTTGCTCCCAAATCAGAAAGAGAAAATTGCCGGACTCGATACAACGTCCTTAGGACCTACCTCTCCAACAAGCACACAACTCACCGCACCTACACAAGCATCTATTGTACCAACTTGAGCCGTTTCAACGCAGCAATAATTTATTTTCAGAGCGGCGGAAAACTTCAATAAGCGGTCGAGTTCGAGTTGTGATTAACTCCCTTGTTAACACCAAAATGTGCCAATCTTGGAGGGCAAGTCAAGGCTAGGCAAAGTCTCGCTCTCGCAACGGATCTACCCAATCCGGATCACAAGAGGTTCAATAACAACGAAATCGAAATCGGAATTTGCAAGCGACGTATTTAAAAATCACGGAAGAAACGGTTTGCAAAAACCTCCACAAAATCTAAAGCAAGAATCTCTAAGGGGAAGAAGTTACCCAACCAAGAACAACAATCACACAAGATAAGGTGGGAGAATCACTCTCTCCACGGATCCACCGGCTTCACACCGAATGGGCTGCAACCTTCTTCCTTGGAGTCGCACCGAAAGGAAGCCACGCCGGAGTCGCACCGAACGGGATGGAGGAGGCAAGGCTTGGCTTCACACCAAAGGGGGGGCGGCTAATGGACTCTCTCCATGGTGGCCGGATTCTTCAAAGGGGGGTTTTTTTAGGTTTTCTTTTCATTCCATAACTCATCATAAAAGCCTCCTTTAAATAGGAGTTACAAAAGAGATCCAACCGTCCATGATGGAGATGAAATCTCATCAATTCGGGCGGTTACATACACACCAAAATGTTTGGAGAAAATAATTAAAGATTACAAGTCACAAATGAATATAAAATTATTAACCAAGATTGGAATAATTTTATATTCGCACATAAAATAATAAAGCATGACAAATTAATTAAAATAGTCTTCAAGTGAGGGTAGCACGCCGCTGGCGGAGGTTGTAGCGGCGTCGTCCGTTAGCGTCATCACGGCTCCGAATGTCTTTATGTTGTAGAGCCTCGGCAACTGGATCGTCATCAAGTAGTGGCGGAGGGGCAGCGGCATCAATCCTCCCCCACTCAAAATCACGTATCTCCGATGCGTGATCCGAGAGATAGCGGCGGAGAAGCTCGGCATCCAAACGTTGAAGCTCTATCGCAAGTACCCATGAATCATCTGAAGGGGGGCGGTCACGCCAACGGATGAGGAAGCGGTAGGTAGCACCATCAGGGGTGGTAAGTGGCTCAGCAGCAAGTATCATATCTGGAGTGAGAAATGTCTTCGGAAACCTGGGAAACATGTCAGCAGTAGGGAAAAAAGAAGGCAACGTACCATCCGATGTTATACCTGCGGGGACCGAAAGAGAGAGATCATCTGAACTACCACACCCCAACCCAGTAGAAATTTTAGTGGAGGGAGAAGACGACAAAGAATTCGACTCAGGTGGAGGAGAAACAAACGGCGTCAAATCCGAGATATTAAAAATAGGGGAGATACCCCAATCAGCTGGCAAATCCAACACGAAAGCGTTGTCACCTAGTTTCTTTATAATTCGAAAAGGGTCGGCGCGCTTTGGTGCCAACTTTTTAACGGTGCCAGATGGCAAGCGTTCGGGAACTAACCGGACTAGGACCAAATCGCCGACGTTGAAGTGCGACACCCTCCTATGTAGATTAGCGTGCGACTGATAAGACTCGTATTGAGCAGTCAAGGTAGCTCGTATACGTGCATGTAGGTCATGAATATGTTGGTCGAAGGATTGTGCAAATTGACTTGTCTTGTATGTTGGGGGCAAAGGAACCAAGTCAAGAGGCACAGGGGCCTTGTACCCGTGAACTATCTCATTTGGAGACAGACCAGTGGACCGGTTTTTGGAATTATTATAGGCCAACTGGGCGTGGGGAAGAAGAAGATCCCACGTACCTTTGTGATCGCTCACTAGGCATCTAAGGAGGCTTCCTAGGCTCTGATTAACTACCTCTGTTTGCCCATCGGTCTGAGGGTGATAGGCTGAGGAAAACAATAACTTGGTACCCATCAAGACCCAAAGTGTTTTCCAAAAATAGCTCGTATACTTAACATCTCTATCCGAGACTATTGTCTTTGGCACTCCCTGGTGACTAACTACTTCCTTAAAATATAATTTGGCAATGTGAGATGCGTCGTTGGTTCTAGCGCAAGGAATAAAATATGCCATTTTAGAGAATCTATCCACCACTACAAAAATAGAATCGTGACGGCGTAAGGTGGTGGGTAGGCCTAGAACAAAATCCATACTCACGTCTTCCCATGGCGTGGAAGGGATAGGCAGGGGCGTATATAATCCTACGTTGGTCTTGGTGCCCTTGGATACCTGACAGGTACGACAACTACTAACTACCCTTCCCACCATTGCCTTAAGTTTTGGCCAATAGAATTTCTCCTCAACTAACGTAATGGTCTTATCCCTACCGAAATGACCACTCAACCTTCCACTATGCAATTCCCAGATGATATGAAGGCGTAGCGATGACTGCGGGATACATAACTTCCCATGTCTAAATAGGTAGCCATCCTTAATGACGAACGCAAATATAATCGTGGGGGAGCTATCTTGGGCAGACAAATATGCATCCTGAAATTCTGGACATGTGGCATACTCGTCCTTGATTCGCTCGAATCCTACCACGTTAACCTCCATAGTGGTGAGTAACAGGGTCAGGCGACTAAGAGCATCCGCGACTCGATTGTCAGCTCCTTTAAGGTGTTTGAGGTTAAAAGTGTAACCCTGTAGGAAAGATACCCACTTAGCGTGTCGCGGGCTGATTTTATGTTGGCCATTGATGAACCGCAGTGCCTCGTGATCGGAGAGGATCACAAACTCCTTAGAGAGGAGATAGTGCCTCCAATGGTGTAGACATCTAATGACGGCATAAAACTCCCTATCGTAATTCGAGTAATTCAATTTGGCGCCCGCTAACTTCTCACTAAAATAACTCACAGGGTGCCCTTCCTGACTCAATACACCTCCTATTCCTACGCCAGAAGCATCACACGTAAGCTCAAAGACCTTATTGAAGTCAGGTAGATGTAGGACAGGTGCCTCAGTCATAAGTTCCTTAATGCGTTGGAAAGCAGTAGCGGCGGACCTTGTCCAGGTGAAATCACCTTTCTTCATGCAATCACTAATGGGGGTCATAATGCTACTAAAGTCTTTAATAAAACGGCGGTAAAAAGTAGCTAACCCATGGAAACTTCGCACCTCTTGTAATGTGGTCGGTTCGGGCCAATCCCTCATGACCTTAACCTTATTAGGGTCAACTCTAATGCCTTCAGAACCGACTATATAGCCTAAGAATTCCACTTCAGTGACATAGAATGTGCATTTCTTGAGATTAAGGTATAAGGTTTCCTTCCGCAGGGTGGAAAGAACCGATCTCATGTGGGAGACATGCTCAGCAGTGGTGGTACTAAAGACTAAAATGTCATCAAAATAGACGATCACAAACTTCCCCATGTAAGGCTGAAAGACATGGGTCATCATCCGGGAGAAGGTACTGGGGGCGTTGGATAGCCCAAAGGGCATCACAAGCCACTCGTATAACCCATCCTTGGACTTAAATGTTGTCTTCCACTCGTCCCCCTCACGGATCCTGATCTGGTGATAGCCACTCCGCAAATCTAACTTTGAAAAAATGGTGGCGCCAGATAAGACATCTAGGAGGTCATCTAATCGCGGAATAGGAAATCTATATTTGATGGTAATCTTGTTGATGGCATGGCTATCAACACACATTCTCCACGTACCATCCTTCTTGGGGGCAAGAAGGGCCGGTACCGCACATGGACTCATACTAGTCCTAATGAACCCCTTTTTCATCAAATCCTCGATCTGGGTCTGTAACTCCTTATGGGCGGCGGGGTGAAGCCTATAGTGGGGCTGGTTCGGTAAGGAGGAGCCGGGGATAAGGTCTATAACATGTTGTATATTCCTAAGCGGTGGTAATACCGAAGGCAGCTCATCCGGGTACACGTCCTTATACTCATCCAACAATTCCCGTAACTCTCTAGGCAACTCATCCAATGCTCTCATATCCCCTTTCGCACTCATAAGAACTAGAGCGTACATCATCCCGTCAAGAAAGGGATCCTTCACAAACTCTTTTCTTCCCACGAGACTCAACGTTTTCCTCTCGACTGGAACAGTGGTGTCCTTAGCCAAAGCTACTGGCTCTTTCGGGACGGTCGGTCTCAACGTAATGACCTTGCCATTGAATTTAAACTCATATGTGTTGGCCCTTCCAAAGTGTGTCACGTCACGGTCGTAAAGCCAAGGGCGGCCCAATAACACGTGACAAGCGTCCATTGGAAGGACATCGCACCACACCTCGTCAGTATAGGATTTGATCGAAAGAGGTACAAGGCAACGCTTGGTGACCGGGGCGGTAATCTTATTAATCCAGGCTACCTGATAGGGAGACGGGTGGGGCTGCGTAGTCAAGGACATACGTGTAACGGCATTCTCAGAGATGACGTTTACACAACTGCCACTATCAATGATCAACTTGCACAACTTGTCGCCACTCTTAAAGATCAGGGAAAATATACTAGTCCTTTTCCAGTCATCTAACGGGCGAGGGGTGGTCAAGATACAACGCATCACCATAACGGGGTATTCGTCCTCTAAATCGCTTGGGACCCCTTCTGGGTCACTCTCCTCAGCAGCCTCATAAACGAAATCAGCAAGGACGGTAGTCGACTCTAGAAGGGCTATGGCTTTAGTCTTCGTTGGGCATTCAAAGGCATAGTGGCCATGAATGACACAAGAGTAACAAGTAGTGTCAGCCTTGCTAACCTTCCCTATAGGGACACGCTCACTCGCAGGATTCTTGTCGTTCCTAGCAGTAATCACGACAGACTTTGACTCGGCAGACCGAAACTTCCCTTTATCCTGATATGTGGAGGAAGAGGCTCCAGCTGTGGACTTTCCCTTCGCATGGGAATACCGGGAGTGAGCCTTAGAGGCTAAGTGCTTTTTGATGTCGAGGGCGGCATTAAATGTCGTGTTCAGATCCGTATGACCATATCGTAAGAGCTTCCGCTGAATATCGGGATGAAGCCCCTTACGAAATCTGGATAGGGTGACCTCGGGGATCTCCCTCAAATCACAACGCACCATACGGTCCTTCAGTTCTCCCATATACTCAGCTACCGAATTGGAGCCCTGCCGTAGAGTGGCAAGCTCGTCGAACATCTGTGTCCGATGGTACGCGGGAACGTACTGATCGGTCAACAAGTTCTTCATCACGGCCCATCCAATAAGTGGGACCCCGTTCCCGGTTCCTAGCCTACGCTCTTCATTCAGCCAATAAGTTTTGGCACGTCCTGTTAGCTTCATCCTGGCAACTTGGACCTTTTGATGGTCCGTAAGGGTGTGCCAATCGAAGTAGCACTCCATATCCACCACCCAAGTAAGGAAGATTTGGGGATCTCCCATGCCATCATAAGTGGGGGCGTCGATCTTAATGGCCCTAGTGATATCGTAAGCACGATCGTGGCGGTGTTCTCGAGGGGGCACTCGGGGAGAGTCCTCATCGGAATCCGACTCAGGAGTTTGTTGGCGCCGGTTGGGCTGCTCAACATTAATGGGTGGCGGGGGTGTGTTGGGTTTCTCTATAGGGTTGGCACAACACTTGTGCACGCAGCGGAAAAGTAAAACATCAAGAAAACCCAAAGAGATGCGGATCGAGCCATGACGGTTGAATCAAGAAGTTAACGAAACTAGGCAAAAATTACCTCGGTGGCGTTGAGTCACAACTCAACGGAGAAGCTCCAAACTTTGTCTGCTTGCTGGTGGCGAGTTCTACGTGGAATAGTATCCACGTTTCTGCAGAAGTCCACACGAGCGGGAGAACGCCGAGCTTTCCGTCGCACGGAAGATCGGGAAGGAGAAGACCGCACCTTTGCTTTCCCACGGACTGCTAGGTCCGCGCCAGGGATTGCAGCGCCAGCGACGATCGCCGGAGAAAAGGTGGTCAAGGGAGCAAACACGGCGGCGGAACTCTTCCGGCGGCGGGATCGGGATCGGCGGAGCGAACGCGGAACTCCTTCCGTCGGGTTCGATTCGCACAGAGGGGATAGATCGCACATATTCCCGAAACCCTAAGTGTTATATTTATACTTAAAGTATAAAATAAACTCAGGAAAATCGCTATCCGCAGACCACCCAGAACTAGGGTTCAGAATCGGCGAGAATGAATCGGTGAGAATCGGCGACAATCGGCGAGAATCACTGAGCAGGTTCGGTGAGAATCATTCGGCGAGTATCACATTGGATCGGCGAGAATCAGAGTACAATACTCGACGATTCTCGCCGATCGTCGAGCCACGCTCGACGACACATAATGATACTCGACGATCGTCGAGCCGCGGTCGACGACAATAGCCAAGGTAGTCGATCGTCGAGAATCAACAATTGATTCTCGACGATTCTCGTCGATCGGCGAGAATCAGCAAGGTGATTCTCGTCGATCGGCGGGAATCAGAAGATGATTCTCGACTATTCTCATCGACCCTCGGACGACAAACCTAACCAGCCCTTCAAGGCAACCTTTGCCCAACCCGATGATCCTATAAGGCAACACCTTGCCCATAACCCTATTCAGGTCGGTGATTGGTAACCTTTACCAACACAGTCAGTCATCCAACTTCTCCACATCTCTTATGTGCGAGCCTGCAGGCTCATATTGCGTTGGCAGTGAGATTAGATGTTTGACCACTTCCAGATCATCATGGTAACTCCAACAGACTCCCACTTGATCTCGAAAGTATCAAACCAAAACCTCACAAACAATGAGCGGCATCTAGCAATGCATCATTGCTCCCCAAGCAATAAGAGTTAATAACTCATAAGCCTTTATGACCAATGTATCAGCGTTGTCTTTGTCCCTTTGTCCCTTACATCCGGAAAGAACTAGAGGCATGGACCGTGTCACCCTCGTTTTAGCTCAATCCAAGTTTTCTTGATCCAGGACGAACTTTCAGAGAATGGTGAGTCCAATATCACATATTGACTCAACCAAGCATGGCCATGCATTTCTCAGTCCAGTTCCATCAAGGGGCCCATGGATGCAACTCCTGTCATACAGGAAGACAAATCCCATATCTGCTCACACACAAACACCCAAATGATTCGTAACATGCCCAACGACCACCCTTATCATCAACCTTTCTCAAGGAAGACTTTAGATGGCATCAAAGCACGCTCTTCCTCACTTGATGAATGCTGTGACTTCAGGTCAAAGGACCACAACACCATTGTCACTTGAGACCTACTCGTGACACTATTGGATGACAATCCACAGAGTAGTCTCAGGTTGGGTCTGTCCAGTACAACTTGTTCACTAACAAGTACCCACGTGATGACTTGATATCACAATATCATGACCTGTGAGAACCAGTCATCAGTCAACACACGTGCTAGCCTCCATGTATCATCATCACCCTTAGTTTCTATGATGATACTCGACCAGGGACCTTTAAGAATGAAGCTTCAAATAAATCATGGGCTCTCACATTCAAGTCACGTACTTGATGTCCCATGGAAGCAAACATTCTAAGGGTATCTATTATGCTAACATTTAACTATCATATATAGAAAAACTCATAATAAAAGAATTTGCCATTAATTATAAAAGAAAAACTAGGTACACAGTTCATCATATGAACAAACAGCCAACAAAATACAAGATAACATGCAATCCACAAGATTCTCGCTAGAGTTGATCATTTAGGTATCGTATACCCATCGAACTAGTATGACCATCATGCTTTCTCTGCGCGAGAGGCTTTGTCAGCGGATCCGCAATATTTTCCTCAGTCGGCACTCTGCAAATGTTTACATCTCCTCGTTCGACAATCTCACGAATAAGATGAAATCGCCGGAGTATGTGCTTGGAGCGCTGATGGGATCTAGGTTCCTTAGATTGTGCAATTGCACCATTGTTATCACAGTAGAGAACTACGGGACCAACAATGCTAGGAACTACATCAAGCTCGCCGATGAATTTCCTAATCCATACAGCCTCCTTCGCTGCATTAGCTGCTGCGATATACTCGGCCTCTGTTGTAGAATCAGCAACTGTCTCTTGCTTGGAACTCTTCCAGCTCACAGCTCCTCCATTCAGGCAAAACACAAAACCTGACTGAGACTTGGAGTCGTCTCTATCAGTTTGGAAGCTAGCATCCGTGTAACCACTTACAACGAGCTCTTCCTCTCCACCATACACCAAGAACACGTCCTTAGTCCTTCTCAAGTACTTCAGGATATTCTTGACTGCAATCCAGTGACATTCACCGGGGTCTGACTGATACCTGCTAGTCATGCTCAAAGCAAAGGAAACATCGGGTCGAGTACATAACATCGCGTACATGATTGATCCAATTGCCGAAGCATATGGAATCAACTTCATGCGGTCCTTATCTTCACAAGACTTTGGACACTGGTCCTTAGAGAGATTCACACCATGAGACATGGGCAAAAATCCTTTCTTGGACTCAAGCATGTTGAACCGCTTCAACACCTTTTCGATGTACGTACTCTGGGTCAAACCCAGCAACTTCTTCGATCTATCTCTATAGATCTTAATACCAAGTATATAAGTCGCTTCGCCCAAATCCTTCATTGAAAAGCAGTTCCCTAGGTTGTTCTTAACAACTTTCAGGGTAGGAATGTCATTCCCAATCAACAGTATGTCATCTACATACAATATCAGGAAGACAACAATGCTCCCACTGATTCGCTTGTAAACACAAGGCTCATCTTCATTCTTGATGAAACCAAACTCTTTGATCTTCTCATCAAAACGAAGATTCCAACTTCGAGAGGCCTGTTTCAGTCCATAAATGGACTTATTCAGCTTGCATATTTTAGTGGCTTCATCTGGGGATACAAAACCCTCGGGTTGTGTCATATACACTTCCTCAAGGAGGTTTCCATTAAGGAAAACCGTTTTGACATCCATCTGCCAGATCTCGTAGTCATAATACGCAGCAATACCAAGCAATATCCTAATGGACTTTACCATGGCAACAGGGGAAAAAGTTTCATCATAGTCAATACCATGAATTTGCTTGAAACCTTTAGCCACCAGTCGCCCTTTGAATGTCTGTACATTCCCATCCATGTCGGTCTTCTTCTTGAAGACCCACTTGCACCCTATGGGTCGTACCCCTTCAGGTGGTTCCACCAAGTTCCAAACTTGGTTTGCATACATGGAGTCCATTTCGGATTGCATAGCCTCAAGCCATTTGTCGGAGTCCGGTCCATTCATAGCCTCTTGGTAGGTTGCTGGTTCATCATCATGATCCATAAGCAACACATTACCTATTTGAGACACGAGAAATCCATATCTCTCAGGCTCAAACCTCGGTCTACCAGATCTACGTAGGACTTGTGTTCTCTAAGCAGGTTCTCCAGCTACAACATCTTGTAGTCCTATCTCAGAATCCAATTCCGGTTCATTCACTACATGTGGTTCTTGAACTTCTTTAAGCTCTACCTTTTCAGTCTTTCTTGATAAGAACTCTTTCTCCAAGAAGACACCAGTCCTTGCGACAAACACTTTGCCCTCAGACGGTAGGTAAAAGTAATACCCTTTCGTTTCCTTAGGATATCCCACCAGATAACATTTATCTGATTTGGGTTCCAGCTTGTCAGGCATTTGACGTCTTACGTATGCCTCACAGCCCCAAATTTTAATGAACGACATACTAGGACGCTTCCCAGTCCATATCTCATATGGTGTCTTCAGAACCATTTTCGTTGGAGCGCGATTCAATGTCATTGCAGCAGTCTCTAAAGCAAAACCCCAAAAGGAAACAGGCAAGTCTGCAAGACTCATCATCGAACGTACCATGTCTAACAGAGTACGATTTCTCCTCTCAGACACACCATTATGTTGTGGTGTTCTAGGTGGAGTGAGCTGTGATACAATACCACACTCTTTCAGATGATCACGGAACTCATGACTCAGGTATTCGCCACCTCGATCAGATCGGAGTGCTTTAACCCTTTTACCCAACTGGTTTTCTACTTCATTCTTGAACTCTTTGAACTTTTCAAAGGTCTCGGATTTGCACTTCATAAGATACACATATCCGTATCTACTGAAATCATCAGTAAATGTAACAAAGTAGAAATACCCTCCTCTAGCCATGGAACTCATGGGTCCGCATACATCACTATGTATAACACCCAAGAGATCCTCAGCCCTCTCAGTATAACCAATGAAAGGAGCTTTAGTCATCTTGCCTAACAAACAAGATTCGCATCGCTCAAATGATTCATAATCAAATGAGTCCAAAAGTCCATCTCTATGGAGCTTGGATATGCGCTTCTCGTTGATATGGCCCAAACGACAATGCCAGAGAAACGTAGGGTTCGAGTCATTTGTTCTTAGTCTTTTATTATTTTCTACATTATAGATCAGATGGTCCAAGTTCAAAACGTAAAGACCATTAAACAATTGGGCTACAGCATAACAAACATCATTCTTAAATATAGAACAACAATTGTTCTTAATTATAAAAGAAAATCCAATCATGTCCAAACATGAAATAGATATAATGTTTCTAGTTATTGCCGGAACAAAATAACAGTTATCTAATTCTATTACAAGCCCACTGGGCAAAGAAAGACGGTAAACTCCTACGGCTACAGCAGCAACTCTTGCTCCATTGCCGACGCGGAGGTCCACCTCCCCTTTACTCAGCAATCTTCTCCTTCCCAGTTCCTGCACATTTGTACAAATGTGAGAACCACATCCGGTATCCAATACCCAAGATGAAGGAGCAGAAAGGTTTATCTCTATAACGTAAACATTAGAAGCGGAAGTCATACCTCCCCTCAATTTCTGCAGACCCTCAATATACGAAGGACAGTTCCTCTGCCAATGACCAGCCTTGCCACAGTGGTGGCATTTCCCATCCTTCACCGTGCTTTTCTTTTTCATCAGTGCTGAAGACTTGGGCTCAAGATATGACTTAGGTCCTACCTTCGTCTTCTTGGAGCCCTTGGCTTTGCCCTTGCCCTTATGCACCATCAGTATGGGGCTGGCAGGCTTGGCCTTCTTCATGTTGATCTCGGCAGTTCTCAACATGCCTAGGAGTTCGGGCAGTGTCTTGTCTATCTCGTTCATATTGTAGTTCAAGACAAACTGCTCATAACTGTCCGGCAACGATTGCAGGATCAGATCCGTGGCCAACTCTTGACCAAGAGGAAAACCCAGCCTTTCAAGGTTCTCTATATACCCAATCATCTTGAGTACGTGAGTCCCTACTGAGTCTCGAACTCCCATCTTGCACTGAAACAACGCTTTAGTGATGTCGAACCTCTCTTGACGAGCCTGCCCTTGAAACATTTTCTTGAGGTGCCCGTCAATCTCCTTGCACCCCATGTTCTCATGTTGCTTCTGAAGCTCAGAGTTCATGGTGGCAAGCATAAGGCACTCGACATCCAAAGCATCATCAGTATACTTCTTATAAGTATCCTTCTCAGCACGGGAAGAGTTCCCGGTCGGCACCTCGGGGGCTTCTTCTTCCAAGACATAGAGCTTTCGCTCTTGCCTGAGAACAATTCTCAGGTTCCTATACCAGTCCATATAGTTTGTCCCGCTGAGCTTATCCTTCTCAAGGATGGCTCTCAGAGACAGCGTGGAGTGTGAAACGCTTGCCATGGAATTCTACAAGAATTTATGCAGAATAAAATCAGTACCTACATTTCAATTGCAATTTATTCTAATTAGGACTTCAATTAAAATACTCCCACTATTTTATTCGAAATGATAGCCCTCACTAACAATTCGGAGAGTTCATGCGAGCTACTCTCTTAGTGGACAAGATCCGTATTTCACCAACACAATGAGTCCGCTTTGGCGTTCCTCTCACGATGTGGTTATTTAGGTAGGCAACGCTTGCCAATTGCATCCTCATGCAATTCTTGTATGGTTGGTGAATAACTCCTTATTCGCATCCATCATATGATGCATGCCAACCCTATGCCTCTAGGCACTCAACCTTTGAGGTCACCTAGTTAAGCTGGACCCGATGTCAACAGTGGGATATCATAATTATCCGCTCGCACCCTTACCAAGATAGATTAATGCACCTTGCTTTGGCAAGCCCACATTTCATCGATCGAGGCAGGAAGAGTGTCATCCATCGGAAGGCATCCGAACACTTAATATTAAAAGAAGGGATTTCAATTTTAGGTTAACGATTAACCATGATCAACATTTGATCAATGTGCACATCCAAAGAAAAACAATTCTTCTAAAACCACATGCATCCCTTATGTGCACATCCTGACACCATCAACATTTGATAGAAGGAAGGGCTAAATCTGAACATCCGGAAATTTCCAAATCCTCAGATTTACATGCATTGGACAAAGGCAAAGACAGCTCAACTTAAGCAGTAGACAAGCTCATCTCTCTATGTTGGATTCAAAATCCAAAACATACTCGAGGGATGGTTACTGCTAAGGAGACAACAATTTCTAACACTTAGAAATTCCACCGAAATTCCAATCGTTCTTGGCGAAGTGCCAAGACTAAATCTAGACATTTAGAACACTTCTAAATTTCTAGGTTTACACGCATTGGAATAAGACAACTTCCAAAACAACAGTCATGGCCGGAACCTCCCTCTGATACCACTTGTTGGGTTTCTCTATAGGGTTGGCACAACACTTGTGCACGCAGCGGAAAAGTAAAACATCAAGAAAACCCAAAGAGATGCGGATCGAGCCATGACGGTTGAATCAAGAAGTTAACGAAACTAGGCAAAAATTACCTCGGTGGCGTTGAGTCACAACTCAACGGAGAAGCTCCAAACTTTGTCTGCTTGCTGGTGGCGAGTTCTACGTGGAATAGTATCCACGTTTCTGCAGAAGTCCACACGAGCGGGAGAACGCCGAGCTTTCCGTCGCACGGAAGATCGGGAAGGAGAAGACCGCACCTTTGCTTTCCCACGGACTGCTAGGTCCGCGCCAGGGATTGCAGCGCCAGCGACGATCGCCGGAGAAAAGGTGGTCAAGGGAGCAAACACGGCGGCGGAACTCTTCCGGCGGCGGGATCGGGATCGGCGGAGCGAACGCGGAACTCCTTCCGTCGGGTTCGATTCGCACAGAGGGGATAGATCGCACATATTCCCGAAACCCTAAGTGTTATATTTATACTTAAAGTATAAAATAAACTCAGGAAAATCGCTATCCGCAGACCACCCAGAACTAGGGTTCAGAATCGGCGAGAATGAATCGGTGAGAATCGGCGACAATCGGCGAGAATCACTGAGCAGGTTCGGTGAGAATCATTCGGCGAGTATCACATTGGATCGGCGAGAATCAGAGTACAATACTCGACGATTCTCGCCGATCGTCGAGCCACGCTCGACGACACATAATGATACTCGACGATCGTCGAGCCGCGGTCGACGACAATAGCCAAGGTAGTCGATCGTCGAGAATCAACAATTGATTCTCGACGATTCTCGTCGATCGGCGAGAATCAGCAAGGTGATTCTCGTCGATCGGCGGGAATCAGAAGATGATTCTCGACTATTCTCATCGACCCTCGGACGACAAACCTAACCAGCCCTTCAAGGCAACCTTTGCCTAACCCGATGATCCTATAAGGCAACACCTTGCCCATAACCCTATTCAGGTCGGTGATTGGTAACCTTTACCAACACAGTCAGTCATCCAACTTCTCCACATCTCTTATGTGCGACCCTGCAGGCTCATATTGCGTTGGCAGTGAGATTAGATGTTTGACCACTTCCAGATCATCATGGTAACTCCAACAGGGTGGCCTTGCTTGATTTTGCAGGATCTGTGCCAACATGTTTCTAAGCTCCGACATTTCGTTACGTAGCCCTGCTATGACCTCGGTGTTGGGATCCCCATGCTCGTTCG
Source organism: Platanthera guangdongensis (assembly GCA_039583875.1). NCBI lineage: Eukaryota > Viridiplantae > Streptophyta > Magnoliopsida > Asparagales > Orchidaceae > Platanthera > Platanthera guangdongensis. The sequence continues at coordinate 58,455,554 of CM077158.1, forward strand.
CAGCCATCCTAGACGTAGACGGTGTCGCGTACTCGGATCCGTGCCTAGTGCACATTCAGGTCTAGGAAATTTTGGAAAGGTGATTTTTTCTAGGGCTGTAGCTATACTGAAAATAAGATATTTTTATATTTTCCCGAAGTGAGGGACACGTGGATCGTTAAAAAATTTGTTTTTTGAAATTTTGCTGAAAAATAAAGATTTCAGCCCGCTATTGGCAGACCACAGAAAATAATTTTTTTGATTTTTTTTTTTTAGATCCGATCGGGCAACAAGAAACGTAGAGAGGATGTTTGCAACGTGGGAGTTGAAACGACCGCCTCTGATACCAAATTGATGTAGGGGTGACTGTGATTCGTGCCCGAATACACTAACGGAAAATATTATCACAAGACATAAAACCAAAGGGGAGGGCTCCGACCAAAAAGCGAGCGAAAAGGGGTCGGGTTTGCTCCCAAATCCGAAAGAGAAAATTGTCGGACTCGATACAACGTCCTTAGGACCTACCTCTCCAACAAGCACACAACTCACCGCACCTACACAAGCATCTATTGTACCAACTTGAGCCGTTTCAACGCAGCAATAATTTATTTTCGGAGCGGCGGAAAACTTCAATAGGCGGTCGAGTTCGAGTTGTGATTAACTCCCTTGTTAGCACCAAAATGTGCCAATCTTGGAGGGCAAGTCAAGGCTAGGCCAAGTCTCGCTCTCGCAACGGATCTACCCAATCCGGATCACAAGAGGTTCAATAACAACGAAATCGAAATCGGAATTTGCAAGCGACGTATTTAAAAATCACGGAAGAAACGGTTTGCAAAAACCTCCACAAAATCTAAAGCAAGAATCTCTAAGGGGAAGAAGTTACCCAACCAAGAACAACAATCACACAAGATAAGGTGGGAGAATCACTCTCTCCACGGATCCACCGGCTTCACACTGAATGGGCTGCAACCTTCTTCCTTGGAGTCGCACCGAAAGGAAGCCACGCCGGAGTCGCACCGAACGGGGATGGAGGAGGCAAGGCTTGGCTTCACACCAAAGGGGGGGGCAGCTAATGGACTCTCTCCATGGTGGCCGGATTCTTCAAAGGGGGGTTTTTTAGGTTTTCTTTTCATTCCATAACTCATCATAAAAGCCTCCTTTAAATAGGAGTTACAAAAGAGATCCAACCGTCCATGATGGAGATGAAATCTCATCCATCCGGGCGGTTACATACACACCAAAATGTTTGCAGAAAATAATTAAAGATTACAAGTCACAAATGAATATAAAATTATTAACCAAGATTGGAATAATTTTATATTCGCACATAAAATAATAAAGCATGACAAATTAATTAAAATAGTCTTCAAGTGAGGGTAGCACGCCGCGGGCGGAGGTTGTAGCGGCGTCGTCCGTTAGCGTCATCACGGCTCCGAAGGTCTTTATGTTGTAGAGCCTCGGCAACTGGATCGTCATCAAGTAGTGGCGGAGGGGCAGCGGCATCACAGTTGCTCCTCCAGACACCTATGTTCAAGGCTGGGAAGAAGATCCTGCTGACTTTTTCCTTCATGCTCCTCCAGAGATCAAAACCTCCAAGAAGAAAAGGAAATTTGGTGAAGGTCCTTCTGCTAGCAAGTCTGTTCCTACTAAAGCTCCTGAACATGCTGAAGTTTGGTCTCCAACCTCAAAATCCCTGATTCTGTAAACTCTCAGATTAGTTATGGAATTCCATGAGAGCAGCAATATTCATTACAACTCATATGAATGGGAACTTTATGAAAAATCCATGACCAAAAGGAGAATCTATGACAGAGAATATGGGAGGAACAACCCTGCAGCCCCTCCTAGACCTCCCAAGTATTATCCTAAACTTTTTTGTTACCAGAGGAGACAACAAGAGAAATTGGACAGACAACAGCATCAAGGCTGATTTTCAAGGACTTTTGAGAATGTGAAATGATTGACTGTAGAATTGATAACTTTGGATATTCTTATTTATAAAATTCTATGTTTTTGTTCTTATTATCTTTTCTCATAGTCTATTGCTTGCTTGCACTAATTTTTCTACTTAGCTTCTTTTTATGTCTTTAATTCACCTTAGTGTAAAGAGTTTTGAGTTCAACAAATAGGGGGAGATTGTTGGGACCTATGTCCACATTAACCAAGATTTGATGAAGTTATCCTGGAACTAAGATGAATTAGGTTGTATTTGATGCTTTGTTTGAGTTATGTGGTTGCAGGATTCCAATGGGAAGTGTAGACCAATGTCAGTCTACAATGGTTCACCAAACACAGGACCATACAATATAATCTCTCATTGTATGACCCAAGGTGTTGACTCATGTGTAGCCTATCTATTGGTATACACTTCATTTTCAAGCACTTGGACAATATGAATAGAGTTGGATGTTGGTTTCACCAAAGAAGAAAGAATTTCCACCTTGAAAATTTTTCTAAGTATTCTACTCGTGTAGGTCATTAACTACTCGAGTGAAATACTTGTCTTATACTCGAGTAAGTATATCTCCCGCTTGTTAAGTTAAGTCCATATACTCGAGTAGACTATCACATACTCGAGTAGCTTACTTAACTACTCGAGTAGATCATTCTTCTCACTCGAGTAATAGAGATTTCATTTTCCAAGTCATTTACTCGAGTAAGTCTTTTCATATACTCGAGTAGACTATATCCTCTCGAGTAGTTCAGTCTGACTACTCGAGTAGCTCATTTTTCCAGTGTTCAGACATTTTTCTAAGTCCTATCACTCGAGTAGTTCATCAAACTACTCGAGTAGTTTTTCTCACCTACTCGAGTAGTACAACTTGTACTCGAGTAGTTCAACTCCACTTCCCGTGAAATTTTTTTTATACTCGAGTAGATATTCCTAGTACTCGAGTAGTTGATTATATGTACTCGAGTAGTTGTCTCCAAACCTACTCGAGTAATCATGAATTATATACCCGAGTATTTTCCTTCACTTACTTGAGTAGTCCTTTATCTACTCGAGTAGTTATATACCCACTCGTGTATATCTCTTTTTTTTCTCTGGAATTTCTTCTAAGTCCAGATTTGACAGATTTTCAAATCCCGTGACATGATTGGTTCACGTGTACGTCATTAAAACCAATTATGACCGTTATTAGTGTTCTTATATAAAGTCTTGTCTAATCGATAAACCCTAACAAGAATTCAAGCTTTCAAGATCAAATATTATTGGAAAATTTTCTGCAGCCGTCTCTCTCTCTCCTAGTCGATGTTTCCTCTCTCTCTCTCTTCACGGAACGAAAGTCGCCATCGCCGCTGTTCTTCTCCGGCAAGGGCTTCGATTTTCAGAGGAAATAGACTCAAGAAGTTTTACAGATCGAGATCGTTTCTCAACTGCTCATCCTTTTCCCGATCGTGTAAGACAAAGGAAGATTCCAGATCTGTTGCCGAGACTTTCTTCATCTTTTCTGAAAGTGTCGCAAAGCTTACAAGAAGAAGATCCTGGTTGCTTGCTTGTAGATCTGACAGAGAAATTATTGTTTGTATTTTCTTAAACAATTTTTCATTCTTGTAGGAGAAGTTTTCTCCGAGTGTAGGAGTCTTCAACTCCAAGTTTATAGGAAATTTTGCCTTCCGAGTTGTAGATCCAGTTGGTTGGATCGAGATTGTAGGAACTTTATTCCGAGGGTAGGATTGATTTTCAATCCGAGATAGTGGAGTAGCCGAGTCTAGTATATTGCTAGATCGGTGAGGGAAAGTGGATGTATCCAAGATCGGGGAACCACTATAAATCTTGTCTCGTCTGTGATAATTTGTTAGATAGATATGTGCTTTGTTCTGAGATTTTTTTTATTCTGCAAAAGACGCACAACTCACTTAATCTTCCCTCTCTATTTGATTTAGGTTGACAACTATTATCTTTCACATAAAGAAAACAAAATACATTGCAAAAGGAAAAGAAAATGGGGTGGCGTGAAACGTATTCAGGGAGATCACCCGTTCTCACGAGAGGGTGTGTCGGCATTCTCGTCGCCTTGGATATCATCCTCTCCATCAGGTACGTCGATCCGGGTGAACATCCAGGAGAGGATGCTACACGCAGTCAGCATCTCACCACCTTCGTTGAGGAGCCCGGCTTCTCGCAGCACCTCGAGCGCATGCTTGGCAGCTCCCTAGGCGTTCGCTTACATCATCACCTCTATTTCATAGTTCGAGTATTGATGATGATTGCCCTTCTAACCGAGTGATGGCGGGACAAGTGACTCTGTCAGGCACCTGTTCTCTACCTTCAAACCCGCGACCTCACCCTCCAAGTTGTCCACCCGTGTGCGAAGTAAGTCAGCGTTTGTTGTATCCTGTGGAAAGGGCATCAGGAAAAGTATGAAAAATATAAAAAATGGGGATGAAGTGCGAAAAGAGGATGGCTGAAGCTTCCCTTACCCCCTGCGTCAGGCGGCTGGCGAGAAGAGCCTCGGAGGACTCAAGTTGGCACTTCAAGGAGGTAACTTCGGCAGTGGAAAGTTCCCATGACTTCTGGACCTCGTTGAGATTCTGCTCAGTGGAAGGTTGCCCTGGGAGGACATCTGCGCGAGCTCGAGGGCTCGCAGCTGAGCCCACGCCGCCTCGTGTGCGAGGGTCCGGGTAGACTCCTCGTCAAAGATGTCGGCATCCACCCAGCTATAAAGCCCGAAGGCAAAGGCGAATGCGTCACCATAGGTGGTGTCCTTCTCTATCCAAGAGGAGGAGCGTCGAGATGGAGGCCTGATTGGCCTTAGGATCCCACTGGAGCAAGGGTTGGCCCGCCTTGTCCAAAAACTTCTCGCCGAAGCCAAAATTCTGGTGGCCTCTCAGCACCGGTCCCGCGGGAAGCTTCTCCGCAGCGGCAGCGATCTTAGTGCCCATCACAACCGGGGTCTCGGCAGGGACTTCGACGATGGCTTTGCCTTTGGCTAGCATTGTTGACTTGGCTTTTCTGGAAGATGATGGGGTAGGGGCGTCCGGCTTCTGCTTCAGGGCGTTTGGTTGGGACGAAGTGCCCGGCTCCTCCTGGTAGGGCACGGCAGCAGACTACGCAAGAGCCAGGTCAGGGGCGAGTGCCCAGGATTCTTTGTAAGGCTGGTGAAGGGGGACATCCCGCGCACCTGCGCGAAGCCAAGATAAGAATAAGCTCAATAAAAATCAGGCATGGACTCAAAGTAAAAAAGGTTAGGATGATAACTTCTCTGGCGAGAACGGGCAGGAGGGAGTCAACATTCCGCAGCAGGAACTTGACGTCGAAGTTCTTTGTGCTGAAAAATGAGTGGAGGGCAGTCTCGTGGCCCCGGAGTACGGGAGGCCGATAGGTTGCCTTGTTGTACTATTGGGGCGAGAGGGGAATGTTGTCGAAGTTCCCCGAGACGAAGATGAACTGCGGACAAAAATGGTTCTTGTTGGTGAGGCCGCTGGTCTTGATCGTCTGGCAAGAGAATAAGATGATCTCGCTCTTGCCCCGGAAGTTAAACAACTTCCGGAAGACCGGGAGGTTTAACTCAATACTCACCTCGCGCAGGTAGCCGGTGAATGCTACCGGGATGGTGATGGAGTTAGGATTGAGTTGGGTCGGGACCACTCCGAAATATCGGAGGGTCTGGTGCACTTCTGGCCAGAGAGGAAGGCGGAATCCCACCTCGAAGTGCTCGAGGGGGGTGGCGAGATCCCCGCCTGGCAGGAAGTTGATCTTTTCGGATCTCCCATGGTGGTGCGCGATAAACCCCGGTGACACGTAGTTTTCCACGGTGGCAAGTACTCGGCTTCAATCAGTTTGCATGACAGGAGGTCATGTTCGATGAAGCCCTGAGTGCACCGGGTCCGACCTTCTATATCTCCCGACATCTTGCGAGTGTGTGTGTGTGTGGGGGGGGGGGGGATTGGGTTTGCGTGGGTGAGTGGATTTAGAGTCGCGAGTGCAAGGGGAAGGGGACGATGACTCGGAATGGAAACGGTACTAAATACAGTAGGTATGGGACCTATTTATAGAAAAATTCGGTGAATTTTTGGAGTGTCTTAGACGTCGGGTGTGGGGATAGCTTTTTCATCATCACGACGCCTCGTAATCCGTCCAACTCCTTTCCCGCTCCGTCACATGCAAATGGCGAATGCCTCCAAAAAATTCGGGGTAAGAGAGGTATGAAAAATGCGTCGCGCGGAAGCCGGCATTTGGCAAAGCATTTAACCATACACAGCGCAAGTAGTACTCAAATAAAATAATTACTCTCCAGGCGAGAGCAAGTCAATAGTTCATTATTATACAACAATATACATCAGAATAAAAATAAAGGGAGGAAAAGCGAGACGGATAGGGGGCGAGTGTCAAGAAGCTCAGTATTAGACCCATTGCCCGTGGCCTAGCCCTTGCCTCCCCGACCTCGAAGGCACCAGCGGATAGTAGTATACGCTCATGGTGGTCAGCTCCTGATGATCCAGTCGCATCTAGTCCCTGGCTTGTGCAATGTGCCGTTCGGGGAAAGTCACTTCGCATCTGCCTCCTTGCCGCTCAATCTCACCAATCAGTTGCGAGTAGTCCCTCTCGTGGGTGCTCAATTGTCGTTCGGTGGCCTCCTGGTGTTCATGCATCCGGTCGGTGGCTTCCCGCTGCGCCCAGATAAGTTTTCCAAGCACCTCTACCATTCACTCCTTCATCGACTCGGCATCACGGGGATCGCCGAGGAAGTCCGCGAGTTCACTTGGGGAAGGAGGTGGCGAGAGCAACTGCTCGTCAGCGTCAAGGTCAGCCGACGAGACCCATCGGTAACCTGACAAAAGAAGGGGTCAACTAAACTTATCAATATTAAGCGAAAGATGAAAAAAGTACACCTCCTTACCTGGCGCAGGGATGAAGCCTTCGTAGGGGAATTGGTGAGAAGTACTAGGCCTCTCCTCGAAGGATCTATCCGGGAGGGATTGTCGTGACTTTCCTCGTCCCGGGCGGAGTGGTGTTTTCCCCGCGAGAGGGATCTCGGCGTGATGGGAGTTTTCGGGGCCCTTCTCTGTCGGAGGCCAAGAATCTGGTGCGAGGTCCTGAGGGTTCTCGGCTGCAGGAGTTCGGGGTGTTGGACTAGTCAGACCTGTGGTCCCAAAGAGGAGAGATGTAAGGAACAGTGTAAGAAAATAAACCAAGTTGTGCACAAGGGTAACAAAACAATTCACTTGGAGCGAGTAGGGGCTCTGCTTGGGCCACCCGCGGGGCGTCCTCCTGGACCCGGTGCACGGTCTCGCCAGTAGTACGGGGAACCTCAGCATCTGATGGAGGGACCCCGGCATCCGTTCCCGCCATTATTTCCTGTGAAAGGTACAACCAGTCTATTGAAATATAAAGCTTTATTATGTCTTAATTAATTGTAAAACTCTTTTAAGTCTTTGCCTTAATCATTAAGTTTTGTTTTCACCGATTAGGTGCAACTGTTCATGAACCGGTAAAGCCCAACCGGAGCTACGGTTCATCTTGTAACTGTTTGAACCCGTATTTAATCAGCGGGATGTTGAATGAAATGACATGCTTCGTTAAAAAACATAATACTACTGTTCATCTTCGTTTTTCCCCGCGTGATCGCACATATCATAGAACGGGAGTAATCGTTCTAACAGTGGTATCAGAGCAAATCGGCGGACGATCCTTTCGGATTTCTCATTCCGATCTCGTCGCAGGCGGCGGCATTCAATTCGAGTGGAAGCATCTGTTCTGGAGCTCCATATCCTTTTTCTTCCGAATCGATCACCCCGACAAACATGGCTTCATCATCTACCAGCGGCGGCATAAATCCCGTCAGAACTTCAGTTCCCCAATTCTCGGGAGAACTGTATGATTTCTGGGCGGATAAGATGGAAACTCTTTTCCGATCTCAAGACATATGGGACCTTGTTAATACAGGCCCTGCAACAACAGCAAATACTGTTGCAGGGACCCCTGCAACGGTCTCTAGTGAGGAGAAGAAAAAAGACGCATATGCACTACATCTAATACAACAAGGTGTAGATGCATCAATCTACCCTCGTATAATTGGCTCGAAATCAGCAAAAGAAGCATGGGAAAGACTAAAAAACGAGTATAAAGGCTCGAAAAAAACGGTGAAAATAAAAATCCAGGGGTTACGAAGACAGTTCGACGCATTGCTGATGCGGCCCGATGAGACATCTAAAGCTTTCTTTGGAAAAATAACTTCCCTGGTAAACCAAATCAAAATTCTTGGTGGGGAAATTGAAGAAGAATATGTAGTTGAGAAGGTGCTGAGATCTTTGCCACAAACCTACAACCACATTGTTTCTGCCATTATGGAAGCAAATGACATTGAGGAAATGTCCTTACCAGTCCTCATGGGGTCATTACAGTCTCATGAAGAACTGATGATCAAGGTACCTGCTTCAGCATCTAACTCTGATAAAGCCTTTTATACCAAAACCATCTTTAAAAACAAGGAGGGGAAAAGACAACCATTTTTCTCCCAAAACAATAGACAGACAAATGGTAGAACACCAAAACCGTGGAAGCAACACCAGTCCAAAGAAACTGTCTCATCAGAACTGTCCTGCACCATCTGTAAGAAAACAAACCATGATACCAAAAATTGCTTTTTTAGGTGCAAGAGATGTAAAAACCAAAATCATTCGGAATCCAAGTGCTGGTACAACAAAAAGCAGGAAGAGGCAAAGTTTGGTAATGAAGAAGAAGACAAGCAATATCTCTTTACATGCCAGAATACCAAGGTAGAGGGCACACTAGATGAATCCCTGTGGTTTATTGACAGTGGCTGCTCCTCACACATGGTCTTCTCAAAGAATTTCTTTCAATCACTAGATGAATCCCATAAATCAGAAGTTGTGCTTGGAGATGGCAAGAGAAAGAGGATAGAAGGAAGAGGAACAATATGTGTATTGACTGCTGAGAACTCTAGAAAGCACATCTCTGATGTCAACTATGTTCCCTCATTAACCCAAAACTTGTTAAGTGTAGGGCAGCTCCTAAGGAAGGGGTATAATGTCAACTTTGAAGACAACAATTGTGTAATAACTGAAAGAGGGACGGCTGCTTTAGTATCTGTGGCAAGAATGAATGAAAATCATGTATTCATTCTTCATATGAAACCATTTCTACCTACATCTAGTCATCATGTTAATACCTGCAAAGAAGACAACAACAATGCTCTCTGGCACACTCGAATGGGGCACTTAAACTATGACTCTCTTTCATTATTACCAAATCTTGCTGATGGAATCTCTCTCCAACCACAAGCAACAAAACCTTTTTGTGAAACCTGCTGCAAAGGGAAGTCCCACAGGACACCCTTCCCACAATATGCTTCAAGAAGAGCTGAAGGCACATTGGATCTTCTTCATATGGACCTTTGGGGTCCTTCAAACACACCAACCTTGGGAGGTAAAAGCTACTTTCTCTTAATTGTTGATGATTTAAGTAGATATATGTGGATCTATTTGCTACAACACAAATCCGAGACTTTTCAAGTCTTCAAGGAGTTTTTGAAGCAAATAGAAACCAAAACTGAAAGAAAAACTAAAACCATTAGGAGTGATAGAGGGGGTGAGTTTATGTCCACTGCTTTCATCCAATTTTGTAAAGATCAAGGAATTAAACATGAACTCACTGCTCCCGGGTCACCCCAACAAAATGGTGTGGTGGAAAGAAGAAACCGAACCATCCTTGAGATGACAAGAACTATGCTAATCCATAAGCACTGTGACAAGAACCTGTGGGGAGAGGCAGTCTCTACTGCAGTCCATATCTTGAACAGATGCCCAACAAAACCTATAAAACACTCAACACCGTATGAAATGTTTTGGGGAAGAAGACCTGATTTGTCACACTTAAAAGTATTTGGCTCAATCTCATATGCTCATAAAGTAAGAGAACACAAAGACAAGCTAGATGAGACCAGTACAAAATGCATCTTACTTGGGTATTCAGAAGAGAGTAAAGCATACAGGCTCTTAGAACCTAATAGCAAGAGACTCATTATCTCAAGAGATGTAATAGTAGATGAGCTCAGCTATTGGGGAAAAGAGACTGGAGAAACTTCTCATAACACTGAAGAGGCAGACAGCCTGGAGCTGTTTCCTGCAAAAAGGAGCCTTGAACCAACAAACATCAAAGAACTGGAACCTGTTCTGGCCAATGAAGACATTGAAGAAGAAGAATCAGAATCTGAAGAAGACACTAATGTCAAAATCAGATCTGTTGAAGATATCTATAGGAGAGCTGCAAGGGTCACATATGCCCTGAACACCATAGCACCTGTAAACTTTAAGGAAGCTGTGAAAGAGGATGTGTGGAAGAAAGCCATGAGTGAAGAAATCGAAGCTGTTAACAAGAACAACACTTGGTCCTTAGTTAAGAAACCCAAAGGGAAGACCATTATAGGTCTAAAGTGGATTTATAAGGTGAAGGAGAAGGAAGACGGTTCAATCTTGAAATACAAAGGCAGAATTGTTGCAAAAGGGTACAGCCAGAAGCCAGGAGAGGATTTCTCAGAAACCTATGCTCCCGTAGCAAGAATGAACACAATAAGGATCATTCTAGCTATGGCTGCACAGTACAAGTATTCCCTCCACCAATTAGATGTGAAATCTGCTTTTCTCAATGACACACTTGAAGAAGAAGTATATGTTTCACAGCCTGAAGGATTTGAAGCTAAAGGGCAAGAAGATCAAGTGTATAAGCTTCACAAGGCACTTTATGGACTGAAACAGGCGCCCAGAGCCTGGAATGACAACATAGACAGATTCCTCCTACTCCAAGGCCTGTCCAAAAGTCCCAGTGAACCAACATTGTATACACAGATATCCAAGGAAGGAAGACTCATTGTGAGTATCTATGTTGATGATCTAATCATAACTGGATCAAATGAGAAAGTTATTGAAGAGTTCAAAAACAAGATGAAACAACAATATGACATGACTGATATGGGTAAACTGAAATACTTCCTAGGACTTCAAATTACACAGCTAGCAACTGGTCTGTTCATTTCCCAGGAACAGTACACAAGAAACCTGCTCAAAAAATTCAAATGGAAGATTGCAATATGTCTTTCACCCCCATGTCGACGACAGACAAGCTGTCCTCAAGATTAGAGAACGAAGAGAGAACTGATGAGGAGGTATACAGAAGCTTGGTAGGCTCACTAATTTACCTGCTAAACACAAGGCCCGACATCGCAAACGCTGTGAATGTGATTGCACGATTTGTGTCAAATCCGAGTAAAGCACATATGTTAGCGGCCAAAAGAATTCTGCGATACTTACAGGGGACAAAGGAATTGGGTCTGTTTTATGCTCACGATGAAATCACAGAACTGAATGGTTACTGTGACTCAGACTGGGGAGGAAATCTTGACGATAGAAGAAGCACAGGAGGATTCTGTTTCTACTTGGGGACAAAGCTGATATCGTGGTGTGTGCGCAAGCAGAAATCAGTAGCTCTCTCCTCAACTGAGGCTGAGTACATGGCACTCAGTGAGGCGGCGTGTGAGGCTGTGTGGATCAGACGCATCATGGAAGAAATCTGGCAAAGCTCAGAAGATAAAGCTCCAGTGAAGATACATTGCGACAACTTATCCGCCGTCGCACTCGCCAAGAATCCCGTGTTCCATGCAAAGAGCAAACACATAGAACTCAAGTACCATTTCGTCAGAGAGCTAGTGGAAGCCGGAAGACTGGAGATCCTCCATTGCTCCACAGAGGCGCAGCGAGCTGATGTTTTCACGAAGGCGTTGCCGCGCGATCGATTCCTGACGATGAGGAACCAGCTAGGGATTTCAAGCCCGACACCAAAGCTTTAAGGAAGAGTATTGAAATATAAAGCTTTATTATGTCTTAATTAATTGTAAAACTCTTTTAAGTCTTTGCCTTAATCATTAAGTTTTGTTTTCACCGATTAGGTGCAACTGTTCATGAACGGTAAAGCCCAACCGGAGCTACGGTTCATCTTGTAACTGTTTGAACCCGTATTTAATCAGCGGGATGTTGAATGAAATGGCATGCTTCGTTAAAAAACATAATACTACTGTTCATCTTCGTTTTTCCCCGCGTGGTCGCACATATCATAGAACGGGAGTAATCGTTCTAACACAGTCATCATAAAAAGTTCCTCGGGTTCTCGTCAAGACAAGGGGTAAGCAGAATACCTCATGAAGGTTAGTTGGGTCCTCGCGTTGAGTAGGGTCGGCGAGGCGAACTCATCTGTCGTGGGGTTCCACCGAATTGTTTTGGCCTTCTTCGGCCAGCAGGGCGTGTCCGCTGGTCTCTTGGACGAGATCCATGGAGCATACCACAACGCCTTGGACCCTGCTCTTTCTTGTGCAGCGGCGAGACGATCGATCATCTCTTGCACGTGCGGCTTGGAGGTCCGCCTGGACTACATCGTCGAGGCGCCGAGAGCTCGGGGATGACCAATGGATGAATAAACAACCTCTTTAAGTCCGAGCTCTGGGGTATTTATAGAATCCGGGAGGGGCCCACCAAAGATTCTCTTCTAGGTCAGCAAGTGCTCACCGAATACTGTGGGTTGGACTCTTCTTTCCGAGCGTAGGACTAGATCAAAAAGAGCGGGGGTTGTGTACAACCCCTATTCGCTAAGCGGGACCCTCCCCCCCCCCCCCCCCCCCCCCCCCGACATTTTTGAGGATGATAAGGCCTCAGCCAATCAAATAGGCGAGTGGGGTAGGCTGACCCGCATTCACCCAGAAGGAGTAAAGAGGTTTCACCCAAAGCAAGGGGACGGGAAGACTCTTGGGCGAGTGCAGTCTGCACCGGGCATTCGCCCAGGTCTCTCCCCTTTGAGGCGTAGGCAGAAGGGCTCTCACCAGAATAGGCGAATGGACCTAAGAGACCCGCATTCGCCCCTTACGGAGCTGTGGAGGTGAATGTCTGGCTTGTTCAGGTGTTCGCTCCTTCAGGAGAGTGGTGTCTTCATGGACCACTCGCCCAATAGAGTCTAGAGGTAAAATTACCTAGAAACCCTTAAGGGTCTGCAAATATCCCTTCAGAACAGTAGAGTTACGTTATTGGCAGACTCAATTGGGTTGCATATAACATGATGGGACAGCAGATTTGTGATAATGGCAGACCAAGTTTTGAGAATCTATAAATAAACCTGAGGGGACACCTTTGGAGACACAACTCTCAGTCTTCTCTCTTTCCAGGCTAGTTTTGAGCTGGTACATAGTGCTCTCCATGGTGCCCAAGCTCAGCATTAGCTTGGGAGGGGAAGTTCTTTTGAGATCTTCTAGGTGTGAGGTGAGACCTCCTAGCTGAAACCTCGGTTTTGTGTCAGCTTCCCTGAATCTTTAGTCTGGGGGGTTAGTTGAAGTGAAGTGTGAGGTCACCCCCTCTTTGGGACCCCGAACTGCACAAGAGACCGATTTTCAGTTTCAACACTTCTGTAATGTTAGAGTAGATGTTCTTGCTTTTCTTACTTGCTACGCTGCAATTTACTTTTCTGCTTATTTACTGTCTTTCGTATATATAAAATTGTTAACATAGTTTTAAATTTTTTATATAATCTTATTGCTTCATATATATACTTGCTAGTTAGGGTCATCGTCATCTCCCTTGTTTATATATACTACCACATGTTCCTTTCCTTTCAACCTTTCGTTAAGTGCCTAGTAGTCATTGGGGGAGTGGATACTGAAACGCCTTAATCTTTTTGACTAACGGTTGGTGGACCACATCATTTTAGGAGATCGAAGAGCCGGAGCAGGTGCACATCCAGGAGGACAGAAGGGTTGGACATGAGAAGCAGTTGTCGCATACTACTACTACTATCCGGCGACAGGTTGATGAGAGTTCTTTGAATAGCTTCTGCGTAGATGTTGTAGAGTGAGAGAGTGTGTACTTGCATTTGGACATGTATCGTGCATATACCCTTATTACTCTTTCATTTGTACTCATTATTGTACTGTGCTTATATATATATATATATATATATATATATATATATATATATATATATATATATATATATATATATATATAAGCAGTCGTGCACGGGGGACCCCGTTCGGGTAACATTTGTCGTGGAGGTGACATTTGTCGTGAGAGCAACATTTGTCGTGGGGCAACATATGTCGTAGGGGTGGCATTGGTCAGGGGACAACATTAGTCATGGAGGAGACATTTGTCATAGGGGGCGACATTGGTCGGGGGCGACGACATTGGTCGAGGGCAGCGACATTGGTTGGGGGTAGTGACATTAGTCGAAGGAGGACACATTGGTCAGGTACTTGGTAGCGGGCGGCGACATCGGTCGTCAACAACAACATTTAACAGGGCGGCGACATCGGTCATAGGCAGTGACATTCGGAGGGGTGGCAACATTGGTCGTGCTCAGTGTCATTGGTCGTGTGCATCTACATTGGTCGTGGGTTGCGACATTGGTTGTGGGCAGCGACATTGGTCATCGGCGGAGACATTAGTCGTGCGCGGCGATATTGGTCGTAGACGACGACATTGGTCATAGGCGGTGACATTTGTTGTGGGGGAAACATTGGTCGTAGACGTCGGCATTGGTCGTAGGGGCGACATTGGTTGTGAGCGGCGACATTGGTCGTGGGGACAGCAATGGTCGTGGGTGGCGACATTGGTCGTGAGCAGCGATATCGGTCGTGGGCGGAGACATCGGTCATGAGCGGCTACATTGGTCGTGAGGGGCGACATTGGTCGTGGGGGGGTGACATTGGTCATGGGGGCGACAATTAGTGGGGCAGGCGACAAATCGACGGGGCGGCGACATTTGTCGAGGGTGGATAAATTCGTCTGGAGCGGCGACAGTTGGTGGGTGCAGCGACACTCGTCTTAGGTGGCGACACTCGACGAGGACAGCGACACTCGACAGGGGCAGCGACACTCGACGGGGGCAGCGACACTCGGCTTAGGTGGAGACACTCGACGAGGATAGCGACACTCGCCAAGGGCAGCGACACTAGACGGGGGCATCGACACTCGACAGGGGCAACGACACTCGACGGAGGCAGGGAAATGTAAAGTTAGGGAATAAAAGCTGAATCGCACTCCTAAGCCACAGAAGCTCAGAGATCTTTTTCAACCTCAAGAGCATAATAAAAGTTTTACAGGATTAATTATGTTAAAAACTGCATAATGTTTTTAAAGCTCACGATTTTTAAGCAAGAATATGCAGATTTCAGGATTGTTTTAAATAACATCGTTAGAATTAAAGTTTAAAAGAGGAAAAAACATATTGTACCCACAAAACTGTAATACAAATAAACATATTGTTTTTGAATGTGCTAAATGCAGAAAATTTGATAAAGAAAAAAACCTTTATGGCAATTATTAACAGAAATTTGAATGAATACCTTCAAGTCATCTGGCGTGATGGTCAAAAAATAGAAGTCTGCAAAACTCCATTCAAGACATCAATTTGAATGAATACCTTCAAATCATCAATTTTGAACACATATAAATGTAAACTGAAATAAAGTGATGTAGTTGCTGCATCAAAAATTTTAAATGTGCAAGTAGATAAGAAACAATGATATGAAAACAGGGCCCGTCCGAGGGTAACGAAGGGGCTTGTATATTTGTGAATATATACTCTATATATGCATATATGGCATGGCCTCTTTAGTCCACCTTTCTTGTTTAAGCTCTGGGATATAAAATCCAGGTCCCACCTTAATTTCAGGTATAAGAAAAGGCCAATGTAACCATGAAGCAATTCATTGATATAGTAGGATGCATTATGGGATGCATCTGCTAGGCCACCATATAATTTTTCATATTTAAGCTCTTAATTCCAGCAACACTTCACTTGAGTCTTGGCATGAACAAATAGACCATCTCTCCATTGCATGTTATCTAGTGCCTTACATTTTAGGCCTTAAATAGAAGACTTTGCATTTAATATTCTTTGGTTCTATTTCATTCAAACTCACAAACAGTCACAATTAAACTTGATTACCCAAATTTTACCCAACATCATAACATGCCAATAAAGAAAAATCAGAAATGCATTTCCAAATGAACAGAAATAAATGAGCATAAAATGAGCTACCCGCGATAAGAGAGCATTATAGATCCAGTCAAGCTTTGGGCCCTATTTAGGGGAGCTGGGCTACCATCAGAACACCAACGACGGCTGCATGATATGATTCAGGTGCTTGATTCAAGAACATACGAAATTCAGGTTAAATATTCTGATCTAAAGAGTAATTGGCTTATCATTCAATTTATATATGTACTGGACCTTTTTCACTTAGAAAATCTGAAAGCAATTGGAACCCAAGTATCCAATCTGAAACCCATCTATTTAAAGACTATTCTGATTTGAGCAAATAGGGGAAAAGAAGAGGGACTACTCTGATTTCAACGCTTAAAATGAGAGAGATATAAGTCCAATTAATTTTACAATGACATTGGGTTCTCCAATTAATTTTAAAATTCAAGCACACTGGGAAAAAAACTGAATTGATATTTACACCAAAAAAATCACATTCTACAAAAGTCAATTCAGGTGTTTGATTCAAGAACATGCAAATTTCACATTTAACAAAAGTTCATAAACACAAACAAAAATTGATATGCTTCATATAAAATTCAGGTGCTTGATTTAAGAACATACAAATGTTGATTTAAGTGCTTGATTCGTAAACATCAACAAAAGTTGATTCAGGTGCTCGTATCAGGAAAATACAAAATTAAAGTGCTTGTTTATTGATCCAGAACACACAAAATTTCACATTCAACAAAAATTAATATATAGAAATCGATAAAAAGAAATTGAAAAGGAGGAAGATATAAAAACAATTAACTAAAACTTAAACGATCTGAAATTGATAAACAAAAATCGAGTTGATAGAACTCAAACAAAGCACATGAGTGAGAATGGAGATGGTGAAGGTGTCGAGCTCATTAAGACTCTATTTGTTTGGGCGTTTCGGTGCTCCGTTTTGGGCAAACGCCGCCGGAAGGCAGGTAAACAAATGAACCTCCGGCGGCGTTTGCTCTGTTTCCACCTGCCCGCCTTGAGAAACGCCCCAAAAAGCTCAGTTTGGAGCAGCCACCTCCCCCCTCCGTTTCGAACACTCTGTTTCCACCCGCCGGATCGACCCACCACCGCCGAAACAAATGAAACCTAAATTTGAAAACAAAAAAAATCATTAAATCTTTGAAAATGCAAAGCCAAAAACAAAATAAGGCGGTGGTAGTTTAAATATCCCGAGAAATGATAAAAATTACCCAAAATGCAAGATAAATGATTGCATGTTGTTAGAAAAGCCCATGTAAACAGCTCATTATTGGGCCCATTTTTATTGTTTTTTCCTTCTCATCTTCTTAGTCCCACATCTTGTACATGATTTCTTCTCACCTTCTCTCTCCTATATATTTATATTCCTTCAGTGTATTTGGTAACACAAGCAATACATACATGTTTTGAGCTCTCTCTACATGGTATCAGAGCCAGGTTCCGGTAACCGGTTGTTTCCCTCTTTCTAACTGCCCAGACCGCCACCCTCTCTTGTCCGCAACTTGTTCAGTGGACTCTCCTTCTCTACCTGCTTTCTATCTGTGGGTAGTCCTTTGGTTCTCCTCGTCGGTCTCCCTGCGGTCTTCTCTCTTCTAACCGCGCTAAGTTCTCTCCTGGCCTCCTCCCTCCCTCTAGCTTTCTTTTTATTGCTCTCCACCCTCTGCCAAGTGGGCCCCGCCTTCTCTCGCTAATCGCTCGGTCTTCCCGCGCTAGCCGCTGCCTGGTCTTGCCGCTCGAGTTCTCCTACTTGTGGCCTATTCTTCCCGCGCTAGCCGTTGTCTAGTCTTGCCGCTTGAGTTCTACTCGCGACCAATTCTTCTCGCGGCATCTCCTAGTGGCTGCCATCTCTTTGCCGCTCGAGTTCTCATCTTGCGGCCTCTCCTTCCCACTGGTTCTCCTTGCCGCTCGAGTGTCTTCTCCCTTTGTCTTCTCCCTTTGTTCTTGAGAGAGTTTGGGTTGTTGGGTGCATGAATGGTTCAAGAAGGCAAGTGAAACCTTATCAGGTATATTCTTTTGTTAATTTACAGAATTGTTTTCCTTAATTACCACCAAATAGTTGGCGAGAGATTATGATTTATTATACCCCTAATTCTTAAACTTTAGAGCTGTTACTAGTATTTTATGTCAAAAATGTTTTTAGATATGTGGTTGGAAATTAATTATTCTAAGTTTGCACCAATAATCACACATTTCAGTATTAATATGTATCTCCAATAGGTATGTTCAAAATTCTGATGAAGAGATCAGCTCATAGCAAAAGCGTAATGTGGAAAGTACAACAATCCGTAATCGTGCAGATTGTACATCAAATTTAACGTGTCATCATGCTCCATAGCAATTATCTTTTGATTTCTTCAGTGATAATTTGTTACCCATTTTCTGTCAATTCATATAGTAGTTCTCTTTGTTGACTCTCTCATCATTTAACGTGGAATTTCAATTGAAAAATTGGAAGTACTAAGAGTTTTATTTGACATCTTCTCTACTCTCTGTAAAACTTGGCCCGGTTGCTAAAACATGCAAGTTTTAAGGGGATGCATGTATGAACTCGGCATTTCGGGCAGTATGTTCACCCACATTATATATCGGAATTAGGCAAATAATATATGCATTTTGTAGTCAAGAATGAGATCTACAACTTTCATATTGAATATTCATTCAAAACTTGCACGATTTGCCCGGAATCTCGCCCGAAAAGTTGTTGGCTCGAAATAAATATAATAATAATAAATTTCAAAATTCGAGTCAGTAATCTTTCGGGCTAGATTCCGGCTAAACCGTGCAAATTTTGGAAAAATGATTAACATGAAAGTTGTAGATCTCGTTCTTGGCTATAAAATACATATATTATTTTGCCTAATTCCGATATTTATTGTGGGAGAAGCAGCTCAAAATTTTTAGGCTTATCTATCTATATATATATATATATATATATATATATATATATATATATATATATATATATATATATATATATAGACAGACTTTACTGTAGATAGCATAAATAACTTTCTATATAGTATATATATATGAGTGTGTATGTCTGTGATTTGTGGACTTATAATAAATGCATCTTTTCTCATAACTGTCCTTGTATAAATGATTGTGTTTGTCGGTAGAATCGACTTCATGCGGTGGCGACTAACATGTAAGTTGGTGTCATAATAAAGCAGTCGTTTTGAGAATAAGACTCCCCTCGGGTCGGCAAAGTGACCCGGGGAATGCTCCAAAGAGGCATCTCCGTTCCAATGAGACAACTCTGTTCCAAAGAGGCTTCTCCATTCCAATGAGGCAGCTCCATTCCAAGGAGGTGAGTTTTACAATTTTACAGTGAGTTCTTCACGTTTTAATTGTATTAGGGTCTGCGGATTTATTTGATTCTGATATCAACTTTAGTTGCACCTGTTAAAGCAACATATCATGAAAGTGATGTGTTAGATCTAATATACTCTAGAGGGGGGGTGAATAAAGTATTTGTAGGTCCTTATGAAACTATTACTGCTTCTGCTGTAATTAAAAAAGTGCAGAATTAAACTAAAGAAATTAAGCACACTGTAGTCCTAAAAACACAAGCACAGCAAGAACAAAAAGAAAAGGGACAACAAGATGACACAAGAAATTTTATAGTGGTTCCCCAACCTTGGTACATCCACTCTTCTACAACTCTGGTAGGAATCCACTCAGATTTTTGATCAGGTGTCTGACACCAATGAGCTTTTGATCAGGTGCTCAAAAACCAAATTCTCAAGTCTTTTGAAAGCTTGAAGGCCTATCACCCTGTAGAAAGCTCCAGTTCTCCTGAACTTTCTACATATCACCCTGTACAAGACTCTTGATATTTGAATGATTGTTCTTCTTCTTCAGTATCAGAAATCTTGTGTCAGACAGAGAGCAGACGGGTTGAGTTTTTCTTGTCTGATTCAGTAATCTTCTCTCTGGATATTTTTTTGACTTTCTTTCTATCTGTCTATGTAAGAGAAAAGAGAAAAATCTCTTTTTATATTTTCCTGGGGAAATTGGTCTTTCGAATTTTGAATTCCTTCTTCATTCAATGTTGACGGCCTAGAGAATAAGCAGCATTGAATAATTTCCCCAACTGTCCCGTGGAAAAATGGCAAGCAATAATCTTGGAGAATATCCTAATCAATGCTCCTCTAACGGTTATATTCAGAGAATGTTAGAGCATTGATTACCCAGGAATCATTGCAGTAATAATGGCGACAGGGCTGGAAATTACTTAGTATGGAATCGTCGAACATATGACAAAAATTGTCGTCCTGAGTTCCCAGTTCGTCGAGCTGAGTTGCTGTGTTCGTCGATCGGATAACTTCTGTTCGTCGAGCTGAGTTCCAAGATCGTCGAGCTGGAAACTGAACTGCTGTCTCTTCTGAACTTTGCCTATTCCGTGCTTCAAGTTCGTCGAGCTGAGATTATAACTTCGTCGACTAAAGTTCAGTCTGGACTTAGAATAATTTCTGAATGAAATTGTTGAACTAAAGAGTCCAGAATTCGTCGACCAGAGAACTGAGTTCGTCGACCTGAGACTCGAGAACATAGTCTTGACAGAATGTTGTAGTAGTCCAAAGATTCATCGACCAAAGAATAGAGTTTGTCGAGCTGAGAACTAAGTTCGTCGACCAAAGTCTGATACTAAGGACTTAGAATATCTTGATGTTTTCTGAACTTAAAGTGTTGTTGTAGTGTCCAAGTTTTCGTCGACCTGAGTACCAAGTTCATCGAGCTCAGCTCAGAGAATTTACTCTAAGATCGTCGTGCTGAGCATGATTATCGTCGACCTGAGTTCGATGAACGTCGAACTCACTTTACAGAGTCTTGAAATCTTCTAAGTCTTGAGTCTCTGGCAGTCTTGTTGATAGCTGGTCCATGTGATGTTGACTCTAAGGACTTTGCCTAGACTCTATGACACAACTATGACCCTAGCTATACATTGTGGGTCATTAGATCCTAAGTTAGTGAACCTAGCCCAAATCAAACTAGGGATCCAACAATCTCCCACTATTTGGGTGAGGTTACTAACCACAGACTCAGACTTAAACTGAAAATAAACAAAGCAGAAAACGTATATATCTGGCAGAGATAGATAATACATGCAGCAGATATATATATATACATGAGCTTTGTTCAGAAAATATAAAGCAGTTATAATCAATGCAGAAAGATAAAGAGAGTTCAAAATCACTGCTTCTGCTTCTTTTCCTTTGGCATTGCATCCTTGCTCTTGTCTCCTGGCTTTGTAAATATTATTTCTCTGTTAGGATCTGAAGCTTGCACACTGGTCATGGTCATGTCAGCAGCCCCTATTATTTTCAGAGATGTAGCCTTGGGGACAACTGCTTCTGGGTGCAACTTCATGTAATCATCCACATTAAAATCTTGTTAGCTTTATCAAATCTCTTAAGTTCCTCTTTCGTGTACTTTGACATGGTAGTATATTCAGAAGGATCCTTTCCTTCAGCTTTGGACTTGTTAATCAGAGAAAGGCCTACAAGTTCCTGAAACCTGGCCATTCTGGCAGTAGTAGCTGTTTCAGGATGTTCAAAAGGAACAGAAGGAGAGGATGGTCTTTTAGAGCCTTCAGTTGGTTGATTTTCAGTGGATTGTTGTTGTTGTTGTTGATGTTATTGCTCCTGCTGATGTTGCTTTCCTGAAGAATATTGCATGTGCTGGCTGCTTTCATGTGATCTCCCTTGATGTCTTTGATATGTTTGAATAGGGGCAGATCTTTGAGAACTAGAACCTGAATCACTAGTAGCTGGAGGAGGTGGAGGAGGTGGATCTTTTCTGTATCTTTGAACTGGAGGATGAGAGTATCTTCTGCTTTTCTTCCTCTCCTTCTACTGATTCTTGGCAGCCACATCCAAGCTGGCATCCCTTTATATGGTGTTATCTTTTGAAGAATGTAATAAAGAGTGTTATTGTTTGGATTAGGCTTAGGAGAAGGAGGAGGAGGAGATTTTCTTTTCTTGGATACTGCTTCCTCTTTGATTCATCATCAGATTCATCATCATCCTCATCATCACTATCCTCATCATCAGATATTTGAGGATTATCATATAAAGCATTCAGATCCTTCAGTGACTCAGCAAAAATGATAGGCTTATCAGGTTGAGAAGGAGCTTGAGCAGGAATATTAACAGGAACTAGAGGAGAAGCCATAGAAGAAGCTGGAGTGTCATCAACTCTGACAGTGCTTTCAGCAGCTACCTTTTCCTCTTGTTGAATGTCAGCCAAGATCACATCATCAAGATCTGGCAATGGAGAGTCATCCATGACATAACTAGGAGCAGAAGAAATTACTGAAAGAGCTGGAATAACTATGGGCTCAGGAACAACAAAACTATCACTAATTTGCTTTGCAACTTGTGGACTTACTGGGGATGTATATGGTACAATAGCCAAGGATGGCTTAGTAGTATGTTTTGCTGTAAGACATCTCAAAACTACAAATTCAAAATTCTTTAACAAATTCTCTAAATCAACTGTGAGATTAATGATGAAATCACCACCAGTAGTTATTTTCTCAGAGACTGACTCTTCCAAGTCCATATCAGTATCAATAAAATTAATAAAATCAATATCATCTGTATCAATATACTCTGTACAATCTGCTGTTACTGTTGCTGCCTCTGCTGCTGGAGCTGCTACTGTTGGAACTACTGCAGCTTCATCATCAGACATCTCCCCCTGCATGATTTCAGTAAGACCTGAAGCCAGGCCCCTGACTGAAGATGGGCAGTATTGAGGGCAGTGATCTGTGCAGATAGGGTAGTAATTGAAGTAGCAAGAGGTCTAATGGCCTCTGCTATTAGGGTTTTGAGAAGGGGAGCGAGGAGGGCAATTAGAGAAGTAATTTTGGAGGTGTCCAATGGTGGAGTGGTAGATGGTGTTGCAGAAGGTGTAGAAGTGGAAACTGTGGGAGTGATAGGAGGTGGAGCATCTGGTATGTGAACATCTAGAGGGGATGCATGTTGAGGGATGGTAGATGTTGATGGGAATGGACGGGTGGCATCTTCCATGTGGGTGTTTGGAGGAAAAGGGGAATTGGGAGGTGATGGTGGTATATTGAAAAATTGTATGGATGATAAATGAGGATGAAGTGGAGATGATGGAGGAGTTGGTGCTGGTGAAGCATGTGGAGATTCTGGTGGAGTAGGAGGTTGAGTAGGGGATGATGAAGGTGTGGGAGAGGGATGGATTTGTGTTGCTGGAAGGGGGGCTTGAAGAGATGGTGGTGTTGGATGAATCTCTTTAGTAGGTTGGGGAGTGGATTTAACAGCCCTGGTGACTTTAGAAGCTGGGGTGGAAGAGGTAGAAGCCTTGGATGGCTTAGGTATGGTCCTCTCCCACCTGCCAAATAAGGCACAGGTAAGCCTTTTATTGGCATTAATGAATATGGTCTGGGAGACCATGAATTCAACAGCCTTCTCCTTTAGGAAGATCCCTAGGATCCTTCCAAAACACACTTCTTTCTTATTATTTTTCTTCTTTATCAAATCAAAGAGGATCTGAGCCCAATCTACGTGCTTCTTATTTATCACTGCACACATGACCAAGAATTGATGCCTTGTGATGTAGTCATGGGCAGTATGCTTGCCAAGTAAGACCTTCCTAATAATGTCTGCCAGAAACTTGTATGCTGCAAACAGATGTTTCTTCAATAATTTATTTGTGTTGTCACCAGCATAACCCATCAGATTTAGCATCATATCAAACTCTTCAGAATCAATTTCTAATTCCTCTTCTCCATTTGTCAAACCAAAGATTTCAGTTAAAACTACAGGAGTTAAGGAAACAGTGTTACCCGCGATTGATCCTGTCATAGTATTGTCTTCAAAAGTGGATGAAGTATAGACCCATTCTCTGATTTTTGTTCCTGCCAACTTTATCCTTGTAGTCATCAGGTTCTTCAGATTCTGTTCTTCCAGAAGTTCCAGAATATATAGAAAGATTGGATCTGAGTGCTGGAACGATTCGAAGTCGACATCAAATCTGGTGTCAAACTTCATAGTGGCTAGAGCTCCTGCTGGAATCGCCATGGAATCATCTACAAAAGAGAGAAACGGCGATCAAGTGCAAGAGAACAGAAAGCGTGGGACGGAGGTCGAAGAAAACCTAGATATAAGGGTTTCCAGAATATGAATCGACAAACTCCGTTCCACGAAAACAAAAATAATTCTTCGAACTGAGTTCGACGAAATGATTTAGAAGTAAATAATTCGTCGATCTCATCCTAAATAATTGAAGACAATTCGTCGAGCGCCGTTCAATGAATATCTTCTGAAGCAAGTTTGTCAATCTCCTGTCGACAAAAATTATTTCACTCACAGAGAGTTCGTCAACCTATGTTCGACGAAGATCTCTCAAACTCTCCCCGGTTCGTTGAACTCCGTTCGACGAACTTTGGAAAATTCGTCGAGTGCAGACAGAACTTAAACTAAATCTTCTCCATTTATCATTCCAAGCCGATTTATAAAGAATACATAATTTTCCTCATCCAGAGGTTTGGTGAATATATCAGCTCTTTGTAAATCAGTGTAGATATAGACAAGATTAATTTTTTTTTGTCTACACACTCTCTAATGAAATGATGCTTAATGTCTATATGCTTTGTCCTACTGTGATGTACTGGATTCTGTACTATGACTATAGTACTTTTGTTATCATAAAGTAGAGTTGAATTATTTAAGTTGAGACCATAGTCTAGTAGTTGGTTTTGTATCCATAGCATCTGTGAGCAACAGCTACCAGCTGCAATGTATTCTGCCTCAGCAGTGGAGGTTGACACAGAGGATTGTTTTTTACAAAACCAGGACACTAATCTCATACCAAGGAACTGGCAAGTTCCTGAGGTACTTTTTCTGTCCACCCTACATCAAACAAAATCAGCATCTGAGTATCCATTTAACTCAAATTCTGATTCTGTGGGATATCATAGTCCTAGACTAGGACAACCCTTTATATATCTCAAAATTCTTTTTATGAAAATAAGGTGAGATTCTTTTGGGTTCACCGGGAACCTATCACAAAGGCATGTGACAAACATGATAGCAGGTCTACTAGCTGTGAGATATAGTAGGGACCCAACAATACCCCTATATAGTTTCTGATCTACAGGTTTCCCTGATGCATCAGAGTCAATCACAGCATTTGTAGTCATAGGTGTTTTCTTTGCTGAGGCATCAGCCATCCCAAACTTCTTTATTAGCTCTTTAGCATATTTAGCTTGGGAGATGAAGATGTCATCAAGGGGTTGTTTCACTTAGAGATCAAGGAAATAGGAAAGCTCACCCATGCTACTCATTTCAAATTTGGAATGCATGAGGTCAGAAGACCTCTTGCACAATTTTGAATCAGTAGACCCAAAGATGATGTCATCCACATATATTTGTACTAACAAGATTTGGTCCTTATGATGTCTAGTGAAAAGTGTTTTATCTACTATGCCTCTAATGAATTTATGATCTAATAAAAAGCTTGGTAGGGTCTCATAACAAGCTCTTGGAGCTTGCTTGAGACCATAGAGGGCCTTATGCAACTTGAATACATGCAAAGGATGTGTTGGAGAGACAAAACCTTGAGGTTGTTCAACATAAACCTCTTCTTTTAATACTCCATTCAAGAATGCACTCTTCACATCCATTTGGTAGAACTTGAATTTCTTGTAGGCTGCATAGGCTAGGAATATTCTTATGGCTTCTAACCTTGCAACAGGAGCAAAGGTTTGATCATAATCTATTCCTTCCTCTTGCATGTAGCCTTGAGCAACAAGCCTAGCCTTGTTTCTCACAATAACTCCTTGGGCATCAAGCTTATTTCTGTATACCCATTTGGTTCCAATAACTGGGTAGTTTTGTTGTCTTGGAACCAAATTCCAAACTCTACATCTCTCAAACTGATTTAATTCCTCCTGCATTGCAATGATCCAGTGGGGATCTTGCTCTGCATCATGAATGGATTATGGTTCAATCTGAGAGAGAAAATAGGCATGCATCACATCTTGATTGAGTTGATGCATTGTCTGTACACCTGCTGATATTTCTCTAATCACTTGAGATCAGGGGTGATCCCTAACTGTGACAAGATCAGTGGGTGGAGTTGATTGTGCAATAGTATTTGAAATCAATTCCTCTTGTGGAATTATGTTGGCTGTTGGAGGAGAGTCAATCCCTTCAATGCTTTCTTCTTCACTATCTTCATTGACTTGTGGAGAGGTATGAGTTAGAACCTCTTGTATAAGGTTTAGGTCATCCAACTTCTCACACAAGTGAGGTACCTGCAAAGAGTTAATGGTAGAAACTTCTTTCTCCTTGCAATACATGTTAGTCTCATCAAAGCCTACATGAATTGATTCCTAAATTTTTAGTGATGATTTATTAAAAGACCCTATAGGCTTTGCTTACTTGGGAATATCCTAGAAAAATTCCCACTTTAGCCTTAGACTCAGACTTTCTAATGTATTTCTTGTTATTATTATGTATATAACAGGTACAACCAAATACTTTAAAATAGTTAATTTTAGGTTTCTTCCCTTTAAGCAATTCATAAGGAGTCATGTTCTTTAGTTTGTGAATTAAGCTTCTGTTCAGGACATAGTTTGCAGTGTGTACAGCCTCTGCCCAAAAGGTTAGTGGCATGTATGCATCAGTAAGCAATGTACCGGCAGCTTCAATGAGTGTCCTATTTTTCCTTTCTGTTGTCCCATTTTGTTGAGGAGTTCTAGGAGCTGAGAAGCAATGTCTGATACATTCCTTCTCACAGAACTAATACATAAGAAGAGACTCAAACTCTATGCCATGATCACTTCTGATCAATGCAACATGAGTAGAGAACTCAATATGTATGGTCCTAAGAATATCTGTAAGAAACATGAAGGTATCTGACTTAGATCTCAGAAAGGATACCCAAGTGAACCTTGAGAAGTCATCCACAATGACTAAGGTATATGATTTCCCTCCTAGGCTTTGTACAGCTATGGGTCCAAAAAGATCCATGTATAGCAAATACGAAATCCTAGGTGAATCACTTTATTAATGGATTTGAAACTAGATTTAGTTTTCTTGCCTAATTGATAAGCCCTGCAAAGGCCTTCCTTCTTATAGGGACCAGGAGGTAGACCTCTAACAAGGTTGTCTTTAGATAGCCTAGCAATGTTTTTCAGATTTACATGATGTTGGATCCCTAGTTGATTTGGGCTAGGTTCACTAACTTAGGATGTGACACCTCTTGTATAGCCAGGGTCAATTGTGTCCTAGAGTCTAGGTTAAGTCCTTAGGCTCAACTACAGATGGACCAGCTTTCATCAAGACCCTTAGAGACTCCAGACTCACAAGCTTTTCAAGACTAAGTAAAGTGAGTTCGGCGTTCGTCGAACTCAGCTCGACGAAAGGAATTTTGCGGTCGACGATCGTGAGACAATTCATAGTGCTGAGCTCGACGATCTAAGTTCTCTGTTCGACGAAAATTCAGTTTCTGCTTCAAGCTAAAGTCAGAAGGACTTCAAATTTTTCTAAGTCCAGCTTCAAGCTTCGGTCGACGAATTATATTCTGAGCTCGACGAACTTGGACCTCAAGTTCACAGCTTCTCAGGTCGACGAAGTCAGCTTCTCAGGTCGACGAATGATAATCTCTACTCGATGATTTCTGGACTCAGATAATCTGTGTCGACACTTAGGACTTGTGTCGACACCAGTCAACTTGTGTCGACACCAGGATTCCAGTCGACACCAGCTTTTGTCGACACCAGAGGATTTGTGTCGATACCAAGATCAATATGTCGACACTAGCTTATGTCGACACAACATTTTAGAAGATGCAGGATATTTTGTCTAAGTCCAGAACTTTTCTCACGTCGATGATTCTATTTCTCAGCTCGACGAATGAAGAATGTCTGTCAGATGTATGAAGATTGTCTGGTCGACGAACTCTATCAAGCTCAGCCCGACGAACTCAAGCTCAGCTCGACGAACACAAGTTCAGCTCGACGAAATGTTTTCTTCGTTCGACGAATCCAGATTAGATTTTCTTCAAGGTTCCCATCCCGTTTCTTGGAGCTGATTCCTGAATATTTAATGTCAGATCTTCTCGGAATGTTACCGTTAGAACGCGCATTGGCTATGGACAATTACATGCCATTTTTCCATGGGACAGTTAGGAAAGTCATTGATGGCTGATTCTTTCCAAGGCCGACTGTAATTACTGCTCGACAATTCAAAAAGGTTTGAATATCCCTTACTCAGATAGACACAGAGACAGACACAAAAAATAGAGAATCAAGCAGAGTTCAAAAATTACAGTATATAAGATACTCAAAAGTTGCAGAAGAACAATCAAAAAAAATATCAAAAGTTCTTGACTGCAATCAGCCTTGACCAGAGAACTCTCTCAAGAAGAAGAAGAAGAAAACCTAAATTCAATCAAGAGTCTTCTTCTCTCTATTCACAGGATAACTTCAAAGGCCAACAATCAATCAATCTGTCAAAGAAGTTCCTGAAGCAGTTCTGGTCCAGGCATTCTAGGTCATTGAAGGCCTATCACCCTGAAGCAGTGCTCCAGCATTCCTGACCAATTCAAGATCTCAGGGGGAGCAAGAGCTGCTACATCAATCCACAAGTCTTCTCACTGACTGTTGACAGAGAAGACACTATCACCCTCTCTCTCATTCATATACAGTGTCTTAAATCCCTTCAAAATTATTGATGGTTTGGTTTTTGGGGACCTGATCAAAACCCATTGGTGCCCAGGACACCTGATCAACTCATCCTGCAGTGGATTCCTACCTAGGGTGGTAGAAAAGTGGATGTACCCAGATTGATTGGGGAACCACTATAGCTCCTTGTGTCTTTTAGTTGCTTGTTTTTCTTTTGTTTTCTGGCTGTGATCTGTGATTGCTCTGTGTTTACATTTACTTTATGTGATTTGATTCCCTGTTCACTTAGGTTTACAACAACAGTTGTAAAAAGTTTTTAGTAAGCACCATACTCTATTCACCCCCCCCCCCCCTCTAGAGTATATCAGATCTAACTTGCACTTTCAATTGGTATCAAAGCGAGGTTGGTTAAAAATACCACATCTTCCAGGTTGGTTAAAAATACCACACCTTAGTAGTTGCACAGGCTAACACCTGAACCCAAAGATCCCTCTAGTTAGATCTGCTTGTTTTGATTTTGTTATTAGAATTATTTCTTCACAGAACAAGGCCAAAAACAAAGATTATGCTAGCACCAGACCTCCAGTGTACAATCTATCTAAGTTTGCACTTTGGAAGGCAAGGATTAGACTGTACAGGAACTCTATTGATGAGGATATTTTCAATTCTGTTTTGACAGTGTGTCCAAGACCTCCAGAAAATACAAGTACAATTGTTGTTCCACCACCTTTAGGAACAGATGATGAAATCAAGAAATGGAAAGTTGCAGATGCAAAGGCTATGAACATTTTAGCTCAGACTATGTCTGATGAAATATTCCAGAAAGTAGCTGAATGCAACTCAGCAAAGGACATCTGGGACAAGCTATCTGAGATAGTCTCAGAATCTGCTGATGAGAGAAAAGATAGAAGATCTCATCTCATAACCCAGTATGAGAATTTCAAGAAAGGAAAAGCTGAGTCAGTAGCAGACATGTATAATAGACCCAGTCTCATAGTCAATGAGCTGAAAACTTTGGACAAGGAGATCTCATTGACTGAGCTAAATGATAAAATCCTAATGTGCTTCCAAAAACTTGGGACTCAAGGATCTGGCCAATCAAGGATGCCAGAAGCCTAAATGAGATCACAACTGAAGCTCTCTTGGGCAAGCTCAAGTCTTATGAGCTGCTCATCAAGAATAGAGAAGAAGAGCAGAATGCTGCTTCACTAGCAGTCGGAAAAGAGAAGTCAATAGCTTTTAAAGCCATTGAAGAACAGCCTTAAGACAAAGTCACAGGCAATGAGGAGCTGCTAAGCCTACTGGCCAAAAGATTCTACAAAATGGCAGGAAAGATTTCAGGAAAAAGTCTTCCAGAGGGCATGACAAGCCAAGGTATGACAAATCAAATAACAAAGAGATTATTTGCTTTGGATGCAGGAAAACAGGCCACATGGTGTCTGACTGTCCAGAAAATCAGTATAAAGACAAAAAGGACAGGAAGGAGAGAAGAAAAGATAAAGACTACAGGAAGAACAGCAATGACAAACCCTCCTCCAGCAAGAACAAACACACCAGGAAGGGGTTTGTAGTTGAATCTTGGAGTGAGACAGAAGAAAAATCTGAAGCTTCATCCAGCTCAAGTGATGATGAAGATGATGCTGAAGAAAAAGAATTCTGCATGATGACTATCAATGCCTCACAACAAAATTCTGATGCAGAAGAGTCACAATCTGAATCAGGGACTCAATCTGAAGAGTACCAGGTAATAGACTCATTTTATTTCAATTCAGAGACTTTAAATGTGAGTTTAAGGCACTTTGTTTAGATCTATTGAAATCTGAAAAAGAAATTATTTCTCTCAGAAATCAACTATCTGAACAAAGCACCTTAAAATCAGATAACCTCAAACTCTCTGAGGAGTTGGAATGTTGTAGGGAGCAGATAGCTTCACTGAAAAGTGAACTATCACAGGTCAAGGAGTTTGAAGAATCCCTCAATGGGAGAAGTATCAAACTAATGGACATCACAAGCACAGTGAACTCAAGATTCAATAGTACAATGAGCTTGGGTGCTTCATCCAGCCAACCTATAGTATTAACAACCCCAATCAAGTTTATCTCTGATAAAGGCAAGGGAGTTGTAGAGGTAGCTAGGAAGAATTCTGACTTACCCAAGAAAACAAGAGTTCAACAGAAATCGTCGAACCGAGCTAGACGATCGTCGAATGCAGATCAACGATCTCAGGCTAAATCGTCGAACTCAGGTCGACGATCTCTAAACCCTGAACTCTGCCACAGTTGATCTTCGAACGGAGCTCGACGATCTGACCCAAGATCGTCGAACTCATCTCAACAATCGTCGAGCAGAGATCAGAGTTTTGAAAACTTTTTCAAAGGTAAATCAAATTCCAAACCTTGGGGTCCTTCATCCCAAAGATTTAACCCTTATACTGAATGGATAATACCTCCAAGGAGATATCATCCTGAAGGTTATAAGAGTCAACCAGGGATGTCTTTTATTTCTGAATTCAAAGGTTATCAACCTAGGCCCGAGGTAAACTGGGTCAAAAACAAGTAAATTGTTTTATGTGCAGGTGAAGACCTATCCAACATCAAACCAGTAATGGTATCTGGATAGTGGGTGCTCAAAGCACATGACAGGAAACAAGGACAATTTCACATCCTTCAAAGCCAAGCTTGGACCCAAAGTAATATTTGGTGATTCAAACTTTGGACTAACAAAAGGATATGGTGCAGTCCAGATTGACACAGTCACATTCAAGAAAGTAGCCTATGTGGAAGGACTGAAGCACAACTTGATCAGTATCAGTCAACTATGTGATGAAAGCTACCAAGTGACTTTCAGCAAATCTTTATGCAAGATCAAATCAGAGGACAACACAACTGTGTTGACAGGTAAAAGGAAAGGTAACATCTATTTAGTACACTTTCTTTCAACTGAAGTAGATATTTGCTTGTTTAACTCTATTAGTAGACCTAATGAACTATGACATAAGAGACTAGGATATATAAACCTTAGAATCATTGCTAGGCTATCCAAGGACAACCTTGTTAGAGGACTACCTTCTGGCCCCTACAAGAAGGAAGGACTTTGCAGAGCTTGTCAATTAGCCAAGCAAACCAAAAATAGTTTCAAATCACTTAATAAGAGTGATTCACCTAGGATTTTGTATCTGTTACACATGGATCTTTTTGGACCCATTACAGTACAAAGCTTAGGAGAGAAATCTTATACTTTAGTGGTTGTAGATGACTTCTCTAGATTAACATGAGTGTTCTTTCTGAGGAAGAAGTCTGATAACTTTAAGTGTTTGACAGAGTTTCTCAAATGCATACAGACTGAGTTCAACACTCACATTGCCATGATCAGAAGTGACCATGGGACAGAGTTTGATTCTCTTCTTATGCAAGAGTTCTGTCAAAGTGAAGGGATCAGACACACTTTCTCAGCTCCTAGAAATCCTCAACAAAATGGGGTAGCTGAAAGGAAAAATAGAACCTTTATTGAATCTGCCACTACATTGTTGTCAGATGCTCATCTTTCTCTATCCTTTTGGGCAGAGGTAGTGAATAGCTCCAACTATGTGTTGAATAGAAGTTTAATACATAAACTGAAGGGCAAGACTCCCTATGAATTACTCAAAGGGAAGAAACCTAAAGTAGATTATTTTAAAATCTTTGGTTGTATTTGTTACATTCACAATAATGACAAGAGATACATAGCAAAATTTCAAGCAAAAGCTCATGAAGGAGTGTTTCTGGGATACTCCATGATCAGTAAAGCTTATAGGGTATATAATAAATCAACTCTTAAAATTAAAGAATCTGTTCATGTATCTTTTGATGAGACTAACATGTCATACAAGGAGAAAGAAATTTCTACCATTAGCTCTTTGCAGGTTCCACCACTGTGTGAGTATATGGATGGACTGAACCTTACCCAAGAGGTATCAAACCATCCCACTCCACAGGATGCTGAAGATAGTGATGAGGAAAGTCAAGAGGAAGTGGCTGAACTTCCCCCAACAGCTAGTATCATTCCCCAAGAAGAATTAAATATTGAAGTTGTTGCTCAACCAACTCCACCAACTAATCTTGTCACACTTAGAGATCACCCCAGATCTCAAGTAATTGGAGACATCTCAGTAGGTGTACAGACAAGGCATCAACTCAACCAAGACTTGATGCATGCCTGTTTTCTCTCTCAAATTGGACCTCTCACCATACATGAGGCAGAGCAAGATCCCCACTAGATCATTGCAATGCAAGAGGAACTCAATTAGTTTGAGAGATGTAGAGTTTGGGATTTGGTTCCAAGACCCCATAACTACCCAGTTATTGGAACCAAATGGGTCTACAGAAACAAGTTGGATGCTCAAGGTAACATAGTGAGGAACAAGGCTAGGTTTATTGCTCAAGGCTACAGACAAGAGGAAAGAATAGACTATGACCAAACATTTGCCCCTGTTGCAAGGTTAGAGGCCATTAGGATATTCCTTGCTTATGCAGCTTATAATAGATTCAAGGTCTACCAGATGGATGTCAAAAGTGCATTTCTAAATGGAGTGCTTCAAGAAGAGGTTTATGTAGAACAACCTCCAGATTTTATCTCTCCAACTCAACCCTCTTTTGTTTTTAAATTGCATAAAGCTCTCTATGGTCTAAAGCAAGCTCTAAGAGCTTGGTATGAGACCCTAGCAAACTTTCTCTTAGAGCATGAATTTACAAGAGCAACCATAGATAAAACACTTTTCACTAGACATCATAAGGACCAAATACTGTTAGTACAAATATATGTGGATGACATTATTTTTGGGTCCACTGATCCCAAATTGTGCAAGAGGTTTGCTGACCTCATGCATTCAAAATTTGAGATGAGTAGCATGGGTGAGCTTTCCTACTTTCTTGGTCTCCAAGTGAAGCAGCTCCCAGATGGTATCTTCCTCTCCCAAGCTAAGTATGCTAAAGAGCTTATCAAAAAGTTTGGGATGGGTGATACTTCAGGGATGAAAACCCCTATGGCTACAAATGCTGTTGTGGATTCTGATGCAGCAGGGAAACCTGTAGATCAGAAAAATTATAGGGCAATTGTTAGATCCCTATTATACCTAACAACTAGCAGACCTGACATAATATTTGCCACATGCCTTTGTGCTAGGTTCCAAGTGAACCCTAAAGAATCTCACCTTATTTTCCTAAAAAGAATTTTGAGATATATAAAGCGTTGCCCTAATCTAGGACTCTGGTATCCTGTAGAGTCAGAGTTTGAGTTAACTGGATACTCAGATGCTGACTATGCTGGATGTAGAGTGGACAGGAAAAGTACCTATGGAACATGCCAGTTCCTTGGTATGAGACTTGTCTCTTGGTTTTGTAAAAAGCAGACATCTGTGTCTACATCAACTGCAGAAGCAGAATACATGGTTGCTGGTAGTTGCTGTTGACAAATGCTATGGATACAAAACCAACTCTTAGATTATGATGTCAACTTAAATAATTCAACCTTATTTTGTGATAATACTAGTGATATTGCTATAGCACAGAATCCAGTTCACCATTCTAGGACCAAACATATTGAAATAAGACATCATTTCATTAGAGATAATGTGGACAAAAAGAAAATTAACTTGATCCACATTCCTACTAATCTATAGAGAGCAGATATTTTCACCAAGCCTTTGGATGAGAAAACTCATCTGTTCTTTATAAATCAACTAGGAATGATTGATGGAGAAGAGTTAACCTAGTTTCTGTCTGCATTCGATGAATTTTCCAGAGTTCGTCGAATAGAGTTTGACGAATTAGGGAAAGTTTGAGAGATTCTCGTCGAACGGAGATCGACGAATTCTCTGTGTGGGAAACAACTTTCGTCGACCAGCGATCGATGAACTTTGCTTCAAGAAGACATTTCGTCGAACGGAGATCGACGAACTGTTTTCAATTCTTCTTGATGAGATCGACGAATTATCTGTCGATAATTTATTTCGTCGAGCTCAGTTCGAAGAATTTTTCTTTCTCGTGGAACGGAGTTTGTCGATTCATATTCTGAAAATCCTATATCTAGATTTTTCTTCAACCTCTGTCCTGCGCTTTCAGTTCCCTTGCTCTTAATCGTCGTTTCTCTCTGTTTTTTCTTGCATGACATCAATGGTGATTCCCTCAGGTGCTTTGGTTGCAATGAAGTTTGACAGCGGTTTCGACATGGACTTTGAGTCGTTTCAACATTCTGACCCCA
Organism: Platanthera guangdongensis; assembly: GCA_039583875.1. NCBI lineage: Eukaryota > Viridiplantae > Streptophyta > Magnoliopsida > Asparagales > Orchidaceae > Platanthera > Platanthera guangdongensis. The sequence goes on from CM077158.1 coordinate 58,490,455, forward strand.
TCTTTCTATACATCCTAGAACTATTGAAAGAACTTAGTTTAAAGGACTTCATGACCAGGCGCATCAAACTTCATGGAACAAAAATACGAGAATGAGTATATACATCTACTATTTCTGACGAAGATACTTTGACCGGCAATATAGGGAACACTGTTGTTTCCCTCTCTCCCGCAGTTCTCTCTAAAATATTTGGCTTAGTGAATGGATAAGACAATATGGAAATGGATTCTGAGGAATTCAGTGATATGCTAAAATTAATGGGTTTCTCTGGGAACAACCCTAATAAGTTGTTGAAAAAGCAATTATCCGCCGCCTATCAATTTTTGGCAGATATTACGGGAAAGATTCTGATGGCCAAGCACTCTGCTCACGACTATATCACCCGTCACCAATTTCTGATAATGTGTGCAGTAGTGAATAAGCGATAGGTTGATTGGATTAAAGTGTTCTTTGAATTGATCAAGAAGAAGAACAGTAAAAAGGAAGTCTGCTTTGGCAGAATATTGAGTATATTCCTCAAAGAGAAGGCTGTTGAATGTATGGTCTCCCCGACCATCTTCATAAACGCCAGCAAGCGCCTCACTTGCGCTCTGTTTGGCAGGTGGGAGAGGACCATCTCCAAGCCCTCAAATGCTTCCTCCTCCTCCCTCCAAACTTATGAGAGCATAAGGGCTGTAAAGGCCGCTCCCCACCCTGTTGAAGAGGTTCCTCCATCTCAACCATCTATTCCAGCACCTCTTCCTCCAAAGAAGCATCCTCATGTACCTACCCCTCCTTCATCTCCACCACTTGACCTGACAAACATTCCATCTACACCTCCATCTTCCCCCTTGCTAGTTGATCATCAACCCACTCCTCCAGATTCCCCTCAGGACATTCCTATTCCTACACCTCCTTAGTCTCCTCTTCCCCCACACTTATCCACCATCCCATCTTATGATATACCATCAGATGCAATCATGCAAGATGCCCCCACTCCATCTATTATTCCTCCTCTCATTCCATCCCCTTCCCCATTTGATCCATCCACCCTCATTCATGTGCTCACACCTCTCATTAAATCTTTGATCCAAGAGGCCATTACACCTCTTGTGACCTCCATCAATTCCTTAACTGCCCAGATCTCTCTTCTATCTGCTGTCCCCTCTTCATCTAGGGGCCTGGCTCCAGGTCTTCCTGAACCCAGGCAGGGGGAGATGCTCTGTAATGAAGTTGCAGCAGATGCAGATACAGCAGCAGCAGCAGTAGTCACAGCAGTTCCCTCTCCAGCAGACTCAGAATCAGGTGAAGATACCACATTTTTGACAGACTTTGATGCTGAGATGTCTGAGTTAATTCAATTCATGGATATTTACATTGATCTGGATGAGTCAGTTGCTCAAATAACTCCTGTTGGTGATTTTTATTTAAATCCTACAGTGAATTTATCAGTTTTGTTGAGAAGTTTTGACTCTGTATATATGAAACTCCCTCCAGTAGATTTCTCTAAGCCTTATTTGGCTATTGTACCTTATACCTCTCCAGCCAGTCCAGCAGTTGCTAAGCAACTCTGTGACAATTTTGCTCTCTCTGCCTCCAGCTCAAAAGTCATTCCAGAAGATACTCCAGTGCCAGTTTCAACACCAGACTTTATTATGGATGACTCTCCAATGCCTACTCTAGATGAGCTTATTCAGGCAGACATTGAAGAAGAGAATAAGGCAGTAGCTGATAGCTCTGTCTCCTTTGTTTCTGAATCTTATACAGATAATTCTTCTTTTGTTGCTGATACTCCTATTCCTGAACCTTCTGCCCCTCCTCCAACAAAGGCTGTTATTTCTGATAAAGCTTTAAAAGCTTTGGATTCATTGTATGATACCCCTCAGGATTTAGAATCTGATGATGATGAAATTGATTCTGATGAGGATGCAGCTAGCAGGAAAAAGAGATTGTTGGCAAAGAAGAGAAAGGCTGCTCCTCCTCCCATGCCAAATCCCACTGCAGACACTCCCTACTACATTCTGCACAATGTGACTCCATATAAGGGAATGCCAGCATGGTTGTGGCTCTCCAAAAACCAGTAGAAAGATAGAAAGAGAAGCAGGAGATACTCCCCTCCTCCAGTGCACAGATACACGAAGGATCCTCCTCCTCCTCCTCCAGCAGCTGATGCTAGTGGCTCTAGCTCCCAGAGATCTGCCCCAATGCAAACTTATCAAAGACAATCAGGGAGATCTTCTGGAAGCAGCCAGAATAGGCCATCCTCCCCAGGTAGTCAACAACATAAGCAGCAGCAGCAACAAAGTTCTAAAGTACAAAAAGCTGAAATCCCAAAGAAGCCAGACTCCCCTCCAATTCCTTTTGAAGATCTAGAGACTGCTAATACAACAAGAATGGCTAGATACCAAGAGCTGATTGGTCTGTCCCTGATAAATAAAGCCAAAGAAGAAGGAAAAAATATTTCTGGTCTTTCAACCATGTCAAAGTATAGAAAGGAAGAGCTGAAAAGATTTGACAAAGGTAACAAATTGTTTAATGTTGATGACTATATGAATCTTCATCCAGAAGCAGTTGTCCCCAGGGCTACTTCATTGAAAATTATTGGGGCAGCTGATATGACCATGACAGTGGCTCAAGCTCAAAATCCTAACAGAGAAATCATTTTCAAGAAGCCAAGAGAAAAGATAGCAGAAGACAAACCTCAGCAGAAGAAGCCAAAGATGTAACTTTTCTTGTTGACTCATTTCTATCTGTTATTTGTTTTTAAATTGTGCTATCTGTTAAGCAAAGCTGTGTATATATATATCTATTGCATGTGTTATAATTCTCTGCCAGATATATTTCTTTTCTTGCTTTGTTTTTCAGTTTTGAGTCTCTATTAGTGACCTCACCCAAATAGGGGGAGATTGTTGGATCCCTAGTTGATTTGGGCTAGGTTCACTGACTTAGGATGTGACCCCTCTTGTATAGCCAGGGTCAATTTGTGTCCTAGAGTCTAGGTTAAGTCCTTAGGCTCAACTCCAGATGGACCAGCTTTCATCAAGACCCTCAGAGACTCCAGACTCACAAGTTTTTCAAGACTAAGTAAAGTGAGTTCGACGTTCATCGAACTCAGCTCGACGAAAGGAATTCTGTGCTCGACGATCGTGAGACAATTCGTAGTGCTGAGCTCGATGATCTAAGTTCTCTATTCGACGAAAATTCAGTTTCTTCTTCAAGCCAAAGTCAGAAGGACTTCAAATTTTTCTAAGTCAAGCTTCAAGCTTCGGTCGACGAATTATATTCTGAGCTCAACGAACTTGGACCTCAAGTTCACAGCTTCTCAGGTCGACGAAGTCAGCTTCTCAGGTCGACGAATGATAATCTCTACTCGATGATTTCTGGACTCAGAGAATCTGTGTAGACACTTAGGGCTTGTGTTGACACCAGTCAACTTGTGTCGACACCAGGATTTCAGTCAACACCAGCTTCTGTCGACACCAGAGGATTTGTGTCGACACCAAGATCAATATGTCGACACCAGCTTATGTCGACACAGCATTTTAGTAGATGCAGGATATTTTGTCTGAGTCTAGAACTTTTCTCAGGTCGACGATTCTGTTTCTCAGCTCGACGAATGAAGAATGTCTGTCAAATGTATGAAGATTGTCTGGTCGACGAACTCTATCAAGCTCAGCCCAACGAACTCAAGCTTAGCTCGACGAACACAAGTTCAACTCGACGAAATATTTTCTTCGTTCGACGAATCCAGATTATGTTTTCTTCAAGGTTCCCGTCCCATTTCTTGGCGCTGATTCCTGAATATTTAATGTCAGATCTTCTTGGAATGTTATCGTTAGAACGCGCATTGACTATGGATGATTACATGCCATTTTTCCATGGGACAGTTAGGAAAGTCATTGATGGCTGATTCTTTCCAAGGCCGACTGTAATTACTGCTCGACAATTCAAAAAGGTTTGAATATCCCTTAGTCAGATAGACACAGAGACAGACACAAAAAATAGAGAATCAAGTAGAGTTCTGTTAAAAGTAGCGAACATGCAGTAACAAACAGATAGAGTTTTGAATAATTGAAACTTTATTATCCAAAAAGAATATCTATTACAAAGGTATGCCCTCCCTTATATAGAATGGAGGAGAGAAGAGAGAATACAAATAAGAGATGTGGGACTAAAAATTTGCAGGACTAAGCGGACTATACAGAACAAACCACACAAGCCGCGCGGTTAGACAGACGGGCTAACCGCACGGCTACCACCAGTGAGAAAGAGAGATTGCCAGTATAGACCGCTAGACTGTCCGGTCTCCAAGCCAGCTGAGACAAACCGCCAGACCGTGCGGTCTTCAACCCGCCAAGACAGACTGCCAGACTGCCCGGTCACCAACTTCAACACTCCCCCTCAAGCTGGAGCATATATATCGATCATGCCCAGCTTGTCACAAACATGAAGAAATGAGGCGGAAACTGGCTTGGTGAAGATGTCAGCCAGCTCTTTATCAGAAGTGACAGAGGGAGTGCAAATTTGTTCCTTTAAGATCTCTTCACGAATGAAATGACAGTCGACCTCAATGTGCTTTGTTCTTTCATGGAATACCGGATTTTTAGAGATGTATATGGCGGCCTTGTTATCACAGAACATAGGTAGAGGATGGTTGTAGACCTATCCTAAATCTAGCATGAGAGCCCGCAGCCATTTTAACTCACAAGTGGTCGATGCCATACTGCGATACTCAGCTTCTGCACTGGACCTGGAGACAACAGACTGCTTCTTGCTCTTCCAGCTCACCAGATTTCCCCCAACAAAGGTGCAAAAACCTGAGGTTGACTTGCGATCCCCTTTGTCATCAGCATAACTTGCATCTGAGTATGCTTCAATCCTCAGATGACCATTCCTCTGAAACAGTAATCCTTTCCCAGGCGCTGCTTTGATATACTCCAAGATCCGTAAGGCAGAATGTAGATGGCACTCCCTAGGTTCTTGCATGAATTAACTCACCTTGCCCACAGTATAGGAAATATCAGGCCTGGTCACTGTGAGATATATGAGCTTACCAACCAGACGCCTGTACCGCGAACTATCTGAAAGAGGAGGCGAATCATCTGTTCAGGTTTTGTCTTCTCCAGTTGCCATGGGGCATCGGGCAAGTTTCGCTCCAGTCAATCCTGCCTCTTTTAAAAGATCAAGGGCATACTTATGCTGAGAGAGAACTAAAGAGTCGGGCTTCCGAGAGATTTCGATCCCCAGAAAGTACTTTGGAGAGCCCATATCTTTTGTGATCATATGTTGGCGAAGATGATGCTTTGTCAGGGCTACCCCTTCCTGGTCATCTCCAGTGAGAAGAATATCATCGACGTACACAACAAGAACAACCAGCCTAGAAGGAGTTTTGCGAATAAAGAGAGAGTGATAGGCAAAGCTTCGCACAAAACCAACGGCCGCCACGATCCCACTGAACTTGTCAAACCAAGCTCGAGGGCTCTGCTTGAGGCCATAGATTGCCTTCTTCAGCCGACATACGCGTGTCTCCCCCTGAGCAACATACCCAGGAGGTTGCTCCATGTAAACGGCCTCATGAAGATCACCATAAAGGAAGGCATTCTTGACATCCAGCTGGGAAATCGGCCAATCCTTATTTACCGCTACAGAGAGAAGGACCGGGATAGTGCTGAGACGAGCCACGGGGGAGAAGGTGTCAAAGTAATCAACCCCATATGTCTGAGTGAAGCCCTTAGCAACAAGGCGAGCCTTATAACGATCCACAGTGCCGTCAGGGCCAAATTTGACCACAAAGACCCAGCGACAGCCAACAACATCAGTGCCGAAGGGAGGAGGAACAAGAGTCCAGGTACCCCGCTCAGTTAGGGTCGCCATTTCCTCATCCATGGCCATCTTCCAATGAGGAATAGCAAGGGCCTCCTGGTAGGAGCGGGGTATGGCAGTGGCAGAGATAGCCATCGCAAATTCCCTATGAGAAGGGGTAAGACGATCATAGGAAACAACAGCAGCAAGGGGGTGTAGGGTACACGTCCGCACCCCTTTGCGAAGAGCTATAGGAAGATCCAGGTCAGCCGGGCCCGCGGCATCCGGAGCATCCGTGGTAGAGAAAGCTGGCACGGGAGTAGAGAGCGACGGCAGCGGAGATGAGGGAGAGGGTGGTGGAGAAGGGAAAGAGAGAGTTGGAGGGAGAGGAGGGGATGGATACGGTGTAGGGGTGGAGATTGTAGTAGGAGGCGAGGGAACAAAGGGAACGACAGGAGAATCAGAAGCTGGGAGAAGAGGAGAGGAGTCATCCGAGAAGTAGGAGGTATTCTCGAAGAAGGTGACGTCAGCAGAGACGAACTGCTTACGAAGGACGGGATCAAAGCAACAATAGCCTTTCTGAGAGGTGGAGTACCCTAGAAAGACACATTTGGTGGAGCGAGGGGAGAGTTTATCACGGGTGGCAGAAGGGGTATGCACAAAGGCAGTGCATCCAAAGATTTGGAGAGGGAGAGGAAACGGCTCCTTGCCCGGATACAGAATGGAGAACGGGGTTTTGTCGTGGAGAACCGTGGAGGGAATGCGATTGATAAGGTAGCAGGCAAGGAGAACATCATAGCCCCAATAGGAGCGAGGAACATGCATCTGGGTCATCAAGGTGCGAGCGACATCGAGGAGGTGACGGTTTTTGCTTTCGGCCACACCATTTTGTTGTGAAGTATAGACACAACTAGTTTGATGAATAATCTCATTTTGCATGCAGAATGTAGAAAAGTCATGACTGATATATTCTTTGGCATTATCAGATTGAAAAACTTTGATAGAAACACCAAACTTAGTTTTGATCATGAGATAGAAGGACGTACAGACAGAGAATAATTCGGAGCGATCTTTTAGTAGATACACCCACGTACAGCGAGAGAAATCATCAATGAACGTGACAAAATATGAACTACCCCGACCAATGGTAAGAGTAGGAGAAGGACCCCAAATATCGAAGTGGATAAGATCAAACGGACGGGTAGAGCCACGAACGTGCTTTGGAGGGAAGGAGGAGCGGTGATGCTTGCCAAGCTGACAGGCCTCACAGTTGAGCGGAGGACTTTGTGGAGGAAGGTGGGGCAGAAGTTGACGAAGAAGACGGGGAGGAGCATGACCAAGGCGGAGATGCCATTGGAGAATATCTGTGGAGGTGGAGGAGAAGGTGGAAAAAGCAGAAATGTTGTCCAGGAAGTATAGGCCGCCACTCTCAGTCCCAGTAGCAATCGTCCGTTGGGAGTCCGGATCCTGAAAAGAGCAAGAAGTAGAAGTAAATGTGACGGAACACTGTAATTGCTTGCAAAGAGAGGTAACAGATAATAAGTTGCACGGGAACTGGGGCACGTATAGAGTATCCGCCAAGTGAAGAGACGGAGTGACATGAACTATCCCCGTTCCATGGACTGATGATGAAGAGCCGTTAGCGAGAATAACCGGGGGAAACCAATCATGTTTTTCTAGGAGAGAGAAACACTGGAGATTGTCGGTCATATGATTTGTAGCACCAGTGTCGATCAGCCATTTTTCCTGAGTAACAACGTGGGCACGACCAAAAGACGTGACAACCGAGGCAAACGGCTTGGAGGAGGAGATGAAAGCCATGAAGGGAGGAAAACGAAACTGCAGCGGTCTCGGTGACAGCACACCAGCGGCAAGAAGGGCCACGACCAAGGTGCAGAGCAAGGAAAAAGGGAAGAAGAGGGAAGCACAAGCCGCGCGACTGAACAGGAGGTAGCGGCGACTAACAAGCAGGAGCGGCTAAAGGAAGAACGGCAGAGAGGCCGCTCAAACAAGGAAGAATCCGCGCGAACAGAGAGAAAGCCGCGGGGAGAGGAAAAGAGAGCAACCCGCGCAAAACCGCAGCGGTTTAAAGGGAAGAAGTCGTGCGAACACGAGCGGCTAAGAAGCAGAACAAGGCACAACGGGGAAGAGGTCGCGCGGACTGAAAAGTCCGAGCGAACAGAAGAGAAGAGGAAGTAAGGAGCAGCAGCGACAACAACAAGTCGCAAGCCGGGCGAACAGATTCAGGCCGCGCAGCTAGGGGAAAAACAGGCGGCTAGAAGGAAACAGGTCGCTGCGACAACTAAACAGGTCGCGGCGACAAAGAGTAGCAAGAGAAGGGAAGAGAGGCAACGAGCCGTGCGAACAGAGCAGCGGGCGGAAGAGAGGACAAGTCGCAAAGACAAGCCGCGAGAAGCAGAAACAAGCGGCGAGAAGCAGAGAGCGCACACAATCAGGAGGAAAAGATCGTGCCCTCTGAGACCATGTTAAAAGTAGCGAACATGCAGTAACAAAAAGATAGAGTTTTGAATAACTGAAACTTTATTATCCAAAAAGAATATCTATTACAAAGGTATGTCCTCCCTTATATAGAATGGAGGAGAGAAGAGAGAATACAAATAAGAGATGTGAGACTAAAAATTTACAGGACTAAGCGGACTATACAGAACAAACTGCACAAGCCGTGTGGTTAGACAGACGGGCTAACCGCACGGCTACCACCAGAGAGAAAGAGAGATTGCTAGTGTAGACCGCTAGACTGCCCGGTCTCCAAGCCGGCTGAGACAAACCGCCAGACCGCGCGGTCTTCAACCCGCCAAGACAGACTGCCAGACCGCCCGGTCACCAACTTCAACAAGTTCAAAAATTACAGTATAGAAGATACTCAAAAGTTGCAGAAGAACAATAAAAAAAACAAATTTTCTTGACTGCAATCAGCCTTGACCAGAGAACTCTATCAAGAAGAAGAAGAAGACGAACAACTAAATTCAATCAAGAGTCTTCTTCTCTCTATTCACAGGATAACTTCAAAGGACAACAATCAATCAATCTGTCAAAGAAGTTCCTAAACAGTTCTGGTCCAGGCATTTTAGGTTGGCAGAGAAGACACTATCACCCTCTCTCTCATTCTTGTACAGGGTTTTAAATCCCTTCAAAATTATTCTGGTTGCAAGTCTCCTTCCAAAAGACTTGAGGGTTTGGTTTTTGGGGACCTGATCAAAACTCATTGGTGCCCAGGACACCTGATCAACTCATCCTGCAGTGGATTCCTACCTAGGGTGGTAGAAGAGTGGATGTACCCAGATTGATTGGGGAACCACTATAGCTCCTTGTGTCTTCTGATTGCTTGTTTTCTTTTGTTTTCTGACTGTGATCTGTGATTGCTCTGTGTTTACATTTACTTTATGTGATTTACTTCCCTGTTCACTTAGGTTTACAACAATAGTTGTAAAATGTTTTTAGTAAGCACCATACTATATTCACCCCCCCCCCCTCGAGAGTATATCAGATCTAACTTGCACTTTCACATGACCTAGTATTTTATGCCATAAATCATTCTGGTTACTAGTTAAATTAAGTAAACAGATATCAGAAGTGGCAGATAAAAAATCAATTAAGTATATGTTGTATTGTCTATTTCCGATTAAAACAGGTTTGTTTCCTTTAGATGAAATAATACAAGAGCTAGAGTTAAAAGTTACCTGATAACCTTCATCACAAAGTTGACTAATTGAGATGAGATTATGTTTGAGTCCTCTTACATATGTTACTTTCTTGAATGTAACTGCTCCAATCTTCACTGCTCCATATCCTTCAGACTGGCCACTTTTTGAATCACCAAAGAGCACCTTTGGCCCTAGCTTTGACTTATAATTTGTGAGATTGTCCTTGCTACATGTCATGTGTTTGGAGCATCCACTGTCCAGGTACCATGACTGATTCACTCCTGGACAGCTCTTCTCCTGCAATGAAAGCAGTTAAATATTCTTGACCCAGGTTACCTTGGGTCCTTTATTTTGTTGATATGAAAAACTGGAAATAACTAAAAATTTTGATTGGGATTTATATCCTAGAGGGTTATATCTTCTAGGTGGTATAACCCAGTCAGCTAGAGGATTAAAAGCTTTTCTAGAATTATTTAAGTTGCAGTTATAATTAAAATTTTGGTTAAATCTTTTTGGGTTCGACGAATTTCTGTAAGTTCGTCGAACAGAGTTCGACGAATTGGGTTGAGATCATTGATCTCTGCCCAGATTATGAACATATTCATTTTTTGTGCCTCACGTTCGTCGACCTCTGCTCGACGAACCATACAAAGTTCGTCGATCGCAGTTAGATGAATGATTATTATTGAAGTTTGCATTCAGAGATCGTCGTTCTGAGTTCAACGATCTGTTCCTATATCGTCGACCTTGGTTCGACGATAACTGCTGAATATTGTTATTTTTATCATTCTTCTGGTTTTTAATTTTGTCCTTAGCTTCAATTTGTTCTAGAATTTTATTAACCTTATTTACTTGTTCAGTGTTTTTCTTTTCTTTATTAGAGATAAAATTTACAGGTTTTAAAAGATGATTCCTTTGGATTAGGGTTGGTTCATTGGATGTGGCTCCTAATCCTAATCTGCAGTTATTTGTTCTAGCATTTACTGTGTTGGTTATATCTAGCAATTCCAAACTTCTGCCATTTAATGATTCTTCTAATATCTTAGCTTTGTTAAGTTCTGATTTCAGAAAAGTAATTTGTTCATTTGTAGATTTTTGTTCACTTGATAGAGTTGCATTTTCAGAAGTGATTTTATCTAGATCATTCAATTTATCCCTGAGAAGTTTGATTTCCTTCTCATAGCTTATCAAATCTAAGCATAGGTTTTTAAATTCAAATTTAAATTCATCAGATTCAAAATCATAAGATGCTATTACCTGATCTTCAGCTGACAGGTTTTCTTCATTATCAGATTCATCTGTATATGATCTGCTACTGCTTGCATCAATTGTCATGAGGCAAACGTCCTTTGCCTTGGCCTCCTCTTCTTCTTCACTGGAGCTGGAATATGTGGATTCATCTTCTATGTCACTCCATATTTCATCCACAAATCCTTTGTCCTTTTTTGTGCTTGTTGGAAGAGGGCTTGCTGTAATGGTTGCTTCTTGATTCCTTCTCTCTTCTTCTTTCCCTCTTTTGATTTTCAGGACATTCAGACAGGAAATGTCCTGGTTTCCTGCACCCAAAACACACTACCTCTTTAGTGGGGTTTTGTTATACCTTGGCTGGCTGTCATTTCTAGATGACTTCCTTCTGAAGTCTTTCCTTACCATTTTAAAGAATCTCTTGGCAAAGAGACTCATTAGCTCTCCATTAACTATTGGGGCTTCAGTTTCTTCAGCAGCCTTGAAAGCAATTTATTGTTCTTTCCATCCTGGAGGAGTCCTGTGTTCCACTGCTTCTCTGGACTTGATTAGCTGCTCATAAGATTTGAGAATTCCCAGGAGAGATTCAGTTGAAATCTCATTCAAGCTTCTGGCCTATTTGATTGTCCAGATCCTAGTGTCCCATGAGCTTGGGAAGCACATTAGGATCTTGTCATTCACTTCAGTTAAGGTGATTTCTTTATCTAAGGTCCTTATCTCACTAGTGACGGAGCTAAGCCTGTTGTACATCACTTCAACTGTTTCTGCCTCATCCTTCTTGAAGTTTTAATATTGTGTGATGAGGTTTGATCTTCTATCTTTCCTCTCATCTACTAAACCAGCAACCATTTGATTGAGTGAATCTCATATTACTTTTACAGAGGTGCACTCAGCCACCTTCTGAAAGATGTCATCGGACATAGTCTGAGCCAATATGTACATGGCTTTGGCATCAGCAATCTTTGCTTTCTTCTAGGCTTCAGTCCACTCAGGTGGTGGGACTGTATTGTTGCTGGAAGATGGTGTAGATGTAGATGCCTGTGGGGGACCTGTCAAAATAGAGTTGTAAATGTCTTCATTAATAGAGTTCATGTACAACTTGATTCTTGCCTTCCAGATGGCAAACCTATTAAGGTTGCAAACTGGAGGTCTGGTGCTTGCATAATCCTTATTCTGTGTCATGGTTGGGTTTATAATCTACATGAAAATGAAGTAATGTTTAGATCTAACAAAGTATATTTGGTTCAAGGTTTAGCTTGTACAACCAAAGGAACCTACTTTGATACCAATTGAATGTGATGTATTAGATCTAATATACTCTAGAGGGGGGTGAATAGACTATTTGTAGGATCTTATGAAACTATTAGTGCTTCTGCTGTAATTAAAAAGTGCAGAATTAAACTAAAGTAAATAAGCACAGAGCAGTCCTAAAAACACAAGCACAACAAGAACAAAAAGAAAAGGGGCAACCAGACGACACAAGAAATTTTATAATGGTTCCCCAACATGGGTACACCCACTCTTCTACCACCCTGGTAGGAATCTACTCAGGTTTTTGATCAAGTGCCTAACACCAATGAGCTTTTGATCAGGTGCTCAAAAACTAAATCCTCAAGTATTTTGATCAGGTGACTTGTAACCAGAAATCACTTTTGAAGGGAGATGATAACCCTTTACAGAGGTGGGGATGAGAGAGTGATGAAAGTGTTGGGTACATTGGAATATATGTACCTGATTTGAAGAAGCCTAACCATACTCAATGATATACATCAAGGTGTATTTGATGTGCTTTGAGTTTATTTGTGCAGGTTAAGTAACTGCAGGTTTGCGGGAAAAGTTTCTAAGTCCATGTGTCGACACCTAGAAGAAAAGTGTCGACACTTAAGAAGGCTTGTGTCGACACCTAGAGAAACAGTGTCGACACTGGGAGTAATTGTGTCGACACCAGGAAGGCAGAGTCGACACCAGAAGAAAAGTGTCGACACATACAGACAGTGTCGACACACAATGAAGAAATATCTACATAATCAGTGTCGACACTTAGAAGCAGTGTCGACACTCAGAGAAACTTTGTCGACAACAAAAGTGTCGACACTATGAGGCTGTGTCGACACTCAGCAAACTTCAACAAAGTTTAAGTACAAGTGTCGACACAAAGGAGATGTGTGGACACTCAGCAAAGTCTCAACACATGAAAAATGTGTAGACACAAAGGAGATGTGTCGACACTCAGCAAACTTCAACAAAGTTTAAGTACAAGTGTCGACACAAAGGAGATGTTTCGACACTCAGCAAAGTCTCAACACATGAAGAATGTGTCGACACAAAGGAGATGTGTCGACACTCAGCAAAAGTTTCAACACAGAAGGCATGTGTCGACACAAAGAAGATGTGTCGACACTTAGCAAGTTTCAACACAAGAAGATGTGTCGACACAAAGGAGTTGTGTCGACACTTAGCAGAATTCAACTAAGTATTAAAGAAGAAGTACTTGTGTCGACACACAGGATCAGTGTCTACACATTTTGAAGAAGCGGTGTCGAGAAGCAGTTACAACAACACAAGGAGTTGTGTCGACACCATGAAGGCTAGTGTCGACACTTAGTCTACTTATGTAGACACTTAGTCTATTTGTGTAGACACATAAAGACTATCTGTCTCGACACTTTCAGACAGTGACAGAGATTTCAAGAAGTGACTGGATGACTTGACAGCTATCATTTCAACCGGTCAACTGCTACTGTCAGAGCTGTCAGAAGATTGTTAGAAACCGGATCAGCCGGTCACCATGAAGAAAGCTTATATAAAGGCTTATTCCTTCAACAGAAGGCAAGCAATCATTGAAGTGAAAAACAACACAACAAGAAGAAGACCTTCAAGTGAAGATCTAAGAAGTTGGATAGAGAGAGCTCCTTCTAAGAAGTGCAGTTGCTGAACCGGGCTTCTAAGTTAGATTCAGATTGAGATCTGAATCTCAAGACAGCAGTTGATTGAAGATCATCTGCATAGAGATACAACCCTACTGTGTTCTAATTCAAGAAGCTTTGAAGAAAGCCAAGGGAGGTTGATCTCTGCCAAGTTCTTCCAAGAACTCATCAAGGAGCCAGTCAACTCATCTCTCTCTATCAAGAGTTGTGGTCATATACTTTGTATTTTCTAATTTCTGTAGGATCTTGTATAGATCTGAGTTGTAAGCCTAAATCTATAAAGACTGAGGTAGGGCCTGTGAGCCTGAGTGTAGGAGAATCATTTCTCTGAGTGTAGGCCTTGTTGAAGGCTGAGGTAGGGCTGTTGTGCCTGAGTGTAGGTCTTGTTGAAGACTAAGTGGTAGGGCTTTTGTGCCTGAGTTGTAGGAGTGGGATCACTCTGAGTTGTAGGAACCTGTTTGGGGTTCTGAGTTGTAAGATCTGAGGATCTGAGGAGAAGTGGAGAAGTTAGGCTGAATCTAGTACACTACTAGATAGGCGAGGGGGGAAAGTGGATGTACCCAGACTTTGGGGAACCACTATAAATCCTGTGTGCACTCTGTGAATATATGCTTTTATGGTTGCTGTGCTGTAATACTTGTTAAATTGCAATTACTGTTCAGTGTTTCTGCCTTTAAAGTTAAAAAGATATAGGTCACCTATTCACCCCCCCCCCCCCCCCACCCCTCTAGGTGATTAGGCACTGTTTCGTTCAGAAAGTCTTCTTTTCTCAATAATAATGAGAAGACTATGTGGATTTAGTGATGTTGTCAAAGCTCCCCCTGAGATGTAGAAGAGTTCAGGAGAACTGGAGTTTTGCACGGGGTGATAGGCCTTCAAGCTTTCAGCCTTGATCAGAGAGATCTTCAGGAACTTCTTTGACAGATGGAAGATTTGTTGTCCTGTGAAGTGTCCTGGAGAGTTTGTAGAATGAAGACTCTTGATATTTGAATGATTGTTCTTCTTCTTCAGTATTAGAAATCTTGTGTCAGACTGAGAGCAGACGGGTTGAGTTTTTCTTGTCTGATTCAGTAATCTTCTCTCTGGATATTTTTTTTGACTTTCTTTCTATCTGTCTGTGTAAGAGAAAAGAGAAAAAATATCATTTTATATTTTCCTGGGGAAATTGGTCTTTCGAATTTTGAATTCCTTCTTCATTTAATGCTGACGGCCTAGAGAATAAGTAGCATTGAATAATTTCCCCAACTGTCCCGCAGAAAAATGGCAAGCAATAATCCTGGAGAATATCCTAATCAATGCTCCTCTAACGGTTATATTCAGAGAATGTTAGAGCATTGATTACCCAGGAATCATTGTAGTAATAATGGGGACAGGGCTGGAAATGACTTAGTCTGGAATCGTCGAACATATGACAGAAATCGTCGACCTGAGTTCACAGTTCGTCGAGCTGAGTTGTTGTGTTCGTCGATCAGATAACTTTTGTTCGTCGAGCTGAGTTCCAAGATCGTCGAGCTAGAAACTGAACTGTTGTCTCTTCTGAACTTTGCCTATTCTGTGCTTCAAGTTCGTCGAGCTGAGATTATAACGTCATCGACTAAAGTTCAGTCTGGACTTAGAATAATTTCTGAATGAAAGTGTTGAAGTAAAGAGTCCAGAATTCATCGACCAGAGAACTGAGTTCGTCGACCAGAGACTATAGAACATAGTCTTGATAGAATGTTGTAGTTGTCCAAAGATTCGTTGACCAAAGAATAGAGTTCGTCGAGCTGAGAACTAAGTTCGTCGACCAAAGTCTGATACTAAGGACTTAGAATATCTTGATGTTTTCTGAACTTAAAGTGTTGTTAGAGTGTCCAAGTTTTCGTCGACCTGAGTACCAAGTTCGTCGAGCACAGCTCAGAGAATTTACTCTGAGATCGTCGAGCTGAGCACGACTATCGTCGACCTGAGTTCGACGAACGTCGAACTCACTTTATAGAGTCTTGAAATCTTCTAAGTCTTGAGTCTCTGGCAGTCTTGTTGATAGCTGGTCTATGTGATGTTGACTCTAAGTACTTTTCCTAGACTCTAGGACAGAACTATGACCCTGTCTATACATTATGGGTCACAAGATCCTAAGTTAGTGAACCTAGCACAAATCAAACTAGGGATCCAACATATCAGTTTGTGGGGATCTGTTGGAGCGTATTATACTTCTGGCTTTCCTTTATTACAAACACTTGATTGGATCGTTAAAACTTCATATCATCTCAAGAGGTTTAACACAAAACCTTTAACCTCAAAGAATTGCAGCAGAGCGGTTTGAGCTTATATTTCGTGACCAATATATTTCCTCAAAATTTAAATCTCTTTTATTCAATAAATACCAAAAAGTGTTAGAAAATTATGCAATTTGATCTAGAGGTTGAATATGCCCTAACTCATTCCTCGTAATTTTCCCAAATCATTTTGAGCTTTGATTTGACCTCCAATAAATTATTTTCCCCAAATAAACTCTTATGTTTATTTCTAAGGATACTTTCATTGATCCCAAAATCACCAAACTGCCTGATTAGCTGACTAATCAAAGATCTAAAGATTCGGACCCAAACTGGTAAGACACAGGTTTTTCTTGGGTTGAGTCTCTAGCGCCGCATCTCTCCCATTTTCCTGTTTTCTCTTTGATGGCTTTCCACATTTTAGGGTTTCACCAGGTCATCGAGAAACTGTGGGGGATGGAAAATAAGGGAAGAACACTAGTTTGTCATTACTAGGGTTTGCTTCATCCTTGAAGATATAATGTTCTGAATCATATATTTATCTATTTTTTTGTGTTTAAGCTGTTTTTTTGGTGATTAGAAGTATTTCTTTCTCGGTTTTGAAGAATCTCAGTGATTATAGTTTCATCTGATGTTCCAGATATTTTTGTCCTATTTATAGTTGTCTTCTTTGTTTTTCAGCTCTTGTCTATTTATTTACAGTTGTAACCTTACATATTCTAGTTTTATCTTTTAATATTTCATTTGTATTTTTTAAAATTCCAGTTATAATCTTTAAAATTCCAGTTATAGTCTATTGTATTCCAGTTATAATCTATTGTCTTCCACTTTTATTGTGTTGTGTTAAATGATGTTTTCTGATTGCAGATGTCAAGTTCTAGTTTTCTTTAGAGCAGATGCGTTGTTAAATTGTTTACACAAAAGGCGAAACCCTTGCTTGATGTATTCTCGGACGACTCCAAAGAGTCTCTCAGAGAAATTATGATTTTATATTTGTTGATTATGCCTGATATTCAACAAAATATCCCCTTACTGTATTATCTTGCCTATTTATGTGTAGATAAGATATCTTCAGGAGGATACATCTGAGGTAATTACAAGGGATATAGCTGATAAGCTATTGCACATAATCGGAAGGCTTTCCACTCAGGACGACAGCAATGATTGTGACATCTTCGTGATGAAATGTATGGAGGCCGGCTTGTTGAAGGGTGAGGTGGATAGGAATAGTCACATGAGCTGGACAAGCAGATGCCGAGAATTAGGGTCGAGATAGTCATAGTTTTTTTTCAAAAAATTTCATTCCTCTCTGCTAAGGGAAGGGTTTATGCTTTAAAAATATAGAGGTTGGCTTTGTTGTTTTAAAAAATGACTTCATGCAAACAATAGTTGGATGTCTGTTATTATTTTGTTATGCTTAAATCCTGAATGAACATTTGATGATGGGCCTTGAGTTGAGCTGACATGTTTTTTTTTGAAATTATTACTCTGTGCTAGGAAACTTTGAGGTGATTTTAAAGCCTCTGCATGGTATATGACTGGTATTTATAAATACAAATTTATTCTACTTGTACAAAATTTGTTCGAGATTTAAAATCTGTTCAAAATCAATGCAACATCAGTTGTATCTCTGTGGTAGGTCTTCTTTGCTAAATACATAGCAGCAATATTTTTGAACCGTGAATATAACAAAATTTTCAATATAGTAACAATATTTTCTGGCAATGACCATTGTCTGATCTTGATCTGTAAATATGGTGGTAGGTTGTTTTCCACCAACAAACATCAAAAAGGTCTTGAACTCCTAGCAAAAAGATTCAATAGTCTTCGTTGCTATGAAAACCCCACCTACAAAAATATTATGTCAATGATGGTTAACAGCAATAAAGGGTACACATACCAAATTGTACTTATTTAATCGGTAGGTTGTATCGAACATGATAACGTCACTGAAATAATCATAATCGATTTTGGTATGTTCGTCAATCCAAAGAAAACTAATCAGTCTATTTATCTTATTAGTTTTGATATCAAAGAGAACATATTGTCCTCAGAGTATCGTTGCTACAATAATTTGGACAAGCTGATGGCATCCTTACTTTCTATTACGGGCTCTTTTTTCGCATTGGATAAAATTATAAACATCAGTCTTACAAAACCCCACATTTTCAACACCGCTCACTTCATCTGCAAGGAAATTGCATGCATCAGTTGTTCAAATGCCCACACCTATCATATTTTTTAGAAGGCTAGCTTGGAGATTAGATATACTGCGATGAGATCTCAATATATGTTTGTCATTTTTTGATGCAAGTGGGTGGTTATGTTCCTTAACGAACTTCGAAACCTCTCAATTCTTATATTCTTTGTCGGCATTAAAGTATATGCATGACAACCAATCTTTGCGAGTATCCAATTTACGGTACTTTTTTTGTTCGTCAGTCAGCGATTTGAAAACCAGTTTTATAGGCATAGCCGCAGTACATAGAATATGCTTTATACTCACTATATACAATCGGGAATGATACAGTTCTTTTCTATCACTCAGAAACAAAATTACAACTGTAAGCTAGAGTGACATAAATATTTCCAATTGTAACATGAAAAATTCAGTTGTAACAAATCAAATTCAAGTTGTAACATGAACATTACAGTTATAATTAACAGTGCACGAACGTTATATTGTAACAATATTACATCAAAACAGACGGTAAAACACAATATAGTGCAGTATTTCTACATCTAAACTTAAATGACGGTAGATCCTCAGAAGAGAAGAAAGATTAAAGAATCACATTGTCAAAACTATTAATGACGGGATTCTCCATTTCTTGTTGCACGAATTACAGCTCTGAAGAGAGCCCAAAGGGGCAACGAGCAAAAACTTGCTGCTACATGCCCTAAAATGGTGGAAATTAGAAATGTGGAAAGCCTTCGAAGAGAAAATAGGAAAATGGAGAGATGCGGTGCTAGAGATTCAAACCCTAGAAAAACATGCGTCTTCCGCAACTAAGAGATGAAGGGGAAGAAGCGGCGTTGGGCGAAAGCAAAGGAAATGGCCAAAATCGAAAATTGGGTGAGGGGGGGGGGGGGAGAAAGTGGGCCCCATAGGTTTGGAGCTATTTAAATGGGCACAGGAGGAGCGTGTATTATGTGCACCTAAAAATTTTTCAGGATTTATATTGACATGAAGAGTCTTCCATGTTTCTAAAAAATTTAATAAATCAATCAGGATTCAGGAGCTCTATTTTTATTTAAGAATTAAATAAAGGCCGCTATTTAATTCCAATAAAAAAGTTAAACACTTCAACATATCAACTAATTTTTACTGTTGGTATACACCGGCCCCATTTCCATCCAAGAATTATTTCAAAATTTTCCACTGAATGTAAGAGCCTCTAATATTTTTGAAACAAGAATTTTGCCTCCAATTAAATCATTAAAAATATCATAAATCATCAATTAATTCTTAGTAAATTACAGGGGCCTGGTTAAGATTCTATCTCTTGTCACAAATTATTTCATAATTTCCATGTAATTAAGGTCATCTAGAAATTTCAAACAACAATTTCTCTCTATTATATTTTCCAAAAATAGTTGTATTGATCAGAAAAACATAAAAATTATTCAGCAGATTTATAGGGATTGAAACTTGATCTCGGAGGTCGACAGACCGGTTCTCCGTTATAATTGCAAAATACAAAAATAAGGGAATAAAACTAAGTCCTTTGAGTCTCAGTGGAAGTGCTCCGGCCTTGGAAAATTGGCTATGTTTATAAAACCTTGGTGGAAGCGTTTCGGGCTGAAAATTTGGCTAAGTCCACAGAACATTGGTGAAAACGTTCCGGATGGGAAAATATCTAAATCCACGGAGCATTTGCGCAAGAAGAAGAACAGAGCGAATTTCTAAGTAGAAAATCGGCTAGTCCACGATCTCGCCGGAAAACCTCAAATCTCTTTCTTGCCTCTGGAGTTGTTTGTCCTCAAATGAAGGTCTGGTGACCTATTTATAGTTTTCTGGAGGGTCTTGATGGTAATTGCGTCGTGACGTAATTATTGTTGGTGAACGACGTCGCTTTGTTTTAGTAACCTGAATCACCAAATTCAGCGAAATGACGGAAGTGCCCCCTCGACAGTTCGGCCGACCTGGGCAAGGTGTCTGGCGGAGGTAGTGGTCGGAGGCAATGGTGACGGTTGGAAACGGAGGGGGTCGCCTGCGGCGGCGGCAACCACCGGCCTTGTGCGCGGGCGCGGCATGCCTGTGTGGCGCATGCGGGCACGGCGTACATGCGGGGCCGCACGAGGTGTGGTCCCGTGCCCCGCGTGGGGTGCGGTTGCACAGGCTAGCCGCATGCGAAATCACGTGTGTCGTGCGTGCGCGCGGGCTGCGCACGTAGGCCGCACAGGGCACGATGCGCGTCGTCCCGACGCGCATTGGTCGATCAAGCGGCCGAGCGCACCAGCGCGGCCCAGCCGGGCATGTCCGCGGGTTCGACCTCCTTCTTGTGTGCTTTCAGGACTTGTGGCTTCGAGCACATGACTTCTCCGGTCGGGTTCATACTGTAACATCCCCCACACTTCCAGACACCCCTAAAGTTAGGGTTAGGACTTGAGTGGTGCATGGTGGCCCTAGAGGGCCCCTAGCTCAGCTTGAGCTTAGGGAAATGACTAAGTGCGCTCCCAATGTGCACAAGTCAACCTAGGTCAGTTCACACTCACATGAACTCACGAACTCAAGATAAGCTCACGAACACTTCCCTAACCCTAAGAGAGGGGCAATTGATGAATGGACTCAAGACTAGGTCAATCTAGTGGGCTGAATTGACCAAAGTCAACCTTGGGTCAATATAGGTCAAACCTTCCCCTAAAAAGCCCTATTGGTCTCAAATCCTAAAGTCGACCCCGCCCCTAACCTTGTAACGTCATTAGGGGCCAAGTGGACCCAAAAGCCCCATCATGGGGACACAAAGTTGACCAGTTTGACCAAAGTCAAACTTGGCCCCATTTAGGTCAAAATCACTCTATTTGGCAAAGTGGACCCAATTGGGGCATCACCATGACCTAATCAATATTAGGTAGTGTCAAGGGACTCAAGACACACCCCTTGGAACAGTCAACCCATCAAGTTGACCAAAGCCCTAAGGTAAACTATGATCAAATCAATCCCTAAAGACTAAATGAGAGCCCAAGCTAATTCAAGTGGGCTAAGACATTGCCCAAGGCACAACCTAAGGCCCACTAAGTTTATTAAATTTTTTTAATTTGAATTAGGAGAGTTTAATGGGGTTTAATGGAGTAATTAAGGGGAAAGTTTCATTTGGAGGGGGGAATAATGGAGGGAAGTCAAGTGACACTCTCCTCTTCTTCCCCAATCCCTCCTTTCATCTTTCGTGATGAATAGGAGGAGTTTCCAGTAGTTTATGGTCGGCCACCATCAAGGAGGGCCTTTAATGTCCATGAACATAGCTTCGAAAACTTGGATCCCCTGTAAAGAGGCCTCCAAAGCTCAATTCGACCCTTTCATCACCTTTAGAAGCTCTCAAGTAGTTGAAACCGAATCTTGGATCTAAGCTTTTGGTGGAAAATTGATATCGGGAGAGGTTTGCCGGAAAACACCAAAGTCCATGGCCGCCCGCCCGGCGGAGTAAACCGCATCCAAGCCCGAAATCAGGCATGTTTCTCCCCCTCTCCCCTTGTGCTAGCTTTCTAGATCAATAGGACTTGAGATCGAGCTCAATCCAGTCGAATCTAATTTTGAAATCCATGGAAAAACCTTGTCTGGGCTTCCACTCAAATTCGCTTGAAACCACCCCTCCGGCGGCCGAGCCTCCACCCGGCGATAGCCCCGACCTCAACGGAGGTGGTGGCCATGGTGTCTGGCCGGGGAGAGGGCTGGATCACCGAGAAACAGCCTTGGAAATGGCTCTGGATCGGGTTGATCACGTCCATAGGCTGAAGGAGGAAGAGGATACAGTGGCTGTTCGATTAGATCTGAATTAAAATGTTATAAAATATATGATTATTAAAGTGTTATTATTCTCTTTACTGTACACCATTTTAAATCAGAAAAAATAAGGCTCTTACGTGTTGAACCATGAAAAGTGCCCAACATGGAAAAGGTATCCCTGTATGTCTACTTTAATTTGAAATTGAAATCAGGTCATTTGGAATAAGGTAGCTCCCTGTAGGGCAATTTTTGTAGGACTGATCCTTAGGGTAGGATTGTCACTATATCATTAATAACTTTTAATTACCTAAGAGTATTGACTTGAAATTTTGGTCATGTCAGAATATACCCTAGATACATCTACAGTCCAAAAATGGAAATTTTTGGACAAGAGTTTCCTATTGTTTTAGGTAAAATGCGATTTTTCATAAAACTAAAATATTTTGGTGAAAATTAATTATTTTAACCCCAAATTTTGGTGAGAAGTTCATCAGGTGTTAAAAGGCCCCGGTAAAAATTTCATGTATTTTTAGGTTGGTGAATCCCACTTACAAGTTGTCATGTTGTATGTGATGTGGTGTGTGTTTAGCCAAAAAGGTGTATCTTGTGAATTTATCAAGATTGACTTAGTTAAATCTACTGAAAATGTATACCTGCAATTATTTAGTGAAAGTACACATACTCATGAAGTTTTAGAACATTTGAAGTTGATTTGTTTAACAAATGATTTAAATAGTAATTTTATTACGCAAGTGAATTAGTGAAATGAGGGTGACTAAAATAGTTGCAAAAATTATGAAATCTTGTCAATAGCAATGATTTAATATGATAAACACGGGATAAATTAGTTGGAATTTTTGAAGGTCAGAATCTTAGAGTTGCAGTTATAATTATCATTTTTGCCCCTTTTATATTATTGAGATAATTGTAATCAAATGAAGTTATAAAGTTATAAATTTTTGGAATAACTATTTATTTATCATTTGTAACCTCCAGTAATTTTTCTGGAATTATTTGTTGAATATTTTTGGCACTTCTTGTGTAACATGACCTAGTGGATCAGATTTTGGGTAATTAGGAATTAAATATCAAATATTATTGGAATGATGTGAAATTTGGTTCAGAGCCATTATTACTTAAGATGATATTATGATAATTTTAAGGTGTTGTTATTAGCAAACCCACTTTCGTTACTAGCAAAACAGAAAAAACAGATTCAGCCATTTTTTGCATTTTTTTCTCATCTCCAAAATTACTACTAGCAAATCAATCTTGTTTTTTTTGCAGTTTTTGCATCTTTAAATTTTGAGCCCGAAATGTTTCTCATTTGAAAAAGTAATCAACATGAAAGTTGTAGATCTCAATGATACTACAACTTCCATGTTGACCAGTTTTGATTTGAAACTGTTTAGACCTTCAATTTGGGCCCGAAAAAAGACACTCACGGAACGAGTCGTCTGCACAGATTTTCGGCGTGACTTTTTTCGGGGCCCAAATCAGGGGTCTAAATTGCATCAAATCAAAAAGTGTACAAAATAAAAGTTGTAGAACACTTTATGTTGAACACTTTAATTTGAATCCGTTTAAGCCCCCGGTTTGGCCCCCAAAAAAGTCACGCCCATCCCGGGCATCCGTACATATGTTCGGCGTGACTTTTTTCGGGGCCAAATCAGGTGTCTAAATTACTTCAAATCAAAAATTATTCAACATAAAAGTTGTAGATCTTGTCGAGATCTATAACTTTCATGTTGAACACTTTTTATGAAAATGTACGAATAAGAGGCAGTTCAAAAAGACGTGTATATTCATATATACACTTAACTCATATATACAACACACCCTTATAGGAATTAGAGATCAAATATATTTCTAAACTGGACGATATTTTGTTTAGGCCATGTTCGTTTCGCAGGTTTTGTTTGGCAGGAATTGGTTTTGTTTGAAAACAAAAAACTGGAAGGTTTTAATTTTCTGTCAAAACTCAATTTTGTTGTTCGTTTGCAGGAAGGTTTTCAGGCTCCGAATTAGATAAATTTCAAGATTTTTGTTCTGTCTATAGGAAGGTTTTTAGATAAATTGGCTTGTCTCCACCGAAGCACGGCCATGGCTTGTCTGCACAATGTGTTCCTGGCAGCAAACGCAAGCAAATCCACAAAAAAATCGAAGTTTAGAAAGCTTATTTGTTTGAAATTGCATCGAGCTATAATCAGAGCAGGACATGTCAAATTAGGTATCCATTCCTCTAGATAAAATGGGAATAAATGCATTAAAATTCAGCGAAATTGAGAATCAAGCAGACTTTACCCCAGAGAAAGTATCTCTCGACGTCAATGGAGACGAAGCAAATTAACAGCAGACACTAGCAAGCCCCTTCCTCGTCCTCTCTCTCTCTCACTGGCTATCATCATCTTCTTCCGGTAGCTTAAAAGCTGCTCGTGTTACCGCCATCACCGACACCTGGAGCGGTAATAAGAGCAATGATGATGGGAGCGGCGACGGGATCGGCGACTGGAGCGGTGGCGACAATTGGAGCGACGACTAGAGAGGCGACGGGAGCGGCGACGAAAGCATCAAGGGCGTCTTCTTCATTTACTAGTCGGGATGAAAACCGACCAATAGAGGTAAGTTTTAGGACTAGTTAGTTTTTCACTCCGTGAAAAACGATCGGTTTTCATATAAAACAAAAAACTGGGCTCAAAATGCAAAACGAACTTGTTTTTTTGGTCTTCATTGAAGTAAAACCAAAAGCCACATATCAAAACCTGCGAAACAAACATGACCTTAAAGATTTTGGTGCAGATGATGATATTGTGTTGAAAAGAAGTTTTGGACATACTACACAAAATTTTGCGGCATTTTGACTCATTTTTAATGCTAACATAAGTGGTTGACTGGATATATTTTAAATCATTTGTAATGTCATTATATGTAGTGATTTATTTTGAAATAATGAATGTGTTAAACAAAATTTAATTTTTTAAAACAAAATTTAATTTTTTTTAAAAAAAATTATGTTGGTTTGCTAGTACCAAATTGATTTTCAAATAACCATTTTGATAAATGAGGATTTGCTTATAGTAATGATTTGCTAGAAACTAGATTGGGTTTGCAAGTAACAACACCCTAATTTATCTTGCTGTTTGATAACATAAAGTGACACTTCATGTTCAAAATCACATGTAGAAATAATTTTGGGAAAATTACAATAATTGCTGATCTTTTTAGGAAAATTATAAATCTCTAGAATTATGTCTAAGATGTCATGATAGGTCTCCTAAAATAATCTTAGGTCCTTGGTCAAGTGTTGGAGGATTCCTATTCATACACAAATACAAGATCATACGGTCTATAATTAACATTTTGGAAAATTAGTATTTTTAGCATTTGAAAGATATGGTACCTAAACACCTAGAGGGGGGTGAATATGTGACCTAATCCTTTTCTAACTTTGTTGGCAGCCAAACAGTTATATCACAGATTTCTAACTAGTTTATTACAGCAATCAGCAATAATCAAACATACACAGCTAATCCACAGGCACATTCACAGCACAACACACAGTGATTTATAGTGGTTCCCCAAGATATGGGTACATCCACTTTCCCCCTTCGCCTATCTAGCAGTGTACTAGATTCGGCCAAACTTCTCCACTGTCTCAGAACCCAAATTGGTTCCTACCTCAGGCCCAAAGCCTTACAACTCAGCTTTATCCCAAAGCCTACACTCAGCCAATCAAAGCCTACACTCAGCCAATCCAAGGCCTACACTCAGAGATCTCAATCTCCTACACTCAGGCAAACAAGCCCTACCCTCAGCCTTTATAATATAGGCTTACAATCACTCAGATCCAAAGGATCCTACAAGTTAAAAAGATATTACAAAATATAACTCTACAACTCAGAATAATAAGAGAGGAGTTGAGAGATTCTTGATGAGTTCTTGAAGAACTCAACTGGATTCACCCTGACTTAGCTTTCTTCAAAGCTTCTTGAGTAGAACTGAATAAGGCTGAATCCTCTGCAGTTGTTCCTTGACCTCTGCCACTTAAGAATCAGAATTGAATCTGAATCCTTCTTCTCAGCCTAGTTCCAGAGACTGATTCTTGGATGGAGCCCTCTATCTCCAACTTCTTAGATCTGCAGTTGAACTGCAAGATCTTCTTGTGTTGATACCCTTGTACCACTTCAACAATTTGATCACCTTGACAGCAATCTGATCAATTACTTCAACTTATCTCAACAACTGTTTCTGTAAACTGTGGTGTCTATTTATAGGCATTCTTCATGGTAACCGGCTGGTCCGGTCCATAACTGACTTCTGACATCTCTGACAGTTGCTGTAGACCGGCTGGAACGGCAGCTGTCATGTCAACCAGTCACTTCTTGAAAATCTCTATCTGTCTGATAGTGTCGAGACTTTCTGTCTTAAGTGTCGACACTTATAGACCAAGTGTCGACACAAGTTGTGTAAGTGTCGACACAAGACTATAAGGTGTCGACACAATTCCTTGTATGTCTCGACACAGATTCTTCTGCATGTGTCGACACTGAATTGAGTGTCGACACAAGTACTTGTTCTTCAAGATTTTGCTGAATTCTTCTATGTGTCGACACATCTCCTTTGTGTCGACACATCTTCTTATGTATCTGTCAAGTGTCGACACTTCTTCTTGGTGTCGACACATAGTCTTCTATGTTGAAACTTGCTGATGTCGACACAGCTCCTTGTGTCGACACACCTTCTTGTTGTTGAGTGTGACTTCAGCTGAGTGTCGACACATTCTCATTAGTGTCGACACTTGTACTTAGAATAATTTGTTGCTCTTTCTGTTCTTTGCTAAGTGTCGACACAGCTCCTTGTGTCGACACTTTCTTCAAGTGTTGAGTCTTCTGCTGAGTGTCGACACATTGTGTGAGTGTCGACACTTACTTCAAGTGTTGACTCTTCTGTTAGTGTGTCGACACATTGTGCTGAGTGTCGACACATACTTCAAGTGCTGACTCTTCTGCATAGTGTCGACACATTGTGTTGAGTGTCGACACTTGTACTTAGATTTGCAGACTTTTGCTGAGTGTCGACACAGCTACAAGTGTCGACACTTTCTGGTGTAGACACAGCTTCACTGGGTGTCGACAACTGCTCTTGTGTCGACACTTTCTGTCTGCACTTTTCTTCACTGAGTGTCGACACAGCTCCAAGTGTCGACACTTTCTGTCTGGTGTCGACTCTGCTTCCCAGGTGTCGACACAATGACTCCAAGTGTCGACACTGCTTGTCTGGGTGTCGACACAAGCTTTCTTAAGTGTCGACACTTTCCTCTGGGTGTCGACACATGGACTTAGAAATTGTTTGCTTCAGTCAGTACTTTCTTAACCTGCACAAGTAACTCAAACATACATCAAATACATTATGATGTATATCATTGAGTTTGGTGAGGCTTCTTTCAAATCAGGTACATTTGACCAATGTACCCAACAATCTCCCCCTATTTGGAGAAGTCATAACCCTTAGTCAATGATATACACATCCATAATTAAAATTACAAAATGATGTAAAGCAGATTATAAACAGCAAGGTAAACATAAACATGTAATAAAATTCACACATGTATACACATTCAGCATTGCAGAACAAATAAGAAATAGACACATTTACAGAACAATCATGAAATATATTTATCATATATTGTTCTAACATTTGTTCCTTATACATTTTCCAAGGTTTACAAAAATGTTTTTCATTTAACAGATTACAAACAAGCTTCAAGTTAATTCGTAATCTATTTCTGATCAGGTTCTTTGATAACTATTCCCTTTCCAGCTTGAATTGAGCTTTGACAGGGCTTCAGCAGGTTCAGCAACAGCAGGCTTCTTTCCTTTTAAGTCCTTCTTTTTCAGCTCCTCTGCTTTGATTTTCTGCCTCAAAATAGTGATATGGCTTGTGGAAGTACTTGCTAGGCTCCACAGCAGTTGGAGGTAGCTTTCCCATCTTAGCCTTCCTTTGAATTGTACTACAGCTCCTGCCTAATCTCATGCTTTCTCCATTCTGCCTCAGAGAACCATTTGTTCCTTTCATGAGCATTGTCCTTTGCAGCTTTCCAGGCAGTAAGAATTTTATTTCTAGAGGTAGGGCTCCATTGTTCAAAATCTGGCTTTTGTTCTGCTTGTTCCCTAAACCTCTTCTTTGACAACCTTGTCTCTTCTTCTTTGTTCATGCCTCTTGCAGAGCTTCAGAAATAGGTTGAACAACCTTCTCAATATGAACATTGGCCTTGCCTCAGTTGGGCTATACATTGTGCTGACATCTGCTTGAACCATGTCAAAATCTGGAGGTGGATATATCACTTGAGCTACTTCTTGTTGCTTCCAAGATATGCAGTTTGTATCCTGATTCAGCCACATTATCATCATCACAAAGTGGAGGATAGCCTAGTGTAGCTCTGATGGAGTTGGATATCCATTTGGCATGGTCAGAGCTAGCTTGACTAATACTCTCTCCCCCTTTATGACTTCTCTGGCCATATGGTCTCTGACATCATCTTTCTGAAACCTTATCTGGCTATCCAAATACCTGATTCCCTCTTTGAAGAATGGTTTCAGCTTTGTAAGTTGTTCAGAGATGACTTTCTGGGAATCTTTAATTGCAGTCTTGACAGCAGTAATCTCAGCTTGAAAGACTTTATCAAAAGCAGCCTTAACTGCAGCAGCAGATGTAGAAGGTTCAGCAGTCTTATTCTTCATTTCAGTGACTATAGCATTGTGTGAAGCAGTCAAGTTATCATTCATTCTTAACTGATTTTCCAGTACATATCCTTGTTTCAATGCTATATCATCTACCTGTGCTTTGATCTTCTCTTGGTGTGTAGCCAGATAGATACTGCATTTCCACCTTGTGGAAGCAGTCAGTCATCTCCTTTTTGTTAAGGTTCATCTCAAACCTTATAGACTTTATATCTTGTGCAAGATCAAACTGTAGGGACTTGTGCCCTTCATCCACATAAGCCTCTATTGCCTTCCTTTGCTCATCCAACTTGATCTGCATGGCAATCATCAAAGCACTATAATCAACTGTTGGAGCTTGGTGAACTATAGGCTGTGGGGCAATGGATTGCAAGGCTTTTTATAACTCGGGCTTCTCTTTTGAAGACATAGAGTTTCTTCTTTCTTGGCCCTAGCACTCTCCTCATCCTCAGAGGCAGAAGTGCTGGCAATATCAACCCTGTCCTTAGGGTTTTGAGGTTTGTCAGCTGGCACAGCAGTTGCCTTTTCAGTTTCCAGCCTAATAGGCTCTTCCAGAACTTCCATGTGCTCCCCCTCAACAGCAGAGCACTCTTATCTTCAGCATCAATTTCTTTGTCAAAATCTGCCTGATCCAGATTTAGAAAAAATCTTCCATTGTATTCATGAGGGGATGGAGCTGGAGATAGTCTTTGCTCTTCAACTACTGACTCAGGTACCACTTCTTGTTCAGCAGATTTGTCTTCTAAAACAACATCTGGAACTTGACTGTTTAGCTGAGTTTGCTGATGGACATCAGACAAATAGAATCTTCTATAGAAAAATCTAAAGTTGTTTTGTCAGAGAGTACCTCTTGTATAATGGAGGTGACTTGTTCACTCTCCAGTGTAGAGGGTTCTTCTACACCTGGAAGCTCCCCTGACTGTGATCCTATGGATGGGGCTAGTTGGAGGCAGCTCCCCCTGGATCTCTGCAGTCTATCTGAGGAGCAGGAGTCTTTTCTACAGTCTCTTCCTCTTGCTCATCAGGTGTGAACAACACCTGTTCTTCACTCTCAGAACTGCTTGAGGACTCTTGTGTCACAACAGCAGTTTTCCTTTTCTTCCTGGGAGGAGTGACTTTCTCTAGTAACTGGCTTCTCAGGGGTAGGCATGTCCTTTGACAACACCCTTTCCATCTAGAAAAGATCCTTTGATCCATCTTCCTCATGTGATTGATCTTACTTCCAGCAGCAGAGCTCATTACCTCTGGTATGGTACCAGCTAGGTAGGTAGAGACTGATAATCCTGCCCAGGTTGGGCTTTTTCAGACTTTCCTTTATTTTCTCATAAATTATCATAGACCAATCTGTTCTTAGGGTGAAATTTATTCTGGTCATGACATTGAACATGGAGGCTGACACCCTGTCATGCCCTCCTGGATTACTGAGGTTAACTTTCCCACAATCTCTGACATGAACTTTCCTTGGTTGTTCATGCCTTTCCTATTAAACACAGAACCTATCTTCAGTTTGGGATCAAGTCCACACCAAACTAAAGCTTCCCTAATCTTGGAGGCAGTTACTTCTTCTTCATCTTGAGTCTTAGGTAGCTGGAGTACCTTCCTCAGACTTTTTGGTGAAATCTTGACCTTGGATCCATGAACTCTGGATTTGATTCTGTATCCAGATTCATCAACTGCAGCTCCAGTAGGAATTCTAGCACTTCCTTCTTCCAAATCTTTGTTGGTTCTGAAACCAAGTATTCAAGTCCAGAATTGGCGACTAGGGTTATCACCGATTTGAGTTCTTGATCTGCGTCGTCGAACGCGCCGCGCACTAGCTCATAGCCTCGTTCACGTTCTCCTCAAGCTTAGGAGCCATTAGGGTTTGGAGAATTTGTCTTGAGAAAAGAGAGTGTCGACACAGGAGTTATGGTCTCGAAACTTTGAAAGTGTGTCGACAAACAAGACAGAACCCTATTTATACCTTTCTGATTTTGAAGATGAACAGGGCGGGACAGCTAGCTTAACATGTGTCGACACTGGCAATAAGTGTCGACACTGACTTATAATGTCTCGACACACATGTGTCGACACAAGTTTAGTCAACAAGATATTATGTGTCGACACTTGTTTATGTGTCGACACAACATAACTCGACACATCGTCGAGACTTTACTTAGAAAATTCTGAGTAAAACATAAGTGTCGACACCATATGGGATGTGTCGAACACCTACTTGACATGTGTCGACACTAACATTCTGAAGTGTCGACACCACATTTCTAGATGTGTCGACACGTTTTTCCTGAAGTGTCGACACCACTATTCTGTGTCGACATAGACTTGTCTATGTGTCGACACCTTTTTACTTAGCCAAATTTCTATTCTGTAAACTTAGTTTAAGTTTATCATACTAGTTCAATTTTGAATCTATTGAACTTAGCTTCTTCTAGTGGCTTAGTAAACATATCTATCTAAATTCATCCTTATTGTTATCTGTTTTCAATTCAAGTGAAATATCTTCTCTTTCTACATGTTCTCTAAGAAAGTGATATTTAATCTCAATATGTTTTGTTCTACTATGAGATACAGGGTTTTTAGCTATTGAAATAGCACTTGTAGAATCACAGAGTAAAGTGGAGTTCTACTTACCTGAAATCCATAGTCCTCTAGCTGATGTTGAATCCATAGAAGTTGAGCACAGCAACTTCCTGCAGGCACATATTCTGACTCAGCTGTGGAGATAGCCACACTAGTCTGCTTTTTGCTGCTCCATGAAATTAGTCTTCCACCTAGGAATTGACAGGTTCCAGTAGTGCTCTTTCTATCCTCTTTGCATCCTGCAAAGTCTGCATCTGAATAACCTGTTAGATCAAAGTCTCCATTCCTAGGGTACCAGAGGCCTAGATAGGGGGAGTGCCCTTTAGATATCTCAAAATTCTCTTGACAGCAGTCAAGTGAGACTCTTTAGGGCAGGCTTGATACCTTGCACAAACACATGTAGCATACATGATGTCTGGTCTACTAGCAGTCAAGTATAAAGGGAGCCAACTATCCCTCTATACAAGGTTTCATCTCTACAGGTTTCCCTGCAATCATCCTTGCTAAGAGACATACTTGACCCCATAGGAGTCTTCATGGTATGGGAATGAATCCATACCATACTTCCTTATGAGTTCTAGGGTGAACTTTGACTGACTAATGGACAAACCACTCTCAGTCTGTTTAACTTGTAGACCAAGAAAACTTCAGCTCTCCCATACTACTCATTTCAAACTGACCTTGCATAAGTTTTGCAAACTTTTTGCAAAGGCTGCTTTCAGTAGACCCAAATATAATGTCATCTACATATATTTGGACTAGTATGACTTTGCCTCTAGATTCCCTAAGGAATAGAGTCTTATCTATTTTCCCCCTTGAGAACTTGTTCTCAATGAGGAAACAAGATAGGGTTTCATACCAAGCCCTAGGGGCTTGCTTTAACCCAATCTTAAAGCTTTCCTAAGTCTATAGACATAATGAGTAGAGTTGGATCACAAAACCTGAAGGCTGCTCCACATAGACTTCTTCTTTCAAATTACCATTTAGGAATGCTGACTTGACATCCATTTGGTTAACCTTGAATCCTTGATATGTTGCATAGGCCAAGAACATTCTTATGGCTTCCAGTCTGGCTACTGGAGCAAAGGTTTGATCAAAATCAATACCTTCTTCTTGCATATATCTTTAGCAACCAGTCTAGCTTTATTCTTAATGATGACCACTTGTTCATCCATCTTATTCCTGTAGATCCACTTAACTCCTATTACATTGTGGTCTTTAGGTTTAGGAACAAGTTCCCAAACCTTGCACCTCTTGAACTGATTAAGCTCTTCTTGCATTGCTTCAGTCCATTGTGGATCCTTTATTGCTTCTTCAAATCTTTTAGGTTCAACTTGAGACAAAAAGCTGGAATAGATTGCAGCATTCATGTTTCTACTCCTGGTTTGTACTCCTTGTCTTGGATCTCCAATAATCAGCTCTACTGGATGATCTCAAGATGCCTGTGGGCTGGAGGCATCCTCACTTCAGGTTGAACCACTTCAGCATATGCATCATGCTATATTCCTTGATTTCTTCAGCAATTGGCACATGTAGTTCTCCCCCTGGACAGCAGCTACTCTCCTCTCCTTGCTGTCTTGCAGCAGGCACTTCTTCTATAGTCAGCTTGTCCATTGTCTTTGTCAAACCTGTGGGGCTGCATACATTGCTAGACAACTCATTATTAATAAGTTTAGTCTCATCAAAAACTACATGCACTGATTCTTCTACAACTTGTGTAGTCAAGTTGTAGACTCTATAAGCCTTACTATTATTGCTGTACCCAACAAAAATTCCCTCTTGGGACTTGGCAGCAAACTTAGTTATGTAAGACTTCTCATTGTTAAGTATGTAGCATTTACAACCAAAGATCCTAAAATAGGATAGGTTTGGTTTCCTGCCTTTCACTACTTCATAGGGGGTCTTGTTTAGCCCTTTAGTGATGGTAGCCCTATTTATAACATGGCATGCTGTGTTAACTGCTTCACCCCAGAAATACTCAGGCAGTGATGTATCACTTAGTAGGGTTCTACCAGCTTCTATCAAGGTCCTATTTTCCTCTCAGCAATGCCATTTTGCTGAGGTGTTCTAGGTGAGAGAATTCTTGAAATATCCCAAAGTCTTCACATAGTTTTGTCATGCTTTCAGATTGAAACTCAGTACCATGGTCACTTCTAATCTTGACCACAGTACTATTTAGTTCATTCTGAATTTGCTTGACAAAGCTGTAGAAGACACTAGGTGTTTCAGATTTCTGTCTTAAGAAGAACACCCAGGAAAACCTTGAGTAGTCATCTACAACTACAAGGGATAGACCTTCCTACCTAAGCTGTGAACTGGTATTGGACCAAAGAGATCCAAATGCAAGAGAAACAAACATCTTACAGCATCTTTGTTTCTATGCTCTAAAGGTGGATTTAGTCTGCTTGCCCTTTGACAAGCTGAGCAAATACCATCTTTGTAACACTTAAACTGAGGACCATTCCTCACTAACTCTTTGCTAAAGAGTTTGCTAATTGTCTTGTAGTTAAGATGGGCTAGCCTCTTGTGCCATTTGACACAATGAGAGACTGTCTCATCAGCTACAAGACAAACTGGAGAAACCATTGTTCTCAATCATAATGTCTAGGCATTAGACATTTCTCTTCCTATAACCTGTCAAGATGATCTCTTGATCACTTGACCTCTTGATATGACAACCATTTTTAACAAATGAGATGTCATACCCTACATCACTTAACTGACTTATACTTATTAGGTTGTGTTTCAAACCTTTACATAAGCCACTTGAGTAATGGTAACAAGGTTTGAAGAAATGTTACCAAAACTTTGATGATTCCTTTCTCAGAACCACCAAAGGTCACTTTAGGACCATTTTTGATTGGAATGTAATCCTTCAGTAGTCCCCTAGTTCCAGTCATATGTCTGGAACATCCACTGTCCAAGTACCATGTATGGGTTATGGCCACTTGGACTCACCTGCAAAACAGATTAATGGACCTTAGAACCCAAAGCAATCTTGGGTCCTTGGTACTTGTTAGTCTGTAACTTGACAAAGCCTACCTACTGGCTTTTCCACCAGGTAGCTTGTACTCACCTTGGCACTGGCATTGTACCAACAGTCCATTGCAAAATGGCCAATCTTGCCACAGCACCAGCATTCAAACTTGTTGTACCTTTGCTTAGGTACTGCCTTGGCTGTCTTGACTACAGCAGGTTTGTTGAATGTTGGGGCTTTGCCCTTGGACTTAGACTTGGACTGCTCAGTCCCTGCAGGTCTAACAAAACCCAGTCTAGCCTTGCCTTTTTGATGAACAAATTCATCAATTAAAGGTAGCACTGATTTAGGTTTTGAAAACCTAGCAACAAGCTCTCTTTCTTTCTGAAGATTGATCTCCAGTCTCTTAATTTGATCATTCTTATAGGTGATAGTTCCCATCTGAATCACAGTAATGTGTTTTAGCCTGGCTACCTCATTCAGTTTTTGATCAAATTGTTTCTCTAAAATCTGTTGCAACAGCCTTGAGACCTGCAATCTCCTTTGCCTGACTTTTGGCTAGGGTCTTGCTTTTCTTGTAGGCTTGCAACAGTACCTTATATTCATCTATGAGCTGATGAATATCCTCCTCAGACTCAGATATATTCTCATCACTTGATGAAGAAAAATCTGATTCTGAACTAGAACAAGAAACTGAATTTAAACTTGAACTTTGTACCTGACTGGGTCCTGGCTGCTCCAGGATTTTGGCACTGTCCGTCAAAGCCATTAGCCCTTGGCAATGACTGTCTTCTTGTTCATAAATTGACTCCAAAATCTGCATGAATTCTTCCTCTTCTTCTTCTGCATACATCCCTATGTAGGCTTCAGCCTCAGACTCAGTTTCTGAAGAAGATATATCTGATAGAGTCTTCTCCTTTCTTAGCAACAAAAGACTTTTCTTTCTTCCCTTTGAAGTAAGTCTTTTTCCTGTCACCAGAATCCTTTCTCTTCTCTGGACAATCTGCAATAACATGGCCCTGTCTATTGCAGCAATAGCAAACAATCTTTGAACCAGTTGCCTTGCTTGACTTTGTCCTCTTCCTGTCTTTCTTTGAAGACTTTTTCTCCTGATGAAAGGCTTCCTTTCCCTTTGAAGAAGAAGGTCTTGACCTCCACTATTTCTTCCTCAGGAATTTCTGAAAATGTCTAGTGAAGGCAGCAAAGTCTTCATCACTTTCACTGCTCTCACTCTTTGTGCTGATAGACTCATCAGATTCTGATTCAACTACCTCTGGAGGTGGAGTTGAAGACTTATTCCTGCACTTTCTGGGAACTTCTGTCTTGAAAGCAACAGTTCTTTCTTTGTGCTCAGTCCTTGTTGATTTCTCCTCCTCTTTTCTCACTGTTAACTGCATCTCATATGACAATAGCTTGCCAAATAGTGTGGGAGGTGGAATTTCCCCAACTTAGCCATTTCTCTTATGGCACAGATCTTGGTGTCCCAATCTTTGGTTAGGGACCTTAAGAACTTGTCATTTAGTTCATAGTTAGTGAACTCTCTTCCATAAGACATGAGTTCATTAACTATTCTGTAAAATTTCTTATAGCACTCAGTGATGCTATCACTCTTTCCTTGCCTAAAGCTCTCATACTCCTGATTTAGCAAGGACTTCCTATCTTGCCTAACTTCTTCAGAACCTTCTATATAGACAATGAGAGTATCCCACATCTCTTTTGCTATCTTACAGTGATTTAAGTTCTGAAAAGTGGCATCATCAATGGCACTCACTATTATGTTTTGTGCCCTCTTGTCCATGGTGGCCAGGACAATTTCATCCTTAGTCATCTCAGAGAAATCCTTTGGAGTTCTCTAATTTGCATCCAATACTAAATCTTCATTGGCACATAAGGTCCTTCCTTTACTGTGTGATGTATATTCTAGGGTCAGAGGCTTCCATAAATAGCCTTACCCTCTCTTTCCAGATCCCAAAGATCTCCTTTCTGCATATGGGTAATTTCATGGAACCCAATTCCTTGTGATTCTCATAAGAACCCATGTTTCTTGATGTTCTTGATTTCTTGAAACTGTGTAATACCTTACTCTGAATCTGCCAAACAGGATTTCCTCAGGCTGTTAGTCCTTGTTTTGAGTAACCTCCTCTGATACCACTTGAAAGATATGGTACCTAAACACCTAGAGGGGGGGGGTGAATAGGTGACCTAATCCTTTTCTAACTTTGTTGGCAGTCAAACAGTTATATCACAGATTTCTAATTGTTTATTACAACAATCAGCAATAATCAAACATACACAGCTAATCCACAGCACATTCACAGCACAGCCACAGTGATTTATAGTGGTTCCCCAAGATATGGGTACATCCACTTTCCCCCTTCGCCTATCTAGCAGTGTACTAGATTCGGCCAAACTTCTCCACTGTCTCAGAACCCAAATTGGTTCCTACCTCAGGCCCAAAGCCTTACAACTCAGCTTTATCCCAAAGCCTACACTCAGCCAATCAAGGTACACTCAGCCAATCCAAGGCCTACACTCAGAGATCTCAATCTCCTACACTCAGGCAAACAAGCCCTACCCTCAGCCTTTATAAATATAGGCTTACAATCACTCAGATCCAAAGGATCCTACAAGTTAAAAAGATATTATAAATATAACTCTACAACTCAGAATTATAAAGAGAGGAGTTGAGAGATTCTTGATGAGTTCTTGGAAGAACTCAGCTGGATTCACCCTGACTTAGCTTTCTTCAAAGCTTCTTGAGTAGAACTGAATAAGGCTGAATCCTCTGCAGTTGTTCTTGACCTCTGCCACTTAAGAATCAGAATTGAATCTGAATCTTCTTCTCAGCCTAGTTCCAGAGACTGATTTCTTGGATGGAGCCCTCTCTCTCCAACTTCTTAGATCTGCAGTTGAACTGCAAGATCTTCTTGTGTTGATACCTTGGTACCACTTCAAACAATTTGATCAACCTTGACAGCAATCTGATCAATTACTTCAACTTATCTCAACAACTGTTTCTGTAAACTGTGGGTGCCTATTTATAGGCATTCTTCATGGTAACCGGTTGGGTCGGTCCATAACTGACTTCTGACATCTCTGACAGTTGCTGTAGACCGGCTGGAACGGCAGCTGTCATGTCAACCAGTCACTTCTTGAAAATCTCTATCTATCTGATAGTGTCGAGACTTTCTGTCTTTAAGTGTCGACACTTATAGACCAAGTGTCGACAAAGTTGTGTAAGTGTCGACACAAGACTACAAGGTGTCGACACAATTCCTTGTATGTCTCGACACAGATTCTTCTGCATGTGTCGACACTGAAATTGAGTGTCGACACAAGTACTTGTTCTTCAAGCTTTTGCTGAATTCTTCTATGTGTTCGACACATCTCCTTTGTGTCGACACATCTTCTTGTGTATCTGTCAAGTGTCGACACTTCTTCTTGGGTCGACACATAGTCTTCTATGTTGAAACTTGCTGAGTGTCGACACAGCTCCTTGTATCGACACACCTTCTTGTTGTTGAGACTTCAGCTGAGTGTCGACACATTCCATAGTGTCGACACTTGTACTTAGAATAATTTGCTGCTCTTTCTGTTCTTTGCTAAGTGTCGACACAGCTCCTTGTGTCGACACTTTCTTCAAGTGTTGAGTCTTCTGTTGAGTGTCGACACATTGTGTTGAGTGTCGACACTTACTTCAAGTGCTGACTCTTCTGATAGTGTGTCGACCATGTGCTGAGTGTCAACACATTCTTCAAATGCTGACTCTTCTGCTTAGTGTCGACACATTGTGTTGAGTGTCGACACTTGTACTTAGATTCTGCAGACTTTTGCTGAGTGTCGACACAGCTCCAAGTGTCGACACTTTCTGATGTAGACACAGCTTCACTGGGTGTCGACACAGCTCCTTGTGTCGACACTTTCTGTCTGCACTTTTCTTCAATGAGTGTCGACACAGCTCCAAGTGTCGACACTTTCTGTCTGGTGTCGACTCTGCTTCCCAGGTGTCGACACAATGACTCCAAGTGTCGACACTGCTTGTCTGGGTGTCGACACAAGCTTTCTTAAGTGTCGACACTTTCCCTCTGGGTGTCGACACATGGACTTAGAAACTGTTTGCTTCAGTCCAGTTACTTTCTTAACCTGCACAAGTAACTCAAACATACATCAAGTACATTATGATGTATATCATTGAGTTTGGTGAGACTTCTTCAAATCAGGTACATTTGACCAATGTACCCAACAGCATTCATACTTTGGAGAGGTCACACACTTAGTAACCCTAGGAGTGGATTTGGTTAAGGGTAGCATAACATTAATATTGCCTTGAGGAAAGGGAGTGATAGGCTTCAGCCCATCATAGTTCCTAGTACCGCTGCGAGCTCTTCACAGGGTAGACCTTCGAGAAGTCAAAGGTTAACCATAAATTGCTGAGTAATCCGGAAGTAAGACAAGAGTAGTCTAATAGGATTATGGAATGTTATAGCGATCTCAGCTATATGTGGGTTGAGAGTGATATAGGGCTTGTTGGTCATACGAGCCGGTGGCTCGGGTTGTTGGTCGATATCAGGGACGGGTTGTCTTGCGAGCTGGATGCTCTGGAGGGTATTGTTTATACCTGGTTTGTATTTATGTGGTGGGTCACTCGGCACTGGTCCAGTCGGTACACCGATGGAAGTACGATGATTCTAGTACAGCGTATAGATCTTTGGGAGACCAGTATGATGTTTATACCAAGGTCTGGAAGACTATGGCCCCTAAGAGCACACCTGGCCATAGAAGACTGGTAGTTGCCAACAAGATTACGCAGGGGATCCGTTGTTGTGTTCTTAACATTGAGGCATACGAGAGGTCTAGGTCTGGCAGTGTATCTGCCCGCGTAGGAGTGGAGACCACCCGCTCCACTACCAACGTAAGCCGCGATGGTTGGTACCTGAGAGGTTGGCCACCTCCAAAAAGTGGGGTTGCATGAGAGGTCTGTGCAC
This sequence comes from Platanthera guangdongensis, assembly GCA_039583875.1. Taxonomy (NCBI): domain Eukaryota; kingdom Viridiplantae; phylum Streptophyta; class Magnoliopsida; order Asparagales; family Orchidaceae; genus Platanthera; species Platanthera guangdongensis. The sequence goes on from CM077158.1 coordinate 58,529,560, forward strand.
AGATTCATGTGTGTGAGTTACATAAACATTGCATTGTATAACATGACATAACATACGCACTTGCAGATCTTCATCATATAAATTAGTATGGGCTCTTGTATATGATTAGTTACTTTTTTGAAAACCTTAACTTATATGTTTGTTTGTGCATTCATATAAGTTATGGTACGCTTCTATGATGGTAGTGTAGTGGTCTTTCTTTACTAGTTTTACTTAACTCTTCTTATTGTACTTATATACTGCATTAGTTGTTGCTTTTCTTTACTGCTCATACTGATATAGAACTGCTAGAGAGTTATATATGCATATCACTGTCACTTGCTTGTACAGTCTACTACAATTGGTCCTCCGCTTTCTTCCTCTTGCGCGGTACCTAGGCTTCGCTGGGGTGAGGAGGGGACGAAGCAACTGAGTCTAGTTTACTGACGGTTGTTTGACCACATTATTTTAGGGATACATGGAGACGCCGCTGCAGTTCGACCATGCGCAGCCGGAGATTAAGACACCAGGATCTTAGGAGACGGAGGCGTGCACTACCACTACTACTACCCGACATCAGGTTGATGATTATATGGTTTAGCTTCTGCATTATTAGTCGAGAGAGTGATATTTATGATATCCATGTACTGGGCATAAATCCTTTATCTTGTACTCTTTTATTATCTTATGCTGACATTTGATTCGATTTATTATATCTTTGTTGTTATATGTGAGCTTCTTTTACTTCTTCCTTTGTTGGTTGTGATTGATCGTGTTTGTCGACAGGGTCGTTGTCTTGTGGTGGAAACTAACTCGTAGTTGGTGTCATTGTAAGGTGTTTGTCTTGGGCATAAAATCTCTTATCGATCATGCCCAATTCCCGGGAGGAGGGATTTTACACATACGTACTTGAGCTGAGTCTTGCGGGTTTGACTTAGAAAATTTAGGGGGAACGCCATCAACTCTCTGTTTCTACTACCCTTGTAGATCTAGTTTAGACTATTAAGTCCTTTTTGAACAACCTCGCTCTGACACCATGAAAGTCTTTTTTGGGTAGTTAGACAATTAAAGGGGAGTGATAAGGTTTGTTTTAAATCTTTAGAATCTTTTCAAGTTAGAGCTTGATGTGTGTATATGTTAGATGTTAGCTTTCAAGATCATAGAAAGAACACAAGATTTGTAGTGGTTCCACTATCTAGGGTATATCTACTTTCCTCATTCACCTATCTAGTATTATGCTAGATTCAGAATACTCCTCCTTTATGCTCAGCTTCTTGAGCTTACACCTCAGATCTATCATGATCTTACAACATGGAGTGTACATCACTCCTACAGCTCAAACGGCTTCCAGTCCTACACTCCTACCTCAGATCCACTTCAGGATCCTACCTCAGATCCACTTTAGGACCATATAGCTCAGAGTTCACCAACTCCTACAACTCAGAGATCCAGCTGATATCCTACCTCAGATCTTCACCAATATCCCACCTTAGATCCACTCCAGGACCCTACAACTCAGAGTTCACCAACCCCTATAACGTAGAGACCCAGCTGATCTCCTACCGCAGATATTCAACAAGATCCTACCTCAGATCCACTCCAGGACCTTATAGCTCTGAGTTCACAAACTCCTACAACTCAGGTTTTATAAATTTTACAACTCAGATCTCAGAGAGATCCTACATATTTGAATAATGGTTTGAGCGAAATGACTCCAGAGGTAAATCCCTGAGTCCTCTTTTTTAACTGTGTTGTAAACAATCCTTCTTCTTCACAGCAATAAGAAAATATTTCTTCAGATTTGAATCGGCTTGTGTTGTGTAGAACTTCTGTAGAGCTCAGCTTCTTCTTCAAGCTTGAGAAAGTTTGTTGTTTTGTGTTGCAGACTTGAAGATGAATAAAAAATACTTTAGCTTTGCTAGCTGACTTTTGCGAGAATTAAGGTTTCAGAGATTGGCAAAAAGTTCTTCGTAAAAGTGTCTGCAAAAGAATCATGGTTTTCTCTTTTATATGTCGGGAACTGTAACAGTTATATCCTCCTTTGGTAAGCGGCATGGTCGGCTTTAATGGCGGATTCAATCTAGGATATCGCTGCTCGAACAATATGGCGGCCTTTGTCTTTTACTGTGAGATTTGCGTCGATTTGAATTTAAGGATGATGTCATCAGATTTGACACGTTGTCAAAAGGACTTAGAACAATTTCCGATCATGTACGGACGTTGAGTGATGTCCTGTATCTCATCAATTCTGAGCTTTGATGGTTAACTCCAGAAGCGTTGAGTGTATAGCCTTCACTCGACGCATTTGTACTTATCCAAAATTTTGTCTGATGCATAGGCGTTGAGTGAAGGCTCTTCACTCGATGCATTAGTACTTAGCCAAATTTCTGTCTAACTCTGATGCGTTGAGTGAAGGTTCTTCACTCAACACATCTGTCCTTTAACACATAAACTGAGAAGGCATTGAGTGTAAGACCTTCACTCAACGCATTTATACTTAGTCAGTTTTTTCTTGAGTAGGCGTCAAGTGTATGACCTTCACTCGACGCATTTGTACTTAGACAAATTTCAGAATATCTCCACTAAGGCTTTGAGTGATTGTCCAACTGTCAATGCTTTATGGCCTCAGCCGTTGAGTGAAGTGTTGTCACTCAATGCATTTGGACTTAGCCATTTTCCTGTCCTCCTTGATCATGTTGTCTTCTCACCAGCCATACTTCTCACACTCTTAACCTACCTAATCACATTATTATAGACAACGTGCACATATGAATTCAGACATATATCAAATACATGTTTGTGTATATTAACTTATGATCTTCTTCAAATCTGGAACATTGTGGTCAATGTACCCCACAGTCGCCCCTGCCTCGTGGGAGCACCTTAGACCTCTGAAGTTGCAAGTGGTTCCTCGAGGCGTACAGAACCTCTGTGAGAGAGAGAGACCGGGCTCGGTGAAGCGTTGCTGCCCCCGGTTTGTGTGGTTTCGTCGGGATGCCTATTGCTTTTTAAGGGATGGGCTTCCTGCGGGTAGTGCCCCCCCCCCCCCCCCCCCCCCCCCCCCGAGTTTCTGTGTGGCGTGGGACACCCCACTAAGCGATCGATATCCAGAGGGAAATGACCTCTGCCCGCCTTCGACGGGGCATTCCCCTGAGGTATGGGAGGCTCTCAGTTCCCTTAGCAAAATAAGCACTTGTGCTTGGCTCTCGTCCATCTGGCGCATCCGTTCTTCCACTAATGATGCTAGTACAGCGATTACCTCCTCGAGGGGCGACACAGGGCAAGCGGGCAAGTCATTGGATGTCTGGTCACTAGGTGCTTTGTAAGACGGCTGGTTGGTGGTGCACGTGCTTCCTTTTATTATTGCTGTTATAGTTGGGGTATGTTGTAACTTCTTAAAACTTTTGGGAACACTTCCGACAGATGGCGCCAAATTGTTGTCGGTCACCCGGTCTTTCCTTTTTCCGGAGAAATCGAACCGTGTTAGCTCGGAATGGGACCGGGGATGCAAACAGTCAAAGTAAATAATAATAAATGACAAGAGACTTTTTATATAGAAGACCCGGAAATGGTGAAAAAACATGTGGTAGGATCTGTGTCGAGCCAAAATCCACTAGTTCCTTTGAGTTTACAGATGTTGAGCCAAAATCCACTGTGTTGAGATTTGATCTCGGAGGGCGACATGTCACTTCTCCATTACAATTGCAAAGTACACAAAATGATGGAAAAATGAGTGAAATTCTCGGAGCCTTGATGGAAGCACTCCGGCTTAGGAATATTGCTGAGTTCACGGAACCTTGGTGGGAGCGTTTTGGGTGAAAAATTCTCAAAGTCCACAGAGCTTTGGAGAGAGCGCTCTCGTTGAAGAGGGCCTTGATAGGAACGCTCTCGCGGAGCCGTATGTCGTGACTTGACGCTTGTTGGAGCCTTGACGCAAGAAGAGGAGTAGAACGAATTACTAAGCGAAGAATCCGTCTAAGTCCATGATTTCGCCAAAAAACCTTAGAGCTCTCTCTTGCCTCTGGAGTTTATTTGTCTTCAAGTGAAGGTCTGAGAGCCTATTTATAGTTTTCTGGAGGGTCATTGTGATAATTGCACCGGGGCGTAATTAGCGTTAGCGAATGACGTTGCTCCATTTTGGTCACCTAGATCACCAAATTTAGCGAAAGGATCAAAGTGGCCCTAGGGCAGTTCGGGCGGCCCAGGCAGGTGGCCCGACGGTGGTGGTTAGAGACAGCCGACGGCGACGGAGAAAGCCGGAAACGGCGGGGGTCAGCGGGGGTTAGCGGCGGTCGGCGGCGCACACAGCGGAGTGCACGCGCGTGTGCGCGGTCGCGCGTGGTGCGCGGTCGCGCGGGGGCACAGTCCTGCAGCCGCGCGGGGGTGCGGTCCACGTGGGCCGGCCTTGCGCATATCGCGCGCACGCGGGGGCTGCGGGACCACGCCCAGTCGTGCGTGTGCGCGGGTTCGACCACCTTCTTGGGTGTTTTCGAGACTTGCGGCTCCGCACGAGTGACTTATCTAATTTTGAAGCGCGGTAAAAAATGGGAACATTGGCCAAAAAGTTTCGATATTAGGTTCATAAACTCAATAAATATTTCATTATACACTCATAAAAATCAAGATAATTCATTATACACTGATAAAAATCAAGATAATTCATCATCACAGCAAATCATAGTATTCTCAACATATAAGACTTGTTCATGACTGTACAAGCACACTATATAGTAAAAAAAGATCTTACAAAACATAATGAATATAATTCTTAATGCCTTAGAAAATCTCCTTAGAATTTTTGAAAGTTCCTTGTCTTTGATGGAGGAACCGGTGCCTCCTCTTCGGTTTATATCGAAATTGATCCATTCTTAGAAACATATGCCCTTTTTATATTAATTCTCCCCCCATATGCGATGTCTTCACTCTGAATAAATGTCTAATTTCAATTTCAAAACGGTCGCTTATTTTAAATTTTGAATTTAAAAATTTGTAATACGCCTTGTTTGCAAAAAACATATATTTTGCTGCAGCAACCTTTTAAATCTGTGTAACTGCCTAAATCAAAGAATAAGTTGTTGCACTGTAGTTATTTTTATTTGTTGCAACATATTTTTAAGACTTCAAACCTACTTAGCTTCATTTCTGAAGTTAAATTCTTCAACATTATTATAATAAAAACATAAGAAAATGACGATAATGCTTAAATTTAGATCAAATATAAAATTAAACACATTCCACTCATTTAAATTCATATTTATTGAATATACAAGTGCCCGACACGGGGCTCCGCCTCTACGTCAGGCGCGACAGTATCCGGCCAGCGACGGTGGGCTTCGCTCGCCCCGGCTCGATGTTCTCGGGCGGCCTTCCGCCGCATCCAGGAAATGGATGAGGCGAAACCTGACCGCGATGACGGGTTTCGCCCGCCCCATCAGGGCGGGTTTCGTCCGCAACATTTACATATGAGTACTCAAAATGACCGTAAAAAAATATACATAATATTATATTTTTTATTTTGTAAAACAATATACGTTTTGAGATAAAAGTATTAATTATTTTGACTTTAATAAAGTTGATTGATGTAATGTCATCCCCTCGAAAATACCACTGATATGCCTAATGACAACCTACCTTGAATAGATCGCTGACATGCCTAATGAAAACGTAGCATAGTAGGTGTCGGAGCTCTACTAAAATTATTTTTGAATTTAAATGAATTTTCATCATTAGTTCTAATTTTTTGATAGTGTAATTACTTGAATGAACATTGTATTTTAATTTCTTTGAAATAAATTATAATATATGTCAAATCATTAAAATATGAAAATGAGGGCATAATTGATATTTTGGCATAATTGATATTTTTGAATGTTTCATCAAAGACAACTTTTCTCTTATAATAGTGAAAGATTAGACATAAGAGTAAATTTATGTATCTCAATAACTTCTTTAACTTCATTTTGAGAAGTTATCAGCATGTTGTAACGTTCGCGAGAGAGTTGAATGTGACGAGGCTAGAGAGAGAGCAGAACGAATTCTGAATGAAAGAATGATCTTTGTCTCATGTTCTCGTCGGTAAACCACATAACTCTCTCTAGTATCCCCAATTGCTTTGTCTTCAAATGAAGTTCTGATAGTCTTTTTATAGCTTTCTCAAAAAAATGCATTGGCAATTGCTCTCGATTGAAGTCTAAGCTGGTGAATGGCATCGCTTCTTTACTGTCACTTGGATCATCAATTTTCCTGAAATGATGAATATGTCCTCCAAGCAATCCAGGCGGCCTGGGCATGTTGCCCAGCGATGGTGGCGATCAGAGGCGGCGGAGATGGTGGAGGCACGCCGGAGGCCGGTAGCCCAAGCAGTGCACGAGCGTGCGCAGCATCCGAGAACGTGCATTGGTCGTGCGAGCGCGTGATTGCGCGCGAGCGCAAGTACCGATCGAGCGCGCACGCCTGTCGTATGTGCTTTTGTCGGTCATGTGTGTGTGTGTGTGTTGGTGGGGGGGGGGGGGGGGGGGGGGGGGGGGGGGGCGCAGGG